>CM067172.1:102220426-102281121 GCA_034093135.1 Erigeron breviscapus | reverse complement strand
ATAAAATCAGGAGAGTGTTGTTCTGTTAATTGTTCAAACGAAGTAGCAATTGGTTCAACAAAGTCGTCGTGATCATAAACTTCAGGATTGGTTGAAAGATGATGAATTAACATCTGATGATTGTGATGGTGAAGACTCATTTGGATCCATCTCTTTTGAATTTGAACTGGATGGTTCATTTGCATTTACTTCAGGTTCAGGAACTTTCTTCGGAACTTGGAAAAATGTAACAATTGTCATTTTTGGTCCACTAATTGTTGGAAATAATGAAAACAAACTTTTTGAATTTATATTGCCGATATGATTTTGTTCACATTCTGTTCATATTATTGAACCAAATGAAATATGAGGTTGGATTCCATGTCCTGTGATTGGGCTACTGTGATTAGACATTATTTGGAGGAAACGTATATAAAAAGCTTTAGTATAGTGTACAATTTCAGACAGTGTCGGTGGATAAATAATAATGGTACAAATAAGACAAAGGCCGACACAATTATATGAAAAGTATGAATACCCGTGAATTTATCACAGACCATGTTTGGTTCATTAGCTGAATAATGCTACTAGTGGACACCCGACATAACTTTATGTAAAGAAATAATACCCGTGATTATAAAGTAATCGTTGCAGTACAATAATTACATCGAAATAAAATATCCGTGAATCACTCTTGTCTCTTTTCTGCCTCTTGTGATTCAATAATATAGAATCAATCAATATATCTATATATTATATATATATAGACACATACACATACTTGCACCCACTGCTCTTTCTCCTCTCTTTCTTTACATATATAGAACACGGTTGCTTCATCAATAAACACCCCCACACACATACATGTATACTTATAGATATCGAGCTATCACCACCTTCGAACAACTATGTCACGAACAACACCTCTACCATTAATGATGCTCTGATACCACTTGTTATAACACGATTTTAGCTCTGAATTCAATCTAACAATGGTGGTTTGATAGTGTGTGTTCTTGGTGTGTGTGTGTGTGTTTTGAGAGAGAAAGATCGATTAAACTGAAAGATTGGTATTAATTGTGTAAGGAATGAATTGTTTGTTATGTCCTTGTTATGATTTCTAAGGTATGAGGGCTATATATAGTCTAACAATACAACTATGCTAATTATCACAATTAGCCCCTCAACCTTAGTAATCATTTATCTATGACTTAACAACAAGAATGTCTTCTAATCTTAATTACAATTTATCACATTTTTGGATTTCTAACATTCTCCCCCTTAGTGATTTATTGTAATGAATGAAGTACGTGTTATCTTGTCTTGTAGGAATGAAATTGATGAGCCCGGTGGTGAAGACAATTGGTGTGTTGAAACAAGTCTTCAAAGCTTTCTCTTTTGTCTTTGGAGAACTTGATTCGGTCTTGATCTTGGACTTCTTGAAGTTAAATCATATGAAGATTCTCAATGTTCTTTTTGAACAGAGAATAATGAAAGCATGTTTGGCTTGAATCTTTGAGAATTGATGAATCATGAATCAGAGTTGTCTTTTGAAATGCAGAAGATATGAATCTTGGTTTTGATTCTTCAATTTTCGATTCTTGAGTGAAATTCAACTTTTCGATTCTTCAGTTTTAATCCTTGAATGAATCTCATCTTCTTGAAATGAAGTTTCATGAATATGAACTCTCCCCCTTGATTTATGCATTGGAGTTTCTTGATAAAATGTTGTTGTATGACTTGAAGATCTTGAATGAAGTGTGTTTGATGAAGACTCGTTTGAAGCTTTACTTCTTTGACTTGAATCTTCTAACACATCTTTCAACCTTTTTGAAGCTTTGATCTTTGTCACATCAACTCGAACACTTTGGAGAGTTAGTATTTGAATGAAGTTTAGATGAAATTCTTATGAAGTAATCATGCTCCCCCTCAATCCATGAGTATACATCTTTTGGAGCATCTTTGAAGTGTTGAAGTGTCTTGAGTAAAAATCTTTTCATCTTCGGTTTCATTCTTATCTCTAAAGTCAATTCAGATTCCCCCTTTTTGAAATCAAAATCTTAATCAACTAAAGTCTAGTGAAAATCTGAAACTATTGACTCATCATGAACAATTTTCTCTCCCTATACACAAACTTTGATAAGCCTTTTCCCATTTGAAACACTCAAATACAAAAATTTCTCAACATAGACTCTCATTCCATTTTTATCATCAACTATGCCTTTGAAAAGGATAAAGAGAAGGTACTTTCAGAAGACGAATATTGACGGAACACAGACTCTTATTCCATTCTTGACATTTGAAGTCAATACCAAATTCATCTCCGAAGTAAAAGCTCAGTTGACAAAGACTATGAATCAATCATAATATTTTCTCCCCCTCATAATGACAAAATTGGGAATCAATGTCATTATGCACATATGAGATTGATTAAGTGTCACAAGGAATAAGAAGACATGGAGAAATGTCAACCATCAAAACATCAACCCAAACTAGTAGCCCAACCCAAGAGATCCTATGGGTGACTAAAATGTAAGATTGAAGTTGTTGGGACAAACATTATATCATGGTGTTGGTGGTTTCTGTGTTTGTGTGAAGAGAAATGAAACCGGATAAGAATGATCCGTTTACATGTTCAAAAATCAAAAGGATTAATGAAATGACCGATAGAAATGTATAACATTTTTCGGATTTCCTATGTATCATTGAGATATGCACAAAACAAGTCTCTAACATAGTTCGGTCTGCGGCTTTGCAACCACTAGATTGCTTCAAAGAATATAAATCATGGTTAACACTACCGAAGCATTTGATAACCACAATTTTATCCTTAAAGACTTTTAGGGAAAACCGAGGTCACTTAGACTTCTCGTTAGCTCAATAATCACATAAATGTAATTATGAGACCTACGTTCAACGTTGGAAAAGATGTTAGCATTGGTAGGATTTCCATTCGATCATCGTGGAATATCATTGCAGATATCACTACGAATGTTCCGGCTATATCACAAAGATAAGCAATTATATCACAAAGACATGACGCTAGTGTGTCCTAAAAGAATGAAAGATGATCAATTTAATGATCAATCAAATTTGCTCTAGACACAATGTGATCAAATGAAGTCGGGGACTGGAGCAGAATGTCGCCCTTTTTCAATATCAACATCTTCCAAAAGAAGAGTCAATAGAAGTTTGAAAATCTCCGTGAGAATAAAACAAGTATTTGTTAAGAAACACTTGAGTGGTTAGGTAAAGATGTGCATGGCTTCACTGGGTCCATGAAGACTTCTTCAATATCAAGATATCAACAAATGACATCTGATAGAAACGTGTTTTACCCGGCTTTTGAGAATTTTGGGAAGGGTATCATTTCTTTTATCCCTTTTCTCACAACAAATCACCGTAACCTCTCACTTTTCGACTTTACTCCCTCCATTCTAGTTGCACGAAATCAACATCACTCAAAATACCCTCACTATCTAATGAAAGAAGTGAATACTCCGGGGTTAGAACTCATCGGCTATGATGAAATTCATGGAGTATAATTTTGAGAAATACTTATCACTCATGTGCAAACTAATCACCGAACTCCATTTGATTAAAAATCATTGGAAAAAACATCAAATGTGTGAATGAAAAGGTTTGAAACACATTTGAAGTTTGAGGATTTTTGAAATCACAAACTCCTCCTTAATCTATGCAAGAATATATCAAAAATGGTTTTCATAGAAAGGTGGAGCAAAAATTGTTTTTGCGAAATCAAAAAGAAACACAAAGTTTTGCTTCAACAACAATGTTGGTAGTAAGATAGCTAGGGAGTACACAAAGGCGTTCGATTCCTTGTTTTCTTATATCAATTTATATGTATAATAACAATGCGTTTAAAAATAAATATATCATTTAAGAACGGGTTACATACATAGTATATGCAAGCCATAAAAAAAATCTTTTTGTTAATTTTTGTAATTTTTCAATTTTGTATTTTGTTTTCTGAAATGTGTCAAGAATTCCTTCAAATGAAAAAAGAATTAAGGTTTAAGATTTAACATACCAAGCTTGGAGATCAGAAAATTAAACCTCTTTTCGTCCAATGGTTTTGTGAACAAATCTGCGAGTTGAAATTCAGTTCCCACAAAGTAGAGTTCGATGTCACCTTTCTCAATATGATCTTTGAGAAAATGATATCTAACATCAATATGCTTTGATCGAGAGTGGTTTACTGAGTTGACTGCAATGGCAATGGCACTCTGAGAATCACAATAGATAGGAATATGATCATATGTCAGACCATAATCAATCAGTTGTGTCTTCATCCATAAGACTTGAGCACAACAACTAGCCGCAGCCACATATTCTGCTTCAGCCGTTGATAGTGAAACACAGCTCTGTTTCTTGGAAGACCAACTCACAATTTTATCTCCTAAAAATTGTAAAGTACCGGAAGTGCTTTTGCGATCAAGTTTACAACCTGCATGATCTGCATCTGAATAAGCAGTTAGATTGAATCCAGTATCCCTTGGATACCAGAGACCTAAATCGGGTGTACCCTTCAGATAACGAAAGATTCGTTTCACAGCTTGATAATGTAAATCAGTTGGAGCAGCTTGATATCTAGCACACATACATGTTGCAAACATTATATCTGGGCGAGATGCTGTTAGGTACAACAATGAACCAATCATACTTCTATATCTCTTTTGGTCAAATGGTTTCCCATTTGAATCAGTATTAATGGTTGTTCGAGCAGCCATTGGGGTAGAAATTGAAGAACATGAAGTCATATCAAACTTTTTCAACATGTCATTTATGTATTTACCTTGTGATATAAAAATACCAGTTGGTAATTGTTTGATTTGAAGACCCAAAAAGTAATTCATTTCCCCAATCATGCTCATTTCAAAATGATTGACCATTAGAGATGAAAAGTTTCGGCAAAATGTTTGACTGGTCGACCCAAATATAATGTCATCAACATATATTTGAACTAGTAGAACATGCTTACCTTGTTTGCGAATGAACAGGGTAGGGTCAATTATGCCTTTGGTAAATCCACCTTTAAGTAAGAAAGTAGTTAAGGAATCATACCATGCTCGGGGTGCTTGCTTAAGACCATAGAGAGCCTTGTCTAACCTGTAGACATGGTTTGGTCTTTGAGGATCAACAAAACCTTCAGGTTGATCAACGTAAACTTCTTCTTTGAGGTCACCATTCAGAAAAGCAGTTTTCACATCCATTTGAAAACACAGTGAAGTTTCGGAATGCGGCATAAGCTAAGAAAATTCGAATGGCCTCCATTCTTGCTACTGGAGCAAAAGTTTCGTCGAAATCAACACCAGGTTGTTGGCAATAACCCTTAGCAACAAGTCGAGCTTTATTCCTTACTACCACTCCATTCTCATCCTTTTTGTTTTTGAAAATCCACTTCGTTCCGATTGGATCATCTTTTCTAGGATTTGGAACTAATCTCCATACTTTCAGTCTTTCAAATTGTGCGAGTTCCTCTTGCATTGCCTTAACCCATTCTGGATCTCGAAGAGCTTCAGATACTGTTTTGGGTTCGATATTGCTAAGAGAAAGTGCAACGAGACATTCATTCACTGAAGTACGAGTAGTTACTCCTGCTTGTGGATCTCCAATTATTTGATCAGTAGGATGATTTTTCTGCATGCGAATCCACTTGTGAGCATGAGGAAGAGGATCTTGTTGTTGAAGATCAACATCACCATCATTGAAACTTGAAGTTTGTTGAGAGATGGAATCATAACTTGGTATAACCCTTTCCTCATATGCTGGATGATCAAAGTCAAGTGGTACATACACATTTGGAGTGTTCAGGGGATTTGTTGTCTGAGTGAATTGAGAAGGTTGTTCTTGAACATTCATTTGAGTAGGATTCTCAGGAGAGGATGGTGGAATAGAATCATTTGAAGATGATATTTGCTCAGAAGAACTTGATGATGATTCATGAGTATTGTCAGGAACTGGATCGTTGTTATGAAGAGGTTCATTGTTTGGAATTGGTTCAACGATGATCTGAGGTTCTTGATCATGAACCGGTTTTGAATTATAGAATTCTTCAAAAAGAATATCTAATTCATCACTGGTTGGAGTTGGAAACTTCTTGAATTTAGAAGCTAAGGTAGAATTCCTTGTAGAAGGACTTGAAGCACTTGAATCCATACTTGTTGGTAGCAAGCTTTCTTGCTCAAAAATCATGCCTGACATCTCATCGAACCACACATTCATCGTCTCTTGAATTGTGTTTGTTCGGCGATTGTAGATTCGGTAGGCAATTGATGTTTTGGAATAACCAACAAAGTATCCTTCATCACCTTTCTTCTCGAACTTTCCAAGATTCTCCCGATCATTCAACGTGTAACAAACACATCCAAATATGTGAAAGTAGTTGATGTTGGGTTTCCGTTTGTTAACAACCTCATAAGGAGTCTTTTCGAACCGCTGATTGATAATGGACCGATTCTGAGTGTGACAAGCAGTGTCAACAGCTTCAGCCCACATATTGGATGGCAATTTGGAATAAGCAAGCATTGTCCTTGCTGCTTCCACCAGCGATCGATTTCTCCTTTCAACAACACCGTTTTGTTGTGGGGTGCGAACTGCTGAGAATTGATGAGTAATACCTTTGGATTTGCAGAATTCATCAAAAACAGCATTCTTGAATTCAGTACCGTTATCCGAACGGATGTAACGAACTGGAAGTTGAAGATTTACTTGAGTAATGGTGATGAAATCTATCAACATCTGAGTTGTTTCATCTTTGGATGCTAGGAACTTAACCCAAGTATATCTTGAATAATCATCAACAATAACCAGAATGTATTTCTTCCCATTTCGGCTTTGAACTTTCATCGGCCCACAAAGATCCATGTGAAGCAAATGAAGAGGTGCTAAAGAATTTGGAGATTTCTTCGGTTTATGAGAAACTCTCTTAATCTTCCCAACAGCACAAGAAGGACAGACATACTCACTTTCATACTTATAGTCAGGTAAGCCTTCAACAAGATGCTTATTGACTAAAGTATTGATTGTTTGGAAATTCAGATGAGAGAGCCTTCTATGCCATAACCAAGAATTCTTCGAAGTAGCCTTTGAAATGAGACAGATATTATCGGTTGGTTGGTTATCATCGAGATTGACGGTAAAAAGGTTATCGTCACGATCGCCACAAAGAATATCAACTCCATCTAAGGTTTGGACTTTGCAAAGAGATTTTCGAAAAGAACTTGAAGATTGTTATCACAGAATTGTCCAACACTGAACAAGTTGTGACTTAAACCTTCAACATAGTGAACTTTCTTGATTATAATCCCATTTCGTTCAATGTCCCCATAACCTAAGATAGGAGCGAAATTGTTGTTCCCAAAGCGAACAGTTCCCATGAATCTTTCAACAAAATTCTTCAGCAAAGATTTATTTCCAGTCATGTGCTTCGAACACCCGGAATCGAGTATCCAAACACAGATGGTTATTTCCTGCAATCAAAGAAATTTAACCGTTTTTAGGTACCCACTTGAAAACGGGTCCTTTTTGGTTAGATAAAACAGGCAGGGTATATAACTTAGGATGCGCATTCAAACATGTTATTGAATCAACATAAGCATCAACAAGCATATTATCAACAAACATATTTGAATAAAATGTACGAACATTCACACGAGAATTAAAAGTAACATGTCTACAAGCATTCAAATCAACCACACAAGAATTAAAATTGTTTACAAGCTCACAAGGCCTTGCCTTGGCACATTCAACATTTAATAACAAAGATGAATTGTTTCGATTAACAGAAGCATTTTTCTTCTTATTAACAGCGTTTCTCCTCCTTCTTTTCTTCATTTTCTCAACATTCTTTTGATTACTAGTGATTTTAGGTACTAAAGTTTTAGCAACCCATATAGCACCACTAGTTACGCTCTTTCCACCTGTTGAATTGAAACTTTGAAGATTAGAACTAGGAGTTTTAAACACTTTCATCTTTTTGGAATCTTTTGGAGGTGAGGAAACTTCTTGCTTCTTTGGTTTATCATGAGAAAACCACCCATATCTATCTCTATATCTAGTTGAACCATTTGATGTATCTTTAGTTAGCGAAACTGAGCTAGACTTAGACACCTTAGGTAAAAAGCTAGATTGAGAGCTAGATTTAGAAGCATTAGTATAGTCTTTCGGAAGTTTCACTTTGGTGTACTTTGTTGTGTGTGGGGTTTCAGCTTGTTCCTTTTTGACATGTTTCACAGGTGTAGCAATGGTCTTTGGTTCAGTCTTGACGAGTTTGGTCTTAACTCGTTTCTTTGAGTAATATGAAGTTGGAGCTTTGGACGATGGTTTTTGAGATTCCATTTCTGTTTCCACTTTGATTTGGTAGATTCAATCTTTTTCTCAGTTTCTGAATCAAAAATATATTCTCCCTCCATGAATTTATCAAAATCAACCTTCGTGAAATCTTTTGAAAAAGAAAATTTCAATGGAGATTGATTAATTTTAGATTTATTTGAAAATTTTGAGAAATCAGGAATCTTGGTATCCAACTTCACATTATGGGTAGTCTCAGAAATTAGGTCAACTTGAACTGACACATCTTTGGTCTCACAAGAAAATTGAGTAAACGTATCAACACCTATACTAGCACTAGGCTTAGGGTGAACAACTAACTCATCAACAGCGTTGCATGTGAAAAACCTATAGAAGTACCATATCAAAACTAAACTATGTGCAAGTTCTTCATCAGAAGATCAGATTGCACACAATCATCAGCTATAAAAGTAGCAGTATTTTGACAAGTACATTCAAGAGAATCAGTCAAGGTCTGGGTAGAGGTATTGGTGGATGAATCACAAGTAGTTTGGGTAGAATTTTCTACTGAGTCACTTTGGTCAGTTTGAGTAGAAACATTCTCACAAACTTTCTTAGTATTAACAACAATACATTTATCCTCTAGATTCAGACTTTGAGACTTGAGATGATTAATAACTGTTTGTTGAGATTCCACCTTTTGTTGTAAATCTTCTATTTGCTTTTCCAAAAATGTGGTTGGAAAATACATTTTAGTTGATTTCGGTGAAGTACCAACAGATTCTTGGTTTTGAAAATTTGATTCAATTTCTTCCAATTTGAAAATTGAAGATTGCTTTGTTTTGTATGAATCATTGATTGCATCATAATTAACCAAAAAATCTGGATTAGGTATTCTCTCAACTTCATCAGTCTCAAATTCGTCATCCAATGGACGAATAAATTGTTGTATCATACCAAGGCGAAGAAATTTTTCATCATACAGGGGTTCGATTTCCTCTTTGGCTTTTTGCAATGGTATGATATTCTCAAATCCCAACCCGTGAAGAAGTTCTGTTTTGTCAATTTTTGACTTGTTGAAATAGGCAGTGAAATTCAAGAGAGGATTTTGTTCAACTTTATATAGCTTTTCTTGATAGAAAAGTATATTCTTTTTAAATTCCTCAACTTGTTTTTCAAGATTCTCAATCTCAATGCCTTTAGAAAACAATTATGATTTAAATCAGAAATCTTCCTTTCGAGTTCAACATTATTTGGTTTAGCTTCTTGGAGCTTCTTATTGAGAATATCAACGTCCATTTGTCTCGCATTTGCCCGAAGCCATTCATTGGTCTTTTGAATTTCAAGATCTTGATTGGCTTTTTCAAGATCATGAATGGTCTTCTCAAGATTTTGACATCTTTGTAATAATTTAGAATCAGGAGTAACATTCATCTCACATTCTTTAACCAACATTTTGTCTTTGTATGCTTGAAAATCTTGTTTAATAGTATCATGTTCAAAAAGTAATTTTGAGTGTTCTTCAAGAAGATTTGAAAATTCACTTTTTGAAAAAGAAATACTATTTTTCAACCTTTTGTTTTTGTTGGCTAAAGAATTGATAAGATTTGTTAATTTAGATAAAGCTAATCTACAAGACTCTTTGTCCTTAATCAAAGAAAAAGTAGAGTCGAGATTTACCTCATCATCTGGGTATTCATCATCAGTGCTTTCTGCTTCAAGGACTTTGTTCTTGGCCAATCTCGCCATATAGCAAACATTAGCGGATAGATCTTGATCTTCATCATCAGTGAGCAACAGCCATTTGTCATCTTCTGCAAGCAATGCATGTCCTGCTTCAACTTGTTTGGCTAATAGCATCTTCTGTTTGTAGTACTCATAGTTCCGCTTCTTGGGTTGTTTGCAATCAACAGCAAAATGTCCAGGAACTCCACAATTGTAGCACCTTTTGTCTGATGTCTTCCCCTTCTCAACTGCTTGTTTCTCATATGCTTCCTTCTTTTCACTATACCTTGAACCAGTAGCTTCACTTTGCTCATTGCTCCTTGGATGATAGTGTTCCTTCTTGGGAAATGCACTTGTTGAAGAAGTGCGGAGATTGTTGTTTGTTGGCCTCGCTTTATAAAATCTCTTCTTGAAATGCTTAGTTACTGCGGCAAGAGCTTGATATAGTTCATCTGATACACCATCTCTTGTAGCCATCACATCATCTCCCTCCTCATCAGACGAAGAAACAACCACCATTTGCCTTTTAAGAGCTTCAGAAATCTTCTTCTCTACGATCAATGCCAAAGGATCAGAAGATACAACTTCTGGCATTTTGTTCGATGAAGCTTTGCTTAGGACTTGGTTTTCATTGAGCTTGAAGGATTCATATAGAGTATGAATGGTGAACTTGGTCAGGTTTTGATGTTGTTTGATTTGGGTTCCAAAATCTTCCCATTCTTGACCAAGTGCTTTGATGAACTTGATGTTTAACTCAATCTCAGTCTTCTTGACATTGTTCTTCCTCAGTTCATTTATGACATTGCAGAATCTGTAGTAAACTGCCTCAAGAGATTCATTTGGCATTTTGGAGAAGTTGTCAAACTCAGTCAAAATGTTGGTCAATCTGATTGTCGAAGTCACGTCAGCTCCTTCCATCTGTCTTGCCACCTCATCCCATATCTCTTTTGCTGTATCATAAGAATCAACAGACCCATAGATTTCATCCGGTAGAGCTCTGTATAAACATGACCTTGCTCTGTTATCTGCAGCTGTTCGATCCTTTTGCTCAGCATTCAAAAGTTCATGAGTTTGAATAACTGCACCAGTAGTGGGATGGAGATGAACAGCAAGTCCATTCAGAATGGAATCTTTCATCATATGACCATTTGTTTGACTCTCCACATAGTCCATGAATCGTTTCTTCCATAGTCCGTAAGAACCACGGTAGAGAACTGGAGGTCTTGTATCAGAACCTAATGCCAATGCTTCACGAGAAGCCATTAGAGATTGATTTGATTTGAAAAAAAATGACTTGAAACGGTCTTGGTAAGTTTATGAAATGAAACGGTCTTGATTAAACCGGTGAAACGATCTTGATTAAACTAGGTGAAACGATCTTGATTGAAGATCGTCTTGGAAATTTTGGTGAAATTTGGCTAAGTATGAAAATGAAACGATCTTGAAACGAATAGAGAACGAAACGATCTTGACAAAATCGTTCTGGGTGAGATCGTCTTTGAGTAAGATCGTCTTGGAAATTTTGGTGAAATTTGGCTAAGTATGAAAATGAAACGATTTAGATGAAGATCGTCTTAGGTGAAACGATCTTGATGAAGATCGTCTTAGGTGAAACGATCTTGATTGAAGATCGTCTTAGGTGAAACGATCTTGATTGAAATCTCTGGTGAACGATCTTTGAGTAAGATCGTCTTGGAACTCTTGATGAAAATTTGGTTAAGTATAAGAAATGAAACGATCTTGAAAATTGTTCTGAGCAAGATCGTCTTGGAACTTTAAAGAAAATTTGGTTAAGTATAGGAAATGAAACGATCTTGACAAAATCGTTCTGGGTGAGATCGTCTTTGAGTAAGATCGTCTTGGAAATTTTGGTGAAATTTGGCTAAGTATGAAAATGAAACGGTTTTGAAAACTGGGACGATCTTGATTGAAGATCGTCTTGGAAATTTTGGTGAAATTTGGCTAAGTATGAAAATGAAACGGTTTAGATGAAGATCGTCTTAGGTGAAACGATCTTGATTGAAGATCGTCTTGGAAATTTTGGTGAAATTTGGCTAAGTATGAAAATGAGACGATCTTGGTATGAAGATCGTCTTGTTTTCTTTCTCAAAAAACTTTTAAGTGTATGAAACGACCAAACCAATCCTTTTGGATTAATTAGCCAGAATCAACACTTCCACAACACACTCTTTGCTAAAACGATCTTGTGAGGATCGTCTTAACAAACCACAAATCACTGAACTAAAACGATCTTAGGCAGATCGTCTTGGTCATCTTCTTCAACTGAACACATTTCCAGAAAAACTCCATTATCAACTTTTTAAAACTTCGATTTCTTATGAATTACTAGGAGTTAGATCACGAAATCACTTCCAAACTGTTTTAATTCACGTCCGCAACACGATTATGAACAAAATTCAACATAAAACACAACAGATTCAAATCCCTGAAATTACGCGCCAAAACTCAAAATTCAATCTCGAGATTTGGATTGAATTGGAACTTGAAAATTGACAGGATTATGTTATCAATCACCACGAATCTATTGATGAACAAACAACTGTGATTTTATGAGATTAGATGTGTGAATTTTGAAGAACCAGTAGGTGAACTATTACGAACAGAATTTGAGATTAAAATTGATTTTGATGAAATTGTGATTGAATTCAGTTATGGATCGACATCAGATTGATGTTTTGCTCTGATACCACTTGTTATAACACGATTTTAGCTCTGAATTCAATCTAACAATGGCGGTTTGATAGTGTGTGTTCTTGGTGTGTGTGTGTGTGTTTTGAGAGAGAAAGATCGATTAAACTGAAAGATTGGAATTAATTGTGTAAGGAATGAATTGTTTGTTATGTCCTTGTTATGATTTCTAAGGTATGAGGGCTATATATAGTCTAACAATACAACTATGCTAATTATCACAATTAGCCCCTCAACCTTAGTAATCATTTATCTATGACTTAACAACAAGAATGTCTTCTAATCTTAATTACAATTTATCACTATTTTTGGATTTCTAACAGGAACCACCACCGACGATCAGTTACATTGTTGTACTACTGTTGCCATTTGAGTTACTACTGCTCGATACCGCTGCTACAGCTGCTGCTCGCTTGTTGTTGATTAATCGACAACCCATGTTCATCACCTCCCCACTGTTCTCTCTCTCTCTCTCTGTTACTGTTCGGAAATCATCACCACTACAACTTATTTTTAGCTATTGTTGCTGCTCGTATGGTGTTATCACCGAACCACTACAACTGCTACTGTTCGAGTTGCTGCCACTTCTTCTTAGCTACACTGCTGCATATTACCTCGGCTACTAAGTCGTGTATATATACAATAATATATATACATACATATAGATATAGAAGTGATGAGCATCAAGCACCACCACCTTTCTATATATATATATATAGATATATATAGATATAGTTGTGATAAAACTATCATCACCATGGCTGCTATCGGTTGAACACATCAAAACATCATCACCGAAGCATCACTACTCGATCACTGCTGCTGTTAAACCGAACCACCATTGTTACTATTCATCATCTTCAACCTACTGCTGTTGCTCGGTTGACAGCCAACACCGAACCATCACCTTTAAACACCACCACGAGCCACCACCATGTAACTACACCCACGAGCTGTAACAACCTGTTAACATCATCATCACCAACAGGAACCGTAGTTGAAAGCCAAGAAGGAAAGAAAGAAAAGAACGGTTTTGGGAAAACTTTAGATTCATGTTACGTAAAAGTTACACGTTAGTTTTCAATTCTGAAAGTTGCTGGGAGTTCATTATTGATTCCTCTAGTTGTGTGGTGAGTTTCGTTACAATTGGTGATCGTTTATTTTTGGAAGATTTTGTTAGTTTATAAGTTCTCGTAAGGTTTTCGGGTTAGATTTAAGGAAAATGGTTAAGACTTCCAAGTTGTTATTATAGTTATATGGATAGACTGGGTACAGAGAATTTAGACAAGAAAACGGATTCGTTGAATCTCGTTTCGTTTACAAGTTATTCGCACCGCGAAATGCCCCGTGGAAGCATTTTACATAGTTTTATTAACATAAAACGTCAACTGGGTCTTGATACGAAGCAGCCAGAATCATCATTTAAACAGGTTATTTATCACTTAAAAGTTTCCTATGTTGAATTAGAAACAAGAAATACAAAGTTGTAATCTGACCGTTAAGACCGTTAGATTTTCTGACAGTTTCAGTCCTAAATCGTTAGATTTTCTGACAGTTTCAGTCCTAACCGTTAAACTGTTTACAGTTTTAGTCCTTCGTCCGTTAGTTTCTTACTAAACTGATGACTTTATTAAAATGGGTTATTATATACAGTTCCTTTACCGAAGGCTAATACGTTTGGACTATTCGGGTACATTTCAGACTGTTACATACCTCTTACTGTCTGACAGGCGTTTCAGGTGAGTTTCGTAAACCCTCCCTACTCAATTGAGATTCGGGCTGAAAAGTGTACATGCTTGTTTAATTGTTGATTGTTGATTTGATTGATTGTATGATTGAATTGTTTATGTGGACATGTTAGCGCATTGGTTACTATGTAAGTCGCACCGTTAGCGCATTATTTATTATATAAGTCGCATCGTTAGCGCATTACTCGTTATGTAAGTCGCACCGTTAGCGCATTGTTAATTATTAACTATGTAAGCCGCATCGTTGTTGATCGTTATTGATTGTTATGGAACGTTGTTGAACGTTATATGGAATCGTTGTTGTTGAACGTTGATTGTATTGATTTGTACTAATGTGAAACCTTATAGGTTTTCCTTGAATGTGATTAGTTCTCCTAAACCTCACTTATTGTTAACGGTTGTTATCCCGATACATACTTGTTTCCTGTTACTTGTCCCTACGAACTCACCAACTTTATGTTGACGCTCTTTAGTACACTTTTCAGGTAATCAAGTTAATCAGAGACAAAATGGATGATTGCATGCTTACTTGCTAGGATTGGACTAGCTTTGGACTTTCTGGATCCATGATCCTTACTTCCCTTTTATGGGTTACTTTTAGGATCAACTACTATCGATTAAATTGCCTTTTATTATTGATTGAACATGTATTTCGATGAATGTTGATGACTGTATACGTTTGTACAAGTTTAAGGATTGTTTCAATCCTATGTTTTCATATAGTTTGACTCTACATAATTCCCATGTCGTGCTGTGCTTTTCTAAGTGATACCCCATGATTCCGCCATGTTGGGGTGTTACAGAAAAATTCTTCAAACAAGATATCTAAATCTTGTGTTGTTGGAGTAGAGAATGATGATTTGACATTTGAAGCAGTCTTTGTTGCTGAAGCTTGTGGACTTTGAAGTTCGGGTCTTGAACTGTGTTGTTCAAGAACCATTCCCGAGAGTTCATCAAATCTAACATTCATACTCTCTTCGATTCTCTTGGTTCTTCGGTTATATACTCGATAAGCAATGGATTCTCTTGAATAACCGATGAAATATGCCTCATCGCCTTTTGGTTCAAATTTGCCCAGATTATCTCATTCATTGAGAACATAACATACACATCCAAAAATGTGCAAGAAGTTCACATTGGGCTTTCGTTTGTTTATCACCTCATAAGGAGTTTTATCAAACCTCTTGTTAATGATTGATCTATTTTGAGTGAAACACGCAGTAGCAACAGCTTCAGCCCATAGATTCGGAGGCAACTTAGAATAAGCAAGCATTGTTCTAGCTGCTTCAATAAGAGTTCGATTTCGACGTTCAACTACTCCATTCTGTTGAGGTGTCCTGACAGCAGAAAATTGATGAGTAATACCCATGGACTTGAAGAAAGAATCAATTGTTGAATTCTTGAATTCAGTGCCATTGTATGAGCGAACAATTCTAACTGATGATTTAAGATTTACTTGAGTCTTCTTTATGAAATCAATAATTGCATTCGGAGTATCACTCTTTGCATGAAGAAAGAATACCCAAGTGTAACGAGAATAATCATCGACAATCACAAGAATGTATCGCTTGCCATGGATACTTTGAACTTTCATTGGGCCACACAAATCCATATGTATAAGGTGTAAAGGACCTTCAGTACTCAGATACTTCTTTGGTTTGTGTGAAGCTTTCTTCATCTTACCAATTGCACAAGCTGGACAAACATGTTCACTTTCATACTTGTAATCCGGAAGTCCTTCAACAAGTTGTTTATCCACGAGAGCATTGATTGTTTGAAAATTAAGATGAGAAAGACGGCGATGCCATAACCAAGAATTTTGTGCAGTTGCTTTAGAAAGAAGACAAATCTCTGAAGAGTTAGATGGAATGTTGTTAAGATCAATAGTGAACAAATTATTGTCTCTTGTTCCAGTAAGAATATCCACACCATCTTCAGTCTGCACTTTGCATTCATATCTCCTGAATAATACTTGAAGATCATTGTCACAAAATTGTCCAACACTAAAAAGATTGTGTCCTAGGCCCTCAACATAAGAAACTCTCTTGATAGTGACACCATTTTTAACAATGTCTCCATAACCGAGAATAGGAGCGATATGATCATTTCCGAATCTGATGGTTCCCATAAATTTCTCGACAAAGTTTGTAAGAATGGACTTGTTTCCAGTCATATGACGAGAACATCCCGAGTCAACATACCATACACAAATGAGAAATTCCTGCAAGGACAAGGAATATGATTTAGGTACCCATGTAGATTGGGTCCTTGCAGGTTAGAGGGATAACATGCAAGTATACATAAAAATAAACATCAAGCAAAATAACACACAAACAAACTTTTTATTCAAATCACAAACAAAACACACATAATCATTCAAAGCACAAATACGAATTACAAACAATGAAAATCCAAGGTTTATACACAAGTTTTGGTATAAGCAGGACTAGTCCTAGATGTATTGGCACTATTTTGAGAATTTGATCTACGGACAATCCACACTTGTTTCACATTTGTTGTATTCCCATCAAGCTTGACTTTACTAGAAGCATGCAAAAATCTATCCTTAGGAATCCATCTACTGCTACTAGTTAAGCACAAGTCATCTGAAACACGAACAGTCTTCTTGTTAGCAAACAATTTGTTATTTTCGGACTTAACAGGTTTCTTCTTGATGGTTTCTGTGGTCTTGTTTACTTTCTTTATATTATTAGGTGACAACCAACCATATTGATCTTTGTACTTAGTCATTCCAGAAACAGTATCTCTAACCCTTTGTAAAGTGCACTTAGGATTCTTCTGAGAATACCTAGGAAAACTAGAATACCTAACCTGCTGAGGTTGTTTGTTACCTAATGAGAAAGTTTCATTCTTAACAATCTTTGGACCACTTCTTGTTTTGACTTCTTTTTGGGACTGAGGTTCAGATTTAACCTTGTATTTCCTAGAAGTCTTTGAATTCTTAGATACTTTGGGTTCTTTGTTTGGTTCTGGTTTCGAATCTGTCTTAGGTGATTGATTGAACTTTGGTTTTGAAACATTCTTTGGTGATGGTTTGGTCTTTGGTTTTGAATCAGTCTTGTGTGATGGGTTGGTCTTTGATTTTGAATCAGTCTTGTGTGATGGGTTGGTCTTTGATTTTGAATCAGTCTTGTGTGATGGGTTGGTCTTTGATTGTTGGGTGGTCTTTGGTCTTTGGAACTTATCGAATGGGGAAGGTTGTGAAGAGTGTGACTTTGGAATCTTCTTTAGAAAAAATTCATGTTTTTCCTCTTTTTGAACAAAATGTTTTTCAAAATCAGGAGCAAAATCATAATTTCCTTCCAAATATGTTGAGAAATCATCTGTTTCCAATTTCACACTTGCTTCACTTATCTTAATTGGACAAGGACTTCTCTTGAGTGGAATTGATGCTTTTTCTTTTTCTTTTAAAAGTTGAAGTGCTATTTTCTGAAATTGGAATTCAACTTTTAGATCATTAAGTTCCTTTAGCACATTTAACCTTTGTTCTCTTTCTTTTTCAAACTTTTGTTTGAAAGCATCAATTTCATTCAAGTATGATTGAGTTCCCTCAGAAAACTTGGTAAAGGACTCAGTTTCAAAAGTAGGCGGGAAGAAATAATCATCAACATCAAGAGCATCATCGAAGTCATCTATATCACTATCAGTTTGAACAGACACATGAACAACTTCACACTCAGTTTGCACACATGCATTCACAATTTCAGAAATAGAGCATGCAGTTTGTGAAGTTATCTCATTTTTACATACAGATTGGTTTGGTGGAGTTGGAGTGGCCATAACTTCACAAACAGGACAATCGGGGTGATCACAATCATTTACATGATTCTTGGGTGGGTCAATGACATAGTGATTTTGAGTCTTCAAACTTTCTATCAAAGATTGCTTTTCATCAAGAGACTTTTTCAGATCCTCTATTACCTTTTCCAAAACTTTTTGTGGAACATACGGTCTCAAGTTTTCAGCTTTTGGAATTGGAAAAGTTTCTTCTAAAGGTTTTTCTTTAAAACATTCAAGAATTTCAGGAATTATAGCCTCATGATTATCTTTTTTTGTCATTTTGTTTTTCCATTTTATGTGCAGGGTGACTGAAAAAAATCATATGACTCATCCATTAACTCATAGTTAAAATAGACTTTTGCACCCTTCTTTAGAAAATCATCAGCCTCAAAATCACAATCATTCGGTCTCACAAACTGGTCAGTCATCCCACATCTCAAATAAGATTCCTTATATAATGATGGACTTCTTCTTGTGCTTTGAGCAAATGATTTGGATTGACATAACCTAACCCTGAAGTGAATATTGTTTCCGAATTTCTTGGCCTATTCAAAAAGATTTTTTGATATGAACGATTAATCTTATACAACTTGTCTTGATAAGATTTGATTTCAGCTTTAAGCTTATCATTTTCTTTATCAAGTTTTTGTTTAAGAGAATCTTTTATACAACACTCATATTTTAGGTCAGAAATTTTGTTTTCAAATTCCGTCAAATCAGGGATAGATTCTTTCAATTTCACATTTAAAGACTCAATGTCCTCAGCCAATGCATTTGCTTGAAACATCTCATTGGCCTTTTGAAGTAAATCAAATTTATCTTTAGAATTTTGAAATTCGATTTCTTTGATTTCCAAAACTTTTGTTAATTTAGAAATCTGTTTACTCAACCCTCTCCCATATTTCATTGTTTCAGCACATTTATTCATATAATAATCTAAATCTGACTTAGTAAAAGTGATTACCTCATCCTCGACCTCAGAAGAACTTTCATCAGCTTCCTCCAACTCCTTTGACTTCTTGATCTTCGTCATAAAGCACACGTTTGCTGCAAGTTCGTCAGTCTCCTCATCAGAAAGATGTAACCATTTGTCATCCTCAGCGAGAAGAGCAATTCCACTTTCCTCTTGTCTTGCCAGCAAAAGTTTGTACTTATAGTACTCGGAGTTCTTTTGTCGAGGTTTAGTGCAGTTGATGGCAAAATGTCCAGTAAGACCACAGTTGTAGCATTTCTTATCATCATTCCTTTTCTCCATGACCTTCTTCTCAAACTTCTTCTGATTATCAAATTTCTTCTCACCACCAACATATTCCTTCTTGGCTTCAAACTTAGGAGCATTTGCATTCTTTGCATACGAAGAAACTGAGGAAGTCCTAAGCTGATTGTTGGTTGGTTTCTTTTTGAAGAATTTCTTCTTGAAAGCCTTTGTGAAATAAGCGAGTTCTTTATACATCTCTTTTTGTCTTTCATCCAAATCAGAATCACTCATTTCACTTGAATCAAAATCTGTTTCAACAAAGCTCTGTTTTGAAACTCTTGAAGTCTTCTTCTCAGCTACCAAGGCCAATGGATCTGAATGAGTACTTTCTTCTTTCTTCTTTTGGATCCTCTGAACATCCTCAACATTTAGCTTCAGCTTTTCATACAGGGTGTGAATGGTAAGTTTCCCAAAATCTTATTGTTGGTTGAGTTGGGTTCCATACACTTGCCATTCCTCTTCCAGATTTTTATGAATTTGATGTTCAGTTCCATATTCGTTCTTTTGAAATCATTCTTTCTATGCTCATTGATGACATTACAGAATCTGATGTATACTTCATTCAATGGTTCACCCTTCTGTTGCTTGAAAGTTTCATACATGTTCAGAACAGTCGACAATCTTATGGTGTTTGACACATCAGATCCTTCCATCTGCTTCTTCACTTCATCCCATATGTCTTTTCCTGTTTCATAGGAGTCCACATTGCAGTAAATGTCATCAGGAAGTGCTTGGTAAAGATAAGCAATTGACATTTGATCAGCTTCAACTCTATTTTTCTGATCTGCATTCCAACTCTCTTCAGGTAGAGCTTCTCCATTAACAGGGTTCTTTGGAATTTCAGGACCATCTTTGTATGATTTCCTCAGAAGTTTTCCATTCTTCTATCTGTCTATCCAGTTCAGAAACCTTTTCTTCCATTGAGGATAAGAACCTCTAAACAAGACAGGAGGTCTTCCTTCAGAACCAAGTGCTAAAGCTTCCCTTGAAGCCATTTCAAAAGAAATTCCAAAAATGATTGAAAATTTTCTATTTTAACTAGATGCAGAGCTTAGACCTCTGCAAATAGAACAAGTAGAAATTTTAAAATTTTGATATTCTTCCCACTTGAAGAATATTGATGAAAAATGGTTTTGAATTGATTTTCTTGAAAAATTTTGATTTGAGAATTTCAAAAACAACTAAGTGCCGAGCTTAATCCTCTGCAAATAGTGTAAGTAGCCAAGTCACACCCAAGTACACTGATCAACAACCAATTTCAACTGAATGCCGAGCTTAAATCTCTGCAAACAGCACAACTAATAAAATCACTTGGTCGAAGAATCAAGTTCAACTATTTGCCGAGCAAATAACTCTGCAAATAGCACAAATAGAACTTGTACTTAGTCGCACCAACCAAAAACACTTGTTTGCCGAGCTTAAACCTCTGCAAACAATACAAGTAGCACCAGTCTCAAATCAAAAATTATCGAAACAACTATTTGCCGAGCAAAGAGCTCTGCAAATAGAACAAGTAGCCTCAACCCTTAACCAAAAATTCTGTAAACACCTATTTGCCGAGCAAAGAGCTCTGCAAATAGAACAAGTAAGAGCAAGTCTTAGCCAACGATCTCTGCAAACACTAGTAATCACTAGGCGACAAAATAGACGGTTACTGGTCGTCTTCTTCGTTCAGCCAAACCCTCAAATGCAGAGCAGACTGTAAATCTTCAATTTCTCCTTCATTTTTGCGAATTAGAACTTGTATTTTATATCAAAATGATCAGAAAAACAATGTGCACAAATCCTTGAACAAATTAGATGTTAATTTCAACTAGAATTCAAACCCACGCGAACATGCGATTTGCCGAGCTCGAGCAAAAATAACTCAAATGATGAAATTAACTTCTGAAATCGATAACGAAGGATGATATACTGATTATAAATCGATCGGTGAACAAAATTCGAACAAAAACACACTTAATTTGCAGAAATCACTCAAACAGTGATCTCGGCAAATGAACCTTTCAGAATATAAGCTAAATTCTGAAATTAAGCACAAAATAAGCTTCAATTAAGCTTGTGGATCGCTCAGATACGCTGATTGTGCTCTGATACCAATTGTAAAGTGAAGAATTTGAGCTTATGTGTGTGTTAGTGTGTGTAACAATGGTGGTTTGAAGAGAGAGAAAGTGTGTTTGGCAGGGAAGATTGGTTTGCATTAATGGGTTGAAAGGTTACAAAGTTCTTAATGGAGGGGGTTTATATACATATGAGCTATTTACACTATGCCCCCTTCCATATTAACAAGTTTACATTATAAGTACAAATTAACATAAAGGTACACAAATCAACTACTACATTATATTTCTAACAATAAAGCCTTTAAGTAGCTCTTGGAGCTGAGTCATTAGCTCTTTCTCAGGCCGGCCTTCGTGCTCCCGCTCTCCCCCCCGTCTCTTTTCCCCCCCTTCCCCGCCCCCTCTCCTTTCTCTCCTCCTCCCGCCGCACGCCCCCCCTCCATCTCCCATTCGCCCGCTCTTTGTCCCCCCCTTTTCCCCCTTCTTTCCTTTCAGTCTCCCTCTTTGCGCTTTCCGTTCCTTCCCCTGCTTCCTTCTCCTTTCTCCATTTTCTTTGTGTCTCTTCCTTCCTTGCTTCCTTTTTCTCCTTTGTTGTTTTTCTCTTTAGTCTTTTCTTTTCTTTTTCTTTGTCTCTCCTTTCCTCTTTCCTCACTTTCCTTCTGCTTGTCCTTCTTTTCTCGTCCCCTTCGTTTTGTTCTTTGCTTTCTTTGCCCTTTTTGCCCCCTCTCTTCCGTTCTCTGCTGTTTCTTCTTCTTTCTCTTCTCTCCCTTCTCTTTTTTCCTTTCATTGTTTTCCCTCTCCTTCTTTTTTCTCTCTTTCTCCCTCCTTCCTTCTCTTCCTTCCGGCCTTACTTTCTTTCTTTTTTGGTTCTCCCCTTTCTTTCGCCCTTCATTCCCAACCTCCACTGGCCCCCCTGCATGCACATAGGGCAGCGGCCCGGAACGAAACGGGGACGATTGGGTAAACGAATGGTAAAGTCAGGATCGGCATAATGCAGTGAAGACTTGGCGGCACGCGTAGGGGGGCATCAGAGGAGTGTAGGGAGGGGGTCTGGGAGTGCGGGGAAATAGGTAACGCATGAAGTTGCCTGCGGAGTATCGCAATTGCTGGAAGAATGGGGCCGGGTGCGGCCACGGATAAGAAGGAGAACAGCGTGGGGGGCCGGGTGGGGGGAGGTTGAAGAGTGCGGGAGAGGGGTTGGAGCGGAGGGGGGGGCATAAGTTTTTTTGTTGATTATATTTATTCTTAATGTATGGTTTTTTATTATAGTTTTTCTTAATAAATTGTTTATAAGTTTTCTTTCTTGATTTTGTAGGAATTTTTATTGGTTCAAACCCATATTGTTGACAAAAGTTTCCTAATTCACTACGACCTTGAATACCATCTTTTTCATTTTTTCTTTTAATTTCATATCATTGCATATAGTTAATCCTTCTTGATTTATATAATTTATTATTTGACCGTAAGATAAATCTTTATATGGGATAGTATTATTAAAATCTCTTTTAATATTTTCTCTTATTCTTTCTGCAAATAATTTTGGTAATCCTGCAATAAATCTTTCTTTCCAATAAGCTTCTCTACAATCTTCTCTACTCATTACCTTAGAAAGAAATATATCTTTATACCATCTAAAATCTTGTAATTTTCTACATGTTAAATTTAATAATATTAAAGAATTTCTTTCTTGATATCACTAGGACTTCCCTATAAAATGTTTTATTATAGCAAATATTAAAGTATTTATTATATCAGTTGTTTCTGTTGGTATTTCTTGATTATTTGTACTTTCATTTTTGACGACTATTATTTTTTTAGCATTCTGAATAAATTGTCTATCTTGTTCAGTATAATAGTTATCCCACCAGCCTCTAAGAGTTCCAGTGAATCCTGAGGTTATCATTTGGAAAATTTGGAGTTCATTATTACCATTTGCTTTATAAGCATTAACAGCCATAATCATTTCTTGTAATAGATTTAATATTTGATGTTCAGTTTGACCATCAATATTCCATTCATATAAAGAACTTCCTTCATATTTTGATTGAACTAAAGTATGTCTTTCTTCATATTGTAAATCGGGTGGAGTAGGTCTTGGATAATAATTTCTTGTTTCTGGTCTTGTAGTATAAGAATTATTTTTTGAAAAATTATAATAATTTTTTCCTTTAAGCTTATTTATAGAATCTTCTATTTTAAAATTATTAAATTGATTTTCAATTTCTTGAAAATCTTCTTCTTCGTCTCCTGAAATAGTATTAATATTTGTTGAAATAGTATTTATATTTAATTTGGATAATTTTGATGAAATATCTTTTAATAAATCATTTTGTTTGTTTAAATTAATTGGTATATCTATGTTAAAAGGTTTAAATATTGGTCTTTCAATTGTATTAGAGGTTATTGTAATATTTTTGAATTTGAAGTACTAGGTTGATCATTATTGTTTATCTTATTTACTTCTATTCTTTCTAATTGTTCTCCTATTGTATTTAACTTTTCATTTGTATAATTATTTTGGAAAATAATTGTATTTATATTTTTGTTTACATCATCATTAGTTCTTGCTAAAGGTTTTGCAACATATTCTGTTTTATTATTTATTATTTTTATATCATCATGTGGAGGGTGTATACTTATAACTTCTTCATCTGAACCTATTATAGTATATTTTTTGGTGATAGTAGAACTAGTCGAAATTATTGATTCTTCGAAAAATGGGTTTTTAATCTTATTTTCTACACAATATATAGAAAACCATGAGAAAAATGGCATATTTTCATTATTTTGTAACATATATAAATGCCAATCAATTTTATGTAAAAATCTTTCGTTTTCATTGAAAGTCATATAATACCATATTAAATTTTTATTATTATATTCATTGAACATCTTTCTTCTTCTAAAAATTTTATCATTTCTTTATCCATTTTTAACAAGTAGTTGCAGTAATTTGTTGAGAAAGCTTTTTCTTATATTTTAGTTCTTCTTTTAATCTAGATTTTAAAAAGTTAAGATGTTGATTATTTTCTAACCAATAGAAACATCTTTCTTCTACTTTTATTCTTTCTTCTAACCATTTTATTCTTTGATCACAATATTTTATAAAAAATACTTTATGATTTCTTCTTACTTGTACTTTAGAATCAGACATTTAATTCTTCATAATTTTCCATATCAGATTTAGTTGGATTATATGTGTTAGTTTCACTTAAATTTTCTTCATATAAAGGTCTGGGAATATTACTTGAAAAATCTATTCCTTTAATTTTCATAGATTGACATCTTCTTAATAAACTATCTGTAACACCCCAAGCCGAGGCTCGGAATATCACGGAAAACACATAGCACCAGGTGGAATTACAATAGAACAAACTAAATGCAATTAAAGATTCGGTGAATCCAAAACATAACGAAACAAGTAACAAAATACAACAGGAGCAAATAGCCATCAAAGTTAACATAATAACATCCAAAGATGGCAAACGATCCTAAGTATAATGCAAAAGGCAGGCCAATGAATCCTTGATCCATGAGGTCCATAGTCCGGGTTAAACCGCAAGCGAAGCAACTAAACTCCCACGCCCTGGGAGAACCTGATCACCTGAAAAGTGTACTAAGCATAGTCAACACAAGGTTGGTGAGTTCGTAGTAATGGTCCACAAGGAACCATAAACAATAATCATAATATACAAGTAGAGGCTAGACGTGACTTACAGTGAGCCTCTAAGTAACACCACAATATCCAATCAACAAAATCTCATAAGTACGTAAAGGCGTGTAAATGAATGCTCATGATATGAATATCAAATGCAAGTACCAAATGCATAAATAGGTCAACATGCCTATCTTATGCGTGAACGCCAGTCACCAATGCAACGATACCCTTCTGTCATCACAATGAACAAGGTTGTATCTCAAAATCATCGAGATATATATGTCTATATACTCGGAGTCAGGCACTACATCCAAAATGGTGCATACATCTATGCACCAGGATGTCGGCAATCCCCTGCCGAGGGTTATCAATAATGTATGCAATGCTTACAATCAAATGTAAATGCATCAGTCATGAACCAACAATCAATATACGATGAACTTGAACCAACAATCAATAATCGTAAGTTATAAGCCACTAATCAACATTCAATTTAAAACAACTATACGTACATACACTTAAGAGGATTCTACTTCTTTGAGTCTCAGATGCTTATATATAGGGTCACCCGCAGCCTTCCCACCACATCTAAAACCCAATGAAGGTATAACCGACTATCATGTATGTACGTCAATTCCTAATACTAACGAAATACTTAACAAACATAAACCAAGTCAATCAATCAATCAATCAATCAACAACGTAAGTAAACACGCAAGTTTACACTTTTCAGCCCGAATCTCAAGCGAGTAGGGAGATACGAAACTCACCTTGTCCGACAAAGAAGCTAGTAAAAGATTACAAGCGAGTATTACGGTCCACACGTCCACAACCTATAATTATACATCAATATACCATAATGTCAACTCTACAATCATAAACAAGTTGGTTTAGCACAATTAGGTCAAGTCACAACCCTAAACGCCTTTCCAACTTTAACGAGTAAGAACAAGATGCATTTGACTCGACCTTTTTAGAAAAGAGAGAAGATTCATACAAAAAGAGTGTTACTACCAGAAACTAGACTCTCTTACGATTCTAACGATAGGTCATAAGACTTGTTTGGAGTTACGGATCAAAAGTTATTAACGTTTAAAAATCGACGCGCAAAACTTCCAGAATCTAACCACTGCGCCGCAGTGAGCCTTTGCCAAGCTCACTGCGCCGCAGTGGGCTAACCAAGACTTGACCAGGCCCTAGCCACTGCGCCGCAGTGGGCTAGGCCTAAGCCACTGCGCCGCAGTGGCCCAGTTCTGGCCAGAAGCAGCAGCAGCTGCAGTCCGAACCCAAAAACCCAAAAACAACCCATATGACTTCCAAAACGATTTGTAAAGCCTTGTAACTTGATTTGAAGCATAAATAAACA
Organism: Erigeron breviscapus; assembly: GCA_034093135.1. NCBI lineage: Eukaryota > Viridiplantae > Streptophyta > Magnoliopsida > Asterales > Asteraceae > Erigeron > Erigeron breviscapus. The sequence goes on along the minus strand of CM067172.1, from coordinate 102,254,504 downwards.
CCATTAACCATAAATAAACATAACCCAATCCACAAATTCAACCAAAACATCAAAATCATGCCCAAAACCTTCAAACCCTAATTTGACCTAAACGATATTTAAGCCGATTTAGGACTTGTAAAAGTTCAAGATGACTAGAAATGCATAAACAAACATAAGTAGGTATAAATGGGATGAATTTGACTTACCAAAACTTCTCCTTGAGCTAGAACCCAAAATTAGGTCAAATGGACAAAATGCAAGACTTCCACCTTTTGATTCTTCGATATGACGATAATGTGGTATAGATGGCGATGAATCTAGTGTTATACCCTTTCTAAACACTAAGTAGATGGTAGGAGAAGAGAAGAATGATCTTGCTTTGTTTTGAGAGAGAAAAGAGAGAAAGATAGAAATGAAATGAAAGGGGGAGAAAGGGATAAAGGGGGGAAATGGGTCATTGGGTGGCTGGTGGGTCTTGGACTACCCACGGGCCGACCCGCTCCCTTCACAAGTCACAACACAATAGCTACACATTTAAATACCTACCAACACATATTATCGACCCGAATATACCACATTGCCATTTAACTCACAAAACGACCCAATTAATTCATTAACTCAATTTGTTAGTCAAATTACACATAAAGTCAACGAGTCAAAATTTACGGATGTTACATTATTCCCCCGTTGAAAGAATTTCGTCCCGAAATTCAACAAAACCCTAATTATCAAACAAATGCGGATACTTAGACTTCATATGGTCTTCTCTCTCCCAAGTGAACTCGGCTCCACGTCTAGCATTCCATCTAACCTTCACAATCGTGTAGCGTTTACTCTTGAGTTTCTTTTCTTGGCGATCCAAGATCTCTACCGGCTCTTCAACAAAGTTGAAATTCGAATCAACCCTAATTTCGTCCATAGGCACATGATGTGTAGGATCCGCCAAACACTTGCGCAAGTTACAAATATGAAACACATCATGCACACCGCTAAGCTCTTGAGGCAATTCTAGCCGATAAGCAACCTTCCCAACCCGTTCAAGAATCTTGAAAGGACCAACATACCTTGGTGCAAGTTTTCCCCGCTTCACAAAACGTACAACACCCTTCCAAGGCGATACCTTCAAAGTACATAATCACCAACTTCAAACTCCAACGGTCTTCGCCTCACATCGGCATACTTCTTTTGACGTTCACGGGCCAATTGCAACTTCTCCTTAATTTGAGATATTACCTTGGTTGTTTCAATCACAATTTCTGGCCCGATAAGTTGACTCTCTCCAATTTCCGCCCAAGCTAGAGGAGAACGACATACCCTACCATACAATGCTTTAAAGGGTGCCATTTGAATGGTAGCATGATAGCTATTGTTGTATGAAAACTCAACTAGCGGCAAATGGTCTTCCCAACTTCCACCAAAATCAATTGCACACGCCCTCAACATATCTTCAAGTGTTTGAATGGTTCTCTCGGTTTGCCCATCCGTTTGAGGGTGAAACGCCGTGCTCATGTCAAGTCGAGTACCCATGGCTTTTTGAAAGGCTTTCCAAAAATTCGATTTGAAACGGGCATCTCTATCAGAAATGATAGAAATCGGCACTCCATGCTTAGATATTACTTCCTTGATGTACAAACGAGCCAAAGTGTCAAATTTATCGGTTTCACGAATGGCTAAAAAGTGAGCCGATTTCGTTAACCGATCTACTATCACCCAAATCGTATCACGGCCGCTTCTTGTCTTCGGTAGTTTAGTAATGAAGTCCATTGAAATATGCTCCCACTTCCAATCGGCATCACCGGTTGTACCAACAACCCGGGTGGCTTCTTGTGATCGGCCTTGACTTGTAAGCAAGTAAGACACTCACTCACATACTTAGCCACATCACGCTTCATGCCCGGCCACCAATACAAGTCTTTCAAATCAAAGTACATCTTATCCGACCCGGGATGGACCGAATAAGGCGATTGATGAGCTTCATTCATAATAAGCGCTCTTAAGTTACCGAAGATAGGAATCCAAAGTCTTTCAACCATGTATAGTCCATTATCATTCTTTCGGTCAAATAGTTGTTCCATACCGTCTAGGCTTTCGTCTCCAAAGTTTTCTGGTAGGGTGGCTTGAACTTGGGCTTCAATGATCCGATCACGAATATTTGGCCCTACCGTGAGGCTCATAGCTCTAGCCCGTCTTGGCTTCACTCTCTCCTTTCGGCTCAAGGCATCGGCCACTACATTTGCCTTGCCCGGGTGATAACGGATGTCACAATCATAATCACTAAATAGTTCTAACCAACGCCTTTGCCTCATATTCAATTCACTTTGGTTAAAGATATGTTGGAGACTCTTGTGATCGGTATAAATCACACATTTGGTGCCATAGAGATAGTGCCTCCAACACTTCAAAGCAAACACAACCGCTCCCAATTCCAAATCATGTGTCGGGTAGTTCTTCTCATGCACCTTCAATTGACGAGAGGCATAAGCAATGACTTTACCCCTTTGCATAAGAACACAACCCAACCCTTGCCCCGAAGCATCACAATAAACAACAAATCTTCGATCCCATCCGGTAGTGTCAAAATAGGAGCATCACATAACATATCCTTAAGTGTTTGGAAGGCGTTCTCTTGTCTTTCACTCCATTCAAAATTTCTCTCTTTTTGAGTCAATAGAGTGAGTGGTTGTGCAATACGGGAGAAATTTTCAATAAATCTTCTATAGTAACCCGCCAGTCCGAGGAATTGGCGGATTTCAGATGGCGTTTCGGGTCTTCTCCAATTCTTGACCGCTTCAATCTTGCTTGGTCCACATGAATACCATCCTTGCTCACTACGTGACCAAGGAAGTGGACCTCTTCCAACCAAAACTCACACTTGGAAAATTTTGCATACAATTTCTCCTTCCTTAGTAATTCAAGCACTTCACGCAAGTGCTCGACATGCTCCTCCTTCGTCTTCGAGTATACAAGTATGTCATCAATGAATACAATGACAGACTTGTCCAAGTATGGTTGACACACCCGGTTCATCAAGTCCATGAACACCGCCGGTGCATTAGTCAACCCAAAAGGCATTACGGTGAATTCAAAATGACCATACCTTATGCGAAAAGCCGTTTTGGGGATGTCATCTTCATGTACCCGGAGTTGATGATAACCCAAGCGAAGATCGATTTTTGAGAAGTGCTTAGCTCCTTGAAGTTGATCAAACAAGTCATCAATTCTTGGGAGAGGATACCGGTTCTTCACTGTGAGCTTGTTTAATTCTCGGTAGTCGATACACATTCTGAAGGACCCATCTTTCTTTTTGACGAAGAGAACAGGAGCACCCCAAGGAGATTAACTAGGGCGAATGAAACCCTTCTCTTGGAGTTCCTTGAGTTGAGCTTGTAATTCTTGCATTTCGGTTAAAGCTAGTCTATATGGGGCTTTTGCTACTGGCGCGGCTTCGGGAATAAGATTAATACGAAAATCAAGTTCACGGGTCGGAGGTAACCCCGGTAAGTCATCCGGAAAACATCGGGAAAATCACAAACGATAGGGACGGTCTTCAATTCTACCTTTGAGATGGTAGCACTAAAGACTTTAGAAGTCGAGGAATCGGAGGTTTCACCTTGAACCCTAAGAATTTTACCGTTAGCCAAAGGTATCTTAACAACTCTCTCGCCACAATCAATGGTTGCATTCACCGCCGTCAACCAATCCATACCCACTATAATATCAAAACTACCAATGTCAAGAGGCATAAGGTCAATGAAGAAGTCGACATCTTCTAAAGTCAAGACACATTCCCGAAGTATTTGACTAATTCTAGTTAGTGACCCATTTACCATTTCAATGTCAAGCACATAGTTTAGAGCACATGGATGCACATCAATCAAAGGAACAAAGTTAGAAGACACGAGGCTATAATCGGCCCCGGAATCAAATAGGACGGTTGCATAGAGACCATTAAGGAAAAAAGTACCTGCTACTACGTTAGGATCATTGCGGGCTTCATTTGCATTGGCCGCAAAGGCTCGGCCGCGTGGTTGCACTTGATGGCCTTGTTGTCCCCGGTTTTGATTAGGCCCAACCATTTGTAGTTGATTGGGGTGAACGGCTACTTGAACTTGTTGTCCCACCCATCGAGGACAATTATTACGGTAGTGGTCACGGCTACCACATTTAAAACATTCGCCTCTTCTTTGGTTACCTTGAGGAGGAACGGCCCGAACGGGAGCCACATTCATTGGACCCGCCCTTGGAGCTCTACAATTTCTAGCTTCGTGCCCAAGTTGATTGCAATTAAAGCATGCTCCACATTGGTTATTGGCGGGATGATGCCTGTTACATCTCCCACAGAAAGGATGAGGCCCAAAATAAGCCTTCTTTAGCCGGTTCCACCGCCGCCATCACCCTACCCCTATTAGCATTTCTAGGGTCAAACTTTCCCATCTTCTTTACCCCACTCGACTCTCCCACTTCTCTTTCCTCTTGTTCGTTGAGGACTTGCTCAAAACACCACTCCTCAACAAATCTTCAGTCACACTCCCAGCTTGGTTAACCGCATTAGCCAAAGAAGTAGGCATGTTTGAGTTTACATATGATCAGACTTGAGGATTCAAGCCCAATACGAACTTCTGGATGGCCTGTGACTCGGTACCCACCAAGTGAGGAATGAGGGTGGACAACTCTTGAAATCGTCTCACATAGCCCTTGTAGTCGGCTCCCTCCATGTTGAGATTTGCAAATTCAATGGTTAAGTTTTGTAGTTCATACGGAGGACAAAACTTTGCTTTTACTTTGTTCTTGAAGTCGATCCACTCCAAGTTATGAGTCCGTCCCAAGGTTATTTCTTGGTTCCACCAACTCAAGGCGTCATGCCTAAACATGCCGGATGCATAGGAAATCCGGTCATCATAGGTGCAATGACTCCTTTCAATCACCGCCTCTATCGCTTCAAACCACCTTATACATTCCGTGGGACCCCCTTTCCCATCGAACTCCGGTGCCCCACAACTTTTAAAATCTTTAAATATGCACCCTTAACGGTATCCCCCATATTGATTATTCATGGGCATTCCGACATTAACACCCATTGGTCCCTCTTCTTCATTTTCTTCGGCATGAGGTTGGGCATTTTCATTATTTTCATTTTCTGGAGCTTCGTTGTTTTGAGCCACATTATCTTGCCCAAGATTTGCCGTGACTTGAGCAATAATGGTTGGCATGATATTGGCGATCGTTTGAGCAATCACCTCGGCCATGTTTGGCTCAGGGACCTCACCACGACCCCTTCCTTGGCCCCTACCACGCCCTCTACCACGGCCCCTACCACGGCCCCTACCTCCTTGTACCTCCGGTTGGGCTTCCGGTTGAGGTTCTTCCTCTTCAGCCCTATAGTTCGTTCCGGTTCTCCTGGGTCTCGCCATTTCTATAAAACAAGTGACACGTTGACCCGAGAGTTAGTCTCAAATGCTCACATGTTAGTCACACAAGTAGTCAATGTTCTCATACCGATACCACATACTCATTTCATAACGTTATGCTAAGGCAAGAGTGTTAGAATTATAAGGGATTTCCACATATCATAACATCAAGTAATCATGCTCATTACGTCATGCAATCAACAACTAACACGAATGATTCAAAGTATAATCCGAATTCGATATGCTCTCTAGTTATTGACCGGGTATGTATACAAGGTGTACCAACGGCTAACCTTCCACCTAATCAACTTCCATTAAGCATATCGGTTCCTTCTTATACTTTAAGCCACACGTGCGCAATCCACGATGTCATGAACTTGCTATAATATCGGGTAACCATAAAAGAGTTGATCGGGTTCTTTTAGGGTTGCCACAATATTATACTAAGTTAATGGCATCCCATCATTTTGCCCTAAATCATTAGTTCCAACAATTAACAACAACAACCCATATTAACTACAATTCACATTCATCACATTGAATTCAAGCTATCATACAATAGGTCTTAACTACAAACTCACACGGGGATTCACATAATTCACATTGCACACGAATTCCTAACCATGCATGCTATATGAAGAGTTTTAACTTAAGCCGTAGTCTAGGTCAAACGCCTAATTCTCTACGACCTCGCATGGGCCACCATTCTGTAACACCCCAAGCCGAGGCTCGGAATATCACGGAAAACACATAGCACCAGGTGGAATTACAATAGAACAAACTAAATGCAATAAAGATTCGGTGAATCCAAAACATAACGAAACAAGTAACAAAATACAACAGGAGCAAATAGCCATTAAAGTTAACATAATAACATCCAAAGATGGCAAACGATCCTAAGTATAATGCAAAAGGCAGGCCAATGAATCCTTGATCCATGAGGTCCATAGTCCGGGTTAAACCACAAGCGAAGCAACTAAACTCCCCGCCCTGGGAGAACCTGATTACCTGAAAAGTGTACTAAGCATAGTCAACACAAGGTTGGTGAGTTCGTAGTAATGGTCCATAAGGAACCATAAACAATAATCATAATATACAAGTAGAGGCTAGACGTGACTTACAGTGAGCCTCTAAGTAACACCACAATATCCAATCAACAAAATCTCATAAGTACGTAAAGGCGTGTAAATGAATGCTCAATGATATGAATATCAAATGCAAGTACCAAATGCATAAATAGGTCAACATGCCTATCTTATGCGTGAACGCCAGTCACCAATGCAACGATACCCTTCTGTCATCACAATGAACAAGGTTGTATCTCAAAATCATCGAGATATATATGTCTATATACTCGGAGTCAGGCACTACATCCAAAATGGGTGCATACATCTATGCACCAGGATGTCGGCAATCCCCTGCCGAGGGTTATCAATAATGTATGCAATGCTTACAATCAAATGTAAATGCATCAGTCATGAACCAACAATCAATATACGATGAACTTGAACCAACAATCAATAATCGTAAGTTATAAGCCACTAATCAACATTCAACGAACGTGAACCAACAATCAATAATCACCGATCATAAATCAAATTTCAATTTAAACCAACTATACGTACATACACTTAAGAGGATTCTACTTCCTTTGAGTCTCAGATGCTTATATATAGGGTCACCCGCAGCCTTCCCACACATCTAAAACCCAATGAAGGTATAACCGACTATCATGTATGTACGTCAATTCCTAATACTAACGAAATACTTAACAAACATAAACCAAGTCAATCAATCAATCAATCAACAACGTAAGTAAACACGCAAGTTTACACTTTTCAGCCCGAATCTCAAGCGAGTAGGGAGATACGAAACTCACCTTGTCCGACAAAGAAGCTAGTATAAAATTACAAGCGGGTATTACGGTCCACACATCCACAACCTATAATTATACATCAATATACCATAATGTCAACTCTACAATCATAAACAAGTTGATTTAGCACAATTAGGTCAAGTCACAACCCTAAACGCCTTTCCAACTTTAACGAGTAAGAACAAGACGCATTCGACTCGACCTTTTTAGAAAAGAGAGAAGATTCATACAAAAAGAGTGTTACTACCAGAAACTAGACTCTCTTATGATTCTAACGATAGGTCATAAGACTTGTTTGGAGTTACGGATCAAAAGTTATTAACGTTTAAAAATCGACGCGCAAAACTTCCAGAATCTAACCACTGCGCCGCAGTGAGCCTTTGCCAAGCTCACTGCGCCGCAGTGGGCTAACCAAGACTTGACCAGGCCCTAGCCACTGCGCCGCAGTGGGCTAGGCCTAAGCCACTGCGCCGCAGTGGCCCAGTTCTGGCCAGAAGCAGCAGCAGCTGCAGTCCGAACCCAAAAACAACCCATATGACTTCCAAAACGATTTGTAAAGCCTTGTAACTTGATTTGAAGCATAAATAAACACCATTAACCATAAATAACATAACCCAATCCACAAATTCAACCAAAACATCAAAATCATACCCAAAACCTTCAAACCCTAATTTAAACCCTAATTTGACCTAAAACGAGATTTAAGCCGATTTAGGACTTGTAAAAGTTCAAGATGACTAGAAATGCATAAACAAACATAAGTAGGTATAAATGGGATGAATTTGACTTACCAAAACTTCTCCTTGAGCTAGAACCCGAAATTAGGTCAAATGGACAAAATGCAAGACTTCCACCTTTTGATTCTTCGATATGACGATAAAGTGGTATAGATGGCGATGAATCTAGTGTTATACCCTTTCTAAACACTAAGTAGATGGTAAGGAGAAGAGAAGAATGATCTTGCTTTGTTTTGAGAGAAAGAGAGAAAGAGATAGATAGATAGAAATGAGAATGAGAGGGGGAGAAAGGGATAAGGGGGGGGGGGAATGGGTCATTGGGTGGCTGGTGGGTCTTGGACTACCCACGGGCCGACCCGCTCCCTTCACAAGTCACAACACAATAGCTACACATTTAAATACCTACCAACACATATTATCGACCCGAATATACCACATTGCCATTTAACTCACAAAACGACCCAATTAATTCATTAACTCAATTTGTTAGTCAAATTACACATAAAGTCAACGGGTCAAAATTTACGGATGTTACACAATCTTCTATAGTATTTCTAGAAGTACTAATTCCTATAGAATTTCTTGGTAATTCTTGATTATTAAAAGAAATATCTATTGAACCATCTGAATGTTCTATAATAGTAGACGTTTGATTTTCTATTTCAATTGGTTTTGGTGGATTAATATCTTGAAGATTCCATGTTAATGATTGAGTTATTTCATTCCATTTTAATCTCTTAGGTGTTTTTACTTTTGTATGCATAGTATTGGCTTCAAATATAATAGTTTCATCTCTTGGGGATACTATCTTTGTCTAGGTTCTATAGTTGTAGTCATAGTCTTATAATATATTCTATATATTACTACAACAGCATTTGTTCTTTCTTTAAATTCTAAATTTTTTGTCTTAATAGTTAAAGTCAAAGTGTCTAATATATTTGGATCAAATAAACCAATTGTAAAATTAGGATAACAATAAAAATAAATAGGACCATTTGATATATTTGATTCAGCCATAGCTAATAGAGAATTATTAAAATTCGTATGTCTAGCATCTCTTAAAATTAATAATACTGGAGCATCTATTCCTAATCTAAACATAGGTTTAACTGCTACTTGAATTAATCCTAATCTAAAGTTTTCTATGTCTTTTATAGCTTCTACTGATAATAATTGCATGTTTTGATACTCTTTATTTATAGGTATAGTTTGTTCATGAGTTTTAATAGAATAATCTTGTAAAAAATCAAAAGTACCAATTTTGTAAATAGTATTATATTTTGTTTTGGAATACTCCAATCTAATAAATTGTTTTCAATTTGAGAAATGTTTAATTCAACTGAATTCATATGTAAAGAGTTCATGTCTATATCTTCTTCCTGCTCTATAGCATTTGAACTATGATTCCGTCTATTTAAGATTCTAGATAATTGATTCATAATGAAAAGATTTTAATACTTAAGAGTTTGATGAAAAAATCTAGTTTAATTTTAAAGTAATAGGTTTATATTCCGGGAACACCCCCATACCGTCGTGGTCCGGCCACCCTTTTCAAATCAAATAATGGGCTTTACGCTAATCCAACCGTCGGTCGACAGGGCTTACCAACGCAATACTTACCCATACCTTAAAATTAAACTTTATTTTTTCATTAAATTCTTGTATTAAATAAATTTTCATCTGATTCAATTATAAAGATCCTTAATTAGATAGAAAACATGGCTCTGATACCATAACAGGATCGAGATATAGACATGAAAGATTGAATTAAAATTGAATGATGGCAATAAACATTATTAAAGAAGAAATTAGAGAAATAAAAATTAAGATAAAAGAACTAGATAAACAAAAAACTGTAAAAGATGAATCAAGTAATGAAGAAGAAAATAAAGGAGAAATTATAATTAATCGTATAAAAGAAATCAATTCTCAAAGATGGTATACTAAATTAAATATTATTGTTAATAACGAATTTAGAATATCTTTAGTTGCTATGATAGATAGTGGTGCAGATATGAATTGTATACAAGAAGGTTTAATACCTACAAAATATTATGAAAAAACTTCATATAGATTATCTAGTGCCAATGGATCTAGACTAAATGTTAAGTACAAATTATCAAATGTACATATTTGCAAAGAAAATTATTGCTATAAAGTTCAATTAATTTTAGTAAAAGATTTAACGTCTCAAATATTATTAGGATCGCCATTTATAAGTCAATTATATCCTTTTATGGTAACTGAAAAAGGAATTATTACCAAAGTTTTAAGAAAAGATATTTGTTTCGAATTTACTCAACCTATTATTACAAGACAAATAAATATATTAAATTTAAAAGAAAAACAAAAACATTTTTTAATAAATGAAATAGATTATATCAGAATAAAGAATCAATTACAAGATAATATAATTAAACAAAGAATTCAAGATATTGAAGAAAAATTTAAAAATAATGTTTGTGCTAATATTCCAAATGCTTTCTGGGAAAGAAAACAACATATAGTCAACTTACCTTATATTAAGGAATTTAATGAAAAAGATATTCCAACAAAATCTAAAGCAATACATATGTCTCAAGAATTAGAAGCTTATTGGAAATACAAGAATTATTAGATAAAAAATTAATTAGGCCATCTAAATCCCCTTGGTCTTGCTCAGCTTTCTATGTTCAAAATAGTGCTGAAATTGAAAGAGGAGCACCCAGATTAGTAATCAATTATAAGCCTTTAAACAAAGTATTAGAATGGATTAGATATCCTATACCTAAAAAAAGAGATTTATTAAAAAAGATCTATGATGCTAAGATATTTTCCAAATTTGATATGAAATCAGGTTTTTGGCAAATTCAAATTAATGAAAAAGATAAGTATAAGACAGGTTTTAATGTACCCTTTGGACATTACGAATGGAATGTAATGCCTTTTGGATTAAAAAATGCTCCATCAGAATTTCAAAATATTATGAATGATATTATTATACCATTAGGAAATTATGCTATAGTATATATTGATGATGTTTTAATATTTTCAAACACTATAGACCAACATTTTAAACACTTAAATGCTTTTTATAATATTATTCATAAAAATGGATTAGTTGTATCACCTACTAAGATAAGTTTATTTCAAACAGAAATAAGATTTTTTAGGCCATAATATTGTTCAAGGAACTATAAAACCTATAGATAGAAGTTTAGAATTTTCAAATAAATTTCCAGATGAAATTAAAGATAAAAAACAATTACAAAGATTTTTAGGATGTTTAAATTATATTCATGATTTTTTCAAAGATTTAGGAATTATATGCAAACCTTATATGATAGACTTAAAAAGAATCCAAAACCATGGACTCAAGAACATACAAATATAATAAGACATATTAAAAGTAAAATAAAATATTTACCTTGTCTACATATTCCTCATCCTAATGCTAAAATTATAGTAGAAACAGATGCTAGTGAATTAGGATTTGGAGGAATCTTAAAACAAAATCTTCAAAATAAAGAAGAATTAGTTAGATATTATTCAGGTGCATGGAATGATACTCAAAAGAATTATTCTACTGTTAAAAAAGAAATTTTAAGTATTGTTTTATGTATAAAGAAATTTGAAGATGATTTATATATGAAACCATTTTTATTAAGAATTGATTGTTTATCTGCAAAATACATTTTAGAAAAAGATGTTAAAAATTTAATTTCCAAACAAATTTTTGCAAGATGGCAAGCATTATTAAGCAACTTTGATTTTCAAATTGAATTTATAAAAGGAGAAAATAACTCTCTTCCAGATTTTTTATCAAGAAAATTTTTACAGGGAATATGAGCTCAGATTCTTCAAAAAAGATTGTTTTAGCAAAAAACAAATTCTCAAGTTCTCAATTATCAAATTCTCAATTCTCAAGATCTCCTTCTAATACACCTCATTTTCCACCACTTCCGATAATACAAAATAGATTTGCTCCATTAACCCCAGGCCCAAGACCTAGACCTCCATTTTCATCTATTATACTGTTAGGACCAGTTTACTGGTAAACTGGCCAGTCTCCAGTTGCACCTGGAGACCCAGTGAAACTGGAGACCCAGAAGATTTGTCCAGAAATATATTGAAGTCCAGTTGCATCATACAGTTAACGCAACTGAAGACTTCCTCTAGTTGAGAACTGACCAGTTGAAGAATCCTTCCAGTTGAAGTCGAAGACAACAAGTGGAAGATAGAGAATGACAATGGCAGCGAAGCCAGTTGACATTCTAGTCAGTTACAAACTGGGACCGTCAGTGGAAAGCTCTTACAAAGCTTTACACTGATTACGAGGAATTGACTTTTGTGCTTTATGTGCTTTTACCGGATAATAAGATTTATCTTATTATTTAAGTACAAAAAGGTACATAAAGCTGGTTGAATAAAGTTGCTTTATACTGCAACTTTACACTGCATTTTAAGGAATTAAATGCTATTCTTTAAATGCTCTCAACCACATTTGTACGGCCAAAGTTAACATCCCAATGTTAACTTTGCCTATAAATACAAGTCATTGCACAACAAGAATAATAAGTGATAAAACTCTTCAAAAGTTGAACACTTCACACTTTGCAAACCTGCAATATTCTTGGTGAACTTGTGCAATATTCTCTCAATCGTAAAAAGGAACATTTCACAACTTTAAGTGTTTCGATTGCTTAGAGAAATTCCAAGTGTAGATCAATTGTAGTTCATAGGTTGTTAGGATATTTACATACTTGTATTATCTTGGTTCCGCAACAACCTTGTAATTTATTTAAAGTTAATAAATAAATTACACTTGAAAATTACATATTGTCTCACCAATTTATTTTATAAGTATTTTGTATTATTGCATTGTTCTTTACTTATTATCACTTAAATAAGTAATCTATCTAGAACTTGGTATATACTCCTGTAACTGGTCGTCTCCAGTTCAGTGCTTATATTGCAAAGTAACTCCACCATCGACATTGAGGTGTCTTCAGGTAGTACCATCTATTGAGTTGGGACTTATAAGTGGTATCAGAGCAGAAGGCTAATAAACTTGCCTAGATCTGCTAAGATGAACACTACTGAAGGTGGAGATGGTTCTGGTCAAGGTGAAAACCCTTTGAATACTAATACACCACCTCATCAAAATGCTAATTCTAACCCTCCTCCTCCTACTGCCCCAAATCACGTCCATGTACATTATTCTAACACTCCTGTTCCAAAATTTGATGGAAATAGTGAGACCTTTGGTACATGGAAGGCCAGAATGCTTTTGCATTTCGGTGGGATAGAGAGGTATATGTTGAAAATCCTTAAGGATGGACCATATATACCCATGTCTCTTGGGTAAGTCCTCTTCTAGATCCAACTGGAAGAAGAGGTTCTAGAGAAAAGCTCGAAGACCATTGGTCTGATGTGGATCGTAGACTTGTAGATCTGGACACCAGACTCAAGAACATGATCCTTGGAGCTGTTCCTGAAGATCTAATTCCAACACTTGTGTTGTTCCCCAGTGCAAAGTCAATGTGGGATGAATTAGTTATTCAGTTTGAAGGAGGTGATGACACTATTGTCACCAGGAAAGTTACCTTGAACAAGAAGTATGAATCCTTCTTTGCTCTACCCAATGAAAGTCTAACTGGTACATACACCAGATTTTCTAGCCTCATTAATCAGCTGAGAGGCTTGGGTGTAGAGAAGGATAAGGATATTTTTCTTGAGAAGTTTTGTGATATTCTTCCTTCCAAATGGGAAAACATGGTTCTTGTCTTAAGACAAGGTAAAACCTTGCACAGCCATACTCTTGCATCTCTCTATGGAGCCTTCAGATTCACTGAAGATAATAATGCTGCAAGACTGGTGGCTGAGCAAGATGCCATGAACCATGCCCAGAGTCCCAAGGTTGCTAGTGTAACTGAGCGACCTTGTGCTGCTTTAATGTCTGCAGAGAGTGTCCAGGCATACTCAATGAAGGAGATGTTAAACAGTTTCTTGAACTCTGGCCTGACCACTGAAATCAGTGATGGTTGTGATGAAACTGACGATGATGATCTGGTAGCCATGATTGCTAAAACCTTTAACAGGTTTAAGCATAAATCTAAAAGATTTAATGGCCCAAACAATGCTTCCAGCTCCAGCTCTCTGGATAAAACCAATCTTATCTGCTATAAATGCGGTAAGAAAGGTCATTTTATGAAGGAATGCAGATCTAGTCAGATGAACAACCAAACTGGCCCCCTGTCCCTAATTTCAATCGGCCTGATGATAGCTACAAAGCTAAATATAAAAAGCTTAAGGCCCAGATTACCCTCCTGTCCATGGAAAAAGAAAAGGATCAGTGCTTAATGGCACAAACTGAGGGAAAATGGGAGTACTCTGATGACTCATCAGCTGATGAAGAAGAGGAAAGGGATATGTGTTTCATGGCCTTGGAAGATCAACAGCAGCATGTGGCAAAAGAAGATGTCATCACTGGAAGATGGGTGGACATCATTTTGAAGAAGGTATGTGATTATGACAATCAGGTTGACCCTGAACTGAAACTGGACCTTGCTGAATCATTAAGTGGTGATTTGGCTTTTGTGGAAACTCTTAGAGCAGATAGTGAAAGATATCTTGACACTATCTTAATTGAACTAAACAATGTTAAGCCACAACTGAATGATTTACAAAGTGTCCAGTTGGCTCTCAAGGAGTCAGTTTTAAAAATTGAGGCTTTGGAACTTGATAATCAAAAATTATTTTCTGATCTTGAAAAAGAACAAAAGATTATCAAGTCATGGGTAAAAGCATCTGGTAAGAACTATGATGCATTTTCTAGAACTATCGATGCCTAGAAGAATGCATGGAAATCTGGAGATCTGGAGATGGCAGCTCTCATACCAGATCTTCATGCATTGCCTCCAGCTCTCAGGGTTGAAACTCCTTATGATCAACCTGAAGCTGTTGAAACTGAACCCATTGAGACCACCCCCATTGAGGTTAAACCTGGAGCCAAACAGGCTAGTGCTCCAGTTAAAAAGGCCACTGGTAACAAGCCTTTACCTCAAAAGTCTAAGGTGCCCAAGACCCAAAAGACTAAAACTCTAGCTGAACCAAGGTCCAAGGTTCAGCTGCCTGATGAAAACAATATTTTGTTTAAACTGGAAAGTCAACTCCAACTTTTGTCTCGACAGGTTCAGAGTTGTACTGCCCGGATTAAAAATCTGGAAGGAGGTTCATCACCTTCAGTTTTAAAACAAAATATTAAAACCCCCTTCAAAACTAAAACAAAGAATGTTCCATCTGGAACTAAAACTGATAAGAAAAAGGGGAGCAGGTATCAAATACCAATCGTTTTTACTCCTGCACCTGGATCTGGTGAAAAAGGTCTAGATGTAGTCTTCAGTTTACCTCCACAACAATCAACTGTGACTTCTGTAGAGAAGTCCAGTGAACCCATCAAGAAAAGATGGGTTCACAAAAATAACTGATGATTTTTGTGGGTGTGCAGGGCGATCGAAAGAAGAATATCTGGTATCTGGACAGTGCTGCTGGCCGGACTATGACCGGATGTAAGCCCCTGCTTGAAGAGTTCACTGTCCAAGATGGACCGACAGTGACGTTTGTTAATGATCAAAGTGGAAAGACTGAAGGATATGGTGTGCTCAATAATGGACAAGTCGAATTCAAGAATGTTTCATTTGTGAATGGTTTGAAATACAACCTGATCAGTGTTAGCCAACTTTGTGATGATAGCTTCAGAGTTTTGTTCGATATTGCTCAAGGCACCATATTTAACAAGGATTGGAAAGTGGTGATGGTTGCACCAAGAAAAGGTAATGTGTACATCATGGATATGGAACCAGCTCCAAAAGAGCAGTGCTTCTATACCAAAGCTGATGAGGACACCAACTGGCTGTGGCATAAAAGATTATCCCATCTTAATTTCAAAAATATTAACAAGTTGTCTCGCAAACAACTGGTTGATGGGATACCACATATTTCTTTTAATAAAGAAAAGCCATGTCCAGGGTGTGAGATGGGCAAGCAAAAAAGGGCCAGTTTCAAAACTAGGCAAAACTTTAGCATCCCTGAACCTCTTCACATGCTACATATGGATCTCTTTGGTCCAGTGAATGTTCAAACTAGAGCTGGGAAGAAATACACTCTAGTTGTGGTCGATGAATTCACCAGATACTGTTGGGTGGGATTCCTCAGATCCAAAAGTGATGCACCTGCTGAAATCATCTCTCTCATCAAGAGAATTGAACTCAAGTATACTCGTAAAGTCTGTCAGTTGCGAAGTGATAATGGTACTGAATTTCGAAATAAGGTACTTGAAACATTTTGCAATGACACTGGCATCTCTCAAAACTTCTCATCAACACACTCTCCAGAGCAGAATGGAGTTATGGAAAGAAAGAATCGCACACTGATAGAAGCAGCCAGAAGTATGCTATCTGAATCAGGTCTTCCCACCAGTTTTTGGGCTGAAGCAGTTGCAACTGCTTGTCACACCCAAAACCGGTCAGTCTACATCAAGAGACATAAGAAGACTGCCTATGAAGTACTCAGGAATCGTAAACCAAATATTGGATATTTTCATGTATTTGGTTGTCCAGTTTATATCTTAAACGATTCCAGTCAGCTTGGAAAGTTTGATGCAAAAGCTGATGAAGGGGTATTTTTAGGTTATTCAGATATTCGAAAGGCCTTTAGAGTTTTTAATTTAGACTCCAAAAGGTTCATGAGACAATTCATGTCACATTCGACGAATCAACTGAAGCAATCAACAAGAGACCAAGCCTTGATATTACTCCAGTCGTTCCAATAAATTTTGGCGAAACTGACCAAGTTCATCAGTCAGTTGTTTCACCAAAAGATGTTTCCAGTTACAACAAATTGGAACCAGTTAAGCAGAAGAACACCACCAGTGACACATCATTCTATCCCTCCATCAATTTCAACTTACCACAAGAATTGGTGATTAGATCTGATGTACGTGCCACTCCAATATCAGCACCAGTTCAAACTCCAACTTCTCCAGTTCTTCAAGAAATGCCCTTGAATGAAGAATTTCATGATGCAAATTGTGACCTCATTGACTCTGATGAGGATGTAGAAGTAGTTTGGACCGATCCTCCTCCAGAAGCTACTGCAACTGAAGAAGATCGCCAGCTGACTTGCACTGATATTGTTTTACACCAGCCTAGTCAATACACTAGATGGACTCGAGCACATCCAATTGAACAGATTGTGGGAGATCCAAATAGTGGGGTTCAGACTAGAAGAGCCACCAGTGAGCAATGCTTAAACGTCACCTTCTTATCACTAATTGAACCAAAGAAGATTGACGAGGCTATGGCAGACCCAAGCTGGGTGGAAGCTATGCAAGAAGAGCTCGTCCAGTTTGAAAGGAACAATGTTTGGGAGCTTGTTTCTTGTCTACCAGGGTTAAAGAAAGAACCTATTGGTACAAGATGGGTCTACCAAAACAAGATGGATGAAGATGGCCATGTTGTAAGAAACAAGGCCAGATTAGTTGCCCAGGGTTATTGTCAAGCAGAAGGCGTTGACTTTGATGAAACTTTTGCTCCAGTTGCAAGACTTGAAGCCATCAGAATATTTCTGGCTTATGCAGCCCATCTGCAGTTCAAGGTCTTCCAGATGGATGTCAAAAGTGCGTTCCTTAATGGAACATTGGAAGAAGTTGTGTATGTTAAGCAGACTCCAGGCTTCATCGATGAGAAGCATCCTCATTGGGTTTATAGACTAAACAAAGCTTTGTATGGTCTAAGACAAGCCCCAAGAGCCTGGTATGATACTTTAACTAAACATCTTCTTAAAAATGGCTTTCAAAGAGGTGCAATAGATAATACCTTATTTATCTTGAAAGAAAGAGGTAATATCTTATTGGTACAAATTTATGTTGATGACATTATATTTGGTTCAACTGATGATGCAATGTGTAAAAAGTTTTCTAAAATCATGTCATCTGAGTATGAGATGAGTTTAATGGGAGAATTAACATTTTTCTTAGGACTTCAGATTAAGCAAACTGAAAATGGAATTTTCATAAACCAAGGAAAATATGTCAGAGATTTGTTAAGAAAATACAAATATGATTCAATCCCATCGAAAAACACACCTATTGCAACACCATTAAATTTGGACTCTGACCCAACTGGCAAACCAGTGAACATAACTGACTATCGTGGTATGGTTGGTTCACTGATGTATTTAACTGCCAGTCGACTAGATATAATGTTTGCAACATGTCTATGTGCCAGGTTTCAGGCTAACCCAAAAGAATCACACTTGCACGCTGTTAAGCATATCTTTAGATACCTGAAAGGGTGTCCTAATCTTGGTCTTTGGTACCCTAAAGGCTCAGGATTAGATCTAATGGGTTATTCAGATTCAGATCATGCAGGTTGTAAGATAGATAGAAAATCAACAACTGGTGGTTGTCATTTCCTTGGAGGAAAACTGGTAAGTTGGATCAGCAAGAAGCAGACTTCAGTCTCTATGTCCACTGCTGAGGCAGAGTACATTTCTGCGGCCAGTTGCTGTGCCCAGATTCTCTGGATCAAGAACCAGTTACTAGATTATGGTCAAAAGTATACAAGGACCCCAATCTTTTGTGACAACACCAGTGCAATTGCTATATCTCACAACCCAGTGATGCACTCCAAGACAAAGCATATTGACATCAGGTATCATTTTATTCGTGATCATGTTATGAAAGGAGACATTGAAATTCATTTCATCCCCACTGACAAACAGCTCGCTGATGTTTTTACAAAACCTCTTGATGAGAAAACCTTTAAATATCTCATCAGCGAACTGGGAATGTTAAATCCTTAAAACTGGAGATTTCTTTGTTATTGAACGCGTCAGTGACACTGATGAAGTTCTCCAGTTGAGGAGGTCCAGGTAATCTTTGCTCGCCAGGCTATCGAACGCCTTTGTGATACTATCCTGCCACTAATAGATTTCTGGATCATCATTTTAGGGGGAAAGACTCAAAAATAATTTTCTGACTAAATTCGTTTTTGTTTGAAAATGGCAACTGGAGAACTCTCCAGTTGGAAACTGGCACTGGACTAATCCTCCAGTGACCAGATTCAGTCTTGTCTTATTTTTTATAACGTTAGAAATACTTGGTCAATATTTGTGACACGTGATGGAACTCGAGTGTTTTAAACCACTTGGTATCGTCATCTGACGTGTTTAAAGTCATTTTGGTAAATGAACACTGTTTGTATTGGGAAAATTAATGTTAGTGGGCGCGTGGGTAAGATAAGCCGTCGTAGCATTTAATGCTGACACAATTAATTATGTTTTTATTTCAAAATTCAAACTTATTTTGTAAAAATATTTACAAAATTGATTTTGTTGATAAAATATAATTTTTGGCATTACATTGGGATCTTGAATTCCTTATAAATACCCTTATTTACTCCGAACACATTTACTTTCCTTCACATTCTTTCATTTACTTCCCAATTTCTAAAATTGCTTCATTTCTCTCTCTGCTTCATAAATAAAGAACCCTAATTCCTAAATTTCAATTTCATTTTCAAATGGCTCCTAAATCATCCCGTTCAAGAGATGTAAATCTCTTAACTGTTCCATATGCTCCTTCATCAGATGTCAAACCGGCATCTGGTGCTCCTAGTAACACTTCGCTCATCAAACTCAATCCAAATAATCCGATGGCGAGTTTACAAGGATCTCAAGGGTCCAATACCCTTATTGGAAGAATTCAATTTTTTTTGAAGGATTCTCCAATAGGACCCTCATTCTCTCTAAACCCACACAAGATGTTTCACGACTACTTGTGTGAGTTTTGGTACACTGCCACTCTTTCTTCCGATTGTTCTTCCATCACTTTTACATTAAAAGGTGGAACAATCCAGTGTACCTTATCCGCTGACGTGTTGAGGGATGCCTTACACCTCAACTACTGGAGAGAGGGTGAATCTCCAGTTGTCTTACCCCCAAACGTTAATTTTCGCCAAGTCCTCCTTGAAATGGGACATAAGGAGTGCTTGGAGAAAGGGGTTTTGAAGACAAAGGGTGCGATGACCATGAAGGGTCTTACACCTTCATGGAGGTATTTTTTCATCCACCTAGTGGAGAGTATGGGTGGGAGTTCTGGTGGTCTTGACCAGATTAACTCCGCACAAGCAGAGATGGCATACTGCTTGTGGAATGGATTGAGAGTAGACTTTACTGATATCCTGTTTAGAAGCCTAGTACAAAAACTGAAGGGCACCAGGGGAGTTTGTATCCCCTTCTCAAGGTTTCTCTCTCTCTGCTTTCAACAAATTCTGGACAGTGAAGCATACTTAAGTACAGATTCACCTTATACTGTCCCAGATTTGTTAAGGAATTTAGACTCTCTAGTATCTGAAGCTGGAGAGGTCGAGATTCCAGATCGAATGCAGCTGGCATTCGCCAAAACTGATGCACCAATTCTAGGTGAGTCATAAAGACAACTGGGCGGGCCTCAAAATAATGAGGGACCCTCCAGTTCGTCTAATGTTATGGTTGAGGATAGAGCAACCATAACTGAGGCAACTCCAATAACATCTATCCCTGGTGAAGATACCTCGGTATCTGATCCTCCAACAGATGCACCCAACCAGGAAACTGGGGAAGGTCATCTGGAGACTGACCCTTCTGTCAGCCCTCAGTTACATTCATGGATCTGGACATGAATGTTAATGACGAGGAAATCCTTATAGAGTCTTCGGATTTTGAAGGTACTGCTTCAGACTTGGAGATTTTTGATTCTGCTGTACAAGATCAAAACCCTTCATCTCCAGTCTCGCTTCCAGATGCATCAATTTCACTTTCACCATCCCAACAAAATGAGCCTACAGATATTCCATTCCCAACTTATAACTATATGTCTGGAAACAGACGTATGGCACTTTCACCAACTGGGCAATTCTCACTCCTTCGAGAAATGCCACCCCCACCGCCGCCGTTGTTCACACCTGAGCATTCTCAGCATGAACAACACATTGAACTTCCAGTCCTTTTCTTCTACCACCACTCCTACTATTTCTTCAACTGCTGGACTAACAACTGGGAGACTTCTCTAAGTTTGCCTCCTCCAGTTGCTCCAGTAGAAACTGCTGCTGGTCCAGTGACACCTTTTCCTCCGTCACTGGACAGTCAAGTTGTCTCTGTACAAGCCGATCTCCAAAACCTTCTCACCAGGGTGGAGGAGATTCAAAAGACACTTGACAAAAACACCAAGTCTTTCTCCAGATACCACAAGGATTACTTGACCAATATTAAAGTGGTTGATCTGGGGATTAACAAGTTTTCATCTAATGAAGACTTGGTGTTGAAGAAGCTGAATGAGTTGTCACTGGCTGCAACAATCTGGCAGGTACTTTAAAAGAAGCCTTTGACCTCACTCAGTCCAAGGTCACAACCTCAATCTCCAACTTGTTGGGCAACACTGTTAGAACATCAGAAGTGGACTTAAGGGAGATTGGAAAATAGGTAAAAGAACTAGTTGACAAGCCTGGGTTGAATGTGACTGAACTTAGGCAGCAGTTAATGACTTCAGTTGGTCAGAAGATAGATGATACGCTGGGTGCTAGAGAACAACAATTGATTGAAAAGGTGATGTCTGAGATCACCAAGCTGGCCACTCCTCAGGTTGATCTGGCCCCACTCACAAATGAGATCAACCAGTTGAGGGGCAGCATTGATAACTTGAACACCCAGGTTTCACTTCATGCTCAATCTTTGGATAAACTGACAACTGAAGTAGAAAGTTTGAAGAAGAAGGATGAAGAAGTGAAGGATAAGGTGGTTTCTGGTTTGGATGAAGATTCCAAGATTTTAAATGAATTGAAAACTGGTCAGGAACAAGTTGCAGCTATGTTCTGACCCAGTCTAAAGAAACCAACCACCTATGGAGATCTTTCAGGATGATGTGCATGATCTTCAAAGAATGCAAGAACATGCAATTGTGGCAGCCTCTTGACCGGTTGCCAGCTCACCATTCTGAATGGGAAGTGATTAGGGCAGGTCTAGATGCTGCCAAGGGGGAAAGAAGTGCAGTTCTTGTACAAACTCAAACTGAAAGAAATCCATCTGGAAGTCAAGCAGGTAGGGAAATGGTTGTAGCTGCCAGTACTGAAGCTGGTGAGCAAAGAACTGGTGAAACTGGTGATATAAGTATTAGGGGGAATGTTGTTGATAAAGGAAAAGGTTTGGCATCTGATGTATCTGCCCAGCCGGCCACTAATGTACCAATGTTAGAAACTGGCAATGCTGATGTACTTCCTCCAGTTTCTGAAAGTGTAAGCAAACAACTGGCTAGACTTGGTAATCAAATAAAAGAAAGAAAGAAAATGAAACAAGCCAACCAAGTTGAAGCCAGAGCACATCTTGCACAGATCAAACTTCTTGATATTAGTGATGCTCATCTTTTGGAAATCACTAAGGAGGAGTATGCCAGAGTAAAGAATGATCCCAGGATAGTTGACTAGTTGAAAGAAATGCTTGATGTTGAACTGGACAGACACTATCCTGATGATGAAGCTGAATTTGATGCCAGAAGCTTGAATATATCAGTGGAGAAGGCTAAAGAGAATAGGGCCAGTGGGATTCTAAAAAGAATTGAACATGTTAAGAAGGTTGTGAAAAGGGTATTGAATCCACCAAGGAGGATCCCTCAACCAAGAAGACCACTGACAAGAGATGTTGACCTTAGAACCTTCATTAAACCAGCTGGTGAAGTATCAAATGATGACATCAAGTCTGCTGTACTGGCTGCTGGAGCTGAGAGTATTAAAATAACAAATGAATCTGAAGCAAGAAGCTATTACTCCCAGATCATGGCAAACAGAAGACATAGTGGGACTATCAATGATGTTAATGTAACCATTAAGCCAGGCACCAAGCACTTTCAAGTTGAAGTTGTTGGAGCACATTAAGTGCACAAATTGTTGTCCGATGCAATAATTCTAAAAGGCTGAGAAATTCGTACATATATGCCTTACGAACTTTAAGTTCGTAAGAACTAATAAATTCGTATATATATGCCTTACGAACTTTAAGTTCGTAAGAACTTATAAGTTCGTAAGGCCAAGCCCATTTTGTACGAATTTGACAGCCCAGCCCATTTGTACCTATAAATATAGGACTTAGGTTTCAGATTTCAGTGATGATTTAATAGCTATGTAATTCGTCCATGGCCGGCTGAAGGATCGCGCAAACCTTCAGTCGTAAGTCCACCATATTCATTATTGTTAGTCGTCTTGTTGATTGTGATTCGTAGTCTTCAAGATGTAATCATACGAATTCGTTTTGTATTGTAATCATATGACTAATGATAATGTTTATTATTTCTCCCATTGTAATTGTTTTCTTATCTTTGTA
The DNA here is from genome assembly GCA_034093135.1 of Erigeron breviscapus. Lineage (NCBI taxonomy): Eukaryota > Viridiplantae > Streptophyta > Magnoliopsida > Asterales > Asteraceae > Erigeron > Erigeron breviscapus. The sequence continues at coordinate 102,231,108 of CM067172.1, read as the reverse complement.
TTATATAAGAACCCTAATAACTAATCTAGATGGATTTCGCACTTCTAGTTTAGGATAGATCACGATTTACGATCAACACACGTTCCTAACGTGTTTTCACAGAAGTTAGTTATACCAGAGGGCCACTGGTTAAAACTGACAATCCTGGTGCAATGCAGTATGGGTTCACTGAATGGGTTGAAATGGTAAATGTTTTGGATGCAAAGGCACAAAAGAATAGGTTTGAGAAAGCATGGGTGAACTTCTTAAAGGGCAAGATTCAACACAAAGAAAATCTGGAGCTAAAGTTGAATATTGATCCTGAAGACTCTCAGCCTATCTCTTCAGTGACCAAGAGAAGAAGAACTGGCGAAGGGCCATCCCATTAAGTTCTCTTTTCAGTTATCTACTTGTAATTTTATTTACATTCTGTAACTTGTATAAATTTCATTTCCTTGTATAAATGAAGTTACCAGTTGTAACCACAAGGGTAGATAATAGATTAGATCTAACAAACTTAAAAGAAAAACCCAAGGCATTTATTGATCTATAAAAATGCCTTGGAAAACTTAGATAGATTTAATCGAACAAGTCTCTCCAGTTCAAACTTGTACAAATACAAGAACTAAAAAAAGACTTGGCAATATTTCTAGACAAATAGGGGGAATTTGTTAGGACCAGTTTACTGGTAAACTGGCCAGTCTCCAGTTGCACCTGGAGACCCAGTGAAACTGGAGACCCAAAGATTTGTCCAGAAATATATTGAAGTCCAGTTGCATCGTACAATTAACGCAACTGAAGACTTCCTCCAGTTGAGAACTGACCAGTTGAAAAATCCTTCCAGTTGAAGTCGAAGACAACAAGTGGAAGATAGAGAATGACAATGGCAGCGAAGCCCAGTTGACATTCTAGTCCGTTACAAACTGGAGACCGTCAGTGGAAAGCTCTTACAAAGCTTTACACTGATTACGAGGAATTTACTTTTGTGCTTTATGTGCTTTTACCCGGATAATAAGATTTATCTTATTATTTAAGTACAAAAAGGTACATAAAGCTGGTTGAATAAAGTTGCTTTATACTGCAACTTTACACTGCATTTTAAGGAATTAAATGTTATTCCTTAAATGCTCTCAACCACATTTATACGGCCAAAGTTAACATCCCAATGTTAACTTTGCCTATAAATACAAGTTATTGCACAACAAGAATAATAAGTGATAAAACTCTTCAAAAGTTGAACACTTCACACTTTGCAAACCTGCAATATTCTTGGTGAACTTGTGCAATATTCTCTCAATCGTAAAAAGGAACATTTCACAACTTTAAGTGTTTCGATTGTTTAGAGAAATTCCAAGTGTAGATCAATTGTAGTTCATAGGTTGTTAGGATATTTACATACTTGTATTATCTTAGTTCCGCAACAACCTTGTAATTTATTTAAAGTTAATAAATAAATTACACTTGAAAATTACATATTGTCTCACCAATTTATTTTATAAGTATTTTGTATTATTGCATTGTTCTTTACTTATTGTCACTTAAATAAGTAATCTATCTAGAACTTGGTATATACTCCTGTAACTGGTCGTCTCCAGTTCAGTGCTTATATTGCAAAGTAACTGTAACATCCGTGAGTTTTGACCCGTTGACTTTTCATATAATATGACTAACAATTTAAGTTAATAAATAATTTGGGTTGTTTTGTGAATTAAATGACAATGTGTTATATTCGGGTCGATAATATGTCTTGATCGGTGTTCGAATGTCTAACGAATTGTAATTTGGCTTGAGAAGAGAAACGGGTCGGCCCGTGGGTCGTCCACGACCCATCAGCCCCCCTTGACCCATTTCCCCTTATCTCTCCCTTTCACCACACAATCTCTATCTCTTCTCTTTTCTTCTTTCTCTTTTCTCTCAATTAAAACAAGACCATCCACCTCTAACTCTCCTTTTCCCTAGCATCTTTTGGTGTTTTGGGTTTGGGTTTAACTTGAGAATCATCATCGTCTTCATCACATTATCGCCTATACGAAGAATCAAAGGTTGAAGTTCTTTCATTTTTTACCCATTTTGACCAATTCGGGTTTGAGCTCAAGAGGAAGTTTTGGTGAGTCTAATTCATCCCATTTGCCTCTATTTATGTTTGTTTATGCTTTTCTAGTCGTCTTGTACATTTACAAGCCCTAAAACGACTTAAAATGGAGTTAGGGTTAATTAGGATTTTAATTAGGGTTTGAATGATTTAGTGGTGATTTTGATGTTTTGGTCGAAATGGTGGATTGGGTTATGTGTAATTAGGTTTATTGATACTTAGTTATGCTCAAAATCGAGTTGGAAAGGTCTTTTGGTCGATTCCTAGGACTAAAATGGTGTTTGGATGTGTTTTGGGTTGTTTAGGATCGTTCTTGGCATAGTTTTGCTGCAGAATTGGCTCACTGCGGCGCAGTGGGAGGTGCCAGACCCCACTGCGGCGCAGTGATAAGTTGCTGAACAAGCGATTCTTCGTCAACTTCAAACGCTTATAACTTTTGATCCGTAAGTCCAATCGAGTCATATGACCTATCGTTGGAATCGTATAAGAGTCTACTTTCTTTTGGTAACATTCATTTTTCATGAAACTTTCTCCATTTTCAAAAATGTCGAGTCGAATGTGTCTTGTTCTTACGCGGGAAAGCGGTTAGACGTCTAAGAGTTGTGACTCGACCCTAATCTTACTAAACCAACTTGTTTAGGATTATAGAATTTGACTTTGATGATAATATGATATTTATTGCTAGGTTGCGGACTCGTAGCGGTTGTTGAGCATTTATAACTCTTTATTAACTCGTAATCGTAGCTTGGAAGCCAAGGTGAGTTTCGTATCTCCCTACTCGCTTGAGATTCGGGCTGAAAAGTGTAAACCTTGCTTGTTTACTTGCTTTTATTGATTTATTGATTGATGGCTTGATTGTTGGATTGATGTGATGGTTCTTTTCGTTGTTGATTGATTGAGTGATTTGGTTTAAATGTTGAATTGTCGAGACGGTTATTACGCTTGAATGACTTGGTTTATGTTTTGTTAAGTATTTCATTAATATTAGGATAGACGTACATACATGGAAGTCGGTTATGCCTTCATTGGGTTTTAGATGTGGTGGGAAGGCTGCGGGTGACCCTATACATAAGCATCTGGGACTCGAAGGAAGTAGAATCCTCTTAAGTGTATGTACGTATAGTTTAACTTAAATTGATGTTTGATGATTAATGGAATTGTGATGAATGGATGTTGATTGATGCATATGTTGTGCATAAATTCCACTGATAGAGGATTTGACTTATGTACGTTGAAATGCGGCCTTGACCATCTGTTGACAAGTGCGCCCCGTTGAAATGCGGCCTTGTCCCTCTGTTGACAAGTGTGCCCCGTTGAAATGCGGCCTTGTCCCCCTGTTGTCAAGTGAGCCCCGTTACGATTATTGATTGTTGGCTCATGTTCGTCGAATATTGATTATTGGTTCATGATTGACGATTATTGACTATTGGTTTATGATTGACGATTATTGATTGTTGGTTTGTGATTGATGCATTTACAATTGATTGTAAGCATTGCATACATTGTTGATGACCCTCGGCAGGGGATTGCCGACATCCTGGTGTATAGATGTATGCACCCATTTTTTTTGGATGTAGTTCCTGACTCCGAGTATATAGACATATATATCTCGATGATTTTGAGATACAGCCTTGTTCATTGAGATGACAGAAGGGTATCGTTGCATAGGTGACTGGAGGTCACGCATAAGATAGGCATTCTGGCTTACTTACGCATATGGCATTGCATTGATACTCATATCATATATGCATTTCTGATTACACGCTTCTTGTACTTGTGTAATCTTGTGGTTGGACATTATTGTGTTTCTTAGAGGCTCACTGTAAGTCATGTTTAGCCTCCACTCGTACTTTATGATTTCTGTCTATGGTTCCTTGTGGACCATTACTACGAACTCACCAACCTTGTGTTGACTATGCTTAGTACACTTTTTAGGTATCCAAGTTATTCCAAGGCATGGAGTTTGACTGATTTTTAGCTTGCTGTCGAACCCGGACTTGGACTTATATGGATCAAGGATCCATTTGCCTTCTTTTGCATTGTGCTTAGAACCGTTAACCATCTGTTGAAGTTCTATTGAAATCTTTGATGACGACTTGTTCTTTATGTATTTTGGTACTTGTTTATCTTATTGTTTGGATTCACTGAATCCTTTATTTGCATTTAGTTCATGTTCTACATTAATCCCACCTTATGCTATATGATTTCCGTGATATTCTGAGCCTTGGCTTGGGGTGTTACAGTAACTCCATCATCGACATTGAGGTGTCTTCAGGTAGTACCATCTATTGAGTTGGGACTTACATATACAAACCTTAGAATCAAAACCTATTGTTCAAAAACCAACCTTATCTGCTTCATCATCCATTTCTCCAGCCACCATTCCTTATCTTACAAACCCCAATACTAAGATTATAAAAATTTTAGAATCTATTGAAGTTGAAAAGGTACAAAAAAGTTTTTTCACCTTAATAGATTTTTTATACCCCAAAGGTTGTCATTTCTATAATGGAGAATATAAAACCAGAGAATATTATCAAGCTATTCTCGTTGATTCAGAATCTGCAATAATTTGACACAATTTTAATAAAGAAGATCCCTCTAAAATAGCTTATAGTCAAGTTAAGATTTTAAGAGTCCTTACTCTAGAAGATTGGAATTCAAAACCTTATATTTCAAAAACTCTCTCAAATTTTCCTTCCTATCCTCAGTATAATTATTATGATTATCAAGAAGCTTGGGAAAAAACCTTTTTATTAAGAAATTATGATCACTCTTGGTTTTTTCAATTTGATGACAATTTCTCAAATATTTATCCTACATGGTTTATCAAATGGTTTAAATATATGGGAATTCGACCTGAAGCTTTTCCCAAAGATATATCCGAAGCATTCTCAAAGTTTACAGATTATTTTCAACAAGATGGAACCCCTATTTTTGAATACACTTTACAATTTATGAGTACATTTAGAATCCCATGGATTTCTTCATGGACTTATATTTTCGAAGAAGAAAAACTACAGAACTTTCTCCACCTTTACTTTATAGACAATATAAATTCAAATGGTGGAATAAGTTCTCTATAGAAAAAGCAAATGTTCAAGTTGTCAACAAATATTATAAGGAATTAACAAATCAATATGAAAAAAGTCTCAAGTCTCCAGTTCTAGATTCCAAAGTTCACAAAGAAGATCAAGAGTATATTCAAAGGATTCAAGCTTGCAGTTCTCAAGAAGAAATGTTAAAAATTCTTAATGAAATTCGGCATTCACCATCTCCTTCAAGAAAATCATCGCCAGATACAGAAATATTTCAAGATTCTCAAGACCCGTATGATATGATGTAATAATAAATTATAATAATAATAAGTATTTTCAATGAAGACAAAATACCTTTTGCCAAAATCAATGATTTAGCCTTTGTAAAAGAACGGCTATAATTCATCTACTTTTGGTAAAGTGGATTCCAATAATTCAAAAGAAGACAAAGTCCTGTTGAAGACAATTTTCAATTATTCAAAAGAAGACAATATAAAGAATAATTATTTTCAATGACGTGGAAAGACTTCAATTATGAAGGAAGACTCCGGAAGACTCAAAGAAGAAGACTTCTCTCCTATATAAGAGAAGGAAGACTCTTCATCAAGATCATCGAAAAATTTTATATTTTGATTTATGTATGAAAAAATCTCCAAAAGAGAAACTTCTATTATCAACTTCTCTATGTTCAAAAAATTTAGATTTTCAAATTATTGTAGCTCCTCCCGATTGTAAGACAATCATTTGTAATCAAGATTTTCAATCAATAAATTCAGGTATTATTTAAATTTATGTTGTCTTTAATAATGTTTATTGTCATCATTCATTTTTAATTCAATCTTTCATGTCTATATCTCGATCCATTTGGAAAATTTGGAGTTCATTATTACCATTTGCTTTATAAGCATTAGCAGCCATAATCATTTCTTGTAATAGATTTAATATTTGATGTTCAGTTTGACCATCAATATTCCATTCATATAAAGAACTTCCTTCATATTTGGATCGAGATATAGACATGAAAGATTGAATTAATGTTGAATGATGACAATAAACATTATTAAAAATAACATAAATTTAAAGAATACCTGAATTTATTGATTGAAAATCTTGATTACAAATGATTGTCTTACAATCGGGAGGAGCTACAATAATTTGAAAATCTAAATTTTTTGAACATAGAGAAGTTGATAATAGAAGTTTCTCTTTTGGAGATTTTTTCATACATAAATCAAAATATAAAAATTTTCGATGATCTTGATGAAGAGTCTTCCTTCTCTTATATAGGAGAGGAGTCTTCTTCTTTGAGTCTTCCGGAGTCTTCCTTCATAATTGAAGTCTTTCCACGTCATTGAAAATAATTATTCTTTATATTGTCTTCTTTTGAATAATTGAAAATTGTCTTCAACAGGACTTTGTCTTCTTTTGAATTATTGGAATCCACTTTACCAAAAGTAGATGAATTATAGCCGTTCTTTTACAAAGGCTAAATCATTGATTTTGGCAAAAGGTCTTTTGTCTTCATTGAAAATACTTTATTATTATTATAATTTATTATTACATCATATCATACGGGTCTTGAGAATCTTGAAATATTTCTGTGTCTGGCGATGATTTTCTTGAAGGAGATGGTGAATGCCGAATTTCATTAAATTTTTTTAACATTTCTTCTTGAGAACTGCAAGCTTGAATCCTTTGAATATACTCTTGATCTTCTTTGTGAACTTTGGAATCTAGAACTGGAGACTTGAGACTTTTTTCATATTGATTTGTTAATTTTTGTAATATTTGTTGATGACTTGAACATTTGCCTTTTCTATAGAGAACTTATTCCACCATTTGAATTTATATTGTCTATAGAGTAAAGGTGGAGAAAGTTCTGTAGTTTTTTTTGTAACACCCCAAGCCAAGGCTCAGAATATCACGGAAATCATATAGCAAAAGGTGGGATTAATGTAGAACATGAACTAAATGCAAATAAAGGATTCAGTGAATCCATTCAGTAAGATAAACAAGTATCAAAATACATAAAGAGCAAGTCATCATCAAAGATTTCAACAGAACATCAAAAGATGGCTAACGGTTCTAAGTACAATGCAAAAAAGGCAAATGGATCCTTGATCCATATAAGTCCAAGTCCGGGTTCAACAACAAGCTAACAATCAAACTCCACGCCCTGGATTAACCTGGTTACCTGAAAAGTGTACTAAGCATAGTCAACACAAGGTTGGTGAGTTCGTAGTAATGGTCCATAAAGAACCATGTCAATAATTACAATATACGAGTAGAGGCGAAACATGACTTACAGTGAGCCTCTATGTAACACAATAACGTCCACAATCAAGATTACACAAACAAGTAAGCGTGTAATAAACGTGCACAAAAGATGTAAATATCAATACAAGTGCCAAATGCATAAACAGTCATAATGCCTATCATATGTGTGACTACAAGTCACGTATGCAACGATACCCTCCTGTCATCGCAATGAACCAGGCTGTATCTCACTACTCACGGAAGGGTGTCAATGCGTGCACACCGGAAGGGTGTCAATGCGTGCACACCGTGTATATGAGTCTCACTACTCATGGAAGGGTGTCAATGCGTGCACACCGTGTATATATATATAGTATGCTTGCGTATAAATCGCGTATATGCATCAATCACAAATCGTCTGTCATAAACCAACAATCAATACTCGTCAATCATAAACCAATAATCACAATTCAAGCCAAACTATACGTACATACACTTAAGAGGATTCTACTTTCTTCGAGTCCCAGATGCTTATATATAGGGTCACCCGCAGCCTTCCCACCACATCTAAAACCCATTGAAGGCATAACCGACTTCCATGTATGTACGTCTATCCTAATATTAATGAAATACTTAACAAAACATAAACCAAGTCAATCAAACGTGATAAACCGTCTCATCAATCCAACATTTAAACCAAATCAATCAATCAATCAACAACGTAAGTAAACACGCAAGTTTTACACTTTTCAGCCCGAATCTCAAAGGAGTAGGGAGCTACGGAACTCACCTCGATTGGTTATGAAAAGCTAAGTTCAATATAAAGTCGAGTTATTGTCGTACAATGTTCTCCTCGCGTCCAACACCTAAATATCGATATCATACATACACATTAACATACATAAACACGTATACATAACTTATCAATTACTCGACAAAACCCTAATTAGGTTCCCAAAGTGGTTCTCGACATTAGGTGACTTCTAGAACTCTTAATCATGGTTAAATAAGTTAAGAAGTGATTTAGATCGAAGCTAGGAAACGAAAACGAGCATCAGGGCCTGACTGCGCCGCAGTCAGGATGCAGCCCATTGACTGCGCCGCAGTCAGATGCAAAAGCTGCGTTCCAGAGGATATCCATTGCGCCGCAGTCAAGACTAAGTCTTGCCACTGCGCCGCAGTCAAAGCCAGAGCTGCACCAGCAACAACAGTTTATGCAGAAAATTGTGACCCAAAACCTATTTTCTCAAAACCTAAAACCCCAAATCGATGAAAGAAGTTGTGGGACTCGTTTTAAAGCAAGATTTGACATTCCAAAGCCTAAATACACTTACCCAAACCAAGATTTCATTCCAAAACATCATCAAATCTTCCAAATCAATCAACCCTAATCAAACCCTAATTTGACCCAAAACTAGATTTAAGCCGATTTAGGACTTGTAAGCGTACGAGATGACTAGAAATGCATAAACAAACAAGTAGATGCAAATGGGATGAATTTGACTTACCAAAACTTCCTTCCCGAGCTAGAACCCGAATTATGGCAAAATGGGTAAAACCTTGAACTAAGAAATGAAATCATTTGCTTAGACGATAATGAGATGAAGATGACAATGATTCTCGAGTTAATCTAAACCCAAAACACCAGAAGATGCTAGAGAAGAGAAGAACTAAAGAGGTTGGATAGTCTTGTTTACTTAGAGAGAAAAGAAGAAGAGAGAAAAGAGATATGTGGTAAAAGGAAGAGATAAGGGGAAGGGAAATGGGTCAAAAGGGCTGGTGGGTCGTAGATAACCCACGGGTCGACCCATTTCTCTTCTCAAGCCAAAATACAAATCGTTAAACATTTAGACACCGATTAAAACATATTATCGACCCGACTAACATACCACATTGTCATTTAATCACAAACAACCCAAATATTTCATTAACTTAAATTGTTAGTCAAATTACACGTAAAGTCAAACGGTCAAAATTCACGGATGTTACATTATTCCCCCGTCAAAAGAATTTCGTCCCGAAATTCAACAAATCACTAATCGTTAAACAAATGTGGGTACTTAGTCTTCATACGATCCTCTCGCTCCCAAGTGAACTCGGCTCCGCGTCTAGCATTCCATCTAACCTTAACAATTGTGTAGCGCTTATTTTGAGTTTCTTGACTTGACGGTCCAATATCTCTACCGGCTCTTCAACAAAATTAAGCTTCAATTCCACTCTAATCTCGTCCATGGGCACATGATGCGTAGGGTCCGCCAAACACTTGCGTAGGTTACAATTATGAAATACATCATGTACACCGCTAAGCTCTTGTGGTAATTCTAATCGATAAGCAACTTTTCCAACCCGTTCGAGGATCTTGGAAGGACCAATATACCTTGGCCCGAGCTTGCCTCGTTTCATGAATCGGATGACGCCTTTCCACGGTGATACTTTCAAAAGTACAAAATCACCCACTTCAAACCCTAACGGTCTCCGCCTCACATCGGCATACTTCTTTCGTAGCATGCGAGCTAGTTGGGCTATTCTCTTAGCTTGAGAAGTTGTTCTTGTCATTCCAGTTACTATTCCCGGCCCGCTACATTGGCTTTCTTCGATTCTTGGTTCGTCCCATTGGAGAGTAACATCTCTACTACTCAGTGCTTCGGTCGGTGACATTCGAATACTCGCGTAACACCCGTCATTGCACAAGATTTCCGCCAGGGTCATAAGCACATTCTCTTCACATGTGATCAAGTCTCAAGTCGGTTTGAGTACCCGTTCCTCATTGGATGGCTCCCTGAATTGGAGTTAAGCGACTTTCTTTATCTGAAATGATAGAAATTTAATCTTCGTGCACCTAACCCATTTCTTCTACATACTAATGTGCCAAGTAGTCAAATTTTACTGGTTTCGTCGTATCGTGATCTCTTCTTGTCATCGGCGACTTCATGGCGAAGTCCATTACAATTTGTTTTCCTTCAAATCTCTCTCCCGTCTTTCACTACACGCTTATTCACATCTCAGAAGTCTATAAGGGTTTTGACTACGCGCGCGATGTTAGAAAGTTATGTAACACCCCGACTATAGCGGAAACACGAGATGCCACAGAACGACATGGTACAAAAGATTTAAGTAATAAACATCAACATAAAGTTTCAAATGCCATTCAAATTAAAAAGGTAACAAGTTCAATTTGACGTTTAATAATCATTACATAATCAAATCCATAACCAAAAGATCAAATGTTTGCGTTACTAGTCCACATACAACAATTAAACACATCATCCATGAAGCGGTCCAAAAGCTAACTTATTGCCCTAGACCTGAAAAGCATG
>CM067172.1:102169488-102208513 GCA_034093135.1 Erigeron breviscapus | reverse complement strand
CTATCCTTTGGATTACCTATAGTGCCCTTAATAAAATTATATTACGTCTACTATTAACTTATAAAATAACTAAACTACTCATTTTATATTAATAGCCTACATTATTCGCCAAAAACACTAAAAGCACCATCAATTGCCGCTGCCGCCACTAAAACACCTCCCTACCGCCAACCTCAATACCGTATTGCACGGACATTCGCATAGTTAACTATAACGACGTAACAACATTGATATTGATAATTTAAATCTATTTCATATCTAAATCTAAATCTAAAATGGGAAATAAAGGAAAATATATAATACTTTATAAAATGTATTCATTTTAATTAGAATCTTTCACGCCAAAATATTTAAAATTCCCAGGAAAAAGCCAACCTTAAATTCCCAAAACTTTAAAAAAAGAAAAAATCGAATTCATCTTCATTAGAATTAAACCCCGTTAACCGATTTTACGCGCGATTATTGAACTTAAGGTATCTATACATAAACATATGAACGCATTCGTATTATTACTATATTGATCTTTTATCTATTTATTATTTTTTTATTTAGACTAATTTGTGATGAATTAATTTATCAGCTTGTATAATTAATTTGTATTTTAGTTGTATAATTAGCGTTTTAGGGTTTCAAAGTTGGCAGATTTATCAAATTAGGATCATCCTGAATATAATGTAGTCAAATTGAGATCCAGAGCTATATTATGTGCATAACCTAGTGACAACCGCATCCGAGAAATGTTGTCTTGATTCAATAGTATATGTAATTAGTTAAACGACATGTTTTGTATGTAATAAGGTCAAAAACGAAAGTCAATCAGAGAGTTGACCAATGCTAACTAGACGGGTCTAGGTTGGTCTAGGGTGGTCTAGCTAGACCTTGGCCGAAATTATTAGAGGAGATTAGACCTTATGCTTAAGGTGAATCTCTCTAGTCTTTTGTTTTTCGTTTTCTCTACTTAGTTGAGCTCGTGTATTGATTGTAATTGCAATTACTGAATTAATACAAGGCTCCGATTATCTCATTCATATATTGTTCTTTGTATTTGTGTTCGGTTTACCGAATATTGTTGATTGCTAGTGTTCGAGACTTTCCGCACTCAAACTCTAGTTATCTAATCTCGTAGATCCGGTGGCTAAGGGACTTTCATATTACAATACACACACACACACAGCATTAGATTTGCCAGCCGAAAAAAAAAACTTTTTTACTTTCTCAAAGGCATTTAATTTATTTATTTTTATTATTCATTTGGTTTATTTTTATTTTCACACTTTTATGGGGGATGTACACTTATGACATACTTATACTGCTGACAAAGTGACAATGAGAGTTCTGTGAGAAAGAATTCCAAAATCTTAAAGAGTTTATGATTTCTGATCACTGGTAAGAATGAACTTGATTCACTGTTAGGTAGTAGAGTATAATGTTAGTATAGTTTTTTGGGACCAAGTGCACATAAACGTTCTCAATCTGTCGCATGCTAGTCTATGTGTCCGACTTGTCATGTTTTAGTATTTTATGTATATATGTATATAACTTTCAGTAATTGGTATCGTATGTATCTGACCTTTTTTTACTCGTAAACCAGTGACGTGACACTTGTTTTAATGACATGGCAACTTATTACTCGTAAAAGAAATACTGGTTACTTGATAAAGAGAAAACTGGATAGATACAATAGCAACAATTGAAAGTATAATATGTGAAAGGCCAAGTTCGAAATTCAGGATTCACACAATAGCAAAACGTGACAAATTTGACATAGTTTTATGCACTTGGCCCTTTTCAATATTATGCTTTTTTATATCGTTTCAGCATCTAATCTGTATCTTTATTTATTGGTTTAGTCTTGTAATGGAAATGTGAGGCTTATGCTTATTTCTCATTTTTAGGTTGCTTCTGCAGTCTTGTTATGCACAATTGTGTTGACAGGGTTTGTAACACAGACAGTGTTAATAAATTGATGCAATGGCATCATGTAGTAAAGTTGAACGTTCAGCAGTTAGACCAGATAGACCATCATACCCTTCTGGGTCGTGTGGCTCCTATATAGCTGGTTATGTCGACAAATCAGCCTTGGAAAATCCTATCTTATCATCACTTCCAAGCATGTCAAGAACTGGTTCAACTGTAACTCAAGGAGACGTGACTGATTTTCTACAATGCTTGCGGTTTGATCCCAAGTCAATGGCTACTGAACATAAGTTTAACTGGCATGGCGATTTTAAGCAGCTCGCAAGTGCCGCACTTGGTGTGCAGGATGGTTCGTTGAAAGGTAAACCACCTTCTTTCTTTCCTGAAGGCATTAAACGACTAAGGGCAGGTCTGCGTGAATCCACCATCAAGGCCAGGTAAGTTTGTGATAGTTCTTTTGTGTGTAGGTAGCAATATTAAGCTTTGAACCGTCTACTTATGAGTTATGAATAGTTTGATTATGGCTATATTTTTTCTGTAAGGGTGAAACATGATAAAAGGGTCCACATATGCCCAAAGGGTAATTGTCATGCACAAAACCTTCTAAATCATATTATTCAAAGTCATTTTTTTTTATGAATTAGTAAAACTTTCTTTATCATAAATAAAATACTAACTAATCATAAGCAAATATAATATATGGACATAATGTGTTAACCCAACCGCCCTGAACCATTTTGATCTTTGTCTAAATGATCTGTTTTGACCCTTCACCGAACCCGCCCAAAAGTGTCATTTTGTGAACTCTACTTTTGTGGATGTCAAATGTATTCAGCTCACAAATTTCTAAGTTTTATCAGGGAACGGGTGAAGATCTTCAGTGAAATCTTGCCGGTTGCAAACAAGTGTTTTCCAAGTATTCCTTCAAGAAAAAGATTGCGCCCGAACGGTTTATCTGGTAACCACAGTGTTATGGGGGGTGGTGTTGGTAAGATGGGTACCCCAAATCATCCGGCAAGTGTTTCTGATTTTGAACAGCAGAAACTTGAAGAAAGAGGGAAACATATTGTTCCTAATAAACGAAATAGAACTTCTATGGTGGATCAAAGGGTTTGTCTCTTCCTAGTACCTTCTATATTATTTTGTAGTTTGTTCCATGAGGGACCGATGGTGTTTATATATGTGTTTGGGAATCAATTATGTGATATATTTCACTTGAAGTTGCACTAATTAGTTTTTACGTCAAAAATTTTTCGCTTCTATTTCTGACTAGCTTTAAACTATAGTTATCTATTCACTCATTCAAATTAAGAGACTTTTACTCCCAATAAAGGTCTTTTTGGACAAAGATGTATCTTTAGTCCATATAATCTATTGATTTCTTAAATAGTCAAGATTTGTTGAATGCTCAAACTTCTGATTATCCGATCAATGTTTCTCCAACCATTTAAGCATTATCTTTTGAACACGTTTTATGGTAACTGGTTATCTGATTCTGATTATATACATAAGCACTCTCAGAACACCCATCCGACATATCAACAGTAAATACTGTTTCTTTCTTGTGATTTTACTGTTTCAACAGTGAATACTCTTTTGTTCTTTTCTTTGGGCTTAGGAGTTCAGTCTGATTGTAAATATTTAACTCATTTAGGTGGATGTGCATCCTGTTACTCCTGCTAGATCAACTGACACGGTAGAAAGGGATAAAGAAGTGTTAAGAATGACCAATAGTAATGGTCTTCAGGGTGAGGATCGATCATTTCCCATTGTACGTGATGGTTGGGAAAAGCCAAAAATGAAGAAGAAACGTTCTGTGATAAAGGCTGCCACTGCTTCAAGTCCAAGCTTGGGGTCAACAAAACCTATTGATGGATACCGGGAATCCAAGGAAGGAATACATCTTAGGCATATTCCTGATGCTAGGTCAAGGGTAACTGATTCCTATGTTTCCAGGTACCAACTCCAGTACCTATAAGTTGTGGAGTAGTATAGAACTATAGATGGCGTAATGGGTATGTGTTGGGTAAGTCATAACAGATCAAAAACATGTGAACTTTTTCTTTTTGCGAGCCAAGCAGGCTAGGTTACCTGAAGCCTTTTTGTCTAAGTTATTAGGTCTTTTACCTTAATCAGTGTGTCAAATACGATTACAATAATATAATTTCAATAAGGATCAAGTTTTTTGAAAATAATGGTTTAGGAGGCTTTGTGCAGTAAAATAGGGCTGCAAAAAGTCAAAGTGGAATATACAAGGTCAGTGTTTACCTTCATGAGCCTTCCTTATGAAAGCTTGAGCTTGGCTTGAGGAAGATTTGAGATTTATTTGAGAGCATGAACAGCTCAAATATATAAATAATTAAACCTGCTCAATGAAGCCAACTCGCTTCAAGTGCTTGATACAACTTGGCTGCAGCGAGCTCAAATGACTTGCTAAAATCTCGACCTCATTTGCTTTACACATATAATATGCACAGGGATTGAACGCTTACCTATTATATATATATATTAAAAAGCAAAGTTGGATTGTGAGGGGGTTGTACTGTAGCTAAAAGTACAACCCCTAGATGCATAAGGTACAAGTAGCTTTTGCATATCCAAATAATTAACGGCCGTTAAGTGTTGTTTGGCAAACTAACGGTAGTTACAAAACGATATTTAACGGAGTTTGTTTTCAAGTTACGTTTTTTAACTTTTGCCACCAAAGTTTTACTTTAGTTTCTTTTTGCCACATAACTTTTGGTTTTTAAGCTTTTCACATCAAAAGTTTATTTCTTTCTTATTTTTATCACATAATTTTTCCTTTTTAAAATTTCGTCACGAAAACTTTTTATATTTACATTTTCGCTTTTACTTTTTGTCACATAACTTTTGTTTTTTAAACTTTCGCCAGATAAACTTTGTTTTCAAGTATACTTTCCTTTGTGAGAGGAAAGTTACTGTAGCTAAAAGTACAAGCGGCTCAACACAAGGTACAACCACCCCAAAGCATACATAAAACAAAAATAATTAATAGCTTTAACAGCCGTTAAGTATACTCACAAAAAGTACTACAAATCCGGTCCTTTTTTTAACGTCCGTCAACTTTCATATTTAAATTACAACTCCTTAAACATTAGGTACAACCCATCTAAAGCATATATATTGCAAAAAAATGTTTTCCTTTGTTATTTTTACCACAGAACTTTTACTTTTTAAACTTTCGTCACGGAAACATTGTTTCTTACTTTTCCCCTTTTTACTTTTTGCCACATAACTTTTGAGTTTTTAAATTTTGTCACGAAAGCTTTGTTTTAAAGTTTTCGTTCTTTTGTTTTGTTTTTTACCGCATAACTTTTGGTTTTCAAACTTTTGCCGCCAAAGTTTCATCTTCGCTACTTCTTTTCGCATAACTTCGAGTTTTTTACCTTTATCAACCAAAGTTTCAGTTTCTTTGGTTTTTAACCTATAACAGGTTTTCTTAACTTTTGCTACAAAACTTTAAATTTTTTTCTATTTTTTGCACCATAACTTTGATTATACTAAAAAGTAACTTTCCTTTGTGAGAGGAAAGTTACTGTAGCTAAAAGTACAAGCGGCTCAACACAAGGTACAACCACCCCAAAGCATACATAAAACAAAAACAATTAATAGCTTTAACGGCCGTTAAGTATATAGGATTAACTAATGTTACACTTTTGTTACTTAACTACTTAAAATATTTCGTCCCGCTGCGAAGCGCGGGTAAAATTACTAGTTATATGTTACATTATAATTTTTTTTGTATTTAACCTCAATCTTGAGCTCGATAAAAGTTCAATTCACACAAGCTTGAATAACTTGATAAAAACTCGACTTCTTTGCATGTCTTTACACACTTTCTGCTAGTTTCAACCCATTGGAACTGTCTAGACATAAAATATATCCCAATTGACCCATATAGTTAAATGGGCTGAACTCTGAAGTTGCCATCTCTAGGAAGTAGGATCCAGGTATCTTCTAATGAATGAAGCAAGAAAGATGAATGGTGTTAAACGTTCTAAGCACAATATTTGATGCAGGCTTGGACCTGTTAATGGAGTTATTGGAGCAGGAAAAGCTGATGGAAAACTTTCATCCATCTCAAAGACCGATCATGAGAATACACTCAATGATAAAAGAGACAGAAGTAATACTACAGAGAAAGGAAGAAAAAAGATCAAAGCTGTCAATAAGTGCGAAACTCATTTATATCTGTTGATTTCTATTTTATTATAAGCTTATATATTTTATTTCATGACGTTTGATTGTATTATTAGGGAGGGTGCTCAAGAAAACTTCATTTCTGATAGTACCACTAGCACAAAACTGCATGAAAATACTCGAGGTCTAAGATCAGGTACAGGATCAGGTGTTGTGTTGCCTAAATTATCCCCAATAGTACAACGGGAAACTGCTTCTAATGATTGGGGTTTGCTTCACGGAACAAGCAACAACACTGCCAATCGTAAACGTACACTATCAATACGTTCTTCATCTCCGCCAGTTGCACAGTGGGCCGATCGGAGGATCCAAAAGATATCCCGTGCCGCAAGGAGAACCAATCTTGTTCCTGTTGTACCAACTAATGATGAAATTCCTTTGGATTCTCATTGGCAGTCAAAATCAAAAGTTGACCATATGCTGTTATCTGCATTATCGGACAGCGAAGAGTCTGCTGCTTTTAAAGTTACAGAGAAGGGGAAGAAGTGTGATAAATTTGAAGATAAATCTGGAAAAAATGTTTACAAGATGTCAAATTTAGCCCCCCCAACAAGAAAGAGCAAGTTGGAGAAGGGAGAAGGTCATGTTGATGGAGTTTCTAGAGGCCGAACTGGGCGGGGTTTTGGTTCTTCACGGTTTACTGCACCAATGAAAGGTGAAAAGCTTGGACGCGCAGGAACTGCAAAGCAACTTAGAACTGCTAAACTTCCTTTTGACAAATCTGAAAGGTTTTACATTTTTTTGTTATGTCAGATATATATTACCCATTATTTTACTTATCTGACTGGTTTCGATACTTGTATTTCATGAAAGTACCTACAGCAAATTAGGTCGGCTGTCCACCAGGAAACTCTCGGATCGCAGGGCTAATACACGTCAAAAACATACTGCAGCTAGTACTACATCAGATTTCCTTGGTATAGATGACTTTTTAATTTAATTTCTTGAGGTGGTAAAATGGTGGCTTGAATAAGTTGGATAACGAGTTGAAACTTGTTCATGTCAAAACGAGTTGCTTTTGTTTTGTGTTGACCTGCTTTTTTTATCCAAAACTTTTAGTTTTTCTCTAAGCAATTAATATGTGAAATATGATTATATACCTTAAAATAATCTAAAATTTAATTTGCTGATAAAATGATTTAGTGATAAAATGATTTAGGAGGACTCTATAGCTTATTAGATATACACATTGGGTGACTTTTGACTCGTTTTACCTTTTTGAATGACCCGTTTCGGTTTAAGCATGTTTTTTCCCGATTGATGAGACTGACCTGCTAGAGATAAACTATAACCCAAATCAACCCTTTTAAATGGCTTGAAATTGCACCTAGTTGGTTCAGATGACAGAGACAGACACAAAGAGCTATTGGTTGCTGAGAGTTTGGTTTTCATTGTAGTACATGCTTATCGGCTATGATCTGAATATCTACTTAGGAAAGTGTCACTAGTAGCTCTAATTGTTGAACTGGTGTTTGTAGGTCAAGCATTATCCAGCCCTTTCTGGAGGCAAGTGGAACCATTTTTTGGTTTATTATCTGATATGGACATATCTTATTTAAAGCGACAGGTAATTGTTCTTTTTATATCATTTCATATTCACATGTGTTGTTCCCTTTTGCAAATGAGTGCATAATGCTAAAATAGCATATGTAGCATTTTCCCAAACAATTTTTAACAAACCGTCTTTCTTACTAGAATCTCATTTCTGGTATTCTTTTCTCCAAGCTATTAAATTTTATCCTAATTTCTGTAGTTTTTCGTATTTGAATGTTATTGCTATGTAATTTGTAGTTTGTTTCAGAATATTCTAGACATTCTTTAAGTAGTTGATCTGCTTGTGAGTGTATTTAATTAAGATGCAACAAACTTGAAAGGCATTCATGCATTGCCTAAGTGCATAAACCATACATGTATTTGTTTTTGGTTTTAAAATATTAATGCAGTTTTTTTAGCTTTTTTTGTTCATACAAGTTCAATGTTTCTTCTAGTTTAGTAATCATAGGTCAAACTAGTGGTGGAAAGATGAGTGGCTTGGGTAGCTGATATAATGAGTCGATCAGGTGGAACCGAAACTCTATTTTTTCATAATTTGTTATTTGTTTTTTATAAATGACTAGTGTGTAATTTTTATTTTTATTTTATTGTTTCAATCATTAATTTTGTAATTATGCACAATAATTTTTTCATGCAATTTATTTACTTAGTTCTAGTCAATACTTCATCTCGTTTCGTAACCAGAGGTTGAACTAGGGGTGGCAAAATGAGTTGGTTGGACAATGGTAAAATGGGTCGGGTCAGGTTGACCTGAAATGAATTTTGTCCAATTTTCCGTAAATTACTAGTGTGTGTGTCAAATATGTACATATTAAATTATTGTTTCCAAAATGTTATGGGTCTTTAATAAAATGATTTAGGGAGTTTTAAGCACTAAAAGTAAATTTTGGGTGACTTTTGACCCGTTTGACTATTTGGTTTGTTATATTTGTACTAAAAAAGTTATTTGACTTGTAAGGGCATTTGGTTTGTTATGTTTGTTGTAAAACATACCAGTATCTAACCCATTTATAAGTAAAAGGGTCAGAACTGCCACTTCTAAGGATTATTCGATATTTTGTTGCATGAAATGCTAATGTATCCAACAAAATTTTTAATATTTTTGACTGCAAAGTTATATGGCGTTCAAGTTTCAATGCTTAACAGGATATCATTTCATCCACTGTCAATACCCCAAAAACAGTAGCATCAGACATTGATAATTCCAGTATGCTTTCTAATGGAATGGATGCAAGAAATGTTGAGCTGGACTCCGATCCTTTAGCACCAAGAACACCAAGTCCTGTGGACATTCCTCTCTGTCAGAGACTTCTTGCTGCTTTAATATCAGAAGATGAAAACGCCAAGCCAACTAGCTGTGGAAATGATGGCCTACAGTGTTTCATGTATGATACCAAATTCGAGGTTGAAACAGATATAGAATCCAAAATATTCAGTGAGCGGTCGTTTCATAACATGGAACTTAGCGGGCATGATGCTTTTAGTGGTTATGAAATAAAATCTACCCGGAGATCCTGTAATGAGCTCAAACACAATCTTTCGGATAATCAAATAATTTCCATGAATGAAAGACTACTTCTAGAGATTCAGAGTATCGGATTCTACCCTCAGTTAGTGGTTTGTGCTCTCTTTACCCATTCATATTCACTCTCCTTCTCTTTTATGTAGGCGGCAATGGGTGGGTGTGGTAAGGGTTTAAAATGGGCCAGGGCGGGTTGGATTGACCAAGAACTCATTTTGTCAAAAATTATCAAACTTTCTATTTTTAATTTATGTGACAAATAGGATAACATCTATAACATCATTCCGATATCAATCTAATTCTTTGAAGAAAACCAATGAAATTAATTTGGAGGCTTTATATATTTTTTGGATTGATAACACTGCTTTTCCAGCCTGATTTAGCACACACTGAGGAAGAAGATATTAGTAAGGATATTGGTAACCTGGAAAAAAAGCACCAAAAAAAGGTATCAGCTCTATTTCAATATGTAATCTTTTTTATTGAATCTTAAAAAAAGGCTTTAATTCAATAGGTTTTTTACTATGAATCAATAGGTTTTCAGGATGGAAAACCAGCTTGGCAAGCTGTTGAGGTCTACTACTGAAATAAGACAGCTTCAGGAGAAGTAAATTTCTTAATACTCTTTAAATTTTTATGCAAATTAAATTCTAATTGTGAGCACTTTTATGTTTGCAGGGAATTTGAACAACATTCTCTTGACAAAGTTACAAAACTGGCTTACCAGAAGTACATGGTAACATTTTTTTTATTCACTTTACCAACTCCTGGGCAAAATTCTATAAAATCCTAATGTTAGTTATGATATTTGTTTGGGTAAAAAAGGCTTACCCCTTGGTCAATTTTATAAATATTGAAACAAGTTACCACTTACAATATATGGTGGGGCCTCCATGCATAAGAAGATAGTTGCAATTGAACATGACATGCCATATCAGTTACAAGAACCACATCAAACAAGATAATCAATTTCCATAAGCCTTAAATGACCAGATCCCATTGTGATGTTAATCATGATTTATGTTTAACTTAATGTTGTAGAGTTGTTGGGGACCTAATGCACCTGGAGGAAAGAGTGCTAAACTTGCCAAGCAAGATGCTTTAGCTTTAGTAAAACGGACATTAGACCAATGTCAAAAGTTTGAAAAAACTGGCAATATCTGCTTGGATGAGCCCTTATTTAGGGAAATGTTCTTCTCTGGATCATCACCCTTTATTGATAGCCATTTATCTGCTGAGACCAAAATTGATGCTGGTCAACTTTATGGGAATTCCATGGAAAGAGCTCCAGGTACTACATGAAGTCCTTGACTTTAGAGGTGGAAAAATGGGCATGTTGGATGGACGGGTAACAGGTCAAAATGGCTTCAGGTTAAAACATGTGCTAGTAATATTTGGCATGGATGGGTTGACGGAACACTTCCTGTTTCCAAAATATTATATTAGCAATCAATGTATTAAAATTTGAGTACAAAACTATATTATTTCTAAAAATTGAATATGAAGATGCACTCTGGGCAACTTTTGAGTTGTTTGTTCCGTGTACAAAACTATATTATCTCTTCTTTTTTGGCTAATTTTGTTAAGGTTTATTTTGCATTTTTGCCCATTAGAGATGAAACATAATGACAATTGACACTGTTATAAATAAATGGGTCAAAGTCATCAGCTAATTTTTGGATTTGTAAATTCATCTATTATATTTCTTTCATTTTCCAATTACATTAGGTACACAAAAAAGTCTTCATAACATTTATATCGGTGCAAAAGGGAAGATAAGTAAGAGGGACAAAGAGTGGAAGGGAAGTAATGGATTTAAAGTTGGACAGCCTGCATTAAATAACACAAAGGGTGAAAGACAGACAAAAACAAAGCTCCAGCGGAATGCAGCTCAATTATCCAATTCCAATAATGGCCCTCAATTCAAGATTTCAGATCATCATAAACCAACGGATGAGATCAAATTTAACAATGTTAAAGAATACGATGAAAATGATGAGCCACTTGATTTTTCCCACCTGCAAATTCCTGAAATGGATGCTTTCGGAGATGATTTTGGTGAACATGGGCAGGACATAGTTTCATGGCTAAACATTGATGATGAAGGTTTTCAAGATGATGATTATATGGGTCTCGAGATTCCAATGGATGATTTAACTGATCTAAATATGATGGTTTAATGATGGTTATCATATCACGCATAGACATGCCAACTACTTACAGATGACGTTCAAGTGATTTTCCCTTCGGTAATTAGGCCACAGATTCTTTACAAAACCCCTAAAGAAGTTAATATCGGGAGAACCCTTAAGTGTTTCAGTTTTGGTGCTATTTTAGTTGCTTAGACTGTAAAAATCTGTCTGTTTCATGATATTTTAGAAAACACTGTATTCTGATTACACTTACAGATTGGGGCACAATACCCCATGTACAGATAACTTATTTTTTAATATGATAGGCTTATTCATAATACAATTGATTCAATAATCGCATATTTTTAATGCCTTTTTAAGCTCTTTTGTCCATGCAGTGGCGATTGGAGTAAAAGGTCTCCACTTTTTGAAGATTTGTATCTGTAGGTATGCGATCTTTTTATATCTTGTATGCCCTATTTATGAGCTTTTAATTTTGTATACGTCACAGGACATTTTAGAGAAAGAAGTGAAGAGTAAAAGGATGTGAAGTCGCACATGTTCTTTCCATCTCTGGGTTTAGATCATGAAGGTAAGTAATTTTCATTTTTATTATTTAAACCTGGAAAAAGCATGCTTGAAATATAGGAATTAAAAGCGTATGACATAGTCGTTTAACTGTTATATATCAATAGTTACATCATGAGTTCATAGTTAAACCATGTGTGCCTTATGTTGTGGTGGTGAGAGTGACATCTATAGATGCACCACTAAATTTGGATGGCACTATATTCTCAACATCTGTCTATTTTTGTTGGTTACTCAATATTGTGATGTCTATTTTACACTTATTGCTTTAGTAACAGTGAAACCTTCCGAATACATATGCAGTTAAGTCAACATTTATGAGGCTATTGTTTTAGTAACAAAATATACCGAACTTACCTAATACATGTCTAAGTCATATTTTTCTATGTTAGTTTTTTGGTGTTCTCTTTCACTTTTCTTATTCTCTATGCTGAAAAATGATTAAACCATTATTTCGCCTCGACCAGTCTCCGTTTTGGAGAGCTTTACGGTTTACCATTTCTATGTTCTGTGGGGGTGGACTCGAGCCTTGTGGATTAGTCAACCACACCACGAGAACCAATTTTTGTATTATTAAATTGTCATTTTATACTCTTACTCTTGCTATAGAGACATGGAGAGCAATTACCTTTCTATGACATTTGACATTCTTAAATACGCTTATGGAAGGTAATGAAAGATACTATTCTTTCTAGTATATATCGGTAAAATTGATATTACTTTGGTTTAGTACTTCTACAACTTGCAGTGAAAGTTGTACACTGCTGTGGCTTTGCCCGATAATACAGAAGGTGTTGATATTGATGAAAACTATATGTTTTTGGTATTTTGAGTCTTGTGTGTGTGTGGATGCTGCGAGTGGAAACATGCAGTTAAAAAGGATTGTGGGGTTGGTATCCGTCATTTTCTGGGTTTATCTTTTTCTTCATGCTTGTTGTTTTTCTTCAAATTATATGCGACTTAGATTCAATTTATGTTACTGTTTCTTGGTGTTTTGACTTTTCATGCATATTGATTGTTGACTTCACATTCACAACTATAATATAACAACCCGGTCTTTCATGTCTGGTTGAAATCACACTCGCCATAATGGAAACACACTTGGAAATGGTACATATTTGAACTATGGTGGAGCTTTTGCTGCCATTTATTGACTTGGTCATTGTATGCAAATATGCAATACACAACCATATTCAGACCTGGGTCCTTTATGTTTATATAAGTAAGTTGTTACATTATTGGAGTATGCTAAAGTTCATTGATTATGTGGTTCCTAAGAGCTAGGAGTGGCACAATGGACATCTAAGGGGGTTATTTTACTTGTCAAAGTGGGTAATTTCTTATGAGTAAAAACAAGGTTTACGCACCAAAATTTTTTGTCCAGTTTGTAAGCTTTATTATTTAAAATCAATAAGGGTGTATATGCTATCATTACGATTTGGATGACATATAACCTATTTGACTCGTTAGAGATAAAACAATATCTAAAAATATCCAATTTGTAAGTAAATGAGACTAATGTAACACATGTACTAAGAAAATGAGGTTGTTGACATACTTGAATATGCCACACATTAAAACTTGTATGTGATATTGGATTAGGCTTTAAACTTGTGCACTGATTGGCTTAAGTTTACGTATATAGATGAAGTATTGAATTGGCTAACATTAATATGTGAATGTTACTTTTATGTAAACAAACATAAAGGACCTGAAACTCTGAAAGTGGTGTTTTTGGTATGGAAGGAAGTGCATGCGAAAACCTTGATATCTCATGAAACAACCCAATCGTCGAGAAGTTTAAAAAAGGTGACCAATGCTATTGTCCTAAATCCATTTGGAGCTTATGGAAATCAAGAAACTAACTAATTTTTGAAAGCAAAAGGGTCTCTTTCGTTGAAGGTATTTCAAGACATCCAATCATCATCTTACTTATGGATAATAAATCGCTCTACATATAGAAATATTTCATGGAATGATTGGTGTAATTTTACGTTTTAATATTTTTCTTGTATTATGCTAGTTTCTAGCTAGCTGTTTTTTAATATGAAATAGAAAGTTGCAGTTCAAAAAAAAAAAAAAATGATACTGAAAGAGACTTGAGATAATCTGACCAAAAAACGTAAGATTACAAAAATACGTCAAAACATCACTTAGCCATCGGATGTTGACACACACGAATACACGATTGAGTGACTGTTTTTCTAAACACGATATACTTAAATGGAATATCAAAAAGCATATCCCTGACTGAACTCTTCTTACCAAAGCGGGAGTCCAGGATTGAGAAATTATTTCATCTATGATCGTGACTTTTAACTGTCTGAAGAAACCATATATCTATAGATGTATATCGAGTTATCGGCACATCTGTCATTAAACTAACTAGTTGCTTTTTAAAAAAAATTATAATAACTATGTGATTAGGATAGCAGATAATTTAGTCTATGAAAGATTAACCATGTTGGTACAATAAAACACGTTGCCTCATCAAACTCTTCACACATATCGCAAACCTCAATGGGTGAATACTTTTTTGTTGTAAATCATCTAGCTGTTTCTTTTTTAATCATTGTTAGAATTCAATAATTGAGAATCGAGTCAAAGATTTTGAATTTATCATAAATGAGTCAATGACATTCAACAACTTCGGTGACTATGGCCGAGACGATAAGTATGTAATCGTACCACATCGTGAGCTGATATCTTAAGAGTTCAACGACCAAAAGATTGAGAATCCGAGTCTCTATTATTAGAAAAAAGTCACTCAGTTTCTCAGTGATGAAACCATTAAAGTTTTAACCTTGACAATTCATAATTTCATATACACATAAATAATATATGCTATAAGAATTATATGCCATATTAAATTTCACCAACACCCTATTATAGCTAGGAATGAAGCCAATAATAATATGCGTTGACAAGTCTTTAGAAGTAATTTAGTTTGTTTTATGGCAGCTTAATTACCTCCAGATTCTTCTTAATTATTCATGATTGATTGAGTACTTTATAATTTAGTATCGCAAAACAATTTTATATATACTACGATAGATAACGGGATGCTTATCCACAATAACAAGCCAGGCTCATTCGTATGTCACAATTATGTCATATTTCACCTATTTAAATGTTAATTAATTTGGATCATTATATAAATCTTGTGACTCTTGTCAAAATGACAATATGTGAAACAATGTTACCCTTATACGGAGTATATTCTAATATAAATAAATCAGCTCGATCATTGAATCTTATATTAAAAAGATTGTCCATCCATCCATCCATTTATGATTTTATGTTTCAGGGAATGTTAATCATTTATTCGTTCTTTAAAAAAAAATGAATCTTATATATACTATATATTATATGTTGTGTGTCTCTAGATTACCACTATATGGAACAAGTTTCTTTAAATAGGGCTTTATCAAAATCATTACGTTTTGCTTTTTATCTAGATATTTGTTTCTTAAAGTAACTAAATTTATCACATGAGTCACGAAAAGGAAAAAAAAAACGGTTTCACATCATTTTTAGATAATCATTTATTTTATTATATTATAGTCATTACTAAATTATTATTATAACTATAATAATATCGTAACAATTACTATTTTTGGCTGCAGACACAATTGATTGATAAATCTATTTTTGTAACCATTTTAACTTAGGTATTAGCTAGGCGCTATCCTCTTCAGGAAATTAGTAACTCCCTTAAATTTGGTGTTTATAACAACTTATCATAAACTTTACTACTTGTTAATAATGTTAATTAAGCTTTATTTGTTTATTTTGTCGTTCTGTTGCAGATAAGCATTTGTTAAGGAGTTACTTTGGAACATCTATTTCTACAGTAACAACTAACAATGTGTTGGGCCTATTGATAATAGAATAATAGATTTTATAAACTTGTTAATCATAAGTTACAAAGACACATATGTATGATTACTTGATTAGTAATAGTAATCAAGGAACCATTCGGTGTGACGTGTTTAAAAAATGAGTGTTACAATACTGATCTCACCACCATTAACCAATAACAGTCTTACAAACATATTCTCCATATTATTAATAACTTATTCTAACATACCCACAAAAGAAAAAACAACCATCTTCTTATTCTAATGGTGAATTTTCTTTTTACCTTTCCTGCCACGTCTGAATCTTTGAGTTTGACTTTTCAAAGGTAAAACTGGGATGCTCTGTTCATGCTTGAAGAAGTTATCAGGATCAAATTCGGTCTTGATCTTAACCAAGCGATTGAAGTTGTGTTTGAAGTACTTTGTTCCCCAGGTGCTTGCTTTCACAAAGCTTGTATCATCACCATTTTTGTCATTCATTCCAAGATCAAGATCCCTGTAGTTGACATAAGCTTGCCTTGGAAACATGGACGCATATTGGGACATGTAGTTGTATAGCTTCCTTATCCAATCAACATGCTTGTTCATGGCTTCTTTTTCAGGGCTCATCCAGCTGTTCACATACTGAATCTTGAAAAGGATCCCATTTCTATGAGGAAACGGGATTGATGATTCTGAAATCCTGCCCATCATTCCTCCGTATGGGTTCCATATCATTAACGGGCTTTCTTCTTCCAACATTCTTTGCCAGATTCCTTCTAGACCCTTCTCTGGAATAGGGGTTGTGACGAAATCTGATTTGGCTTTGAAGTAGTTCAAGAAAGCCGGTTTTCCGGCTAGCAGGACGTTGGTGGGAACGGTCCTTGGGTACCCTGCTATAAACAGGACAGATTCTAACCACCTCATTTCTGAGCAATCTTGTTTTGTTAGTCCTAATTCAGGGAAGCTTTCTTGCATGATTTCTTCAAGTCTTTCTTCATCTCCAAGAAAGAGTGCATTGTAAACAGTGGTGATGGTTCTTTGAGTTGTGTTTGGTACATTTGAAGGTTGGATGATGACCCTGATGAAAAGATCATCATCAAGTTTTGGAGCTATTTGTTGCCACTTGTAAAGGATGTCGGTGGCACCTTGTTCTAATGTCTTGATGACATTAAAAGTCGTGACGGTTTCAGGGACAGGCACGAGTTTTAGTTTCCAAGAGACTATAACTCCGTAACTGCCCCCGCCACCACCACGTATGGCCCAAAAAACATCCTCTCCCATGGCTTTCCGGTCCAATATACGACCATTTGCATCAATGATCTTCGCATCAACTGCATTATCGGCCGCAAGCCCATATTTCCTCATCATGGAGCCGTACGCACCCCCCGTGATATGCCCTCCAACACCTAGGCTCGTGCATAGCCCAGCTGGCACCCCGTGAGTCTTGCTTTTCTCGGCTACTCGATAGTAAAGCTCACCGATGGTTGCACCCGCTTCAACCCAAACCCAATTATCTTCAATGTTAACGTCAATGCCACGTAGTTTGGCCAAGTCGATAACCACATAAGGAGGGTCCATAACGGACGTATAGGATAGCCCTTCATAATCATGGCCTCCGCTTCTAAACCTGAGCTGAATTCCAAGCTTTCTGGCGCAAATAACCGCGGTTTGGATATGGGTTTCGTGTAAGGGTGTGAAAATTAGCTCGGGTTTCGCCGCATAGGAGGCAATACAACGAAGGTTTTGGGCAGTGGAGTTCAAAAGGGGAGTGAAAGAATTGTTGTTTGGGGTGAAAAAGATGTTTGGAAGTTGGGCAAATGATTCTGTGCCCATAGAAAGGCATTGATGGAAGCTATCTGGAATTGGATTTGAAGAACATAATGAAGAAAGTGATGCTAGCAAGAATATAACTAGTGTTAGAGGTGTAGAAAAATAGAAACTCATGATTTTTATTGAGTTGTGTGATTAATTTGTGAAGTTTATTGAAAGAGAGAGGGGTCACATTTATATGGAAATGGAGTTGATCTTTGATGACTAAATACATGAGCTATTGCAAATGTCATAATCTATATATACATTCGAAGAAACATTTCTTGGATTGGAATATAATTTGCATTTTAATGATATTTTATTAGTGGTAATAGAAATATATAACTTATATGCTTTCAAGTTGAACCATTCCAAGTTTTTTGGTCATATTTGACTACTCAAAGCTTATGTTTTTTCCCCCCTATGCCCAACTTACAAGTTATGGGAAAAAGTTTGGTGAGCTTTAAATTCTGTCAAATGCCCATATTTATTTCTCTTTTTCTAAAAATAAGTCAACTATTATTCACCTTCGTCCATCTTATACACACAAGATTACATTAGATTAAAGTCATCTCAAGTAATAAAAAGAACGAATTGCATTTTTGGTCCCTGTGTTATCACACATTTTGCAAGTTTGATACAAAAGTGTGAAAAGTCGCGAAACTCATCCCTGTCATATCACACATGTTGCAATTTTGGTCCAAAACTAACGTGCCATTAGAATTCAGTCGTTAATGCTCCCATGTGCTTGTCACATGGGGGGTAGTTTCGTCCATTTATTGCTCATAGGACCATTTCTGCAAAAAAAAAATTTTTGTATAAATCTAAAAAAATTATTTTGTATAAATCTAAAAAATTATTTTTATAAATCTAAAAAAATTATTTTGTATAAATCTAAAAATTATTTTTATATAAATCTAAAAAAATTATTTTGTATAAACACAATCGAAATAAACAATCTGATCTCATTCTCTTGTTCCTTTTTCAACTCCGATCCAAACCATGCCTAAAAAACCTAATCAAAATCGTGGAAAAAGTGCAAATAAATCTAAAAAAGTTGATGTTGAGTTCGACGGCCTTGATCCTAAATCTTTAGGGTTTAAATCCGATTCTGTTTGCAGATTCATTCGAATCTAATGTTGCTGCTACGCTATTTCCTTCAAAAACGGTGGAAAACCCTAAAATCACCACACAACTGCCGCTCGCCTGGGGTGGCTGCCGGCCACCAGGGGGAGGCCATGGCAGCGAATATCGATGGTGACGGGATTACTTTGATTAATTCTGACTGGAGAAACGATCTGGGCTGGGGGATCGAACAAAAACCCTAAAAATCCAGAAAACCCTAGCCTCCCCATATTTTCTTTCCCACCACCCACGGCTGCCGCTGCTACTGTTCAGATTCCGGTCAGCCACCAGGAGGCTCCTGGTGGTGCAACTGATAGATCCCAAGTGGTTGCTGCTTCGGGTAGTGTTGGGTCTTTGGGTTCAAACTTGAATGAAACACAAACCGAAAACACTTCTTTTTCATAGACTCATAGATATACTCGTATACAAATTTTTTATTTTTTAAGAAATGGTCCTATGAGCAATAAATGGACGAAACTACCCCCATGTGACAAGCACATGGGGGCATTAACGACTGAATTCTAACGGCACGTTAGTTTTGGACCAAAATTGCAACAGGTGTGATATGACAGGGATGGGTTTCGCGACTTTTCACACTTTTGTATCAAACTTGCAAAATGTGTGATAACACAGGGACCAAAAATGCAATTCGTTCTAAGTAAAATGTTTTTCTATATTCCTATACCACATAAAACCAAGTGATTTTATGTCCAAAAAGATCTTATCAATGTTGATAGCCCCGTTAGCAAACCTTTGGTTGGTTCGATCGAGCCTTCCAAATACTCCAATAGGTAGTGAAGACAATTCCTTTCAAGACCATTCGATCGTTTGTTCTTGGTAAAACGAATCACCATATGAATCTCAAACAGGTCAGCTTTGGGGAAGAAGATAAAATAAGATACTTTGTGTGACAACTCGTAATTAATTAACAACGAGTTAGTCTTAATCTTGTTTAAGATTAGTCATTATCATAATCTAGTCGAATTTAGACTGTCATTTGACGTGGAACTTATTAGACTTTTGGACTTTTGACTTAGTCAAATTAGACGTATCTTGATGACGTAGACTATTAGCTATTTAGACGAATGCCGAGTCTTAAAAATAACTTTAAATAAATATTTAAATGTTATGTCTTGTACACAGTAAATAGACTGTCTAAACTTAATATTTCTAAAGTTACTTTGACTAAACTTTATTGACTTGTCCTAACTAAAATGAGACGAGGGAAAATACCTTTACTTTACATTTTGACTTTTAGGTCAAACGGTATTTAATCATAAGCATTTTACCCAATTAAGGGTATTAAAAATATCTATTTTTAGGCCACATGGGCCGGTTCCACAGTGTGTGGAGGGAAATGAAACAACAAACAGCTTTCCCCCCCCTTTTTCTCTTTGTTCTGTCGACACACACCAAAAACACACACTCAAAACACTCTTATCTCTAATTCAAATCTTGGGAAGGAGAAATCAAAGGGGATTCAAAGGAAAGGATTTTATAACTATAATAGTTAGGGTTTTATCATCATTATCATCTTTATCTTCATCAATTCTATTTCAAGAACTTCAAATTGGTAAGTTGACTAAATTCTTCAAACTTTTGATTCTTCTAAATTTAATCTTATTATTTAGTTTCATTTACTTTAAATTGAACTTATTGGTCAAGAAGATGAAATGAGTTTTGATATTGGTTGTAAGATGGATTTTTGATTTAGAAATAAGAAGTTGAAATCAAAAAGTGTTGAAATGGTATATGGTTAGCGAAATAAATTGTTTCCAGGCCTATTGGTCATGTTTATACTAGTTATAGTGAAAGGAATTGAATCAAAAACGATTTGGGTTATTTCTGCATATGAACTGCTGGTTTTTGGCTGCAGAATGGGGCCACTGCGGCGCAGTGGCGTTGTCTTAGCCCACTGCGGCGCAGTGCCCAGACTCTGGTCTGGTGTCGACTTAAGCCACTGCGGCGCAGTGAGCATGTTCTGGCTCACTGCGGCGCAGTGTAAACCCTCGGAAAAATATTGTTTTTGGCTGACTGCGGCGCAGTGGGGTGAAACTTTTCCCACTGCGGCGCAGTGGTATGTTGCTGAAATATTTGACATTTCTAGTTTTTGACAACTTGAACGTTTGGACTTGGTAAATATCGAATGGTACTTTAGACTACCTTATAATGACAATTTCATTGATATTGCCAACAAAAGTTAAATAAAATGAAAGATTAAATCACACTTGGTCGTGGCATTCTAGGATTGATAGCTAAGTAGTTGTACGTAGGATACTTGTCGTCGTGAGATTTGATCCTCACCATTGGTACTCATATCCTAGGTTTTGGATAGACGTGGAGACTAAACTGCTCTTATTCTCGGACTGCTCATTCTTTAGCTCGTAGACTGCTAAGGTGAGTTTATGGCGCCCTTTTTCCTTTTACTTTGGGCCTGAAAAGCATGTACTGTATACACGATTACTTTATAAATGAGTTGTCTTTGTCTATGCCATGAGATTTGGTAAATTAAATCATTTGTCTTATGTCTTGCCATGTTGACGGCTGTCTGAAAGTGTGTATACATGTCTTACGGAATATTGAACTAAATGACTTTGACTTGCCATGTTGGCGGCTGACTAAATTGTTCTTTGTGTTTGACGAACTAAAATGATCCCCCTTATGTAGTTTTACCATTATGAGATTTTAATGGTAGTCTTGTCAGCTTTCGTACCTGACAGTCTTGGTTCTGGTCCGTACCCCCACTGTAGACGGGAAATCCTGTACGAGGCATATTATCTTTGTCAGACTTCGGTCTGTACAGTCATATATTATCTTTGTCAGACTTTCGGTCTGTACAGTCATATATTATCTTTGTCAGACTTCGGTCTGTACAGTCATATATTATCTTTGTCAGACTTCGGTCTGTACAGTCAGCATATAATTGTCGGACTTCGGTCTGTACAGTCATGTCTTATAATTACGTGTAATGATGTTATCACAATGGCGACAAAACTATTGTCAACATACCGTAAGCGTGGTGGGTACGCCAATGGTACACCCTATATATAAGCGTTGAAAGTATGTTGGAAGTAGAAGCCTAGGTGGTTTAGTCTCATTGCCGGATATCGATCTCGGCAGTCCTGTCTTAAATAACTACAACAAACGACGATTGATCTTTTAGTCAAACACACTGTAAACTCACCAACTATTTCGATAGTTGATCCTCTCAAATTTCATGCTTTTCAGGTGACCATCAGTAAGTCTTGGAATCGTCTTTGGCATTATAGGGCCAATCTTTTGACTTTGGACGTACATTTAGCATCAGACATTGAGGGCTCTCATGCTTTTGGCTTTAATTGTATTTGACTGTCCAATTTATTGAACTTGTATTCTGTGGGCCCAGTTCCAAATGAGGATGACTTTTATCCGTATTTTTGGGGTCCACACTTTGAACGATTGTACTTGTATTGACTTGTATTGGTATAAATGGATGTAATCTCTATTAACCTTCTGATTAGTATGCAATTCTTTGTTAACCCTGTATTTCCGCTACAACGGGGTTGATGTGTGAAATCTAGTTTAAAAATTTATAACAAGGTCTACCGTTAACTGACTACAACACACTTACGGGCAGTGTACCCGTTCGCATGTAATATAGGTAACTGGCAAGACCAGGTTCGAACACAAGGACTGACTGTTGTACTAAAGGTTGTGAAAACTGTGAAACAAGTACAAGTTTGGTTTGTGACCGAGTTGTCACTTCGCGTATCAGGAAACTAAGAAATTAACAAGTAAAGTAAAATACTCAACCGGTGTCACTCGAGAGTATACGAAAAGATTTTTTGTTGTAATCAAATGATTAAAAAGCCATCTATGTCGAATCCGCTACACAAGAAGTCTAGGTTGCATATGGTTAAGCTCAAAATTCTTTATATGTTGGTGATAATAATCGTGACAAGACAAAACACATTCGGCGTGCACTCCGTTTGTAAAATCGACTCAATCACCTAATCAACTCAATTTCTGCAACAAGTGGTACCACCATCCTTATTACAATTCCTTGAACTAACTAGTTTGTTTGATTATTTAAATAACAATTTCATCTTCGTGAAAGAAACGTGGTACCACCATCCGTTAAATCCACTCACCAAAGTAATTTCTATTAATTTGTATCCTTTACTATCATACCATGACCTAGCAAGAGTTGCTCATAAGACAAACAACTAAAATAATACTTGCATTCAACTAGTACCACTATCGAAAAACACAAATATCACCAAGGACACAAGATTAAGTAGAAGAAATCACTTCAATAAGATCTTGACAAAATGTTAAGTAAAACCAACTTGAATTCAAAATATTATGCAACCATGACTAATTGTTTCACTTCATCTTCATAGATGTAAGGAGGTTTAGCTACTCATAATGAAAAAGAACAAAGATTCAATTAAATAAGAGAACATAATGTACCAAATATTTAGGAGAATTCCAAATCGAAGTTACAACCGAGCCACAATAAGTAACTATAGCCAAAATTGGTCTTCAAATCTTCAAATGATATTTGGGAAGTAAAAACCCTTGGAAAGCCTTCAAAAAACTGCTAGAGAGAAAAAGTGGAGGCTGGAGTGTCCAAGATATCTTTTAGGGTTGAGTGGGTGTTTGTATTTATACCCAGGAGAGAGAAAATCCGTCAGACCAGCAATTTCTCGCGCCGCGACCCTATTTCCTCGCGCCGCGAGATTTATACTCGCGCCGCGAGTTTACTGGTGAGCTCGCGTCGCGATACCCTCTGGTCGCGCCGCGAGTTCCTCCTGGTTTCAGCATTTTAACTTTGTTTTCGACCATTCTTCATCCGTTAGTGCCTTTGGACCATTTCTAAGTCGTTTTCTACCATTTGTGAGTGAAATACCTGCCTTAGACCTGAAATCACTAGCAAATACCATAAAGCACCACAAAATATGTATAAACGGCTATCAACCGTGCCTAAAATGTCCAAATAAGATGTGGGAAATATTTATAAATTGAGACACATCAAGTGTGAAAATTGGTATCAGAGACAAGGTTATAGTTAATACCGAGTTTTTCCGCTGGAAAAACTCAATCTATAGCCATTTCGTTTCAAAAGGGAATCTAAGTCTATTTAGGTTTAGGATACTTATTTCAAGAGTTATATTATTTGTCTATAATTAGACCTAACTTGATCAACTACGTCCCGATTATGTAAAATAATATAAGGCTCGAAATAAATATCTTAGATTTTGTATATACGTTATAGTTTGAGCTATATTCACAACATACTGTAGATGTGGTGGGAAGGCTGCGGGGGACCCTATATATAAACATTGAAGGTATGTTAGGAATAGAAACTCAACCGTATGTGTATGCATAAGGTTTATATACGTGATAGTTTGGATTATATTAACAGCATATTTAAAATGTGGTGGGAAGGCTGCGGGTGACCCTATATATAAGCATTTCAAATATGTTGGTAATAGAAACCCAAACCAAATGTGTGTAATCTAGACAAAGATTTCTTTAAAAACTCAATTTGCGTACTGTATCATCCATTTGAGACGTACTGCCTTATCCATTTGACTTATATGGATACTTTGACTATCTTTTCAGACTAGTCATGTCGGATGGAGTTAGCTCAAATGCTGTTGTACCTTGTACACCTCCAGTTCCTTTCTTGGCAAACTCCATTCCTTATGTTCCTGACTCTTATGAAGAGGAACCAATGGAGGAATCGGGCAATGAATCACGCCCTATCAACTTGTTTCATCTTCCAGTGAATCTGGAGGCGAACATGTGTCTATCCATGTTCAATCATCTGTAACACCGGTATCTCCATATCAGAGGAGGACTACCGAGGGAGCTCATTTGCCTTATGCTCCTAGAGACCCTTATGCTCCTGGTCCTTCTGCACCAGTTCAGGGCAACAGTGGACTTGGTCTTTCATTCTTTCAGGGAGATCCATATGCGGCGGGTCCCTCCAGAGTGCCTGTCTACAATCCAAGTGCTGTTATGCCAGTTGCATCTGCAGCTGATAGGTCGGAATATTATCGCCGACAATTGTCAAGGATGAACAATTCCCTCATCTGTACAAGGGAGAAAATAGAGAATCAAGCTCAGGCGTTGACTGGAGCTTATCATCAGGCGGAGGAGGCATTGACTGTTGCTAGAGAGGGAAGGAAACTATTGGGAGGTTGATCTGGATACTGTCGGTTGTGGTGGTTTTGGTGGTGGCTTTGCTGGTCGTTGTTATTTGCAAGATGTAATTTTGTAATAAGTCTTTCCATATTGTAAGCCTAGAACTTTTAACAACTCGTACTTCTGTACTTTGAGTTGTAGTCTATCTTTTTGGTGGATGTATTTCCCACGTGTCTTTAGATCGTATTGCTCCGACTATGTAGTCTATCGTTGTGGATGAAGTTTCCCACATGTTTTGGACTGTACATACCTGACTATGTAAAATTTTGAACATCAATGAAATACGATTGTCTTTTGGCTTACTTACTTGTTCAGACTATGTCAACTGCTTATTCTTAGCTCTAGAAATATGATTTTTCATATTTTCTTGTCTTGTCTAGTACATGAATTCATACAAGTCAGCAATTTGTGACTTGCATTGTACTGTCATCTGTCTTGCAAAGCTACTTTCTATTTAACCTATCAAGGAATCTCTAAATGACATTTTTGTTCATATCTTAGACTTATGGCTCCTAAGACGAAAAGCAAAGTTCAGAAAAAGGCTCCAGTCAAGAAAACTGCACCAAAGAGAGTTACTCGATCCACTCCTTTGAATAATGAAGCTGAACAGGAAGAACCTGTGATTCAGCAAGGACCGGAAGCTGCTACTGTCCAGGTGAACACTGGTCCTGGACCTACCCCAAATACTGGCGGGGATAATAATATGGCAGCATTTGTAACACAACAGTTGTTGGCTGCTATGCCTACTTTAGTCGCACAGATTACGGCAAGCATGAACGCCAATAATAACCATCATGCTGACAACAGTAACAATGTCGAGCCTACTGCTGAACAAGTTATCCCACGAGGTCATAATCACGGGAGTGATTTTAAGACCTTCACTTATTGCAAGCCAAAGGAATTTCATGGCACCGAAGGTCTTATCGGTCTAATAAATTGGCTGGAAAGCATTGAGGCAGTGCTCCATATCAGCCGTTGTGCCGAAGAGCACAAAGTGGAGTATGCAGCATCTCAGTTTCAAAAGCACGCTCTGTCATGGTGGAACGAACAGATAAGGACTCGTGGCCGAGAGCAGGCATATAGCATACCTTGGTTGAACTTTAAAAGGATGCTCATGGAAAAGTACTGTCCTCGGAGGAAGTACAGAAAATGGAAGGTGAATTTTGGAATCATAATATGGTCGGGCTAGACAACGAGAAATACACTACTCGTTTTCATGAGCTGACAAGACTAGTTCCTCGTATGGTGGATACGGAGGAAAGAAGTTATTGAAAGATACTGTTATGGATTGTCACCTGTACATCCGAAGGTTGGTAGCCGCTTTTAATCCTTTGACTCTTCAAGCGGCAGTCAGTGCAACCAACCGGATGGGGATAGACTTGAAAAGAACCCCTGGTTCTTCGGTTGGAACAGAGGGGATCAAGAGAAGAAACGATCAGGCCTCTAGTAGTGGGTTTGGTGACGACGGAAATGGCAAGAGGTTTAAAACTGCTAGAAACTTTGCAGTAGTCACTCAGGACGTCACGAGGTACACTGGTCCAGACCCGAGATGTAACAGGTGTGGTCTCCATCACCGGGGAAATTGTCCTACTTGTAACCGTTGTAAAAGGACAGGACATCTGGCAAAGTTTTGTAAGAACAATGCACCGGCTTCATGTTACGAATGTGGCAGCGAAACCCATATGCGACCCGCTTGTCCACGACTCAATCTAAACCCGAACAACAATGCTATAGTTCCCGTGAGGAACAATGCGGGGAACAATCAAGCTAGGAATCAAGGAGGACAAGGCAGAGGTCGAGTTTTTGCTTTGGATGCTGCTGATGCACGACGTGATCCCAATGTTGTGATAGGTACATTCATACTCAATAATCATTATGTCTTTGTGTTATTCGACTCGGTGCTAATAAAAGCTTTATATCCTTAGAATTTAAATCTCGAATCAATATAGTAGCTATCCCCATGAAAGAAAAATTTTATCGTCGAATATGTGAACGGTCAAAAGTATGTTGCTAGAGATCATCTGGTAAATTGCAATTTAACATTTTCTGGTAAAACCTTTAAGATAGATCTTATTCCCATAGAACTAGGAAGTTTTGACGTGATAGTCGATATAGACTGGTTGTCTAGAGTTCGCACTGATATTAGTTGTTACGAGAAGGCTGTGAGAATACCTCTACCGAATGACGAAACATTGATAGCGTAAGGAGACAAGTCAGGGAAAGGTCATTGCTTACGCTTCAAGACAGCTCAAAATCCACGAAAGGATAGAGTTTTGGATGATCAAAAAGAGGCCCTACAACCAGGGCGTATCAAGGAAGAAGCATTGTGGAATACTGAATATTTATTTGAAGTGGATGGTGATGGGATCCGACATGTCAAAGACAGGGTGTGGATTCCAAAGTAGAATGGAATTAGAAAACTCTTGATGAACGAAAATCATCGATCTAAATATTCAATCCATCCTGGTGCTGACAAAATGTACCATGGACTGAAGGACTTTTATTGGTGGCCTGGTATGAAAAGAGATATCGCCACTTATGTCTCGAAGTGTTTAAATTGTTCAATGGTCAAGCGGAGCACCAAAAGCCTTCTGGGCTGCTCCAACAACCCCAAATTCCTGACTGGAAATGGGAACAGATTACTATGGACTTCATTACGAAGTTACCTCGAACCCTGAAAGAATACGATACTATTTGGGTCATTGTCGATCGATTGACGAAGTCTGCTCATTTCATTCCAATTCGGGAGAACTGGAAGATAAGGAAATTGTCTCAAATATACATTGAAAGGATTGTATCTCTTCATGGCGTTCCTTTGTCATTATCTCTGACCGTGATGGTCGTTTCACTTCACAATCATGGCAATATTTTCAAGACGCCCTAGGCACTCAATTGCACCTGAGTACGGCTTACCATCCACAGACGGACGGACAAAGTGAACGTACCATCCAGACTTTAGGACATGCTTCGGGCATGTGTCATTGACTTCAAGGTAGTTGGGATACCTTTTTGCCGATAGCTGAATTTTCATATAATAACAGTTGTCACACTAGCATCAAATGTGCGCCTTATGAGGCTTTGTATGGACGAAAATGTAGATCTCCTGTCTGTTGGCTTGATGCTGGAGAACGTCGTTTATTTAAGTATGGACTAGTTCAGAAGACTACTGATCAAATTGTCGAAATTAGGGCACGGCTGAAGGCGGCTCAAGATCGCCAAAAGAACTATGCCGACCGTAGACGGAAACCACTTGAGTTTCAAGTGGGAGACAAAGTCATGTTGAAAGTGTCACCTTGGAAAGGCACTGCACGTTTTGACGTACGAGGGAAACTTAGTCCCCGTTATATCGGACCATTCGAAATTGTTCAAAGAATTGGTTCCGTGGCTTACAAGCTCGATTTACCTAAGGAGCTAGAACACGTTCATCACACATTTCACATTTCGAATCTTAAGAAATGTCTGACTGATGAGACTTTAGTCGTACCTGTCGAAGAGCTGCAAGTGACTGACTCTCTTCAATTCGTTGAAGAACCTGTTGAAATTTTAGACCAACAGCTCAAACAACTTAGACGTAGTCGTATCAAATTGGTCAAAGTTCGTTGGAACTCAAAACATGGTCCCGACTTGACTTGGGAACGTGAAGACTATATGAGGGATAAGTATCCTCATCTTTTTACTGAGCAAGACTTGATTTCGGGACGAAATCCTTAGAAGTCGGGGATGCTGTGACAACTCGTAATTAATTAACAACGAGTTAGTCTTAATCTTGTTTAAGATTAGTCATTATCATAATCTGTCGAATTTAGACTGTCATTTGACGTGGAACTTATTAGACTTTTGGACTTTGACTTAGTCAAATTAGACGTATCTTGATGACGTAGACTATTAGCTATTTAGACGAATGCCGAGTCTTAAAAATAACTTTAAATAAATATTTAAATGTTATGTCTTGTACACAGTAAATAGACTGTCTAAACTTAATATTTCTAAAGTTACTTTGACTAAACTTTATTGACTTGTCCTAACTAAAATGAGACGAGGGAAAATACCTTTACTTTACATTTTGACTTTTAGGTCAAACGGTATTTAATCATAAGCATTTTACCCAATTAAGGGTATTAAAAATATCTATTTTTAGGCCACATGGGCCGGTTCCACAGTGTGTGGAGGGAAATGAAACAACAAACAGCCCCCCCCTTTTCTCTTGTTCTGTCGACACACACATAGAAACACACACACAAACTTTCTAAATTTCAATCTAAAGGGTTTTAGCAAGGAGAAATCAAAGGGGAATTAAGGGAAATATTTTTCAATAATAATTTGGGTTTCATCATCATCATCTTCTTTATTTTATTTCAAGAACTTCAAATTGGTAAGTTGACTAAATTCTTCAAACTTTTGATTCTTCTAAATTTAATCTTATTATTTAGTTTCATTTACTTAAATTGAACTTATTGGTCAAGAAGATGAAATGAGTTTTGATATTGGTTGTTAGATGAATTTTTGATTTAGAAATAAGAAGTTGAAATCAAAAAGTGTTGAAATGGTATATGGTTAGCGAAATAAATTGTTTCCAGGCCTATTGGTCATGTTTATACTAGTTATAGTGAAAGGAATTGAATCAAAAACGATTTGGGTTATTTCTGCATATGAACTGCTGGTTTTTGGCTGCAGAATGGGGCCACTGCGGCGCAGTGGCGTTGTCTTAGCCCACTGCGGCGCAGTGCCCAGACTCTGGTCTGGTGTCG
Source organism: Erigeron breviscapus (assembly GCA_034093135.1). Classification (NCBI taxonomy): domain Eukaryota; kingdom Viridiplantae; phylum Streptophyta; class Magnoliopsida; order Asterales; family Asteraceae; genus Erigeron; species Erigeron breviscapus. The sequence continues at coordinate 102,178,863 of CM067172.1, read as the reverse complement.
ACTTAAGCCACTGCGGCGCAGTGAGCATGTTTCTAGCTCATTGCGGCGCAGTGTAAACCCTCGGAAAAATATTGTTTTTGGCTGACTGCGGCGCAGTGGGGTGAAACTTTTCCCACTGCGGCGCAGTGGTATGTTGCTGAAATATTTGACATTTCTAGTTTTTGACAACTTGAACGTTTGGACTTGGTAAATATCGAATGGTACTTTAGACTACCTTATAATGACAATTTCATTGATATTGCCAACAAAAGTTAAATAAAATGAAAGATTAAATCACACTTGGTCGTGGCATTCTAGGATTGATAGCTAAGTAGTGGTACGTAGGATACTTGTCGTCGTGAGATTTGATCCTCACCATTCGTGCTCATATCCTAGGTTTTGGATAGACGTGGAGACTAGACTGCTCTTATTCTCAGACTGCTCATTTCTTTAGCTCGTAGACTGCTAAGGTGAGTTTATGGCGCCCTTTTTCTTTTACTTGGGCCTGAAAAGCATGTACTGTATACACGATTACTTTATAAATGATTTGTCTTTGTCTATGCCATGAGATTTGGTAAATTAAATCATTTGTCTTATGTCTTGCCATGTTGACGGCTGTCTGAAAGTGTGTATACATGTCTTACGGAATATTGAACTAAATGACTTTGACTTGCCATGTTGGCGGCTGACTAAATTGTTCTTTGTGTTTGACGAACTAAAATGATCCCCCTTATGTAGTTTTACCATTATGAGATTTTAATGGTAGTCTTGTCAGCTTTCGTACCTGACAGTCTTGGTTCTGGTCCGTACCCCACTGTAGACGGGAAATCCTGTACGAGGCATATTATCTTTGTCAGACTTCGGTCTGTACAGTCATATATTATCTTTGTCAGACTTCGGTCTGTACAGTCATATATTATCTTTGTCAGACTTCGGTCTGTACAGTCATATATTATCTTTGTCAGACTTCGGTCTGTACAGTCATATATTATCTTTGTCAGACTTCGGTCTGTACAGTCATGTCTTATAATTACGTGTAATGGTGTTATCACAATGGCGACAAAACTATTGTCAACATACCGTAAGCGTGGTGGGTACGCCAATGGTACACCCTATATATAAGCGTTGAAAGTATGTTGGAAGTAGAAGCCTAGGTGTTTAGTCTCATTGCCGGATATCGATCTCGGCAGTCCTGTCTTAAATAACTACAACAAAGACGATTGATCTTTTAGTCAAACACACTGTAAACTCACCAACTATTTCGATAGTTGATCCTCTCAAATTTCATGCTTTTCAGGTGACCATCAGTAAGTCTTGGAATCGTCTTTGGCATTATAGGGCCAGTCTTTTGACTTTGGACGTACAATTAGCATCAGACATTGAGGGCTCTCATGTTTTTGGCTTTAATTGTATTTGACTGTCCAATTTATTGAACTTGTATTCTGTGGGCCCAGTTCCAAATGAGGATGACTTGTATCCGTATTTTGGGGTCCACACTTTGAACGATTGTACTTGTATTGACTTGTATTGGTATAAATGGATGTAATCTCTATTAACCTTCTGATTAGTATGCAATTCTTTGTTAACCCTGTATTTCCGCTACAACGGGGTGTGACACTTTGCACCAAACACAAATGCGTTGCCAAATAGCCGAGGCTACTTCACAATCACACAACATATGATCAACAGACTCCTCTGCCTTCTTGCAAAAATCATAAAGTAGTGAACTGAAGTGTTATACTTTCACGGGACCTAATAATAAAATTTACCTTTGTTTTAAGGATATAAGTTAGACTACATCTGATCGACCAGGAATGGAAATTTCCTTACATGATTTGCACCAAAATACAAATATGACACGAAAATAAATGGATTTAAGTTGTTTATGCCGGATTGAGACAAATATATTGGAGTTGTTACTAAACGGGTTTGTAGTTTGCAACCAGTCAATTCGAACGCGACATACTTCTGCAACCTGCCCCCACCCCCGCCTTTCCGCCCTTCCTCATTCCGTTGCCTTCCAATGCGTTTTGTAGTTTGCAACCAGTCAATTCGAACGCGACATACTTCTGCAACCTGAAAAATATAAGCTACGCATTTTTTTACTCTTTATATTTTATTGTCTAATTAATAGTCGTCTCAATATAATTCACGACAACAATGACAAAAAAAAACAAAACAATGTGAATGGATTGAATCTTTGGATATGTATATATTTGACACGATGGTAGGTCTTATGAAAAGAGATAAAATCAAATGCTTACAAATATAAAGAAAACAACCAACCTCTAATGAGTAGTTAATTAAGTAAGTGCCCTAAATTAAATTATAACTACACTTGGCATTTGATCCCTCTTAAATCTTAATATTTGGCTTCACAATTTGTACAAAATAAAAGTTTGTTTGGTATGTGAGACGGTATAAAAAAAGGAAATGTAAACGTAACCCTTAGGGCTGTATTTTAATGTGCATAAAAATTTGTATCTTCATATCAAACGTTCACCCCTGAATTTTATAGTAAGTATACGACTATTTAATCCCATTAAAGAAAAAGAGGGGGCAAAATTAAAATGTTCATAAAATCTATTTATTTTCAATAGAAACAAAATTTAAACATGCATACGCAAGATTAAAAATTTATTATAAATTCTAGATTTTTAGATGACATCAGCTTCCCCTCTCCCCCTTCCCCCTTTGATATCACCTATGGTCTGTGTTACAAATCAGTTAAATACAAACGCATGGTGTTTGAGGTAGTTGTATTCCCTACACCTTAAGTAACAAAATAACAACACATCAATTTATTTATTAATAATGCTTTAAACCTTTTTCTTGCCAACACTCTTCCTCTGGTCATAAATATATATTCAAATGAACACTTATTTCGTTTGCTGTATATAACCCTTATACATGTTGATTTGCCAAGTGCACAAGCAATTAAGAAAATAAGAAAAGGCACTACCAAAGACATGCTAATGTTTATTTTGTTAATTAATATAAAACTTTTACCTGATTTAACAGTTTGAATTTAATTTTAAGAAAAAGTACAAGTAAATGAATGATTTTCTATTTGTACAAATTTTATGGGTTCTTAAAGAGTTAAAGATTTTTTTTAAAAAAAAAATATATACTTTTTTAAAAAGAAAGAAGATATGTACACTATATTTTTGTCCATTCACCTCCCATTTATACTTCACTCCTGTCACATGGTATGATTTCTTGAAGCATAAATATATTTGATGTGAAAAACAATAGTATACAATTATGCAACAACATGATCTTACATTTACATCCTTTTTGTTTTTACTCTTTAATACGGAGTATAAAAAGTTATTTCTGTTACTCCCTCCGTCCCAATTTAAATGTCTTATTTTGATTTTTGAGATCTTTTTTTCGCAACTTTGACCGCAAGTTGTTTCGCGTGTGTTATACGATAGTTGATGTAAAATATATGGATAAATTGGGCTTTAGATGTATTTTTCATTGATATAATTTTCATTAGATATTATATTATACAAACAAAAATATTTATGATCAAAGTTAGAGAAGAAAGACCCAGCAAGTCAAATTTAGACATTAAAATTGGGACGAAGGGGTAGAATGTATAAAGCATATATATACCTTTGGTTAGAAACCGTTCATAACATAATTATTTAATCCGTCTGTTAGAAATGATGAGCAATGTATTCTTTTATGCATCCAAAATGACAAGCATTTGTAATCAAAGACGCTAACAAACATGACATTTATCATCGTCTTTTTATAAAGTTAATTTAAGTGGATCAACTAATGTTGTTTTTTAGTTTTCAGAAGTGTTACGTTAATGAAAGCTACACTATTATTTTTATATTTAAATTGTTTTTAACTAACACAATGAGAATATAAATGTGTCTTCGTTTCGTTTCTTTTTAAACTAGAATAAAGTTTAACTTAACTTGTAAAATCTAAAACTAAGTTAATTTTATTCCTTTGAAATTAAGTTTAGTCGAACAAACAAACGAACAAGAATCTGTAACAAACAAAATTTTGTGTTCGTCTTAGAAGAACGAATTAGATCGAAATATGTTTGTCTTTGTTCTTTTAATTAACTAAACGAACAAGTTTGTTTCCATCGTTTACTAAATATACCACATAAACAAAATTTCCTGTCAAACGCTTTCACAAACTGTTCGTAAATATTCTTAATTAGTTTATCTAATTACACGTCTCATGTTAAACATATTTATAAGCATATATGTTATTGATCTTTAAAAAAATTATTATTATACTTTGAACTATGGTGAAACCACTACCCAAAGACTTTACTAGGATTAGAATAGTCGGTTGTCTTTAACTAAACCACGTTACAATATCCATACTAAATAGGCATCCATAAAATAACCCACAAAGGCTTATGACCACTAGGATTAACAAGGATCAATATTTTGCCTTATTGATATATCTCGTGTTTCTCACTATTTGAATTATGGATCATTGACAGTTGCTAAGGATGTGTTTGGTTGTAAAAATGTTTTTTAGTTTTCCATTTTTAATTTTTAGAAAATGAAAGGGGTTTTTATTTCTATAAAAGAAATGAAAAATTTTGAAAACGCGTTCTCATTAAAAGAATGCTATTTTCATTTTCATTTTAATAAACTAAGAAAACATGTTAGAGATGTGGGACAGGAAAAGGGGAGAGATGGAAATTGAAACTAATAAAAAGATGTTTTTAAGTTTTCCATTAAAAAATAGAAAACATTGTTTTTTATTTTCATTGGAAATATTCTTGGAAAACTATGATTAGACGTGTTTTAATCCATGAACGAACTCGAAGATCAATAAAAGAATAACAACAAATATTATTATTATTATTATTAATTCGTAAATAATCAGTCGGCTGTTAAAATCGACTTATAGAGTTCGATTATTACAATAATATGATCAAGATGATCAGTCGAAAGATTGATCAAGACGAATCAATCTAAAACTAGATTACAGAAATTATTGAGAGAAAATATATATAGAAAAATATGTATGAATAATATCATCGATTAATTAACCCTAATCGGGTATAAGCTAGCTTATATACTCCTCATCTTCCAGCTAATGACTCCGACCTCCTTCCACTTTAAGCAATCTTCAACTTTAGTCCCTCAAGTATCCAAAATAACAACCTGTACAAAAGCTCAACCCTGAAGTAAGTAATAAGCATAAAATATATCCCTAAGTTTATATTATTTATTTTAACACCCTCCCTTAATGTAAACTTAGGAGGTAAAAAAAAATTATGCTTGGAAAAGATCATAAGATTTAACTTATTGAGTAAATATTCATGCTTTGCAACACAAAGACCTTTTGTGAAAATGTCAGCAGCCTGCTCATTTGTATCAATTTTAATCAAGTTTAAAAGTCCTGAACAAACCTTTTCTCTAACAATATGAATGTCTATCTCAATGTGCTTTGTTCTTTCATGAAGAACAGGATTAGAAGCAATAAGCACAGCAGATTTATTATCACAGTAAACATTCACAGGAAGCAAATCTTTAATTTTCAAGTCATTAAGAATGCTTAAAATCCATACAATTTCACAGGTTACAGTGGCCATGGCCCTATACTCAGCTTCTGAGGAGGACCTGGACACTGTACTTTGCCTTTTACTTTTCCATGATATTAAAGAATCTCCAAGAAATATGCAAAAACCTGTAACAGACCTCCTAGAGGTAACACATTTTCCCCAATCTGAATCTACATAAGCATTGAGATTGAAAGACTGACCTTTTACAATGTGAATACCTTTACCTGGTGCCTTCTTGAGATACCTCAGAACTCTCATGGCTAACTTCAAGTGAGAAGCTTTTGGACTATGCATATACTGACTTAGACAATGAACAGCATAGCTAATGTCTGGTCTTGTTAAAGTCAAATATATAAGTTTTCCAATAAGCTTTTGATATAAAGTAATGTTATCCAGAAAAGGATCAGAATCATCTTTTCTATCAGAAAGAATTAAGTTCATGTCTATTGGAGTTTTCATTGGTTTAGCACCCAAAAGACCATACTCAAACAAAAGATCCATACAATATTTCCTTTGTGTTAAACAAACACCTTTAGAGGTTTCAATTACTTCAATTCCTAGGAAATACTTTAATTTTCCCAAGTCTTTAATTAAAAATTTTGAACTTAATTTTTTTTAACTTTTTCAACTTCAAATTCATCATTACCAGTAACTACAATATCATCCACATAAACAAGTAATGCAATAAACAGCTTAGAATCACTTTTGATAAACAGAGAGTAGTCAGACTTACTTTGAATAAAACCATATTCAATCAAAGAACTAGTAAGCTTATGATTCCATTGCCTTGGAGCTTGTTTAAGTCCATAAAGAGACTTAACAAGTCTGCAAACCCTAGAATCATCTTTAGAAAAATATCCAGGAGGTAATGTCATATACACTTCCTCTTTTAACTCACCATATAAAAAAGCATTATTAATATCAAGTTGAAACATAGACCAATTGTTATTTATTGCAATACTAATCAAACATCTTACAGTAACCATTTTCACAACAGGTGAAAATGTTTCCTCATAATCAATACCTGCCTTTTGATTGTAACCTTTTGCTACAAGCCTAGCTTTATACCTTTCAATTTCACCAGTTGACTTATATTTAATCTTATATACCCATTTACAACCAATAGGTTCTCTACCAGGAGGTAGATCAGTCACAACCCAAGTATTATTCCTGTATAAAGCCTCCATTTCAAGGTTCATTGCCTCAACCCAATTAGGATCTTTGGCAGCTTGATTATAAGTAGATGGTTCAACATTTTTATTAATACTAGACAGGAAATTAAAAACATTTAAACTCAAATTAGAATAATTTACAACTCTGTCTATTCCATATTTAACTTTACCATCAAGCACATAATCATTCAAATTTCTAGGAACATTAGTGATCTCATGATCAACTATATGAACACCCTCAGAATTATCATTATTCCCACCTTGCAACACCACATTGGTGTTGTCATCATGTGTTGTTGTGCCTCCATTGTTATTGGCAGATTCATGTGTACTACCAATGTCAATGGTGGCTCTGCCATCACAATCTGTTCTATTTAAATTGTCATCATTGGGTCCAGTGGACTCAACAATCACCTCCATCCTGTCAAAAAAATTACATAACTCTTCATTAGACAAACCACTTGTACTCATTTTAAGAGGAAAAACTTGTTCATAAAACTTTACATCTCTAGCAAACAAAATAGTTTTATTATCTAAACTATACAATTTATATCCCTTTTTTGAATTTGAATAACCAAGTAAAACACATTTTTCAGCCTTCTTAAAAAGCTTATCATCATTATTCAAAATAGTTGCATAACAAAGACAACCAAAGTTCCTAAGATGAGATAAAACAGGTTCAAAACCAAACACAAGTTCATATGGAGACTTTCCTTTCAAAACAGAAGAAGGAGTTCTATTAATCAAATACACAGCAGTATAAACACATTCAGTCCACATATATAAAGGTAGCCCTCCCTGAAAAAGAAGAGCCCTAGCAACATTCAACAAATGTCTATGTTTCCTTTCTGCAAAGGGTGGAAAAGGTATGGAGAAGAAAGCAACAAATGGAAGTTGCAATGGGCATAAGATCACCAGATTCAATACCATCTTCTCCATCACCAAAGAGAAAGGCTACTGAAGATGCTCCAGAAAGGACATCGAAAAGAAGGGCCTGACTCTTATTGTTTACTTATTGTAAATTATTGTCTTATGAAAATTGTATACTATTTATCAGTTGATGAATGTAATAATAGTTGCAATTTTTTATTTCTATAAGTAAATGATCAGATTTAGTCTAAGTTAGAACTTAATTGATGAAACTGAAAACACTCATGATCTATAAAGTGTTTTCCAGTAACTTAGATTTTTTAGACAAATCGAAACTTGTGTTTTTCAAGCTTACAAAATGTATAGATTCAAGCTTGAAAACACTTGCATTATTTCTAAACAAATAGGGGGAATTTGTTAGGTCCAGATTTAGTCCAGATTTAGTCCAGATTTACTGGACTCGCTCCAGACGCGACTACTGGAGCCTCACTGAAGATCTGACCAGAATCGTGTTCTACTGGACCTACTCCAGACTTGGAATCTGGAGTCCCTCTGAAGATTTGTCCAGAAATAATTGAAGACCATTGAGCAAATACTTGTATAGGAAATCTGGAGTATTCTCCAGATGAGCTCACTGGACTTCACCCCAGTCCAGATCAACTCTACTGAAGACATTCTGACTGAAGTCAAAGACTGAAGTCTGAAGAAAGAAGACTTAACAAATGGCGGAGTCCACTGGAAAGTCTTACCAGATCTGTACACTGGAGGATTGTCAGTGTTCTAGATCCTACAAGTCTGAACACTGATATCAAGGATTGACTTTTCCCTTTACACACTTTCCAAAGAACAATCAACTTGTTCTTTACCAAAGTATACGTGTGTAAAGGTGGTTGGATAAAAGGATACACTTGCATTTGATGTGACTTTATCCTTATTCCTTATCCAATACATTTAATATTCTTGTCGGATCATTAAATGTATGCAACCATATTTGTACGGCACAAAATTCACTGGTGAATTTTGTTGCCTATAAATAGGAAGTCATTTCCTTGACATAAATACTTTTAAGCATTCATTTTGCATTGAAGTGAATTTGTCCAAATACTCTCGATCTTAACTGGGATACTTCACAACTTTAAGTATCTCGATCCTAAAGAGTTATTTGACAAATATAGATCATTTGTAACTCAGAGGTTGTTAGGATACATGCTTAATTGTATTATCTTGATTCCGCAACAACCTTGTATTTTATTTAACATCATAAATAAAATACCCATGAAAAATACATAATGTTCCACTTTATTTGTTTATTGCTTTAAGTCTTGTATTACTTTATTTATATACTTGCATTTATATTAAAGTAATACTAGTCCAATCTAGTGCTTATTAGACTTGTTGTATTTTGCACTTTCCTGGTTAACCATCGAACTTAAGGGACTCACAATAACTATCTGGATAACCAACAAGTTTATAGCATTCATCAATAGTATGACCTTTTAAACCACATGCAGGATTAGCACAAACAAGATTATCATTTCTAACAAATTTCTTTTTAGGATCATGAAACTTTGACACAAATGCAGAATTAGAAGGTTTAGCATGATTCAAAGAACTTGTATTTCTATGTGATTCTTCTCTAGATATCAAAGCATAAGCAGATTTCACATCAGGCAAAGGATCCCTTGTAAGAATAGTACTTCTAACAGACATATACATTTCATCAAGACCCATAAGAAACTGCATTAACCTTATTAGATCATGATGAGTTTTAAATTCTTTAGCAGCCTTACAGGTACACAC
>CM067172.1:102104488-102164488 GCA_034093135.1 Erigeron breviscapus | reverse complement strand
AAAAAAAAGAAATACCTTCTTGATCATGTGGAATTAATTGGTATTACTAATGTTAGTAAATTATAGTTTTGACTATTAACTTGAAGTAACAAAGTAGCACATGTATTCGCTATAAGATCTACTTATTTGAAAGACAATTCACATTTACTAGTTTTGCAACCACCTATATGTTACTCGCTAACTGGATATAGGTTAATTGCAACAGATTATCAATTGTGGAAGTAACTGAAATATATATAAGTCATCAATTTAGAACATGCATGTACTATTATACTCGTTTACAAGTTTATTTTGATATGATGGCATGCAAATTGGATGATATTAAGTATGCAATGATAAAATATTTGATTTATTTGTGAGATATTTATTTGAACTGATCAATCATAAAATATGTATAATTTCATACTTGCTTTATATGGATATAGGTCAATGCCATATTATACTTGACTATATTAAGGTTGTAGAAGAGCTAAGATAGATTTATCAAGAGAAAAAACTGTTTTGAGATGTTATAATACATGTGGCTTGTACAAAACACGTGTGAATATAAACGAAAGTTTAAAGACATTGTTTGATTGATTGGTATGACCGGTTGGACCATCCTGGGTCAATAATGATGCAAAATATATTAAAGAGTGAAGAGATTCTTCAAAGTGATTATTTAAATTGAGGTCATTTGCTCCATAAGAAAGTATACCAAGAAAGATAAGGATTAAATCCTTTTAATTTAATGGAACATATACAAAGGAGATGTAAGTAGGCCTATACATCGTCCAAAAAGACCATTTAGTGTTTTAAATCGATGCATCGTTTAAATGGGTCACCAAAGTCGCAACATGATGTTTGCATAATTAATTGCTCATCTTGTAAGATTGGGAGCATGTTCCATATTGTATTGGCAATAATGATTATTGAGAGCAAATGAATGACTATAGATTGGGGCCATGTTATTATTTAACATGCAATAATTCTGAGCTCGCATCATGCCAAAAATTTATTGTGTTTCCTCCCCATTGAAATTGGTTTATGGTCAGAAACCACATATGTCTCATAAGAGTTTTGAATGTGTAATATATGATTAAGTTGCTCCACCACAATGCACAAATATGAGACTTCAAAGAATGTTGGAAATAATGTTGGGAAAATATACGTGCCTTGGAAGTGTGTAGGCTTATGCTTTGATTCAGTTCGAAACTGTCTGATTAAACTAGACATTAGCATGGCTTTTTTGGGTATGAGTTAAAACATGAAAGAGGTGTACGTATTCAATAAAGTCATCATTTGAAGATTTGTATATGGCTTAAGTTTCTCATTGACATGATTTAGTTTTCCTAACATTAGGGGGGAATGTTCCCAACATTAGGGAAGGATGGAAAGCAACTATTGAAATGAGTAACAATGAATTATCAAAGATCCTCACATCAGTAAATATAAACTTAAAGTCTGTGAGATAATTCATTAGAACATTTAGTAATTGCCAGCAATGTTAACTGACCAAAAAGCTGCTTATGCTCCGAATGATAATGAATCTACGTACATTTGAAAGTGGTAGAAAAGTCGATTCCAAATAAAAGCCTCGAAAGAAAAGGAGAATAAAATTAAGATGGTCAAAATCGAGGTATAAAGACCCCATAAGAGATTGATGATGAGAAACTAGACATGGAGATTTTTGAGAAACCCCGGGTACCTAGAAATAATGAGATCTCAATGAATTGTGACATGTCTAGAGACTTGTGGAATCAAAAACATATAAAAATGACGTCGAGATTGATTGAATATGATAGCGCTAAGTGTGTGTGAATAATGGTGAGGACCTTGAAAGCATGCTTGCACATAAATTGATATGATATGAATGATTGGCCAAAATGAAAAGACGCTAGTAGTTTGGGACATGAAATTCAAACACTTAAAAGTGTAGAAATATATATATGGTGGAAGTAACTATTGATAAATTAAAAGTCTGACAATGTGAGGAAATTTTGATTCGCGTCTAAAAAATATGAAAAGAACTCATTTGATGTTGAGATTCCATGAGGGATATAAAATGCATGAAGCATGTCTCATGATTTAAAAGCTTAAAATATATGTGAAAAGTTCTTGAGAACGGATCTGAATATGATATTGTGATGATTTGAATATCAATGGAACTCTGAGAAAGTTTCCAATAATGATTGAAAAATGGTATATGAAATAAAAGACAAGGTTTGTCTTGTTTATGAATCTTAGAGATAAATGACGTTCATGCTTATGAGGTCAAATGATATTGTAATGCCCCTTTGACTTTCAAGATAATGATCACAATGTTGAGTTGAAAGTATCATTGAAGCACTGATATTGAAGCAAAGAGATTTATTCTATTCAGACACTTAATGTGCCAAACATCAAAATATTTGGGAATGATAAGTATTTTAAGTGATGTGATCACGAGGGGGAGAAGATACGCGTTGCACTCTTTTTCCCTTGAACAAGGCTTTGTCCTACTGGTTTTCCTGTTAAGGTTTTTAATGACGCAACATCCCCAAGCGTATCGAAATAATTATGTACTCTTTTTCCTTTACTAGAATTTTGTCCCATTGGGTTTTATCTAGTAAGGTTTTAACGAGGCATAATGTCTTTTAATTGATGGACATCCAAGGGAGAGTGTTATGAATAAATATTAAATGGATGTCCATGTATGGTAACTAAATATTTGTACTCCGTATAATATTGAGAGATTTGTTTATTGGAGAAAACTCCATCTTTGTATCTATATAAACAATGTATTGATGAGATTAATAATTGAATTCTCCATTCTCTCTATTTTTTGTGTCTCTTTTTTATTCTTTATTTTACTGTTTTATAACACATTTATGATTCATATAAAATTGGTAATTATTAGATTAAATTAATGAATATTAAATGTAATTTTTAATAATTTAGGAAATTCGGACTTCATTAATTGCACCATAACTAGTAACATAAAACAAGCGAATATCATTTTATTCTACATCATTTTGTTATTATTCGAAAATTGGATGCACGTTTCAAAGGATATGTATGTATTCACTAACCAAGACAGAGACATTTTTTGATATAAAGTTCTGAGTTTTCACAACGCGAAGTGGCCTTAGACAAACCAGAAAAAAACATTAAATAACTAGTAAATGGGATTATGGGAGCACATCCGAACCAAAGTGCTTAAATTTAAGAGTAAATTACACTTTTCGTCCCTAAAGTTGGCACGTTTTTCACTTTTGATCCCTAAACTTTAAAAATTACAATTTTGACCTTAAAGTTGGCCAATTTTTTCAATAATCGTCCTTTGGCCATACGGCGTTAAAAAATGGCCGTTAACGTGCGCACGTGCGAGACACGTGAGGGCACTAATGTAATTTCACCTTACACCGAGGGACGAAAAGTGAAAAAATTGCTACTTGAGGGACGAAAAGTGAAAAAATAGCTACTTGAGGGACGAAAAATGAAAATCATGCAAAAAATATATCAACGTGTTTCTGTCTTTGTTCCTTCCTCCATTCCTTCCCGTTTCTTCTTCTTCAAACATACTATCCCAAAATCAAACAACCTAAAATCACAACAACATCAATCACCTTATGATAATAATCCAATTAACATATTAACGTTTTTCAATCATGTCTCCACACTTCCCTGTTTTCAACTATCCTTTCCCCACACACATGCTCATGCTCCATAACATTAGCTTTTAGTACAAATAAATAATTTCAACAAAATCACCAAATGAGGTATCATTCATCTTATAGTACAAATGGGCACAACAACCTGCACTTCTTAAACTAATGAATCCTAATCAAAGAATAATTTTGCTATATCACTGCCTTCTTCTAAAATAAAATAAAAAAAAATAAGAGTTGTTGATCGGTTACTTCGGCAATGGCAAGATTGGTCAAGTCGGCAAATGGCTTATTTTTGCAGAAAAAGCGATGAACAGTTATGGTGTTTGGAAAATGATGAATTTCAGAAGAACAACCCGTCGGAAACTGCAAAACCCCGTCGGAAAAGAATAGAATGTCACCGGAAAACTTTAAATCACGATTATTCTCTCGATTCTCCGAATTACGACTCGAAACCGGTTGCAACCAACTCTACATTCAATCGCGAACAATCTCTGACCAAAAAATTTCAGATTCAAAGCTCGCCGGAAAACATGTCAGGTCGCCGGAAAAATTAAATCTCCAATAATTTTGTTGTTTCTTCGAATTACCACTTGAAATCACCACCAATCTTCTCAAAACTTGATCTCGCACAAACCCTGGGCAACAATTGATTCGATCTATACTCTCCGGAAAATTCAATTTCTCACCGGAAAATTCAACCGCCGTCCAAACTCACCCAATCCGAAATATGAAACTATCAAAATGATCAGAATAAAGATCGGTGGCTGCTTTTGTTGTTGACTTTTTTGATTTCCATGATCTTCGCGTTTCACTAACAAAAATATATATATATATATACACACAGAGATATAGATATAAATTTATTTTTCGTTTTTCGCATGATTTTCATTTTTCGTCCCTCAAGTAGCTATTTTTTCACTTTCGTCCCTCAAGTAGCAATTTTTTCACTTTTCGTCCCTCGGTGTAAGGTGAAATTACATTAGTGCCCTCACGTGTCTCACACGTGCGCACGTTAACGGCCATTTTTTAACGCCGTATGGCCAAAGGACGATTATTGAAAAAATTGGCCAACTTTAAGGTCAAAATTGTAATTTTTAAAGTTTAGGGATCAAAAGTGAAAAACGTGCCAACTTTAGGGACGAAAAGTGTAATTTACTCTAAATTTAATGGAATTTACTCACCCTTGGTGCAATGCAATGGCCGCTGTAACACCCCGACTAAGGCGGAAACACGAGATGTCACAGAACGACATGGTACAAAAGATTTAAATATAAAACATCAACATAAAGTTTCAAATGCCATTCAAATTCAAAAGATTACAAGTTCAAGTTGACGTTTAATAAACATTACATAACAAAATTCATAATCAAAGGATCAAATGTTCGCATTACTAGTCCAACATGCAACAAACAAACACATCATCCAAGAGGCGGTCCATAGTGCTAACTTACTGCTCTAGACCTGAAAAGCATGAAGAAAAAGTGTCAACTACGAGAGTTGAGTGAGTTCATAGGTTTATTCTACCAAATATACGTACAACCGATTCAAATTATGAAGTAGTAAATCATATAGTTTCCAAGAATTTCCTTCATAATATCCGTACCTAAACCGTATGTTCAAAACATAATTTCCATCCATAATAATAATAAATTTCCATTCAGCCAAAGGCATAATTTGATGAGTAAATGCTTGAGCCACTACTAAGACCATTTCCTGTCCCAACCAACATAATATTTCATTTCATAGCACAAGCTGTCAATCAAGTGCAATTAATAAAGAAGGGGATCGTGCCATGGAGACGACCGCCTAATATAAAGTAGATTAGAGCACCGCTCGGGTCGGACTGGCAATGAAAGTGGCCACAAAGGCAACCAACATTCCACCGTTACCTATTTTAGTGGGTGAGTGGACGACTCCTAGTTGCGCAACCCTCTAATTACAGGCCTCCCCTTTCGGAGTTAATAGTAGTGTACCGAAGTGATACAGTTTGACAGAACTCAAGCTCATCATATAACTTATAACACATTGAACATACAATATATCCCATTTCATAATCATTCTTTCAAGAATCATTCATATATATAAAGCAATTTTATTTATCATGATTTTCACCCCGAAAGTAAAACACATAAAGAGTTTGAAAGGGGGCTATGACTCACTTGATTCGAGAGTGTTAGGGGCTGATCAAATACGAGATCTTCGTCTAGTCGTGTTGCTCCCCAAGCAAGCCTAAACCATGGAATTTATATATACACAACGTAAGTGTGTGTAGCATGAACTAGTGTGCTAGATCATGAGATGTATACTAGTAGACTTGCCCATCTTTGGTTGTAAATTGATTATGGAGTTCAAGTGTATTATATTGTTCACATTATTTGGTTAGAAGATATTTGGTGGAGAAGATCATTTTCTCATTATACGTATTTAAACGTTTGTTGGAAATTCGGTAACTTGGCTTTGATTGTCATGGTTTCCATTATATGCTTTGCTTAATCGCAATGTTTGACATTAGTAATCTTGTAATATTAATATTTATGTATATTTTGTGAGTCCTTGAAATACGATGGTTAACCTAGAAGTGTAAAATACAACAAGTCTAATAATTACAAGAATGGACTAGTATTACTTGTAAATAAATGCAAGAATATATAAACAAAGTAATACAAGACTTAAAGCAATAAACAAGTAAAGTGGAACATTATGTATTTTTCAATGGTGTATTTTATTTATGATGTTAAATAAAATACAAGGTTGTGCGGAATCAAGATAATACAAATAAGTATGTATCCTAACAACCTGTGAATTACAAATGATCTATATTTGTCAAATAACTCTTTTGGATCGAGATACTTAAAGTTGTGAAGTATCCCAGTTTAAGATCGAGAGTATTTAAACAAATTCACTCTAATGCAAAATGTATGCTTAAAAGTATTTTCTCAAAGAAATGACTTTGTATTTATAGTCAACAAAATTCACCAGTGAATTTTGTGCCGTACAAATATGGTTGCATGCATTTAATGATCCGACAAGAACATTAAATGCATTGGTTAATGGTACAAGGATAAAGTCATATCGATATGATTTTATTCTTTTAACCAACCACCTTTACACGCATAAAATTTGGTAAAGAACAAGTGGATTGTTCTTTGGAAAGTGTGTAAAGGCAAAAGTCAATTCCTAGATATCAGTGTTCAGACTTGTAAGGTCTAGAACACTGACAATCCTCCAGTGTACAGATCTGGTAAGACTTCCAGTGGACTCCGCCATTTGTCAGTCTTCTTTATTCTGACTCCAGTCTTTGACTTCATTGAGAACGTCTTCAGTAGAGTAGATCTGGACTGAGGTGAAGTCCAGTGAGCTAATCTGGAGAATACTCCAGATTTCCTATACAAGTATTTGCTCACTGGTCTTCCATTATTTCTGGACAAATCTTCAGAGGGACTCCAGATTCCAAGTTTGGAGTAGGTCCAGTAGAACACGTTTCTGGACAGATCTTTAGTAAGTCTCCAGTAGTCGAGTCTGGAGCGAGTCCAGTAAATCTGGACCTAACAAATTCCCCCTATTTGTTTAGAAATAATTCAAGTGTTTTCAAGCTTAAATCTATACAATTTTGTATGCTTGAAAAACACAAGTTTTGATTTTAGTCTAGAAAATCTAAGTTACTGGAAAACACTTTATAGATCATGAGTGTTTTCAGTTTCATCTTTTAAGTTCTAACTTAGAATAAATCTGATCATTTACTTTTATGAATCAAAAATTGCAACTAATATTACATACATCAACTGATAAATAGTTACAATTTTCTTTAAACAATAAATTACAATAAGTAAATGATAAGAGTCAGGCCCTTCTCTTCGATGTCTGTCCTGGAGCATCTTCAGAAGCCTTTCTCTTTGGTGATGGAGAAGATGGTACTGATTCTGGCGATTTCATGCCCATTGCAACTTCCATCTGTTGATTTCTTCTCCATACCTTCTCAATTCTCTTCAGAAATGCTTTAACATCAGTCGACACATTTGTCTTCCCCCTGAACGTTAAAGCAATCTCTTTCAGTTGACTCCATCCAAACGCTTGGATTGAAGTACTCTTTCTTTCATCAGTAAAGTTACCTTCCCTGGTCAACTTTACTTCAAACTTGGACATACCTTCATGATTACTAGCAAGCTTGATTTCTGCACCAGTGATCCGTCTAGCATCAGCCCTGAAATTTAACATTTCGTTATACTTGTCTTTCAATTTGGCTGTCTGGATCAATGCTTCAGTTTCCTTTGACACTCTCTTTTGCTCAACAGCAGACTGGAGTTGTTGACGATTAATTTTCAGAGAAGTGTCCAGGGGAATGAATCTGCTTACATCAGCATCTTTAATAGCTTTGATCTGTTTGGCAGTCAGTTTTGGTAAGCCAGACAGTTTCTTTCTGTACTCTAACTCCAGAGCACTAGCATTCTTCCTTATCTTCCTCTGGAGCATCACCAGTTCCTCCTTCCTCTGCCTGATGAGTTCTGGTACACTAACGCCATAAATTATAGAATCATAAACCTGTTCTTCTTCGGCGTAAAAGGAGCGTACATGAACATCATTCAATGCATTCAGACATTGATGAACTCTAGGGTCTTCCTTCATCTTTTTGTACACATCAATATTTATGCCTAACCTGCCAGCATTGTAAGAGTCCAGAGTCCCCATAGTTGCCATCTCCCTTTGATGGGCCAGCAGTTCATCTTTTTGATTTCTCTTAAAGTTCTCTATCATTATGCATTCTTGTTCTAGCTTCTTGGAGGTTTCATCATCAGCAGTAGGATACTCTGATGATTCTACAGCAGTTTGTTCTTCTTCACCAGATACCAATTGTGCTTTTCCTTTAACAGACTTCAGTGTAGTTGGTATATCTGGGAAAGACTCAAACTGGGGCTCACTGGCTTCAGTACCAGCAGCTTCTTCAGACAGCATAGTGGCTTCAGTGCCAAATGCTCTTTGTGCCAAATGCTTCAGTGTCACTTGTTTTTGGTCACCAGACGACTTTTCCCCCTTGGAATGATCACCAGTTCTGGACTTGAGATCATTCCATAATTGTTCTAGCATATGTCTGTCCAGTGCACCAAAGGTTCTTCCTGCCACTGGAGTTGTATCAGTCACAACTTTCTTAAGTGCCTGCACTTCCTTTTTAACAGATTCAACTTCTTTAGGCAAGTGCTTTGGCAATTTTTCTTCCATCAACCTCTCCACTTGGGGTAATAGCCCATCTTGAAGAGTTCGAAGAACAGTCTCAGAAATTTCTTCAGATAATTCTTTCAGCATACTGATTCTGAACTTCTTTATACATTCATCACTAATCGTACTTACAACTGCATCCAGATCAAGTGTGGATCTACTCTCCAGAGAACTTATCCTGGTAACCAACTTCTGAACCTCTTCATTCAGACCTGCCAGTGGTTGAACAAGTTCACCTTTCACTGCAGTCTGAACAGAGTTCACCAGCCTTGTCTCTAATCCCTGGACTGCCACTTTGAATTTTTCAGTATTGTTGTTTGTGGCCAGTACCAGTTCATCAAGCTTCTCATAAACAAGCTTCTCATTCCCAGCAAACACATTCATCTCAGATGCAAGGTTATTTGATAATAAAGATTTAAAGTCTGAAATAACCTGCGATGAAGTCTAGAGTGATTTTTCCAGGTCTGCCACCTTACTTAAAAGGCCTTGGACCTCGGCAGAAGATGAAGTGGAGAGACCACCGGGAGGTTCAAGATTGGAAGGCAATCTGGTCATAAGAGGTACTTGTGCCCAGTCCTCTTCAGTTGCAGCTTCAGATGTTACAACTGTTGAGTCCAGCGCACGAGGTTCAGTTACGTTGACTGGAGTTTGAAGTGGTGGAGGTTGAGATTGTGAAGTTTGAGTGGTTGCAGGAGTGAAGTATTGAGTATTTCTTGGAATTGAAGGTGGTGGTGGTGCTGGCATGTTTGATTCTGGCGGAGGTGGTTCATTTGATTCTGGTGGTGGTGGTGGCATTTCAGCAGATATAATTGGTTGGGTGACTGAAGCAATAGCAGATGTGTCAATATTTTCTTCTTCATCACCCAGGAAATTCATGTTTACATCAAAACCTTCAGACATTGGGGAATCTACATCATCCCAATTTGGAGCCATCCCAACTGTCTGATCACCTGTCTGTTCACCAGCCTGTTCATGAACTTGTTCACCAACCTCTACATTCAAGTCGATTTGAGCCTCTTGCTCACCAGATACATGTTCATCAGTCTGAACATCTTGTTCGACTTGCTCAACAACCTGCTCAATAATCTGGGCCGCATTTTCTATCTGTTCATCAGTCACCTGCCCAACAACCTCTACATTCAAGTCGATTTGAGCCTCTTGCTCACCAGATACATGTTCATCAGTCTGAACATCTTGTTCGACTTGCTCAACAACCTGCTCAATAATCTGGGCCGCATTTTCTATCTGTTCATCAGTCACCTGCCCAACAACCTCTACATTCAAGTCGATTTGAGCCTCTTGCTCACCAGATACATGTTCATCAGTCTGAACATCTTGTTCGACTTGCTCAACAACCTGCTCAATAATCTGGGCCGCATTTTCTATCTGTTCATCAGTCACCTGCCCAACAACCTCTACATTCAAGTCGATTTGAGCCTCTTGCTCACCAGATACATGTTCATCAGTCTGAACATCTTGTTCGACTTGCTCAACAACCTGCTCAATAATCTGGGCCGCATTTTCTATCTGTTCATCAGTCACCTGCCCAACAACCTCTACATTCAAGTCGATTTGAGCCTCTTGCTCACCAGATACATGTTCATCAGTCTGAACATCTTGTTCGACTTGCTCAACAACCTGCTCAATAATCTGGGCCGCATTTTCTATCTGTTCATCAGTCACCTGCCCAACAACCTCTACATTCAAGTCGATTTGAGCCTCTTGCTCACCAGATACATGTTCATCAGTCTGAACATCTTGTTCGACTTGCTCAACAACCTGCTCAATAATCTGGGCCGCATTTTCTATCTGTTCATCAGTCACCTGCCCAACAACCTCTACATTCAAGTCGATTTGAGCCTCTTGCTCACCAGATACATGTTCATCAGTCTGAACATCTTGTTCGACTTGCTCAACAACCTGCTCAATAATCTGGGCCGCATTTTCTATCTGTTCATCAGTCACCTGCCCAACAACCTCTACATTCAAGTCGATTTGAGCCTCTTGCTCACCAGATACATGTTCATCAGTCTGAACATCTTGTTCGACTTGCTCAACAACCTGCTCAATAATCTGGGCCGCATTTTCTATCTGTTCATCAGTCACCTGCCCAACAACCTCTACATTCAAGTCGATTTGAGCCTCTTGCTCACCAGATACATGTTCATCAGTCTGAACATCTTGTTCGACTTGCTCAACAACCTGCTCAATAATCTGGGCCGCATTTTCTATCTGTTCATCAGTCACCTGCCCAACAACCTCTACATTCTCTTCAGGTTCAAAAATCAGAGACCCATCCAAATTCATTACATCACCAGGATGTCTTTCAGGATTCACCTGAACTCCAGCTCTCATCAGACGCCTGTTTGTTCTAGGTCGTCTGGAAGGTTCAACAATTTCTGGTCCTTGACCTTCAGGAGCAACTTGTCTAATGGGTTGTACAGCTTCTATTATCTGTACATCTTGGTCACCAGAGGGTCCTTCACCAACTTGACCTCTACCTGGAGCCACTTCAGCTTATTCTCTTTGAAAGGAGAGCATGGACTGAGGAATATCTACCTCATTCAGTGGAGATCTGAGGTTGGTCAGATCCCTCATATACTCACTCACAGAAAAGTGAGTAGTTTCAAAATCATACTGGTCTCCAAGAGCTATTTTAAATATGAGTGAAAGAAAACGGATATAAAGAACAAAGGCTTTTCTACCTTTCACTCTAAGACGCTCTACCAGATCATCAAAAAGAATCTGAGCAAAATCCACTCTAAGTCCAAACCAGAGGCAGTAGGCAATCTGGAGATGGGTTTGATTTATCTGGTCTAACCCTCCAGAACTGCCTCCCAGACATTCAACAATGTGGGTAAAGAAGTATCTCCATGAGTCTGATAGTTTGCTCATGTAGATAGTTCCCTTCCTGGATAGCTGGTCATGCTCATCCATTATATCTGTGTGCCCCATCAGTCTGCACACTTCCCTTGTATTGATACCGGAAGGAAGTTCGATGGGCAACTCATTCTGTTCAAAATAATTTGATTGAAGAACAGACCTGAGTAGACTAGCAGTGAAACCTAAGGATCTGGTACCTTGCTTCAGAGAGTAAGTAATTGATGAAGTTTCATCATCATATTGTGTAGTGTACCAGAATTCACAGAGGTAATCGTGGTACATCCTCCCTGGATTTAATGTCAACGCACCATATAGTGGGCATGAGAGAAAAAATGTGTTTAATCTCCCAATAACAGATTGGGCATCATGAACACTGGAAAGTGAAAGTCTGGCCATCCAGTTGTTCATGTTTATTCTTATAGCTTTTGCCTCTAGAGTGATATGGGGTGCCTTGTCAACATTTTCAGTTGGATCATATTCAGCAGCGAGCAGATTTTTAAGAGATTTAGATTGTCTAGGTGCCATTATATGAAGAATAGATGAAGATGAAATTGAGTATTTAGGGTTTAGATGAAGATTTGATGAAGGAATGAATGGAAATGGAGTAAATATGAGAGATGATGATGATTGGAAAATGAATGAAGAAGTAAATGAAGGAATTTGAAAGATTTGGGAGTAAATATGTTCGAAGTAAATGCAAATGAAATTGAAAGTGGGTATTTATAGGAAAGAGAATGTGGAACTCAAACGGTTTAATTTGAAATTATCAAATAAAATTTTGATCGTGTTCTGAGATCCGCATTAATTACATCACATCACACATAAATGTGTGACGGTTTACAGCCCACAAACAGTATCAAGTTGCTCTTTTTGACTTCCCAAGGTAAAAATACCATCATTACGTTGAAAAATTTACATGCCACATAGGATTATAAGATAAATATATTTAAAAAGTTTGCTTACGTGGCACGCACAATGACCAAGTATTAAAAAAAATATTATGACTTATTTCAGTGCATCTGGAGGTTGACTGGATACTCCAGTATCACTGGTGAATTAGTCCAGTGAAGTATGCACTGATGGTACACTGGAGGGACACTCCAGTAAAGTACCAGTGAAAACCATTTTGAAAGACTGGTAACCTCAAACGTGCACGTCAACTAATACAGACAAATGAGAGGGACACATTTACAAGGAGACAAAAATCACCTCAAACACGCACTTCAATCTGTCCAATTACCAGTGAGAGGGACACATTTACAAAGCACCAGTAATATTTTCTGAAGAATTTGTCCAGTGAGAAAACAAATTAATAAATTCCCCTTGAACTTAAAACATTTTTAAGAACAAAAATATGTTTCAAGTCTTCCCCTGGAATGTTGATCCAGAAATCTATTTATGCAAAGATAGTACACAAAGGCGTTCAATATCTGAGTAGTCCCAGATTTAAGGGTTTAACATTCCCAACTCACCAACAAGATATTCAAAGGTTTTGACATCCAAAGGTTTAGTAAAAATGTCAGCGAGTTGTTTGCCAGTGGAAAATAAAATGGAGTTCAATGTTGTTTTTCATAATATGATCACGAATGAAGTGATACCTGAGATCAATGTGCTTCATTTTGGAGTGCATGACTGGATTGTTAGAGATAGCAATGACACTGGTATTATCACAAAAGATTGGGGTCTTTGAGTACTTAATACCATAATCAAGCAACTGGTTCTTCATCCAGAGTATCTGAGCACAACAACTGGTTGCAGACACGTATTCAACTTCAGCAGTGGACAATGAAACTGAAGTTTGCTTCTTACTGGTCCAGCTGACCAGTTTGCCACCAAGGAAATGACATCCACCAGTAGTGGATTTCCTGTCTATCTTACAACCTGCATGATCTGAATCTGAATAACCCATTAGATCCATGCCTGAGCCTTTGGGATACCAAATACCTACACTGGGGACACCTTTAAGGTACTTCAGTATGCGCTTTACAGCAAGCATATGAGATTCCTTTGGATTAGACTGATATCTGGCACATAAACATGTTGAAAACATAATATCTGGTCTACTGGCAGTTAAATACATCAGTGAACTAACCATGCCTCCGTAGACAGTGGTGTTCACTGGTTTACCATCTGGATCGGAGTCCAGTGTCAGTGGTGCAGAAATTGGAGTTGGTTTAGATGGTGAAGAGTTCATATCATATTTCTTTAAAAGATCTCTAACATATTTTTCCTGATTAATAAAAATGCCATCTTTGTTTTGTTTAATCTGGAGTCCAAGAAAATATGTTAATTCACCCATCAAACTCATTTCATATTCAGTTGACATTATTTTCAAAAATTTCTTGCATATGTTTTCATCAGTAGACCCAAAAATAATATCATCAACATAAATTTGTACCATTAACAGATTACCTTTTTCATGAAGAATAAATAAGGTATTGTCAATTGCACCTCTTTTGAAACCATTTTTCAACAAATGTTTAGTCAGAGTGTCATACCAGGCACGTGGGGCTTGTCTGAGGCCATACAGCGCTTTGTCTAGACGATATACCCAATGTGGATGCTTTTCATCAACGAAACCTGGTGGTTGTCTGACATAAACTTCTTCTTCAAGCTTTCCATTCAAGAAAGCACTCTTTACATCCATCTGGTAGACCTTGAACTGATGATAAGCAGCGAATGCTAAGAATATTCTGATCGCTTCAAGTTTAGCCACTGGAGCAAATGATTCATCAAAGTCAACATCTGACTGGCAGTAGCCTTGTGCTACCAGTCTGGCCTTGTTTCTAATTACGTGGCCATCTTCATCTACCTTGTTTTTGAAGACCCATCTTGTTCCAATTGGTTCTTTCTTTCCAACTGGGAAAGGAACCAGATATCAGACCTTATTCCTTTCAAACTGGTGAAGCTCTTCTTGCATAGCAGTCACCCAGCTTGGATCTTCCATAGCCTCGTCAATCTTCTTAGGTTCCATCAATGATAGAAAACTGACATATAAGCATTGATTACTGGAGGCTCTTCTGGTCTGAACTCCTCTACTGGAGTCACCTATGATCTGATCAATAGGATGAGCTTTTGTCCATCTGGAGTACTGACCAGGATTGTTACTGACAACAATATCAGTGCAAGAATTCAGTTGAGTCTCCTCTGGAGTTGCTTCAGGAGGAGGATCTTGCCAGACTACTTCAGCATCTTCATCTACCTTGTTTTTGAAGACCCATCTTGTTCCAATTGGTTCTTTCTTTCCAACTGGGAAAGGAACCAGATATCAGACCTTATTCCTTTCAAACTGGTGAAGCTCTTCTTGCATAGCAGTCACCCAGCTTGGATCTTCCATAGCCTCGTCAATCTTCTTAGGTTCCATCAATGATAGAAAACTGACATATAAGCATTGATTACTGGAGGCTCTTCTGGTCTGAACTCCTCTACTGGAGTCACCTATGATCTGATCAATAGGATGAGCTTTTGTCCATCTGGAGTACTGACCAGGATTGTTACTGACAACAATATCAGTGCAAGAATTCAGTTGAGTCTCCTCTGGAGTTGCTTCAGGAGGAGGATCTTGCCAGACTACTTCAGCATCTTCATCTGAGTCATTTAAATCACGATTTGCATCATGAAATTCTTCATTTGAAGGCATTTCTTGAAGTACTGGTTCAGTTTGGAATTCTTCATAAGAAGACATTTGTGATATATTCTCAACTTACACTGATACTGGGGGAGTAGTACGAACATCTGATCCAATATTAATTTCAGAGGGTAGTTTGAAAATAATAGAGGGATAGAAAGGAGTACTATTGTAGCGTTTCTTTTTCTGAACAGGTTCCAGATCAGGATGACTGGAAACTGTGTCTTCTGAATCTTCTTTATTGTAGTTGATAGGATCAGATTCAGCGAAGAAAATTGGAGTTACTGGGGGAGTGTCAAGGGCTGGCTTCTTGTTGATTGCAACATTTGATTCATCAAATGTTACATGAATTAACTCATGGACCTTCTCCAGTCTCTTGTTCTAGACTCTGAAGGCCTTGAGAATGGCTGAATAGCCTAAGAAATACCCTTCATCAGCTTTGGCATCAAATTTACCTAACTGACTGGAGTCGTTCAGGATGTAAACTGGACATCCAAAAACATGAAAATAACCAATATTTGGTTTTCTATTTCTTAAGACTTCATAGGCTGTCTTTTTGTGTCGTTTCACATACACTGACCGGTTCTGGGTGTGGCAAGCAGTAGCAATTGCTTCAGCCCAGAAACTGGTAGACAGACCAGATTCAGCAAGCATACTCCTGGCAGCTTCTATCAGTGTTCGATTCTTCCTTTCCACCACTCCATTCTGTTCTGGAGAGCGGGCTGATGAGAAGTTCTGGGAGATGCCAGTGTCAGTACAGAATGACTCCAGAGTTGCATTCTGGAATTCTGTTCCATTGTTACTTATTATCTGACACACCTTTCGACTGTACTTGAGCTCAATTTGCTTGATAAGACTGATAATTTCAGCAGCAGCTTCACTTTTAGACCTCAGAAAGATCACCCAACAATATCTGGAGAATTCATCTACGATCACCAGGGTGTATCTTTTACCAGCACGAGTCTGAACGTTCACTGGACCAAAGAGGTCCATATGAAGCATATGAAGAGGTTCAAATATGCTGAAATTCTGTCTGGTCTTGAAACTGGTACGTTTCTGCTTACCCATCTCACATCCTGGACATGGCCTTTCCTTTTTGAAGGAAACTGAAGGTACCCCATCTGCAAGTTGTTTTCTGGACAACTTATTAATATTCTTGAAATTTAAATGGGATAACCTTTTGTGCCATAACCATTTTGTGTCTTTATCAGCTTGAGTATAGAAACACTGCTCTGAAGGAGAGCTTTCCACATCCATCACGTACACATTCCCTTTTCTGGGAGCAATCAACACTACCTTCCAGTCCTTGTTGAATACGATACCCTGAGCAATATTGAATAGAACTTGATAGCCATCATCACACAATTGGCTTACACTGACCAGGTTATATTTCAAACCATTCACAAATGCAACACGTCTGAACTTGACTTGTCCATTGTTCAGAACACCGTATCCCTCAGTCTTTCCACAACCATCATTTCCAAAAGTAATGGAGGGTCCATCAGAAATGGTGAACTCCTCCAGCAGGGTCTTACATCCGGTCATCATCCTGCCAGCAACACTGTCAAGATACCAGATATATTTCTTTCGATCGCCCTGCACACACACACCAGATATATTTCTTTCACTGGACCCTCCCTTATAGGTCCCTGGGGCAATCTGGTTTAGTTCACTTTCTTCAACAGTGGTCTTAGTTGAAAAGACCACTAGGGTTGATAGTTTTGCAAAAGGTTTTGTATTTTGTCTAGGGCCAGATGAAGTACCCTCAATAAAGTTTAATCTTGCATTAAAACTTTGAAATTGACGAGTCAGTATTTGAATCTGGCTCTCTAACCTGAACAAAACATTTTCATCAGATGATACCTTAGCCTTTCTAGTCCTAGGCTTAGGTAGGGGATTGGTCTGAGGCAAAGGTTTATTCCGATAAACCTCTTTAACTGGAGCAGTCATCTGGAATGCTCCAGTCTTAACCTCTGGGGATTGAACTGGGAAAATATTGGCCTTGGGAGTTACAGGCTCATCATAAACAGTGGTGGGCCTGAACCCCTCTGGTAATCGATCGATTACTGGTATTAATGATGCTACATGAGTATTTCCATCTAAATATGCACGTTTTTGAGCAGGAAATTGATTTTCTCCAGCATCATATGGCTTTCTGGTTTCTAGCCATGATTTAATCACCAGTTTTTCTTTCTCTAAAATGACTTCAAGATCTTGTTTTTATTGAATCAATTGTTCAGTTACCAGAACCTGGGCTTGAAATGCCAGTTCAATGTCTTGAAGTTCTTTTAATTTTGATTTTAAACAGTTATTTCAGAAAAATTTGTTTCTAGACCATTTACACAATCAGATCTAACAGTTTCTACAAATATCAAATCAGAATTAAGAGCTTCAGCAATGTCCAGTTTTAATTCTTGGTCAGTTGCAATATCATAATCACTAACCTTTTTAATAACAATGTCCACCCATCGTCCAGATGTGACATCCTCCTTCACCAGGTGCTCTTCGTCTGCCAGAGCCATGTAACAACAATCTCTTTCTTCTTCTTCATCAGCAGATGATTCATCAGAAGGAACCCACTTCTCTTTAGTTGTTGCGATCATGCACTTATTATTGTTTTCAATTTGTTGTGCCATGAGAGCAATCTGGGCCTTAAGCTTTTTATATTTCAATTTATAGCTATCATCAGCTTATTATTGTTTTCAATTTGTTGTGCCATGAGAGCAATCTGGGCCTTAAGCTTTTTATATTTCAATTTATAGCTATCATCAGGCTTATTATTTGAAGAAAATGGACCAGGCTTGGATACAAACTGGCTGGACCTGCAATCTTTCATGAAATGACCCTTTTTGCCACACTTAAAGCATGTCAAATTGGTCTTATCAGTTGAAGAATTGGATGCAAATTGTCCAGATGGCCTATTTGCTCTTGCTTTGAAACGGTTAAACGTTTTAGCAATCATTGCAATAAGGTCATCATCATCAGTTTCATCACAACAGTCTGGAGAGATTTGACTGGACTCTCCAGAATCCATGAGTTCAGACACCATCTTCTTCATAGAAAATACATTCTCAGAAGATATCAGTGCTGTACTTTGTGGTTCAGTATGACTAACCACATTAGGACTACTGGAGGCATGGTTATAAGCATCTTGTTCTGCCACCACTCTCTGAGCTTGATTTTCTTCAGTGTACCTGAAAGCTCCATAAAGAGTTGAGAGAGTGTGTGTGTGCAGAGTTTTACCTTGTCGTAAGACCAGGATCATGTGAGACCATTTGGTGGGCAGAATATCACAAAATTTCTCCAGAAGTATATCCTTGTCCTTCTCAACCCCGAGACCTCTCAACTGGTTTATGATACTCGTAAATCTGGTGTAAGTACCAGTGAGAGACTCATTAGGCTGAGCAAAAAATGACTCATACCTCTTGTTTAAGGAAACCTTTCTGGTGACAATGGTGTCATCTCCTCCTTCATGCTGGTTTAAAAGTTCATCCCACATGGTTTTAGCACTAGGAAAAAGAACTAGTGTGGGAATTAGGGTTTCTGGAACGGCCCCTGTAACACCCCAACCAAGGCGGAACGTTGAGATGTACAGAAAGTCGAGTATTCAAAATAAAGGATAATAGATAACATTCACCATAGCTTTATTTGATAAAAATAATTTTTCAATGCACAAGCATGTGAACCAATTCCCAAGTACAATACGTCTACCATACTTGGATATTGAGTCCACGAAACAAATAACAAATACATGAGATGATATACTACAATGATCAAGGCGGATTCCATTGCCCGTCACAAGGTTTGATCTTTGACTCCAAAGTGCAAGGCAAACAATCATAATGCATATAATTCCTCAAAGCTTATGCTAATTCCTGAAAATCATGAAGAAAAAGTGTCAACTACGAAAACGTAGTTGGTGAGTGCATAGGTTTTTAAGTAAATCTCGTTACGTATCCATTTCAAGGAGTTGAGAAATCCATGGTAAATTATAAAGTTCTCATTTGTCACATTTATCGTGAGAGAAAAATATATCAATCGATTAATCATTCATCATACCAAAAACCATTTGGTCATCAATACTTCAATATTGCCAATTTCAACAACTTTCAATGATTCCATATAAGGTCCAATACCCAAACCGTATGTTCAATCCATAATATCCAACCATGATAACAATAATTTCCATTCTGCCAAAGGCATAATTCGATGAGTATATGCTTGAGCCACTACTAAGACCATTTACATGTCCCAACAACATAATATTTCATTTCATAGCACAAGCTGTCAATCAAGTGCTTTAATCACAATTGGGGTCGTGCCATGGAGACGACCATTTAAATTTAAAGATAGTTAGAGCACCGCTCGGGTCGGACTGGCAATGAAGGTGGCCACAAAGGCAGACCAAACATTCCACCGTTACCTATTTAGTGGGTGAGTGGACGACTCCTAGTTGCGCAACCCTCTAACTACAGGCCTCCCCTATCGGAGTTAATAGTAGTGTACCGAAGTATCACAGTTTGACAGAACTCAAGCTCATCGTATAACTTACAACACATTGAACATACAATATATCCCATTTCATAATCATTCTTTCAAGAATCATTTCATATATCTAAAGCCATTTTATTTATCATGCTTTTCACCCCGCAAGTAAAACATATAAAAGAGTTTGAAAGGGGGGCTATGACTCACCTTGATATGCCGCATATTATATTCACTTATCCAAAATGGGTACTTCCCTTCTATCGCTTCCTTGATCATATATCCGTTCATATTCCTCAATCACATTTCAAGCCAAGACTATCCCTACGATAGGACTAATATACGTAAGTTCCTATCTTAAGCCATCACTAAGAAATGCCACTTTTATTATGTTGTTATCAATTATGGGATCCAAGTGTATTGCTAATATTCGCATCTTTTGGTTGTAAAGATTGGTGGTGTAAAAGGTTACTTTCATTATACACGTAGTTATAAGTTGTTAGAATTTCGGTAACGTGGCTTCATTTGTGGCTTCGTTTGGCATCTTAGGTTTTCATATGAGAATGCCATATTAAGTTATATTATCCTTATTCATCATTTGATGTGTAACCGATTTTAGCACGAATTGGCATTTGTGATATTAATTTATAGTTTGGTTAACGTAAATTCTTATGTCCATTCCACTTAATTATCTTTTGTGCTACTTTGATTTCGCTTATCTTTCAAACTCACATAATTCTCGATATGTCTTATGATTATCCGGGTTTATGAAATTCATTTAAGTGTTATGGGCCATTACCAAATTGGGCCCAAGTGTTATGGGCTTTTAAATGCTTTGGGCTTAAATTAGTTATTGGGCTTAACCTTATTTGGGTTATGTGGTTAGTGGGTTTTATTGGTTATTGGGCTATATGGTTTATTGGGCCAAGTGGGTTATTGGGCCACCTGGTCCCACTGATTTATATTTCATTATTTGGGCCAAGTTAGCCCATTATGGCCTTAGAGTATTCTTTAGCCCATTTACATACTTTGATAGTTTTCTTCTTATTTTTCTGTTTTCATACATCAATTTTATAAAATGTTATCTACTGTTTTTGTGATTAAATCGTATTATCTGGACCTTCGTGATTTTTTTACATTTACATATATGTGTCTAATATTTTTGTGAATTTTGGATTAATTTATAAATAATGTTTACTACCTCTAAATATTTTTATAAATGGAAGTGGTCAAAAGAGTCACTGTTTTGCATACTCGAAAGTTTTATAAAAGTTCTTTGGGTTTTGCTCTTAATAAAAATTCCATGATTTTATTTTAAGTTTAGGACACATTGTACTTACTTTCCACCAAGTATGGCCTCCTGGAACCTTTTGGTTTAGGAGATAAAAATTGTTAAAGTTTATAAAATATTCATACAAAATTACAGTTTTGACCAGTTTCAGTAGAAAAATCATATCTTTCGTTTCGTTCAGTATTTTTTAGTGATTCCAGTTGGTACTAAACCCTGACTCATTTATCTACAACTTTTGTTTTGACACCAACACATGAATCCTCTGGTTTAAGCTTGATTTACCCGTCTCAAGATAGAAGACTGATTCTGTTCAGGATTTAGACCCACCAAAAGTTACCCAATACTTCCATTTGCTTTTCAAACACACCACTTCACATGCTCTCAACTTTATATTTTATATTTTGCTTGTTTTATATGTTCATCTCAGATTTCAAGTCATTTTATTCAAGTTATTTGATTATCATTATGATCTATTACATGTTATTGACTAAAATCATCCAAATTTGGTCATCACCTCAAAAGACTCATAAAACCGAATTAGTTAACTCCAAAAACGAATTTCAAACATGCATGCACTCTTTAATCTTTGCAATAATCAGAAATATAAGTTTTGGGTTATACAAAAATACACTTTATCATTATAATACTTACATGCATGTACTTGGATCATCATGAACAACATGTTTATTGAAAGAGGTTCAAGATTTATACCTTTGGTGATCAAAACAAGTAGATTAAACATTGAAAGAGCTCGAAAGTGGCAGGTCTTGGGGGGCTGATTTCGTGACCCAATAAGGCTCCCAATCAACACCAAGCTAGTTCCTTATGATCCTTAATGTATTTAGGCGAAAACCCATTATTATTCTAGTTGTTTAGTTAAGATTCTTGTTGATTTCAAGATGATAAAAATAGAGTTTCAGCAACTCCTTTGCTGCTGTTCGACCAGACCCAAAAGTGGGCAAAAACTTGTTGTTTGATGCTACACATGTTATATATGAATGCATGTTTGTATGTGAGTTTAAGTTCTAGCATGATAGTGTTATAAGGATAAGTTTAATAGTGAGTTTTGGGGTGTTCAAGGGCATTTTATGCCCCTTTGTTGCTGCTGCCGTGAAGAAGAGAGAAGAGGAGAGAAAAAGTTGAGAGAAATGATGGAAATGTGTGTGTATTTGTGTATAGAATAAAGGGAAGTCTTGGTCCCCCCCCCCCCCCCCCCCCCCCCCCCCCCCCCCCCCCCCCCCCCCCCCCCCCCCCCCCCCCCCCCCCCCCCCCCCCCCCCCCCCCCCCCCCCCCCCCCCCCCCCCCCCCCCCCCCCCCCCCCCCCCCCCCCCCCCCCCCCCCCCCCCCCCCCCCCCCCCCCCCCCCCCCCCCCCCCCCCCCCCCCCCCCCCCCCCCCCCCCCCCCCCCCCCCCCCCCCCCCCCCCCCCCCCCCCCCCCCCCCCCCCCCCCCCCCCCCCCCCCCCCCCCCCCCCCCCCCCCCCCCCCCCCCCCCCCCCCCCCCCCCCCCCCCCCCCCCCCCCCCCCCCCCCCCCCCCCCCCCCCCCCCCCCCCCCCCCCCCCCCCCCCCCCCCCCCCCCCCCCCCCCCCCCCCCCCCCCCCCCCCCCCCCCCCCCCCCCCCCCCCCCCCCCCCCCCCCCCCCCCCCCCCCCCCCCCCCCCCCCCCCCCCCCCTTTTTTTATTATTATTATTATTATTATTATTGCATTAATTGGGATACTTGAATTCTTGTTTGATAGATTAGCTACATATATATATATATATATATATTATATCTTTAGATATATATATATATAATAGTCTAAGAAATTGTATATATATATATATATATATATATATATATATATATATATATATATATATATATATATATATATATATATATATATATATATATATATATATATATATATATATATATATATATATATATATATATATATATATATATATATATATATATATATATATATATATATATATATATATATATATATATATATATATATATATATATATATATATATATATATATATATATATATATATATATATATATATATATATATATATATATATATATATATATATATATATATATATATATATATATATATATATATATATATATATATATATATATATATATATATATATATATATATATATATATATATATATATATATATATATATATATATATATATATATATATATATATATATATATATATATATATATATATATATATATATATATATATATATATATATATATATATATATATATATATATATATATATATATATATATATATATATATATATATATATATATATATATATATATATATATATATATATATATATATATATATATATATATATATATATATATATATATATATATATATATATATATATATATATATATATATATATATATATATATATATATATATATATATATATATATATATATATATATATATATATATATATATATATATATATATATATATATATATATATATATATATATATATATATATATATATATATATATATATATATATATATATATATATATATATATATATATATATATATATATATATATATATATATATATATATATATATATATATATATATATATATATATATATATATATATATATATATATATATATATATATATATATATATATATATATATATATATATATATATATATATATATATATATATATATATATATATATATATATATATATATATATATATATATATATATATATATATATATATATATATATATATATATATATATATATATATATATATATATATATATATATATATATATATATATATATATATATATATATATATATATATATATATATATATATATATATATATATATATATATATATATATATATATATATATATATATATATATATATATATATATATATATATATATATATATATATATATATATATATATATATATATATATATATATATATATATATATATATATATATATATATATATATATATATATATATATATATATATATATATATATATATATATATATATATATATATATATATATATATATATATATATATATATATATATATATATATATATATATATATATATATATATATATATATATATATATATATATATATATATATATATATATATATATATATATATATATATATATATATATATATATATATATATATATATATATATATATATATATATATATATATATATATATATATATATATATATATATATATATATATATATATATATATATATATATATATATATATATATATATATATATATATATATATATATATATATATATATATATATATATATATATATATATATATATATATATATATATATATATATATATATATATATATATATATATATATATATATATATATATATATATATATATATATATATATATATATATATATATATATATATATATATGTGAAAGTTTATCTAGGTTTAATCATGACCTTTTTAGTTACTTATAAGCTTTTGATATCCGTAGTAGGGGGCATCCATTGCTCTGTGTCCTAACATTTCTCGTGATTATAAACTTCGAAAAAGAAAAAGGTTACGAATGTCGCTCACCTCTTGAGACGATTGGAGATTAATCGTATGTAATCTCACATATAAATAGTAATAATTGAGATGATGGTAAGAATATCAATACGGAGGGGTAAAATGAGCAGACGGTTCGTAATGTGAGTTACAATAATGATGGTAAGAAACGTTGGTATATCTATTGTTGGTGGCCACTCATTTCCATTGTTACTTTGTGTACCCTCCGTTATCGTTTTCTTTCCCAATTAAACCATCGTTCCAATGGCTTCTCGCCTACTTTCATCCTTCTTTGATTTGACGTTGGATATGCTTGCCGCTACTTTAAAATATTGACCTCGTTTGTGACTAATCACTTGTTAAGGGATTACCCCCTTAACAAGAGTGATACTAACTGGGTTGCCGAGTTGCACTAAAATTGCAAAGGTACATCTCCGTAGTACCTCATTTTAGGGTTTTCTAGTGTTGTCTTTGTTATTTTATGGCGTGCAAGGAAATCATGAATTGGTTGATGATAGTTCCATCTTACTCCTCATACTCACCTTTTGTCTTTTCAACTTCGTCCTTATTTTCCCATAGTTACCTCTTTCATTATTCGCTAAGTCATATCGTTACCAATTTCTCTTGCTTTTGCCGATATTGGCTTTCAAATCGTTTTAAGGTACCTTTAATTACTTCTTTTTACGCTAGAAGGACCATTATCTATGACTCATCACCGACAAATCTCTTTTAACATCGCACATATAACCTATTCGGTTCCTTTGCTATACCTACGCATTCCTCATGATAGGATTTACACAATCCTTATGCTCTTAAGTAATCATATCACCACCATCATTTCAGGGTAAACACTTCGATGTCCTTATTCGTATGAACTCCTCCTTTAAAATAATCCTTCTTAGGTCCTCCTGACCTCTACAAAACTCTCAATCACTTTGCTCTCCTGAGCCTCATATCCATTTTCAGCTTTCTAAGCTAAGCTTCTTTTCAAATACAATAACCTAATGTCCTTAGAAATTGTGATATAATATAATTTAGGGGAAACATCGGTTACTTATATTTTCTCAACCATTCGGTTTTCTCCATTTTCCTTTCGTTTTCTTATGGGTCACCATACTCCTTACCGTTTCGTCACTCAATCCATCTCTAACTAGAGTAATCGTTGTCTTGAACAGCACACAAGCAGTCGCTAGTCCTTGCAGTTATCTCAAGGGTACTTGTCAGATCATGGTGATACGGATCCTTTGATCCTAACTCATCACAGATGCGAATTATCCTTATCACCCTTCCGTTCAAACATTCCATAACTAGCTCTTCACGGAGTTTGTTAGTTGTTTGAAACTTAGTTCAGCGACCAACTTCCTTGATCGTTGTGGTAGCATGTGCCTTGACTTCTAGCGTCGTATTTCTTATTTGCTTTTACTACTAACTTAGCGATTCCATATTGTTTTCCTTGTTCTCTTTTCTTAGGCGCACTACTCCTTGGGTCGATGGTCCTTGACGGTTCACCATGTGTTGCAAAATTGTTCTCTCCCAAGTTCATCTTATTTTAGCTTACCTCCATACGACCGTCGACCTTGAGGGGATAACCATCACAGGTCATCGTGCTTCCTCTACTTATCGACCATACTCCTCTTTTTTTTTTCTTTTTTTTTTTTTTTTTTTTTTTTTTTTTTTTTTTTTTTTTTTTTTTTTTTTTTTTTTTTTTTTTTTTTTTTTTTTTTTTTTTTTTTTTTTTTTTTTTTTTTTTTTTTTTTTTTTTTTTTTTTTTTTTTTTTTTTTTTTTTTTTTTTTTTTTTTTTTTTTTTTTTTTTTTTTTTTTTTTTTTTTTTTTTTTTTTTTTTTTTTTTTTTTTTTTTTTTTTTTTTTTTTTTTTTTTTTTTTTTTTTTTTTTTTTTTTTTTTTTTTTTTTTTTTTTTTTTTTTTTTTTTTTTTTTTTTTTTTTTTTTTTTTTTTTTTTTTTTTTTTTTTTTTTTTTTTTTTTTTTTTTTTTTTTTTTTTTTTTTTTTTTTTTTTTTTTTTTTTTTTTTTTTTTTTTTTTTTTTTTTTTTTTTTTTTTTTTTTTTTTTTTTTTTTTTTTTTTTTTTTTTTTTTTTTTTTTTTTTTTTTTTTTTTTTTTTTTTTTTTTTTTTTTTTTTTTTTTTTTTTTTTTTTTTTTTTTTTTTTTTTTTTTTTTTTTTTTTTTTTTTTTTTTTTTTTTTTTTTTTTTTTTTTTTTTTTTTTTTTTTTTTTTTTTTTTTTTTTTTTTTTTTTTTTTTTTTTTTTTTTTTTTTTTTTTTTTTTTTTTTTTTTTTTTTTTTTTTTTTTTTTTTTTTTTTTTTTTTTTTTTTTTTTTTTTTTTTTTTTTTTTTTTTTTTTTTTTTTTTTTTTTTTTTTTTTTTTTTTTTTTTTTTTTTTTTTTTTTTTTTTTTTTTTTTTTTTTTTTTTTTTTTTTTTTTTTTTTTTTTTTTTTTTTTTTTTTTTTTTTTTTTTTTTTTTTTTTTTTTTTTTTTTTTTTTTTTTTTTTTTTTTTTTTTTTTTTTTTTTTTTTTTTTTTTTTTTTTTTTTTTTTTTTTTTTTTTTTTTTTTTTTTTTTTTTTTTTTTTTTTTTTTTTTTTTTTTTTTTTTTTTTTTTTTTTTTTTTTTTTTTTTTTTTTTTTTTTTTTTTTTTTTTTTTTTTTTTTTTTTTTTTTTTTTTTTTTTTTTTTTTTTTTTTTTTTTTTTTTTTTTTTTTTTTTTTTTTTTTTTTTTTTTTTTTTTTTTTTTTTTTTTTTTTTTTTTTTTTTTTTTTTTTTTTTTTTTTTTTTTTTTTTTTTTTTTTTTTTTTTTTTTTTTTTTTTTTTTTTTTTTTTTTTTTTTTTTTTTTTTTTTTTTTTTTTTTTTTTTTTTTTTTTTTTTTTTTTTTTTTTTTTTTTTTTTTTTTTTTTTTTTCGCCGTTGCGGAGTGTCGCGTAAGTGAATTGTATGTTGTTAGGTTACTAATTTTTTTTTTGAAGAGAAGCGGTGGTGACCATTACTTTGAATAATCAAGGATATAGAATTTGGTTTCGAATGAATGAAATAGGAAATATAAAAACAAAAGAATCCTTAAGGCTCGAATCAGACTCCTTGCGCGAGTTAAAGAAATCACTTCTATGTCTTTCGTTGCCCAATGGACTCCAACTTTCGATGACATCAATATATGTCGCACCGGCTTAGAATATAGATAGTTGTTTGCGTACACGTGTTAGAATAGAAATATCGCACCAAATATTGGGGTTACAATCCTCAGGACGTGTCGTCTAGAATATATAGGAATGCGTCCTACTAGTGTCGTCATATCGTCATATGGCTTTAAAACAGCTCAGCGTTCGTATGTCTCCAACTTCGTTCGACGTTCCCATATGTTTCGCACCATCTTAGATCGAACGCAAAGTTTATGTGTAGTTTCTAAAAGGATAGAGTCGCGTCATATCTTGGGACTACAATTCTTAGAGTATATCGTCCAACGTTCGTGGGAAGATGCTCCACCAATGATATCGCGTTGTCGTATGTCAGTAATGTATAGTGGTGTCAATAAGAAACAGGATGTGGGATAATTTCGAAAGAGCACGAGTGAACGAATATTGGATCGGAGGGGTATTTAATAACAACTTTCATACTTAGAAAATATCTAATTTCATAATGACTTTCTCAGGGAAAATCCCTAGTTCTCAAGCGGTCGTATCTCAACGCACAATATCTATCTTTATAGTAAGGCTAACCACATTATCATCATATCATGCAGATACTAATTCTCAATAGTCAAATCTTAGAGCACAATAACTATCTCAATAGTAAGGCACAACTATATAATCATTAAATCGTTCATGCACTAGCCCTCAATTAGCTCAATCTTAGGGCGCAATAACTATCTTAGTAGTGAGGCATGACTACATAATCGTCGCAATATTCACGTGCTAGTTTCAAATAGCTCAAACTTAGAGAGTAAAGGCTCTTATATCCATATCGTCCATGAAATTTCATATCAGCTCGTCATGCCTATATTTTCTTTCCAAATCAACCATAACTAATCAACCTCATTACCCAATAATCTAAACAAGTCATATTCCAAATGATTTCTTGCCTCATCGTAATCATATGATTTTAAAGTGCATACGCTACTTAAAGTTCGACATCATAAATCACAAGGCTTTTACGCATGCATTTAT
This sequence comes from Erigeron breviscapus, assembly GCA_034093135.1. Lineage (NCBI taxonomy): Eukaryota > Viridiplantae > Streptophyta > Magnoliopsida > Asterales > Asteraceae > Erigeron > Erigeron breviscapus. The sequence continues at coordinate 102,135,533 of CM067172.1, read as the reverse complement.
CTCATAATTTCCACATTGCACATTCCAAACTCACACATTGATATTTCAAACTTTCACATTGCACATTACAACTTTCACATTGCACATTACAACTTTCACATTGATATTACAAGCTTTCACATTGCACATTCCAAACTTTCACATTGATATTTCAAACTTTCACATTGCACATTCCAAACTTTCACATTGATATTTCAAACTTTCACATTGCACATTCAAACTTTCACATTGATATTTCAAACTTTCACATTGCACATTCCAAACTTTCACATTGATATTTCAAACTTTCACATTGCACATTCAAACTTTCACATTGATATTTCAAACTTTCACATTGCACATTCAAACTTTCACATTGATATTTCAAACTTTCACATTGCACATTAAACTTTCACATTGATATTTCAAACTTTCACATTGCACATTCCAAACTTTCACATTGATATTTCAAACTTTCACATTGCACATTAAACTTTCACATTGATATTTCAAACTTTCACATTGCACATTCAAACTTTCACATTGATATTTCAAACTTTCACATTGCACATTCAAACTTTCACATTGATATTTCAAACTTTCACATTGCACATTACAACTTTCACATTGCATATAAGCTTTCACATTGCAATCAAATCATGCCCAAATTCACATGTTATAGCATGGAGTAGCACGTATCAACGAATATCTTTCAATCTTATATTCATTTCACTTCTAATGTGCATAAGCGGAATCCTACTAGACTAGCATAATCCTTAGGTAAGGCAAGTCTCGAATCACTATATATGCTTAGGTGAATGTCTAAATGCAACACGTATTCTCATTAAAACGAGTTTAATAAAAATCTTTTTTTTTTTTTTTTTTTTTTTTTTTTGAAAAGGAATCCTTTTGAACATAAGTCTAAGTGGCCGTTTGAGTTTTACATGGTGCTCTCATAATTAAACGTAGATTCATGACTTTACGTTTAATTATGGTCCTACCATGTAAAGCTCAAACTAGTCCGCTTAACCTTATGCTCGACTCGACTATAAAAATTCGTTTTGAAAAGTGGCTATAGTTTTGAGATTCCCAGAGGAACCCCAATGTTCTCTATAACCTTAGGCTTTGATACCATTTTCTGTAACACCCCAACTAAGGCGGAACGATGAGATGTACAGAAAGTCGAGTATTCAAAACAAAGGATAATAGATAACATTCACCATAGCTTTATTTGATAAAAACAATTTTACAATGCACAAGCATGTGAACCAATTCCCAAGTACAATACGTCTACTATACTTGGATATTGAGTCCACGAAACAAATAACAAATACATGAGATGGTATACTACAATGATCAAGGCGGATTCCATTGCCCGTCACAAGGTTTGATCTTTGACTCCCAAGTGCAATGCAAACAATCATGATGCATATAATTCCTCAAAGCTTATGCTAATTCCTGAAAAGCATGAAGAAAAAGTGTCAACTACGAAAACGTAGTTGGTGAGTGCATAGGTTTTTAAGTAAATCTCGTTACATATCCATTTCAAGGAGTTGAGAAAATCCATGGTAAATTATAAAGTTCTCATTTGTCACATTCATCGTGAGAGAAAATATATCAATCGATTAATCATTCGTCATACCAAAACCATTCGGTCATCAATATTTCAACATCGCCAATTTCAACAACTTTCAAGATTCCATATAAGGTCCAATACCCAAACCGTATGTTCAATCCATAATATCCAACCAATAATATCCAACCATAAATAATATCCATACCACTTGGTCAATGGTAAGACTACCATGACATAATTTGATGAGATTGTTCTTGAGCCACTACTAAAACCGGTTATGTCCAAGATAATAAGGGACACATGCCGTCAATCATGTGCAATAATAATAATGAGTGTCGTGCCATGGAGACGACCAATAATATAAGGGGGCGTGGTATAACCACTGATATAGTAGCTAGAGCACCGCGTGGTCGGATTGGGAATGAAGGTCGCCATAAAGACAAACCAAGCATCCCACCGTTACTCGTTGGGTGAGGGGACAAGTCCTAGTTGCGCAACTCTCATACTACAGGCCTCTCGAAGAGTTAATAGTAGTGTACCGAGGTGAAACAGTTTGACAGTACTCAAGCTCATCATATAATATATAACATGTTGAACATACAATAATTCCCATATCATAATCATTCCTTCCAAGCATCATTTCATAAAAGGAAACAATTTTATTTATCATGCTTTTCACCCCGAAAGTAAAACACATAAAAGAGTTTGAAAGGGGGCTATGACTCACCTTGATATGCCGCATATTATATTCACTTATCCAAAATGGGTACTTCCCTTCTATCGCTTCCTTGATCATATATCCGTCATATTCCTCAATCACATTTCAAGCCAAGACTATCCCTACGATAGGACTAATATACGTAAGTTCCTATCTTAAGCCATCACTAAGAAATGCCACTTTTATTATGTTGTTATCAATTATGGGATCCAAGTGTATTGCTAATATTCGCATCTTTTGGTTGTAAAGATTGGTGGTGTAAAAGGTTACTTTCATTATACACGTAGTTATAAGTTGTTAGAATTTCGGTAACGTGGCTTCATTTGTGGCTTCGTTTGGCATCTTAGGTTTTCATATGAGAATGCCATATTAAGTTATATTATCCTTATTCATCATTTGATGTGTAACCGATTTTAGCACGAATTGGCATTTGTGATATTAATTTATAGTTTGGTTAACGTAAATTCTTATGTCCATTCCACTTAATTATCTTTTGTGCTACTTTGATTTCGCTTATCTTTCAAACTCACATAATTCTCGATATGTCTTATGATTATCCGGGTTTATGAAATTCATTTAAGTGTTATGGGCCATTACCAAATTGGGCCCAAGTGTTATGGGCTTTTAAATGCTTTGGGCTTAAATTAGTTATTGGGCTTAACCTTATTTGGGTTATGTGGTTAGTGGGTTTTATTGGTTATTGGGCTATATGGTTTATTGGGCCAAGTGGGTTATTGGGCCACCTGGGCCCACTGAGTTATATTTCATTATTTGGGCCAAGTTAGCCCATTATGGCCTTAGAGTATTCTTTAGCCCATTTACATACTTTGATAGTTTTCTTCTTATTTTTCTGTTTTCATACATCAATTTTATAAAATGTTGTCTACTGTTTTTGTGATTAAATCGTATTATCTGGACCTTCGTGATTTTTTTACAGTTACATATATGTGTCTAATATTTTTTTGAATTTTGGCTTAATTTATAAATAATGTTTACTACCTCTAAATATTTTTATAAATGGAAGTGGTCAAAACAGTCACTGTTTTGCATACTCGAAAGTTTTATAAAAGTTCTTTGGGTTTTGCTCTTAATAAAAATTCCATGATTTTATTTTAAGTTTAGGACACATTGGACTTACTTTCCACCAAGTATGGCCTCCTGGAACCTTTTGGTTTAGGAGATAAAAATTGTTAAAGTTTATAAAATATTCATACAAAATTACAGTTTTGACCAGTTTCAGTAGAAAAATCATATCTTTCGTTTCGTTCAGTATTTTTTAGTGATTCCAGTTGGTACTAAACCCTGACTCATTTATCTACAACTTTTGTTTTGACATAAACTACTGAATCGTCCAAAATAAGTGTGTTTTATCCATATGAAATCCGAAGTCAGATTCTGACCAGAATCTGACCAACCTAAAAATCAACCAATGCATTAGATTGCTTAACATTTACACTATCTCACATGCTCTCATCTTTATATTTTATTCTTTTAACTTCCTTTAACACAAATTCATCATTATATCAGTTCTCTTTTGAATTTATCCAAGATTACATGGTTTTCATTAAGATCTTTAATAATTCTAGTGCTACTTTTACATGCATGCAATGATCTAGCCATTTTATGTTCAAATCTCTTATCAAATCTTTCATGCAACATCAAAATAAGTTTGTTTATGTAAAATCTCAGAATATATTGGTGTTCATTTCATTGAAAATCAGTTTTAATCAAATCTATAAACCCATTTTAGCAACAATCTTACAACAACAACTCTTGGGTCTTGTTCTTGTTGAATCATTGAATCCTTTCTCTAGATCTTTACATGCATGAACATGTGAGATAAGGATCTATCAAAGGAAAACATGATTTTTGATAAAGATCTTTTAATATATACAAAAACAAGATAGATTTAACAAAGAGATGATGAGTTATACCCTTGATGAATTCGAGATGGGGCTGTTTTGGGCAGCCAAACTCACGACCATATGACCCCAAAATGGACTCCTTAGCTTGCCTTAACACTCCCTAGTTAGTAAACTTTTAAGATACATTATGTGTTCATATGTATAAATATGTATATATATATGTGGCCGTAAATATATGTATGTGTATATGCATTTTGTGTCTTATATTACTATATACTCATTGTATATTAAGTATATATGTATTATAAAAGATATATATATATATATATATAATATATATATATAATATATATATATATATATATATTAATATATATTTATATATATATATATATATATATATATATATATATATATATATATATATATATATATATATATATATATATATATATATATATATATATATATATATATATATATATATATATATATATATATATATATATATATATATATATATATATATATATATATATATATATATATATATATATATATATATATATATATATATATATATATATATATATATATATATATATATATATATATATATATATATATATATATATATATATATATATATATATATATATATATATATATATATATATATATATATATATATATATATATATATATATATATATATATATATATATATATATATATATATATATATATATATATATATATATATATATATATATATATATATATATATATATATATATATATATATATATATATATATATATATATATATATATATATATATATATATATATATATATATATATATATATATATATATATATATATATATATATATATATATATATATATATATATATATATATATATATATATATATATATATATATATATATATATATATATATATATATATATATATATATATATATATATATATATATATATATATATATATATATATATATATATATATATATATATATATATATATATATATATATATATATATATATATATATATATATATATATATATATATATATATATATATATATATATATATATATATATATATATATATATATATATATATATATATATATATATATATATATATATATATATATATATATATATATATATATATATATATATATATATATATATATATATATATATATATATATATATATATATATATATATATATATATATATATATATATATATATATATATATATATATATATATATATATATATATATATATATATATATATATATATATATATATATATATATATATATATATATATATATATATATATATATATATATATATATATATATATATATATATATATATATATATATATATATATATATATATATATATATATATATATATATATATATATATATATATATATATATATTTTTATGCTCAAATTCAATTTAATTGGTTTGGTGTTTGATTTGTTGGACATTTGTGATGATGTTTATATGTTATCTCGACTTGCGAGTCTTACATTATTATTTATATAACTTAACTTCTCAGAATAAGGTTTTTGGTTCATTGATATTTCACCAAGTTCAGTTAGAACAAATTTATAGTATGAGATTGTCTTGGAGAACTATAGTTTTTGTATATGACATTTCTAAGGCAACTTGCTTCCTTTTGGCATTCTATTGAACTAGAGGGCAAATATCACTATGCCTTAATGCCTAGAAGGCAGATTCTCTTAATAAACCTCTAGGGATAGATACCTAGATAGATATAAGTAAGTTGTCCTAATCGGAAATTTGAGGGTTGTTACAGTGTATTAGTATTCAAAGGGTTTTCACCTTGACCAGAACCATCTCCACCTTCAGTAGTGTTCATCTAAGCAGATCTAGGCAAGTTTATTAGCCTTCTGCTCTGATACCACTTGTAAGTCCCAACTCAATAGATGGCACTACCTGAAGACACCTCAATGTCGATGGTGGAGTTACTTTGCAATATAAGCCCTGAACTGGAGACGACCAGTTACAGAGAGTATATACCAAGTTCTAGATAGATTACTTATTTAAGTGACAATAAGTAAAGAACAATGCAATAATACAAATAACTTGTAAAGTAAATTGGTGAGACAATATGTAATTTTCAAGTGTAATTTATTTATTAACTTTAAATAAATTACAAGGTTGTTGTAGAACCAAGATAATACAAGAATGTAAATATCCTAACAACCTATGAACTACAATTGATCTACACTCAGAATTTCTCTAAACAATCGAAACACTTAAAGTTGTGAAATGTTCCTTTTTACGATTGAGAGAATATTGCACAAGTTCACCAAAATATTGCAGGTATGCAAAGTGTGAAGTGTTTTCACTATGTAATTTCACTTGTTATTCTTGTTGTGCAATGACTTGTATTTATAGGCAAAGTTAACATTGGGATGTTAACTTTGGCCGTACAAAAGTGGTTGAGAGCATTTAAGGAATAGCATTTAATTCCTTAAAATGCAGTGTAAAGTTGCAGCATAAAGCAACTTTATTCAACCAGCTTTATGTACCTTTTATTACTTAAATAATAAGATGAATCTTATTATCCGGGTAAAAGCACATAAAGCATAAAAGTCAATTCCTCGTAATCAGTGTAAAGCTTTGTAAGAGCTTTCCAATGATGGTCTCCAGTTTGTAACTGACTAGAATGTCAACTGGGCTTCGCTGCCATTGTCATTCTCTATCTTCCACTTGTTGTCTTCGACTTCAACTGGAAGGATTCTTCAACTGGTCAGTTCTCAACTGGAGGAAGTCTTTAGTTGCGTTGACTGTACGGTGCAATTGGACTTCAATATATTTCTGGACAAATCTTCTGGGTCTCCAGTTTCACTGGGTCTCCAAGTGCAACTGGAGACTGGCCAGTTTACCAGTAAACTGGTCCTAACATCTTTCAACAAAGACAAGCCATGTCCAGGTTGTGAAATGGGTAAGCAGAAAAGAGCTTCATTTAAGACAAAACAAAGTTTTAGTATAACTGAACCTCTTTACATGCTTCACATGGACCTCTTTGGACCAGTGAATGTTCAGACAAGAGCAGGAAAGAAGTATACCCTTGTTGTTGTTGATGAATATTCAAGATATTGCTGGGTAATTTTCCTCAGATCTAAGAGTGAAGCTGCTGCTGAAATCATTGCTCTCATCAAACAAATTGAACTCAAGCATAAGCGAAAAGTTTGTCAGCTCAGAAGTGACAATGGCACTGAATTCAGAAATGCCACTCTAGAGTCCTTCTACACTGAAACAGGCATATCTCAGAACTTCTCCTCAGCCCACACACCAGAGCAGAATGGTGTTGTAGAAATAAAGAATCGTACGCTGATTGAAGCTGCTAGAAGTATGCTGAATGAATCTGGTCTTCCCAAGAATTTCTGGGCTGAAGCTGTTGCAACTGCTTGCTACACTCAGAACAGATCTGTCTATGTCAAAAGACACTAGTAGACAACCTATGAAGTACTCAGAAATAGAAAGCCTAATATTGGATATTTCCATGTATTTGCATGTCCAGTATACATTATGAATGATTCCAGTCAGCTTGGAAAATTTGATGCAAAAGCTGATGAAGGGTACTTCCTAGGATATTCATCAAATTGCAAGGCCTTTAGAGTCTTTAACAAGAGACTTGAAAAGGTTGATGAGTCAATTCATGTTACCTTTGATGAATCTAACTCTGCAATCTTTACGAATTCCATTCCCGTACCACCCTCAGAAAGTCCAATAAGTTTCGGTGATTCTGATCCTATTGCTGAATCTGATCAGTCACCTAAACCTGCTTCTGAACATTTCAGTTCAGAACCAAGAATAATCAAGTCTAGCAATATTCCATTCTATCCTCCAGTCAGCTTCAAACTACCTTCTGAACTGACTATTGGATCAGATGTGCATGCTGCTTCACCTCAGATATCAGGCTCAACTGAAGTACTCCAATCTAAACAGTTTCATGATGCAAATCATGATCTGCAGGAGGAAGATGATGAGACTGAGGTAGTCTTTTCTGAAGCACCTCCTGAAGTATCTCAGAGGAGTTCTTGCACTGATATCATAGTTCATCCTGGTTAATACACTAAGTGGACTAAAGCACATCCTATCGAGCAAATCATTGGGGATTCCACTAGTGGGGTTCAGACCAGAAGAGCCACAAGCGATCAATGCTTAAATGTCAGCTTCTTATCTCTAATAAAACCAAAGAAGATTGACGAGGCTATGAACGACCCTAGCTGAATTGAAGCCATGCAAGATGAGCTCAATCAGTTTAAGAGGAACGATGTTTGGGAACTTGTTCCTTGTCCCAGTAATCTAAAGAAAGAACCAATTGGGACAAGATGGGTCTTCAGAAATAAGATGGACGAAGATGGTCACGTGATTCGAAACAAGGCAAGACTTGTTGCAAAGGGTTACTCACAAGAAGAAGGAGTAGACTTTGATGAAACTTTTGCACCAGTTGCTAGACTAGAAGCTATCAGAATTTTCTTAGCTTTTGCAGCTCATCATGAGTTCAAAGTCTATCAGATGGATGTTAAAAGTGCATTCTTGAATGGTGAATTGGAAGAAGTTGTGTATGTGCATCAACCACCAGGGTTCATAAATGAAGAAAGACCTCATTGGGTGTACAAACTGAATAAAGCCTTATATGGTCTGAGACAAGCACCTAGAGCCTGGTATGATACTCTTACTAAACATCTTCTGAAAAATGGTTTTAAAAGGGGTGCAATAGATAACACTTTATTCATATTGCATGATAAAAATGATATCTTGCTTGTACAAGTTTATGTTGATGATATTGTGTTTGGGTCTACAAACAACAAAATGTGTGAACAGTTTTCTAAAATAATGTCATCTGAGTATGAAATGAGTATGATGGGCGAACTGACATATTTTCTAGGTCTTCAAGTGAAACAAACCAGTGATGGTATTTTTATAAATCAAGAAAAATATGTCAGAGACTTATTAAAGAAATATCAATTTGATTCAGTCTCATCAAAAGATACTCCTATTTCTGCACCATTAACTTTGGACTCAGATCCTAATGGAAAACCGGTGGATCCCACAAAATATCGTGGTATGGTGGGATCCCTCATGTACTTAACTGCTAGTAGACCTGATATAATGTTTGCAACATGCCTTTGTGCAAGATTTCAGTCTGATCCCAGAGAAGTACACGCAAATGTTGTGAAAAAGATTTTCAGATACCTTAAAGGTGTCCCCAGACTTGGTCTTTGGTATCCCAAAGGCTCAAGTTTAGATCTAATGGGTTATTCAGATTCTGATCATGCAGGTTGTAAGATAGATAGGAAAAGTACCACAGGTGGTTGTCATTTCCTAGGTGGCAAATTGGATAGTTGGACAAGTAAGAAGCAGACTGCAGTATACCTCTCCACAGCTGAAGCTGAATACATTTCTGCAGCCAGTTGCTGCGCTCAGATTTTGTGGATGAAGAACCAACTAACTGATTATGGTGTTAAGTATACAAAAACTCCTATATTTTGTGATAACACCAGTGCCATTGCCATCTCTCACAATCCTGTCATGCACTCCAAAACCAAGCATATCGACCTCAGGTATCATTTTATTAGAGATCACATTATTAAAGGTGACATAGAGCTTCATTTTATTCCCACTGATAAACAACTCGCTGATGTTTTTACATAACCCTTGGATGTCAAAACGTTTAAACATCTCATCAGTGAATTAGGTATGCTAAATCCCGTATAGCATCACCTCAGGGGGAAGTGTAAAATATTTTTATGTTAAAAAGAATTTTTCTCTAAGGGGGAACTTTGCTTTCAGAAAAATATTTTGACTGAAATGCTTCAGAATTTCTGAAATGATTTCAGAATAATTGTGTAAACTGAGATGGCTCAGATCTCTTGATTCTGATCATGCTCAGATTTTGTATACCATTTCTGAAATGAGTCTGTCCTTTATAATGTATTTTGATACTTGGTCGTTGAGTGAACACGTGAAGGTTACTGTTTAACGTTTAAATAATGATGTTTTTGGCTGACGTGGCACACAAGTTGCGCCGTAAAAGGAAAGTAATGATCACTTTTTCTTGAAAGTGTTGAAAAGTTTTGTAAAAATGTGGGGTCATAGCCGTCGTTGCATTAAATGCGGACGTGTACCAAAAAATTATTTTCGGAATTCAAACCCGATCAAAACTGATTTCATTTTAATAATATTTCATTTTTGGGTTTGAATTTCAAAAATCATTTTATTTTATTTATTTTTTGGAAAAACCTTTTGTATTCCATCATAAATATAAATACCCTTCCCAAAACAATTCCTTCATTTACTTCTCCTTACATTTACTCCCAATCATCATTCTCTCTCTCTACTTCTTATTCCTTCATAACTCCAAAACCCTAAATTCATCTTTCACTTTCAGTTTTCCCTTGTAGATATAATGGCTAAAGTAATCAAATCTCTAATTGCTTTCGAATACAAACCATCTAAGGTAGTCAAGGCCAGTGCTCAATGGCCAAAAGGGTTCGATTCGTCGACCCTTAGATTCAATATGAATAATTTTATGGCTGCACTGAATGCCAAAGGCAAAACTTTAATGGGGAGGATAAATAAATTTACGCCTTGACTGCTGATCCTCAGGTAATGTATCATCGATACTTACTTGAATTCTGGTATACTGCTACTCTGAGCAAGGATGAAAAATCCATTGCTTTTTCTTTACAAGAAGGCACAAAGCAGTATATCCTTTCAATTGATGGGTTTCGGGAGGCCCTTCATTTGAACTACCTTCCCTCATCTTCAGCCTACGCTAAAAGGCTTAAAGGGATTAATTTCAGGGAAGTTCTGCTGGCCACTGGTCATAATGACATGGTTGATGCAGACGGCAATCTGAAGACATCTGGACACATCTTTATGTCTGGATTTGGAAACTGTTGGAGATATTTTTGGACTCAGATTGTCGAGTGCCTTGGAGGAAATTATGGTGGCTTGGACCAGATTTCCTTGACACAAGTAGAAATTGGGTATTACTTGTGGCATGGGATTGAGGTGGACTTTGCTGAGATACTTTTCTCTCAGCTGGTAGCAAAATTGAAAGGGAAAAGAAGTCCACATATCTCATTCCCTAGATTTCTGAGCGTTTGCTTCATAAGCATGCTTGGAGATGTGTATCATTTTGAGGGGCTTGAATCTTCAGCGACGGAGTTCTGCAGGGATCTTTCGAAACTATCAACTTCAGATCCAGAACCAGAGCTCTCCGCTGCAATGCTTCAGGTAATAAATAAAACTGAAACAGCAAGACCGGCTGGCTTAGAAAGGTCACCGAGCGGGTCGCAAAAGAATGCGAGACCCATTGGTGCACCTGGTGGTCAAATATTGAAGTTGTTTAAAACCCCATCAACTTCTTCTACCCAACCACCACCTCCCTCATCCATTGACCAACCTGAGGATCTCCCAAAAGATCCCTCGGGATCTCCAAAGGGCGTTTTAAAACGACGTAAATTTAAGCAGTCCTCACAGCCCAAGGACACTAGTACCGAAGCAAACCCCTCTGGATCTTCCCAACAAGAACCAGAGGAATCAAGTCTAAAGGGAAACCCACAAGCAGCCATCTCCAAAACTTCTTTAGGAGGAGATGGTGAAGAAAATATTAGTGTGTCCGCCCAGCACACAATAGAGTCCGTGTCTGCACGCGCACCCCCTGAAACTTCACAAATCTCACACTCTTCTGCAGCACGAATTGATGAAGTCTTTGGTGTGACACCACCTGAGACTGAGATTCCAGACTCTACGGCCGATGAAGTGATTCTTGATGACGGTATGATAATCATTAAGGCAATCCCCGTGTCTACTGTCTCTGGCGATGAAGCTATGGCTGAGCCAACCAATAAATCTGGTGACGATGCATCTGCAGTAGCAGTTGTTGAACCAGAAGCTGGTTCAGGTACCAGTGATCTGAACCAGGGCATATCTGATCAGACTGCAGTTTTAACTGACCTCTGGGATGAAGATGAGCCACCTCAAGGGAATCTCGATTCCTTTGCTGACTTTGAATTTGATGAGGGCTTACTGGAGGAGAATCAGTCTTCTGATTCTGAGCCAACCTTCAGCCTCACAAACGTCCAACCTCCCCCAGAAATCCAAAATGTTGAACAACCATATCGCCAACAGAAACTTCACATCAACACCCATATTTTCCACCCGGCTCTACACCTGCCTATGTTTCATCACCACATTTTCAACCACAACTCCAACACTTACACCCACAAATTCACCAAGTGCCAAGGCCCATCAATTATGATAGTGAGATTGAGAAGGAGTTGGACTCTGCTACTGAATCTGAGAGTCCAACTGAAATGCAGTTGGAAAAGGCTTTGGATGGGCTTGGTAGAATTCCCTTTGTGGCTTCTGTTTCTGCATAACCACCTCCTCCTTTGAGTGTAGAAGCACAGTTAGAGAAACAAAATGCCGAAGTCCAAAGCCTACTTATCAAGGTGGAGGACTTAACTAAATCTCTAACTGCCAATACTACGTCCCTGGCTGAAATGAAGGGTGCTCAGATGTTTCTTGGCACTGAGTTCACCAAGGTTGCTGGAAATGAGGGACTAGTAGGTGGGAAGCTAAATGAGCTGGTACATTCATGCAATAAGATCAGTATAGCTATCAGGGAAGCCTTCAGACTGGCCAAAAGAGATGTGCAAGCTTCAGTAGTTGCAAACTTGACATCTGGTATTGAATTGCTAAAATAAGAAGTTCTGGCAGTCGGGAAGGAGGTGAATGAGTTGGTAAAAAGGCCAAGTGTCAATGAGAAAGAACTTGGGTCTGCTGTTGGTAGTAATGTGATTGAGAAGCTGAAGTCTGAGATTTCTCAGACTCTTGTTGATCAGATTTCAGCTTCTGTGGCTGAAAAGGTTGAGGAAGGGGTCAGAAGGATGGTCTTAGAACTTACTCAAGACACTTCAGAGAAGGTAGATAAAGCTGTTGAAGAAGTTCAGAAATCTGTATCTACTCTCGAAGAAATTGTTAAAGGCCAGTCCAAACAAATAGATGGAATTCTGACCCTCCTTAAGAAAGAAAAAGTTGTTGCTGCTCCTCCTCCTCCTTCATTCTCTGAGGAAGATAGGAAATTGCTGAAAGAGCTAACTGAAAAAGAGAATCTGAACCTTAACTCATCTTTCAGGTTAAGGGCTCAGTTCTCTACCATGGCAAAAGACATTTCTGATTGCCTTCTGCAGCAAAGTTGGGAACCTCTGAAGGCCATTCAGACGGCGATTGATGTATATGCAAAGATGCCTTCTGAGGTCCCCAAAGGGGGAAATGTGCCTATTAGTCTGCTTTCAAGTACTCAGGAATTGATAGAAGCAACCAAGAAGCAAGCTGAGGTACCATCTGGTAGTGCCTCAGTTCAAGGGGAACATGTTCAGAGATCTGAAGTGCAAACTTCTGAACCAACCAAGAAAGATAAGGGCAAGACCCAAGTGGTGGATGAACCTTCAAAGAAAGATTCAAAGGGTTCTGGTTTGGTGGTTGGTGAAAATGTTGATGAACAAGGTTATCCCATTCATGATCCTAATGCTGATAGCAAGAAATTAGAAGCTTTGCAGAAGCAAGTTTCTAATCAATTTATTATGTGGGGTGAAAATAAGGAAAGAGAAAGGGTTCAACATCAGAAAATGGGAACCCTTGATCACATTGATGCTGCAGCTCTTGGTCTCTCACTTGAAAGATATCTGAAAATTAAAAATGATCCAAGAGTGCAGAAGGTTGTTGTTGATATGCTCGAGTATGAATATGGGGTGAATTATTCTCCCTTAGAACAAAAGCTGGACCATCTCACATTCAAAATGTCCATTGAGGACTTGGTGAAAAACAGAGAGAAAGAGATGGCAATTAAAAAGAAGGAAATTCTGGCTGGAGTTCTGAAGGTGGAAAAAGAATTGTCAAGGCCACCCATTAAGCCCAAAGTGACTGGACCAAGATCATCAAGAAAAAATATTCATGATGCTGATCTCTCCACCTTCAAACCAATGTCTGATGATGCTATTGAGCTCCAAAGAAAGCATGAGAAGGATCAATATGAGCATTATCTGAAGAATCGATCTCATCCAGCTAAAATAGTTGATATGGAGGTAACAAAAGCTGATGGATTGAAGCTTTTTGATTTGATTGTAAAAAGAGAAGGTAGAGCAGCTGAAGAGTATAATCAAGTTTCAGTGCACGAGTTTGGGATTTCTGAGCATAGGGAGATGATCCAAATATTGAGAGGGAAGCCAAAATCTGCTTTGATTGGTGCATGGTTATCCAGAATACAACAAAAGAAGGATCATTCTCCACTGAAGAGGAAACCTACTGAAGCACCTTCTGGTTCAAGGCCTGCTAAGAAGTAGTTTCTTTTTCAGTTTATCATGTACTTGTATAAATACTTGCAAATGTAACAAACACTTCAGTTTGTATATATATGTTACATTTTGTAGCTTATAAGTAGATGATAGGTTTAAGTTAGAAAAACCACAAGTAAAATTCCGAGACATCAATGATCTATAAGATGTACTTAGAAAATTTTTACAATTTAAACAAAAACTTGCATTTCAGACTTACAAACATGTATAGATAGAAGTCTGAGATGCATGCACTATTTCAGAACAAATAGGGGGAATTTGTTAGGTCGAAAATCGACCAAGTATAATTTGTTCAGAAATAGCTGAAGCTCAGTGAAGAATACTTGTATAGAATTCTGAGGTCGCTCAGAATTAGTTCACTGAAGCTTCACTTCAGTTCAGATCAACGTATCAGAATACCATTCAGAATGAAGTTAAAGACTGAAGTCTGAAGAATGAGAATCAGTTTAGATGTGGAGCTCAGAAACTGATTCTACCTTATCGAAGACTGAAGCATCTCAGTGTAAAAGTACTTACACACTTTTACACTGATTACGAGGAAGACTTTTTACTTTACATATCTTTACCCGGTTAATAGATTTAACTATTAATTAAAGTGCAAGGTAAAGTAAAGGTTGGGAATAAGGTTTGATAAGTCATATCAACGACTTATATACCTAAACCTTAAAAGTACACATGTAAGGAATTAGCTTTAATTCCTTAAATACTCCCAACCATATTTGTACGATCTGGTCCACGTCATCATGGACTTGGTCTATAAATATAAGTCTTCTCACAACTTGCAAATAGCTTGAAACCTTTGCATTGCAACTTGTGAGATATACTCTAAGTAATCCTTACGAGTATTTCCAAGTTATTAGATCACTTTTTGACATAAACTCGACTCACGACTTTTTGATCTCACACGAGTATATCTAAAGTTACTTAGTGCATGGGGGTCTCGTTTGCACACATATGTATATGTATATCCCGATTCATATTCCTTTTTCTTAATCACGACACACTTGTCATTATGAGCAAATAAATGGCTAAGAGAATTAATCAACCATGCTTTCTAGGTTAGCTAAGAGAATTACAGAATCTGTGTACGAACTTGGAGTACGTAAAAGTGGCTTAAGATGGACGATCTGGGAAAAACTCATAAAATATAAAACGTAGCCCTATGAATTAAGTTTCACCTCCAACTGGAATCAGGTCAAAAGACGAAATAGAACTCCAGATATGGCCGTTCTACCAAAAGTGGTCAGAACTGATTTCCTGCTGTAACTATAACCTTTATAATAGGGATAACTATAACACAAGAAGGGTAACACATCATGTAACCATAGAGAGGCATTAAGCATACATATATATCATTCAAGATAAGTTTACAAAATTGCTACATGCCAAATACGATGTGATCATCGTCACAAATAAGCTAGGAAGTTCAAGAAATTGAAACAAAGTACAAACGTTCATACATCAAATAAGTTCATAAATAAAGAAGTCCTGAGGTTCACTTCCTAAGCACGAGAGCTACCACGAGAGTGCAAACAGCCGTGAGCACACATCCCATCATAAATATCACCTCATTAATCTGACGGACTTCCGATATCGCCATCCTCGCATAATCCCCCGTTCGATCCATGGTTCCCAAGGCTCTTTCCATCATCACTTCTTGAGTCCTTACCCTTAGTCTAGCATCCCTTAATCCATTTGCTATTCCCCACACCCTCTCCCTTTCTTCACGAGTCATACCAATGGGAAGTGAAGGGGTACCCCATAAACTGGGCGATGTGGTTCTTCTCCTTGACGCCTATGTCCGAGATGGTACCAGGGATGATCACGAGGAAGGCGCGGCTGAAAGTATGGGTCTTGGGCTGGAAATCGCCCATGACTTAGGTTCATGGGTGCATCTTGCCTTGGCGGAGTGGGTGCTCTAGGGGCTGGTGGTGATGGTGGTGGCGAGGGTGAGCGGCGTCCGGGTTGGCTAGAGGCAACACTTCTAGCTTCATCGCTTTCCGGTGGGTCTTCCGTTGGCTCGGTCTCTTCTTCTTCTTCTTCTTCTTGGAGTGGTTGGGGAGGTTGCTCTTGCTCTAGGCGTCTCCTTTCTTCCTCTTCCATGTGGTCCACGAATCCATACAAATTCCTTGGCCTAGGGGCTGATCTGGAAGTTCCACTTGCTTGCGACATGATGTTCCTACACAAGTTTCACAAGGCGTGAGATGACGACTTGACTCGACACTTAGACGACCATGGATGACCGACTTGACCATTGACGACCCACGCAACAACTTACGGACAGCAGGACGACTTGACGGACCATGAGACGACCTTAACCACTCGACAAGCAACCAACCAACTCGACCAACGACTCACAAGCTTAGCAACCGAACAACGACATGACCATCCACAACCGACGACCAACTAGACTCGCACGACCAACATAACCATTTATAATTAAAGTAATGACTAGGATTCAACTTGTTCATAGCTCTCATGTATTATATCTAAATGGACAAAGTAATACTAGCCAAGTGGGGGGTATTAACTAAGGGTTCTAATAGGTAATGCAAACATTGGATTTGGTTATGTATCTTTTGCACCAAGAATCATTTTTAAAGCTTATTTTCAAAAGACTCATTTTGAATATTCCTTAGACAACCATTTCGATCATTCCATATTAAATTTTTAGTTAGGCATAGTTGATCATGCTATGCATAAGTAAAACAAGAATACTTTATGATCGACTCAATTGTTTAAGAAATATTCGACTCGTTTTGAAAATATGTAGGTTATAGCAAAAATTCTCTATAACCTTGGCTCTGATACCATTTTTCTGTAACACCCCGACTAGGGCGAAAACACGAGATGCCATAGAACGACATGGTACAAAAAGATTTAAATATAAAACATCAACATAAAGTTTCAATGACATTCAAATCCCAAAAGATTACCAGTTCAAGTTGACATTTAACAATCATTACATAAACAAATCCATAACCAAAAGACCAAATATTTGCATTACATAAGTCCAAGCACATTACAAATAAGCTTCCAAAGAGGCGGTCAAGCTTAGAACCTATTGCTCTATACCTGAAAAGCATGAAGAAAAAGTGTCAACTACGAGAGTTGAGTGAGTTCATAGGTTTATGCTAACAACACATACATATTTAATCCAATTCAAGAAGTAGTATGTCATAATATTTCCAAGGGTTCCATCATACTATCCATACCTAAACCGTATGTTCAATCAATAATAATCAATCATAATTAATATCAATAACACTTGGTCAAAAGCATAATTCGATGAGTTTGTCTTGAGCCACTACTAAGACCCTTTCACGTCCAAAATAATAATAATGATAACATGTCCTGAAGATATGATAATAGAAGCACATGCTGTCAATCACGTGCAATAATGATAATAAAAGGGTCGTGCCATGGAGACGACCAATAATAAAAGTAGATTAGAGCACCCCTAGGCAGACCGGAGATGAGGGCGGCCACTCAGGCGGCCAGTCAACCCGCTGCCATCTTGGTGAGTGAGGGGACGAATCCTAGTTGCGCAACCCTCTAACTACAGGCCTCAATGAGTTAATAGTAGTGTACAGGGACCACCGTTTGACAGGGGACCATCATATAACATATAACACGTTGAACATACATTATAATTCCCATATCATAATCATTCTTTCGAATATCATTTCATAAAAGAAATCAATTTTATTTATCATGCTTTTCACCCCGTAGGTAAAACATATAAAAGAGTTTGAAAGGGGGCTATGACTCACTTGATTAGAGAGTGAAATGGGCTGATCAAACGCAATTCCTTCGCCTAGATTTGTTGCGCCTCAAGCAAACCTAAACCATAACGTATATATTCACGTCGTAAGTTCGCGTGACATGAACTAGTGAGCTAGATCATGAGATGTATACTAGTAGACTTGCCCATCTTTGGTTGTTATTAGATTATGGAGTTTAAGTGCATTATGATGCTCTCATTATTTGGTTATAAGAGATTTGGTGGTGAAGGTCATTTCTCGTTATACATTTTGTATGTTTATTGGAATTTCGGTAGTTTGGCTTTGATTTATATGATTTCCATTGTATACTTTGTTTAATCATAATATTTGACATTAGTTACCTTATAATATTGGTGTTTATGAATATTTTCTGATTTATAAGTTTTTATTTAATTTAATATTATTTAATTAATTATTTATTCATTTCATTGATTTATTAATTAAATAATTCCTTAAAAATACTTTTAAGTGTCATAATTGTCTTTATAAATTATAAATGATTTTAGTTGGGTTATATTCTGATATATATGCTTCTCAATTTATAATTTCATGTTTTATACTTTAATTTGTGTATTTTTCCATTAAATTAATAATAGTGATTAATTAGTGATTTTTACATAATTATTTACCTTTAAATCATGTAACACTTGTTTGTTAGCTTTTAATTATTTTTATCCAGTAGGTTTAAGTTATTTTTACCATTGGTTATGATGATTTAACCACATTCTTGATTTACATAATTTATTTATTGATTTATATGTCTTTTAATTACCATTTAAATTCAATAATTCATGTAAATTCTTAGAAATCACCACTAAACATTTTAGCCAAAAATCCCAGGCCTTTTAGGCAACTTTTATCAATAAAAACTCATATCAATTCAACCTCTCTTGTTTCTTGCTTATTTTGAGGACTTTAAGCTTAAAAATCGTTTACCGAAATAGCGATTTTAGCCTCATTTCTTAAGCAATTAAAGTGCTTCAAAAGGGGTTTTCATTCTTGTTTCATTATTTCCAGAAATTTCATCATATTTTGGTGTCCAAAGTCGTGATAGTGGTGGTGGTGTGATATGTGCAATTTAGTGCTTTCGGTTAGTGCTTATTTGACCCGAAAAGGTGATTTTTGAGCTTATTGTTGTCATGAACCAAAAGACTTGAGTTTTATACTTTTGTAACAACTTATTTCCAGTAAGTTTAATATATTTTTCTTGTCCTTTGATTATGGTGCAATTGTGTGCTCAAAATAGCTTTTTGCATGATTTCGGTTTGTGATTTCAAGCTTATTTTCACTAGTTTTGGTCCAAGCTTTGTCTCTTTGTTATTTCATTAATTTTTCCAGAATATTAACATCATTATTAACATATTTTTCACTTATAACAAGTCCATATCCATCTCATAATCCAACAAAGATCCAACTTTCTTAAATCTAGCATACATGCATTCAAATCAACACTTTTTAATACCAACTTTTATAGATCTAACATTCAACAACATAAAAACATCTTTTTAATGAAAAATCTCAGAAATATATTCTTCAAAATATACAAAAACATATAGATCTATCAAAAGGAAAATCACTTTAAAAGCTACTAATCTATAACAACACTTTTGGGTCTTAAACTTGTTGAATCCTTGGATCTTTCTCATAGATTTCGACATGCATATGCATGGAAAGAAAGATCCTATCAACTTTGCCCTCATCAAGTGTATATTACAAAAAAAACAAGAAGAAAACATAAACTTTTGATAAAACCTTTGAATATAAACAAGAGCAAGATTAAATCTAGTAAAAAGGATGAAGATTTATACCCTCTTGAGCTTGGTTTTGATGATGAAAGTGAGCAGATTTTCGTGGCCTTTTATGCCTCTAATAACCCTTAATCTAAACCTAAAACAACCCTTGAACCTTGCTTGGTTTAACCCTTTATCAATCTAACTTAAAACCCTTATTATTAATATAAGTTTAGATGAGATTTAGCCTTGTTTTTGCCTTGTTTTTTGCTTGGCCGAATTGAAGAAGAAAAGAAGGGGGAGGGAGAGTTTTTGAGAGAAAAGATGTTGTGTGTGTGAAATGAGTGAAGAGTGTGTGTTGAAGTGGTGAGTTCCAAGGCAAAAGAGAGTGTAAGTATAATTTGAAATGGGTGTGTGTGGGTGTGAAGGGGGGGCCGGCCTCAAAGGGGGGTTTTGAAGAGTTTTTCTCTTCTTTTTTTTTTAAAAAAAAGGTTGTGTGTATATATGTATATATGTATATGTAAGGGTGTAATTGTTTTGTAAGAGTAATATATATTTATTTGTAATGTAAGTTGATTATTTTTCCTTGTGTACAAATGTGTATGTGTGTCGTGCATATATGTATGTGTATGTGCATAATTTTTGTGTTTTAATTTACTACTTAACTCATTAGCTATAATCTTGTATTTAATTTTAGATATATATATATATATTTATTTTAAGCATATATGTATGTATATATATATATACTTATTATGATTTAAATGCTTTTGTGCGCATATGAACTTATAAACCTATTTTGAAATAGAAATTTTATTTTCGTGACCAAATTTACTTTAATTAGCTAAATGATTAATATCTCAACTTGTGAGACTTACATTATTATTTAGATAATTTGATTGATTAACAACGAAATTTTGTTCAATGCTATTTTATTAAATTTGATTTAGAACTAAATACTAGCTTTAGATTGCTAATTTAGGGGCATCATCTACTAGTTTCTAATATAACTATGGCTTGCAAGATCATAGGCAACATAACTAGCACATATATAATATTTAAAAAGTAGGGTTGTTACATCTTGCATTTACTTTCAGTATCATTATTGTATTGTCCATCCATATCTGGATCGTATTCTGATCTGGTCTTCTTCCAGTTAGAACTACTTGCCAGTCGGGTATTAAACCATCTATATTTGGGACTCACAGATACCTTCAGTTTCCTTCGAAAAGGAAAGGCCATGTCCAGGATGTGAGATGGGAAAGAAGAAACGTGCCAGTTTCAAGACCAAGCAGAATTTCAGCATATCTGAACCACTTCATATGCTTCATATGGATCTCTTTGGTCCAGTGAATGTTCAGACTCGTGCTGGTAAAAGATTTACCCTGGTGATTGTTGACGAATACTCCAGATTTTGTTGGGTAATCTTTCTCAGAACTAAAAATGAAGCTGCTGCTGAAATCATCACTCTCATCAAGTAGATTGAACTCAAGTACAAGCGAAAAGTGTGTCAGTTAAGAAGTGACAATGGAACAGAATTCCAGAATGCAACTCTGGAGAAATTTTGTACTGACACTGGCATCTCTCAGAACTTCTCTTCATCACGCACTCCAGAGCAGAATGGAGTGGTAGAAAGGAAAAATCGAACGCTGATAGAAGCTGCCAGAAGTATGCTTGCTGAATCTGGTCTTCCTACCAGTTTCTGGGCTGAAGCAATTGCAACTGCTTGCCATACCCAGAATCGATCAGTGTATGTGAAGCGACACAAGAAGACATCCTATGAAATATTAAGAAATAGAACACCAAATATTGGTTATTTTCACGTTTTTGGATGTCCAGTTTACATCCTAAACGACTCCAGTCAGTTAGGCAAATTTGATGCCAAAGCTGATGAAGGATATTTCTTACGATATTCAGCCATTTGCAAAGCCTTTAGAGTCTACAACAAGAGACTGGAGAAGGTACAAGAGTCAATACATGTCACATTTGATGAATCAAATAATGCAATCAATAAAAAGCCAGCCCTTGATTCTCCCCCAGAAAATCCAATTATCTTCTGTCAATCTGATCCCATCAACTGCAAAGATTCACCTAAAGAAGTTTCCAGTCATTCTGAGTTGGAACCAGCTCAAAAGAAGAAAACCCCCAGTAGTACACCTTTCTATCCTTCAATAAGTTTCAAACTACCCTCTGGACTTGTTATTGGATCAGATGTTCGTACTACTCCCCCAGTATCAGTATCAGTTGAAATTATACCAGAAATGCCTTCAAATAAAGAATTTCATGATGCAAATCATGATCTTACTGATTCAGATGAAGATGTTGAAATAGTCTGGCAGGATCCTCATCCTGAAACTCAATTGAACTCTTGCACTGATATTGTTGTCAGTAACAATCCTGGTCAATACTCCGGATGGACAAAAGCTCATCCTATCGATCAGATCATAGGTGACTCCAGTAGAGGGGTTCAGACCAGAAGAGCCTCCAGTGATCAATGCCTATATGTCAGTTTCTTATCACTGATTGAACCAAAGAAGATTGACGAGGCTATGGAAGATCCAAGCTGGGTGACTGCTATGCAAGAAGAGCTTCACCAGTTTGAAAGGAACAAGGTTTGGTACCTGGTCCCTTTCCCAGTTGGCAAGAAAGAACCAATTGGAACAAGATGGGTCTTCAGGAACAAGGTAGATGAAGATGGCCACGTAATCAGAAATAAGGCCAGACTGGTAGCACAAGGGTACTGCCAGTCAGATGTTGATTTGATGAATCATTTGCTCCAGTGGCTAGACTTGAAGCGATCAGAATATTCTTAGCATTCGCTGCTCATCATCAATTCAAGGTCTACCAGATGGATGTAAATAGTGCCTTTTTGAATGGAAAATTAGAAGTGTATGTCAGACAACCACCAGGTTTCGTTGATGAAAAGCATCCTCACTGGGTATATCGTCTGGACAAAGCACTTTATGGTCTCAGACAAGCCCCACGTGCCTGGTATGATACTCTGACTAGACACTTATTGAAAAATGGTTTTAAAAGAGGTGCAATTGACAATACCTTATTTATTCTTTGTGAAAAAGGTAATATTCTGCTGGTACAAATTTATGTTGATGATATTATTTTTGGGTTTACTGATGAAAACATGTGCAGGAAATTTTCTAAAATCATGTCCTCTGAATATGAAATGAGTTTAATGGGTGAATTAACATATTTTCTAGGACTCCAGATTAAACAAACCAAAGATGGTATTTTTATTAATCAGGAAAAATATGTTAGAGATCTTTTAAAGAAATATGATATGAACTCTTCACCATCAAAACCCACTCCAATTTCTGCACCACTGACACTGGACTCAGATCCTGATGGAAAACCAGTGAACATCACTGTCTATAGAGGCATGGTTGGTTCACTGATGTATTTAACTGCCAGTAGACCAGACATAATGTTTTCAACATATTTATGTGCCAGATATCAGTCTAATCCAAAAGAATCTCATATGCTTGCTGTAAAGCGCATACTGAAATACCTTAAGGGTGTCCCCCGTTTGGGTCTTTGGTATCCCAAAGGCTCAGGCATGGATCTAAAGGGTTATTCAGATTCAGATCATGCAGGTTGTAAGATAGACAGGAAATCCACTACTGGTGGATGTCATTTCCTTGGTGGCAAACTGGTCAGCTGGACCAGTAAGAACAAACTTCAGTTTCATTATCCACTGTTGAAGCTGAATACGTGTTTGCAGCCAGTTGTTGTGCTCAGATACTCTGGATGAAGAACCAGTTGCTTGATTATGGTATTAAATATTCGAAAACTCCTATATTTTGTGATAATACCAGTGCCATTGCTATCTCAGACAATCCAGTCATACACTCAAAGACAAAGCACATCGATCTCAGGTATCACTTCATTCGTGACAATATTATGAAAGGTAACATTGAACTCCATTTTATTCCCACTGACAAACAACTCGCTGACACTTTTACTAAACCACTGGATGTAAAAACATTTGAATATCTTGTTGGTGAGTTGGGAATATTAAACCCTTAAATCTGGAACCTTGGTATTGAACGCCTTTGTGTACTATCAGGGATCCTTGATTTAAAGATTTATACATCTATGACTGCTTAGATATCGAACGCCTTTGTGTACTATCTTTGCATTAATAGATTTCTGGATCAACATTCCAGGGGGAAGACTCAGGCCATATATTTTCTTGTCCTTAAAATGTTTTAATTTCAGGGGGAATTTATTAATTTATTTTCTCACTGGACAAATTTTTTGGAAAATATCACTGGTACCTTGTAAATGTGTCCCTCTCACTGGTACTTAGATAGGTTGAAGTGCATGTTTGAGGTAACTTCTGTCTCCTTGTAAATGTGTCCCTCTCACTTGTCTGTATTAGTTGATGTGCATGTTTGAGGTTGCAAGTCTTTCAAATGGTTTTCATTTGTACTTTACTGGAATGTCCCTCCAGTGTACCATCAGTGCATGCATCACTGGCCTAATCCACTAGTGATACTGGAGTGTCCAGTCAACCTCCAGATGCACTGAAATGAGTCATGGTATGTCAGTCATAATATTTTAATACTTGGTCTTTGTGCGTGCCACGTATGCAAACTCTTTGAAAAGATATTTATCTTATTATCCTACGTGGCATGTAATTTTTCAAACCTAATGATGGAACTTTTTACCTTGGGAAGACAAAAGGAACTAGTGGGTAATGTTTGTGGGCTGTAAACCGTCACACATTTATGTGTGATGTGATGTATTTAATGCGGATTTCAAAATCCGATCAAAATTACATTTGATAAATTCAAAAATAACCACTTGAGTTCCACACTCTCTCTCTCTCTTATATAAATACCCTCATTCCCTTTCATTTTCATTTACTTCGAAAATCATTTACTCCCAATTCTTCAAATTCCTTCATTTACTCCTTTTTCATTAAATTTCCAATCATCAATCTCTCTCATATTCAATTCATCAAATCTTCATAAATCCCTAATTTCATCTTCCTTTTCATTTTTATAATGGCACCCAGACAAACAAATTCGAATAAAAATCTACTTGCCGCCAAATATGATCCTCCGGCCGACATTAAAAAAGCCCCACACATCACTTTAGAGGCAGAGGCAATCAAAATTAATATGAACAACTGGATGGCAAAACTGTAAGTCCCAACTCAATAGATGGTACTACCTGAAGACACCTCAATGTCGATGGTGGAGTTACTTTGCAATATATGCTCTGAACTGGAGACGACCAGTTACAGAGAGTATATACCAAGTTCTAGATAGATTACTTATTAAGTGACAATAAGTAAAGAACAATGCAATAATACAAATATATTGTAAAGTAAATTGGTGAGACAATATGTAATTTTCAAGTGTAATTTATTTATTAATGTTAAATAAATTACAAGGTTGTTGCGGAACCAAGATAATACAATAATGTAAATATCCTAACAACCTATGAACTACAATTGATCTACACTTGGAATTTCTCAAAACAATCAAAACACTTAAAGTTGTGAAATGTTCCTTTTAACGATTGAGAGAATATTGCACAAGTTCACCAAGAATATTGCAGGTATGCAAAGTGTGAATTCTATCGAAGTGTATTTGAAGAAGTAATATTCTTGGTTGTGCAATGACTTGTATTTATAGGAAAAGTTAACATTGGGATGTTAACTTTGGCCGTACAAATGTGGTTGAGAGCATTTAAGGAATAGCATTTAATTCCTTAAAATGCAGTGTAAAGTTGCAGGATAAAGCAACTTTATTCAACCAGCTTTATGTACCTTTTATTACTTAAATAATAAGATGAATCTTATTATCCGGGTAAAAGCACATAAAGCATAAAAGTCAATTCCTCGTAATCAGTGTAAAGCTTTGTAAGAGCTTTCCACTGATGGTCTCCAGTTTGTAACTGACTAGAATGTCAACTGGGCTTCGCTGCCATTGTCATTCTCTATCTTCCACTTGTTGTCTTCGACTTCAACTGGAAGGATTCTTCAACTGATCAGTTCTCAACTGGAGGAAGTCTTCAGTTGCGTTGATTGTACGATGCAACTTGACTTCAATATATTTCTGGACAAATCTTCTTGGTCTCCAGTTTCTCTGGGTCTCCAGGTGCAACTGGAGACTGGCCAGTTTACCAGTAAACTGGTCCTAACAAATTCCCCCTATTTGTCTAGAAATATTGGCAAGTCTTTTTCAGTCCTTGTATCTGTACAAGTGTGAACTGGAGAGACTTGTTCGATTAAATCTATCTAAGTTTTCCAAGGCATTTTTATAGATCAATAAATGCCTTGGTTTTTTTTTTTTTTTTAAGTTTGTTAGATCTAATCTATTATCTACCTTGTGGTTACAAACTGGTAACTTCATTTATACAAGGAAATGAAATTTATACAAGTTACAGAATGTAAATAAAATACAAGTAGATAACTAAAAAGAGAACTTAATGAGATGGCCCTTCGCCAGTTCTTGCTCCAGATTTTCTTTGTGTTGAATCTTGCCCCTTAAGAAGTTCACCCATGCTTTCTCAAACCTATTCTTTTGTGCCTTTGCATCCAACACATTCACCATTTCAACCCATTCACTGAACCCATACTGCATAGCACCAGGATTGTCAGTTTTAACCAGTGGCCCTCTGGTATAACTAACTTCAACTTGAAAGACTTTGGTGTCTGGCTTGATTGTTACATTGACACCATTGATAGTCCCACTATGTCTTCTGGTTGACATGATTTGGGAGTAATAACTTCTTGCATCAGATTCATTTGTTATTTTAATACTCCCAGCACCAGCAGCCAGTACAGCGGACTTGATGTCATTATTTGATACCTCGCCAATTGGTTCAACAAACGTGCTAAGGTCAGCATCTCTTGTCAGTGGTCTTCTTGGTTGAGGGATTCTCCTTGGTGGATTCAAAACCCTTTTCACAACCTTCTTAACATTTGCAATTCTTTTTAGAATCCCACTGGCCCTATTCTCCTTAGCCTTCTCCACTGATATGTTCAAGCTTCTAGCATCAAATTCAGCTTCATCATCAGGATAGTGTCTGTCCAGTTCAACATCAAGCATTTCTTTCAACTGGTCAACTATCCTGGGATCATTTTTAACTCTGGCATACTCCTCACTAGTGATACCCAAAAGATTAGCATCACTCATATCAAGCAGTTTGATCTGTGCAAGATGTGCTCTGGCTTCAACTTGGTTTCTTTGTTTCATTTTTTTTCTTTCTTTAATATCATTGCCAAGTCTAGCCAATCTTCTGCTATCACTATCTGAAACTGGAGGAAGTACATCAGCATTGCCAGTTTCTAACATTGGTATATCAGTGGCCGGCTGGGCAGATACATCAACTGCTAAACCTTTGCCCTTATCCAAAACATTCCCCCTATCACCCATATCACCAGTTTGCTCACCAGCTTTAGTACTTACAACCATTTCCTTACCAGCTTGACTTCCAGATGGAGTTCTTCCAGGTGCAACTGGTGCAAGGACTGTACTTCTTTCCCCCTTGGCAGCATCTAGACCTGCCCTAATAGCTTCCCATTCAGAGGGGTGAGATGGCAACCAGTCAAGAGGCTGCCATGATTGCATGTCCTTGCACTCCTTAAAAATTCCACACATCATCCTGAAAGACCTCCAGAGATGGTTGGTCTCCTTTGACTGAGTCAAAACATTTGCTGTACCCTGTTCTTGACCAGTTTTTAGATCATTTAAAAGCTTAGAATCTTCATCTAGACCAGAAACTACCTTGTCCTTTACCTCTTCATCCTTCTTCTTTAAATTCTCTACTTCAGTTGTCAGTTTATCCAAAGATTGAGCTTGAAGGGATACCTGGGTGTTTAAATTGTCAATGCTGCCCCTCAACTGGTTGATCTCATTAGTGAGTGGGGCCAGATCAACCTGAGGAGTGGCCAGCTTGGTGATCTCAGACATCACCCTTTCAATTAATTATTGTTCTCTAGCACCCAGCGTATCCTCTATCTTTTGACCAACTGAAGTCATTAACTGCTCTCCAAGTTCAGCCACATTTAGGCCAGGTTTTTCAATCAATTCCTTTACCTGCCTTTCAATCTCCCTCAAATCTACTTCAGATGTTCTTACAGTGTTGCCAAGCAAATTGGAGATTGAAGTTGTGACCTTGGACTGAGTAAGGTCAAAGGCTTCCTTTAAAGTACCAGCCAGATTGTTGCAGACAGTGGCCAACTCATTTAGCTTGTTGAACACCAAGTCCTCATTTGATGAAAACTTGTTAATCCCAGATCAACCACTTTAATGTTGGTCAAGTGATCCTTGTGGTATCTGGAGAAAGACTTGGTGTTTTTGTCAAGTGTCTTTTGAATCTCCTCCACCCTGGTAAGAAGGTTTTGGAGATCGGCTTGTAAAGAGACAACTTGACTGTCCAGTGACGAATGAGAAGGTGTCACTGGACCAGCAGCAGTTACTACTGGAGCAACTGGAGGAGGCAAACTTAGAGAAGTCTCCCCAGTTGTCATACCAGTAGTTGAAGAAATAATGGGAGTGGTGGATGAAGAAAGGACTGGAATATCAATGTGTTGTTCATGCTGAGAATGCTCAGGTGTGAACAACGGCGGCGGTGGGGGTGGCATTTCTCGAACAAGTGAGAATTGCCCAGTTGGTGAAGGAGCCATACGTCTGTTTCCAGACATATAGTTATAAGTTGGGAATGGTATTTCAGTAGGCACATTTTGTTGGGAGGGTGAAAGTGAAATTGATGCATCTGGAAGCGAGACTGGAGATGAAGGGTTTTGATCTGGTACAGCAGAATCAAAAATCTCCAAGTCTGTTTCAGTACCTTCTGAATCCGAAGATTCAATAAGGATTTCCTCGTCATTAACATTCATGTCCAGATCCATGAATGTAACTGAGGGCTGACCAGAAGGGTCAGTCTCCAGATGACCTTCCCAGTTTCCTGGATGGGTGCATCTGTTGGAGGATTAGATACCGAAGTATCTTCACCAGGGATAGATGTGATTGGAGTTGCTTCAGTTATGGTTGCTCTATCCTCAACCACAACATTAGACGAACTGGAGGGTCCCTCATTATTTTGATTTTCTATCGATCTTACAACCTGCATGATCAGAATCTGAATAACCCATTAGATCTAATCCTGAGCCTTTGGCGTACCAAAGACCAAGATTAGGACACCCTTTCAGGTATCTAAAGATACGCTTTACAGCGTGCAAATGTGATTCTTTAGGGTTAGCCTGAAACCTGCACATAAACATGTTGCAAACATTATATCTGGTCGACTGGCAGTTAAATACATCAGTGAACCAACCATACCACGATAGTTAGTTATGTTCACTGGTTTGCCAGTTGGGTCAGAGTCCAAATTTAATGGTGCTGCAATAGGTGTGTTTTTCGATGGGATTGAATCATATTTGTATTTTCTTAACAAATCTCTGACATATTTCCTTGGTTTATGAAAATTCCATTTTCAGTTTGCTTAATCTGAAGACCTAAGAAAAATGTTAATTCACCCATTAACTCATCTCATACTCAGATGACATGATTTTAGAAAACTTTTTACACATTGCATCATCAGTTGAACCAATATAATGTCATCAACATAAATTTGTACCAATAAGATATTACCTCTTCTTTCAAGATAAATAAGGTATTATCTATTGCACCTCTTTGAAAGCCATTTTTAAGAAGATATTTAGTTAAAGTATCATACCAGGCTCTTGGGGCTTGTCTTAGACCATACAATGCTTTGTTCAGTCTATAGACCCAATGAGGATGCTTCTCATCGATGAAACCTGGAGTCTGCTTAACATAAACTTCTTCTTCCAATGTTCCATTAAGGAACGCACTTTTGACATCCATCTGGAAGACCTTGAACTGCAAATGGGCTGCATAAGCCAAAAATATTCTGATGGCTTCAAGTCTTGCAACTGGAGCAAAAGTTTCATCAAAGTCAACGCCCTCTGCTTGACAATAACCCTGGGCAACTAATCTGGCCTTGTTTCTTACAACATGGCCATCTTCATCCATCTTGTTTTGGTAGACCCATCTAGTACCAATAGGTTCTTTCTTTAACCCTGGTGGACAAGGAACAAGCTCCCAAACATTGTTCCTTTCAAACTGGACGAGCTCTTCTTGCATAGCTTCCACCCAGCTTCGGTCTGCCATAGCCTCGTCAATCTTCTTTGGTTCAATTAGTGATAAGAAGGTGACGTTTAAGCATTGCTCACTGGTGGCTCTTCTAGTCTGACCCCCACTATTTGGATCTCCCACAATCTGTTCAATTGGATGTGCTCGAGTCCATCTAGTGTATTGACTAGGCTGGTGTAAAACAATATCAGTGCAAGTCACCTGGCGATCTTCTTCACTTGCAGTAGCTTCTGGAGGAGGATCGGTCCAAACTACTTCTACATCCTCATCAGATTCAATGAGGTCACGATTTGCATCATGAAATTCTTCATTCAAAGGCATTTCTTGAAGAACTGGAGAAGTTGGAGTTTGAACTGGTGCTGATATTGGAGTGGCACGTACATCAGATCCAATCACCAATTCTTGTGGTAAGTTGAAATTGATGGAGGGATAGAATGATGTGTCACTGGTGGTGTTCTTCTTATTAACTGGTTCCAATTTGTTGTAACTGGAAACATCTTTTGGTGAAACAACTGACGGATGAACTTGGTCAGTTTCACCAAATTTGATTGGAATGACTGGAGTAATTTCAAGGCTTGGTCTCTTGTTGATTGCTTCAGTTGATTAATCGAATGTGACATGAATTGTCTCATGAACCTTTTGGAGTCTATAATTATAAACTCTAAAGGCCTTTCGAATATCTGAATAACCTAAAAATACCCCTTCATCAGCTTTTGCATCAAACTTTTCAAGCTGACTGGAATCGTTTAAGATATAAACTGGACAACCAAATACATGAA
>CM067172.1:102085615-102103488 GCA_034093135.1 Erigeron breviscapus | reverse complement strand
ATCGGGGATTCACATCTTCTAAGGATTATCTTCCAGGCGCCTCTGCCCTCTTCTGGATGCTGGCGCGGGCTTTGGGGCCGTGCCTTCGACCATACTCCTTCTCTTTGGTAAAGCTAGCCTCCATCGGGTGTTAGGCGTATACCGCTTTCTCTTAGCTTAGTTGATATTCTCTACTAATAGCTTGTCTTTCGATAGAGGTTTTCCAATTGGTATTTAAAGAACAACACGTGGAGCGCCATAAAGATGAACACCTTCAGAACTACATCTTGTAGATGACGTTAATACCTTCACTTACCGTTTGGGTTAATCGCCTTCTTTACTTTACTTTCTACTTTATATCTCTTTCAATGACGCTAGTGAGTACTCTTCTTGAAAGATAGAGTATAATCTTGCGCTTCATACTCCTTGTTCGAGTATCTACCTTTGCTGTGATTACCCCCTTAACATTTTTCCTCTAGAAAAAGGTAAGGGATTTCCTACTTTTCACTTCTCGCCCTTAACGGTCTTCAATTCGCCAAATTCCTTATTCCTTCATGTAACAAATATCCATCTACTCGGGTGTTTTGAAAAAGAAAAGGATAGCTCGGAATCCTTTTTGTTACTCTTTAATATTGAGGGTTACTCGACACATCCTAATTATCTTATTGTCCTTGGTTTTCTTCTTCTAACTACTTTCGTCTTCCAACATTGCTAGTGATCTCCCCCAAGTTCTAGGGAAGTCTTATATTTATCCAAAGGTGACCTTCATGTCACACGACCTTCCTTTCGTCGGCCGCTCAAATTTTATTTATTTTTTTCCTTTGGTCGATCAACATAGATAGGGAAGGCCTTCAATTCGTTCTCCAGGTTAAGGCTTAGTATACTCTTCGATTTGTACTATGACTGACACACAACATATCTCCCACGTCCTACGTCATATACGTGATCCAATAGCATCTTTTATGCTACAAAGTTCATCCCAAGTCTTCCACTTATGGACGACTGATGCCTGGACGTCTTTCGCATCCATTGATGTCGCAGCGAGAGCAGGGTGCTACTTTCTCGATTTCGCCGTTGCG
Source organism: Erigeron breviscapus (assembly GCA_034093135.1). Classification (NCBI taxonomy): domain Eukaryota; kingdom Viridiplantae; phylum Streptophyta; class Magnoliopsida; order Asterales; family Asteraceae; genus Erigeron; species Erigeron breviscapus. The sequence continues at coordinate 102,102,430 of CM067172.1, read as the reverse complement.
GAGTGTCGCGTAAGTGAATTGTATGTTGTTAGGTTACTAATTTTTTTTTTGAAGAGAAGCGGTGGTGACCATTACTTTGAATAATCAAGGATATAGAGTTTGGTTTCGAATGAATGAAATAGGAAATATAAAAACAAAAGAATCCTTAAGGCTCGAATCAGACTCCTTGCGCGAGTTTAAAGAAATCACTTCTATGTCTTTCGTTGCCCAATGGACTCCAACTTTCGATGACATCAATATATGTCGCACCGGCTTAGAATATAGATAGTTGTTTGCGTACACGTGTTAGAATAGAAATATCGCACCAAATATTGGGGTTACAATCCTCAGGACGTATCGTCTAGAATATATAGGAATGCGTCCTACTAGTGTCGTCATATCGTCATATGGCTTTAAAACAGCTCAGCGTTCGTATGTCTCCAACTTCGTTCGACGTTCCCATATGTTTCGCACCATCTTAGATCGAACGCAAAGTTTATGTGTAGTTTCCAAAAGGATAGAGTCGCGTCATATCTTGGGACTACAATTCTTAGAGTATATCGTCCAACGTTCGTGGGAAGATGCTCCACCAATGATATCGCGTTGTCGTATGTCAGTAATGTATAGTGGTGTCAATAAGAAACAGGATGTGGGATAATTTCGAAAGAGCACGAGTGAACGAATATTGGATCGGAGGGGTATTTAATAACAACTTTCATACTTAGAAAATATCTAATTTCATAATGACTTTCTCTGGGAAAATCCCTAGTTCTCAAGCGGTCGTATCTCAACGCACAATATCTATCTTTATAGTAAGGCTAACCACATTATCATCATATCATGCAGATACTAATTCTCAATAGTCAAATCTTAGAGCATAATAACTATCTCAATAATAAGGCACAACTATATAATCATTAAATCGTTCATGCACTAGCCCTCAATTAGCTCAATCTTAGGGCGCAATAACTATCTTAGTAGTGAGGCATGACTACATAATCGTCGCAATATTCACGTGCTAGTTTCAAATAGCTCAAACTTAGAGAGTAAAGGCTCTTATATCCATATCGTCCATGAAATTTCATATCAGCTCGTCATGCCTATATTTTCTTTCCAAATCAACCATAACTAATCAACCTCATTACCCAATAATCTAAACAAGTCATATTCCAAATGATTTCTTGCCTCATCGTAATCATATGATTTTAAAGTGCATACGCTACTTAAAGTTCGACATCATAAATCACAAGGCTTTTACGCATGCATTTATCTCATAATTTCCACATTGCACATTCCAAACTTTCACATTGATATTTCAAACTTTCACATTGCACATTGCAACTTTCACATTGCACACTATAAGCTTTCACATTGCAATCAAATCATGCCCAAATTCACATGTTATAGCATGGAGTAGCACGTATCAACGAATATCTTTCAATCTTATATTCATTTCACTTCTAATGTGCATAAGCGGAATCCTACTAGACTAGCATAATCCTTAGGTAAGGCAAGTCTCAAATCGCTATATATGCTTAGGTGAATGTCTAAATGCAACACGTATTCTCATTAAAACGAGTTTAATAAATATCTCTCTTTTTTTTGAAAAGGAATCCTTTTGAACATAAGTCTAAGTGGCCGTTTGAGTTTTACATGGTCCTCTCATAATTAAACGTAGATTCATGACTTTACGTTTAATTATGGTCCTACCATGTAAAGCTCAAACTAGTCCGCTTAACCTTATGCTCGACTCGACTATAAAATTTCGTTTTGAAAAGTGGCTATAGTTTTGGAATTCCCGGAGGAACCCCAATGTTCTCTATAACCTTAGGCTCTGATACCATTTTCTGTAACACCCCAACCAAGGCGGAACGTTGAGATGTACAGAAAGTCGAGTATTCAAAACAAAGGATAATAGATAACATTCACCATAGCTTTATTTGATAAAAATAATTTTACAATGCACAAGCATGTGAACCAATTCCCAAGTACAATACGTCTACCATACTTGGATATTGAGTCCACGAAACAAATAACAAATACATGAGATGATATACTACAATGATCAAGGCGGATTCCATTGCCCGTCACAAAGTTTGATCTTTGACTCCAAAGTGCAAGGCAAACAATCATGATGCATATAATTCCTCAAAGCTTATGCTAATTCCTGAAAAGCATGAAGAAAAAGTGTCAACTACGAAAACGTAGTTGGTGAGTGCATAGGTTTTTAAGTAAATCTCGTTACGTATCCATTTCAAGGAGTTGAGAAATCCATGGTAAATTATAAAGTTCTCATTTGTCACATTTATCGTGAGAGAAAAATATATCAATCGATTAATCATTCATCATACCAAAAACCATTTGGTCATCAATACTTCGATATTGCCAATTTCAACAACTTTCAACGATTCCATATAAGGTCCAATACCCAAACCGTATGTTCAATCCATAATATCCAACCATGATAACAATTTCCATTCTGCCAAAGGCATAATTCGATGAGTATATGCTTGAGCCACTACTAAGACCATTTCATGTCCCAATCAACATAATATTTCATTTCATAGCACAAGCTGTCAATCAAGTGCTTTAATCACAATTGGGGTCGTGCCATGGAGACGACCATTAAATTTAAAGATAGTTAGAGCACCGCTCGGGTCGGACTGGCAATGAAGGTGGCCACAAAGTCAGACCAAACATTCCACCGTTACCTATTTAGTGGGTGAGTGGACGACTCTAGTTGCGCAACCCTCTAACTACAGGCCTCCACTATCGGAGTTAATAGTAGTGTACTGAAGTATCTCAGTTTGACAGAACTCAAGCTCATCGTATAACATATAACACATTGAACATACAATATCCCCTTTCATAATCATTCTTTCAAGAATCATTTCATATATATAAAGCCATTTTATTTATCATGCTTTTCACCCCGAAAGTAAAACATATAAAAGAGTTTGAAAGGGGGCTATGACTCACCTTGATATGCCGCATATTATATTCACTTATCCAAAATGGGTACTTCCCATCTATCGCTTCCTTGATCATATATCCGTCATATTCCTCAATCACATTTCAAGCCAAGACTATCCCTACGATAGGACTAATATACGTAAGTTCCTATCTTAAGCCATCACTAAGAAATGCCACTTTTATTATGTTGTTATCAATTATGGGATCCAAGTGTATTGCTAATTCACATCTTTTTGGTTGTAAAGATTGGTGGTGTAAAAGGTTACTTTCATTATACAAGTAGTTATAAGTTGTTAGAATTTCGGTAACTTGCCTTCATTTGTGGTTTCGTTTGGCATCTTAGGTTATCATATGAGAATGCCATATTAAGTTATATTATCCTTATTCATCATTTGATGTGTAACCGATTTTAGCACGAATTAGCATTTGTGATATCAATTTATAGTTTGGTTAACGTAATTACTTATGTCCATTCCACTTAATTATCTTTTGTGTTACTTTGATTTCGCTTATCTTTCAAACTCACATAATTCTCGATATGTCTTATGATTATCCGGGTTTATGAAATTCATTTAAGTGTTATGGGCCATTACCAAATTGGGCCCAAGTGTTATGGGCTTTTAAATGCTTTGGGCTTAAATTAGTTATTGGGCTTAACCTTATTTGGGTTATGTGCTTAGTGGGTTTTATTGGTTATTGGGCTATATGGTTTATTGGGCCAAGTGGGTTATTGGGCCACCTGGGCCCACTGAGTTATATTTCATTATTTGGGCCAAGTTAGCCCATTATGGCCTTAGAGTATTCTTTAGCCCATTTACATACTTTGATAGTTTTCTTCTTATTTTTCTGTTTTCATACATCAATTTTATAAAATGTTGTCTACTGTTTTGTGATTAAATCAAATTATCTGGACCTTTTTGATTTTTGTACAGTTAGATATATGTGTCTAATATTTTTTTGAATTTTGATTAATTTATAAAGGATGTTTACTACCTCTAAATATTTTTATAAATGGAAGTGGTCAAAACAGTCACTGTTTTGCATACTCGAAATATTTATAAAAGTTCTTTGGGTTTTGCTCTTAATAAAAATTCCATGATTTTATTTTAAGTTTAGGACACATTGGACTTACTTTCCACAAGTATGGCCTCCTGGAACCTTTTGGTTTAGGAGATAAAAATTGTTAAAGTTTATAAAATATTGATACAAAATTACAGTTTTGACCAGTTTCAGTAGAAAAATCATATCTTTCGTTTCGTTCGGTATTTTTTAGTGATTCCAGTTGGTACTAAACCCTGACTCATTTATCTACAACTTTTGTTTTGACACCAACACATGAATCCTCTGGTTTAAGCTTGATTTACCCGTCTCAAGATAGAAGACTGATTCTGTTCAGGATTTAGACCCACCAAAAGTTACCCAATACTTCCATTTGCTTTTCAAACACACCACTTCACATGCTCTCAACTTTATATTTTATATTTTGCTTGTTTTATATGTTCATCTCAGATTTCAAGTCATTTTATTCAAGTTATTTGATTATCATTATGATCTATTACATGTTATTGACTAAAATCATCCAAATTTGGTCATCACCTCAAAAGACTCATAAAACCGAATTAGTTAACTCCAAAAACGAATTTCAAACATGCATGCACTCTTTAATCTTTGCAATAATCAGAAATATAAGTTTTGGGTTATACAAAAATACACTTTATCATTATAATACTTACATGCATGTACTTGGATCATCATGAACAACATGTTTATTGAAAGAGGTTCAAGATTTATACCTTTGGTGATCAAAACAAGTAGATTAAACATTGAAAGAGCTCGAAAGTGGCAGGTCTTGGGGGGCTGATTTCGTGACCCAATAAGGCTCCCAATCAACACCAAGCTAGTTCCTTATGATCCTTAATGTATTTAGGCGAAAACCCATTATTATTCTAGTTGTTTAGTTAAGATTCTTGTTGATTTCAAGATGATAAAAATAGAGTTTCAGCAACTCCTTTGCTGCTGTTCGACCAGACCCAAAAGTGGGCAAAAACTTGTTGTTTGATGCTACACATGTTATATATGAATGCATGTTTGTATGTGAGTTTAAGTTCTAGCATGATAGTGTTATAAGGATAAGTTTAATAGTGAGTTTTGGGGTGTTCAAGGGCATTTTATGCCCCTTTGTTGCTGCTGCCGTGAAGAGGAGAGAAGAGGAGAGAGAAAGTTGAGAGAAATGATGGAAATGTGTGTGTATTTGTGTATAGAATAAAGGGAAGTCTTGGTCCCCCCCTTTTTTTTATGTAATTCACGAGAGAGAGGGAGAAAGAGAGACAAGGAGTGTGAGAGAGAAAATGAGAAAGTGTTGTAAGGATTGTGTGTACTAGTGTAGGAATCTTGTCTTGGAAACTCAAAGAGTTAAAAGGCTAGGCATCCTCCCATTGGTTCATATGTTTAGAAAAATGGTATTTGGGTGTGATGTGTGTGCCGTGAGTTATTTACAAGAAGGGAAAAGTGTTCAAATTTTATACTAGCTAGTCATATTATATATTTATATATAGTCTTTTATTTTATAGACATTGGTCTTGGATGTGTTTGTTTATTTAGATAAATATTCACAAGTATTTTGGTTATTTAAAAAGTTAGTTCCTAACAAACATGGATATGTGTCATGAGTATATATATATATATATACATATGTTATATTCTAGAAACTCTCAATATACATTATTATTATTATTATTATTATTATTATTGTTATTATATTATTATTATTATTATTATTATTATTATACTAATTTGTTTGATAGATTAGATACATATATTAAGTCGTTAATATTTGATTCTTTGAGATTGGCTTTGATAATTCAATTGGAGTTTGTAAGGCACTTCTAAAATGACTAGCTATCCTTGGGCATTCTATTAAACTAGAGAGCAGATATCATTATGCCTTAATGTCTAGAAGGCAAATTTTCTCTTCTCAAATCTCTAGGGATAAATGCCTAGAAAAGACCAAGTAAATTGTCCTAGTCAAAATTTGAGGGTTGTTACAGCCCCGAGGATCATGTTCTTGAGAAGGGTGTCTAGATTCACCAATATCCTCTCCTCTTCAGACCAATGTTCCTCCCTCTTTTCCCTTCCTCTTCTAGATCCAGAAGGATCAAGAAGGGGATTGAGAGGTGATGTAGGGACATAAGGGACCTTCATTTAAGATTTTCATCATGTTCTTCTCAATACCAGTGATATGCAATATCATCCTAGCCTTCCACGTACCAAACTCATCACTGTTCCCACTGAATTTAGGAACAGGATTAATTGAATAGTGCACATGCACGTGTGGAGAAGCAGGAGTGAGGAGGAGGTGGTGGATTAGTGTTATTAACAATAGGTGGTTCATTATTTTGATCATTAACATTAACATTAGGATCAGGACCAAAATTAAAGCTTCCTTGTGTATTTTCTAGGTTGGCCATCAAGAAACAGATCTAGGCAATGTTTAGCCTTCTGCTCTGATACCAAATGTGAGTCCCTGAAATACGATGGTTAACCTAGAAAGTGTAAAATACAACAAGTCTAATAATCACTAGAATGGACTAGTATTACTTGTAAATAAATGCAAGAATATATAAACAAAGAAATACAAGACTTAAAGCAATAAACAAGTAAAGTGGAACATTATGTATTTTTCAATGGTGTATTTTATTTATGATATTAAATAAAATACAAGGTTGTGCGGAATCAAGATAATACAAATAAGTATGTATCCTAACAACCATGAATTACAAATGATCTATATTTGTCAAATAACTCTTTTGGATCGAGATACTTAAAGTTGTGAAGTATCCCAGTTTAAGATCGAGAGTATTTAAAAAAATTCACTCTAATGCAAAATGTATGCTTAAAAGTATTTTCTCAAAGAAATGACTTTGTATTTATAGGCAACAAAATTCACAGTGAATTTTGTGCCGTACAAATATGGTTGCATGCATTTAATGATCCGACAAGAACATTAAATGCATTGGTTAATGGTACAAGGATAAAGTCATATCGATATGTATTTATTCTTTTAACCAACCACCTTTACACGCATAAACTTTGGTAAAGAACAAGTGGATTGTTCTTTAGAAAGTGTGTAAAGGCAAAAGTCAATTCCTCGATATCAGTGTTCAGACTTGTAAGGTCTAGAACACTGACAATCCTCCAGTGTACAGATCTGGTAAGACTTCAGTGGACTCCGCCATTTGTCAGTCTTCTTTATTCTGACTTCAGTCTTTGACTTCAGTGAGAACGTCTTCAGTAGAGTAGATCTGGACTGGGGTGAAGTCCAGTGAGCTAATCTGGAGAATACTCCAGATTTTCTATACAAGTGTTTGCTCACTGGTCTTCCATTATTTCCAGACAAATCTTCAGAGGGACTCCAGATTCCAAGTCTGGAGTAGGTCCAGTAGAACACGTTTCTGGACAGATCTTCAGTAAGTCACCAGTAGTCAAGTCTGGAGCGAGTCCAGTAAATCTGGACCTAACATATTTTCTGATTTGTAATTATTTATTTAATTTAAATATTTAATTACTTATTTATTCACTTTATTGATTTATTAACTAAATAATTCCTTAAAAATACTTTTAAGTGTCATAATTGTCTTTATAAATTATGAATAATTTTATTTGAGTTATATTCTGATATATATGCTTCTTAATTTATAATTTCATGTTTTATACTTTTATTTGTGTATTTTCCATTAATTTTAATAATAATGTTTAATTAGTTATTTTTACTTAATTATTTATCTTTAAATTATGTAACACATGTCTCTTGACTCTTAACTATTTTTCTCCAGTAGGTTTTAGTTATTTTTATCAATGGTTAAGAAGATTTAGCCAAATTCATGATTTACATAATTTATTTATTGATTTATTTGCCTTTTAATTACCATTTAAATTCAATAATTCATGGAAATTCTTAGAAATCACCACACAATATTTTAGTCAAAAATCTCAGGCCTTTTAGGCAACTTTTATCAATAAAAACTCATATCAATTCAACCTCTCTTGTGTCTTTCTTATTTTGAGGACTTTAAGCTTAAAAATCGTTTACCGAAATAGTGATTTTAGTCTCATTTCTTAAGCTATTAAGGTATTTCAAAATGGATTTTCATTCTCATTTAAATATTTACAGTAAGTCCATCATATTTTGGTGATTCAAGTCGTGATAGTGGTGGTGGTGTGATATGTGCAATTTAGTGCTTTCGGTTAGTGATTATTTGACCCGAAAAGGTAATTTTTGAGCTTATTCTTGCCATGCATCAAGTGAATTGAGTTTTATACTTTTGAAATAACTTATTTCCAGTAGGTTTATCATATTTTCTTAGTCATAAGATTATGATGCATGTGTGTGCTCAAAATGCATTTTTGCGTGTTTTCGGTTTATGATTTCTAGCTTATTTTAACATGTTTTGATTCAAGCTTTATATCCTTGATATTTTATCAATTTTTCCAGAATATTATCATCAAGATTAACATATTTTTCAGTTATGACAAGTCCATATTCATCTCATAATCCAACAAAAGATCCAACTTCTTAAATCTAACATGCATGTAATCATCTCATCATTTTATCAACAAATCTTTATCCATCTTTAATCCAACAACATAAAAACATATTTTTATGAAAAACTACAGAAATATATTCATCAAGATACATAAAAATATAGTCATCTTTCAAAGGAAAACTCACTTTACAAGCTACTAATCTACAACAACACTTTTGGGTCTTAAACTTGTTGAATCCTTGGATTTTTCTTCATAGATTCGACATGCATGAGCATGGGAAGAAAGATCCTATCAACTTTGCCCTCATCAAGTGTATATTTGAAAGAAAACATGAAGAAAACATAACTTTTGATAAAACCTTTTAATATAAACAAGAGCAAGATTAGATCTAGTAAAAAGGATGAAGATTTATACCCTTTTGAAGTCGGTTTTGATGATGAAAATGAGCAGATTTTCGTGACCCTTATTGCCTCTAATAACCCTTAATCTAACCCTAAAACAAACCTTAAACCTTAGCTTGATACAATCCTTGCTTAATCCATAACAACCCTTATTATTAATACTTGTTTAGTATGATTTTTCTATGTGTTTTTACCCTTTGTTTGAGCCGAAAATAAGAAGGAGAAAAAGAGGGAGGAGAGGTTTTTCTTGAGAGGAGACAAGTTGGTATGTGAAGAGTGTGTAAAATGAGAGTTTCAAGAATGAGATTAAAGGTGAAATTTGAAATGAAGTGATGTGTGTGTGTGGTGCATTGGGGCCGGCCTAAAGGGGGTATTTGGAGGGGTTTTTCATTTTTTTTTTATAAAATGTGTGTGTATATAATTATATATGTATAGGTTAAGTGTATATATATGTTGTAAGGTTAATTTGTATTTATTTATAGTGTAAGTTAGTTATTTGTCCTAGTATCAATATGTGTATGTGTCGTGTATATATATATATATATATGTACTTACATTTGCATTTTTAATTTGTTACATAAGCCTTTATTTATAAATTTGTATGTATTTTTGATACTTATATATACTTACATATGCATTTACTAAGGTTTCAAGCACTTTCATGTACTTATGAGTTTATAAATACCTTTTGAGGTGGTAATTTGATTTTTTTGTCCAAATATATCTTAACTAACTTGGTGGTTAAATTGTTGGACGTTTATAAGGGTTTTTGATGATTATCTCAACTTGTGAGACTTACTTTATTATTTATATAACTTGATTAATTAGAAATTATATTTTTCTTCAATGGTATTTTATTTGATTAAATTTAGAACTAATCAATAGCTTTAGATTGCTAATTTAGGGGCATTAACTACTATCTTCAAGTATAACTATGGCTTGCGGGATCATAGACAACATAACTAGCACATATATAAAATTAAAAAGTAGGGTTGTTATATCCTTACCCCCTTAGAAGAATTCCGTCTCGGAATTTGAATTTGCTTAGGGAGTAAGTGCGGATATTTCTCGCGTATAAAGTCCTCGCGCTCCCATGTAAACTCGGGTTCGCGTTTCGTATCCCATCTAACTTTAACGATAGGGATCTTGCTTCTCTTAAGACGTTTCTCATCGCGATCGAGAACTTCTATTGGCTCCTCACGAAATTGGAGCTTATCTTCCACACGTAGTTCTTCAAGTGGGACTACTTTCGAATCATCCGCCATACATTTCTTCAAGTTCGACACATGGAATGTGTCATGAACATCTCCCAATTCTTGGGGTAATTTCAACTTATAGGCTACGGGGCCTATTCTAGCAACAATTTCAAATGGCCCAATGTATCGGGGGCTCAACTTTCCTCTTTTGTCGAACCTTACGGTTCCCTTCCATGGCGACACCTTTAATAGCACCTTGTCGCCAACCTCAAATTCTAGGGGCTTCCTCCTTTGATCCGCATAGCTCTTTTGCCGATCTCTTGCGGCCTTAAGCTTTTCTTTAATGATCGCCACCTTGTCCGTTGTCTCTTGGACAAAATCAATGGTAGCTAGGCTTCTTTCACCCGCCTCTACCCAACACATGGGTGATCTACATTTACGCCCGTATAGAGCTTCAAACGGTGCACATTGTATGCTAGAGTGATAACTATTGTTGTAAGTAAATTCCGCGTATGGCAAGTGTTCATCCCAACTTCCACTGAATTCTAATGCGCAAGCCCTTAGCATATCCTCCAGCGTTTGTATTGTACGCTCACTTTGCCCATCCGTTTGTGGGTGGTAAGCCGTGCGTAATGCTAACGTAGTGCCCATTGCTTCTTGCACAAGACTCCAGAAACGTGAGGTAAACCTACCATCCCTATCGGATATTATGGACAGAGGTACACCATGTAATATCACAATCCTTTCAACGTACAAGCGAGCTAAACGCTCAGTGTTCCAATCTTCTTTGATGGGGATGAAATGGGCTGATTTCGTAAGACGATCAACAATCACCCATATAGCATCATGACCTTTCTTTGTCCGAGGCAATTTCGTCACTAGGTCCATTGCTATTTGCTCCCACTTCCACTCGGGAATTTCCGACTGCTTTAAAAGTCCAGCTGGCTTTTGGTGCTCAGCTTTGACCATCGCACAAGTTATGCATCGGCTCACATATAGGGCTACATCACCATTCATCCCAGGCCACCAAAAGTCCCTTTTTAGACCTTGGTACATCTTATCCGCTCCCGGATGAATCGAGTATTTTGAATTGTGAGCTTCATTCATTAGTACCTCTCTCAGCCCATTGATCTTTGGACCCAAGCTCTTCCTTTGAAATACAAGATGCCTTCATCATCCCTATCGAACCTTGTTTCTACCCCACTCAAGGCCTCTTTTTCAATATTCTTCCCTTCAAAAGCCTTTGCTTGATCTTCTAAGAATTTGTCCCTTAGAGACATTTTCACTCGTAAGTGGTTAATTCTTGTCCTCGACACCTTAGTGCTCACCTTCCTACTAAGAGCGTCAGCAACAACATTTGCCTTTCCGGGGTGATACTTAATTTCGCACTCGTAATCGTTAAGCAGCTCCATCCACCTCCTTTGCCTCATGTTCAACATCTTCTGATTGAAGATGTGTTGCAAGCTCTTGTGATCGGTAAATATGGTGCACTTGGTGCCATAAAGATAATGTCGCCATATCTTCAAGGCAAACACTACGGATCCTAGCTCCAAATCGTGTGTCGAATAATTCTTCTCATGTGGCTTCAATTGCCTAGATGCGTATGCAATAACCTTGTCTCTTTGCATTAGTACGCACCCTAGCCCTTTATTCGACGCATCAAAATACACTACAAATCCTTCCATTCCATCCGGCAATGCTAGTATTGGTGCTTCACACAACATGTTCTTAAGCGTTTGAAACGCTTACTCTTGTTCTTCACCCCATTCGAACTCTCTTGACTTTTGGGTCAATTGGGTTAAAGGTACCGCAATCTTAGAGAATCCTTGAATGAACCTCCTATAATAACCCGCCAAACCTAGGAAGCTACGCACTTCCGTTGGTGTCTTGGGTGTCTCCCATTTCTTGATTGCTTTTATCTTAGACGGATCTACATGGATTCCTTTTTCGTTCACAATATGCCCCAGAAATTGGACTTGACGGAGCCAAAATTCACACTAAGAAAACTTAGCATATAGCTTCTCGTCTCTAAGTAGCTGCAAGATTATCCTCAGGTGCTTCTCGTGCTCTTCCTTACTTCTAGAGTATATCAAAATGTCATCGATGAACACTATGACGAATTTGTCCAAGTATGGCCTACAAATCCTATTCATTAGGTCCATGAAAACGGCTGGCGCATTTGTGAGACCAAATGGCATCACTAGAAACTCATAATGCCCATAGCGAGTTCTAAAGGCCTGATGTGCTAAATCGAGTTTAAAAAATTATAAACTAGAAATACCTAGAAACTCACTACTACACACTATCGGGAAGTGGACCCGTTCGTATGCAATATAGTTAAGAGGTAAGTCCGTGTTCGTTCTCGGGGATTGGTTTGAACTAGTTGTTTAATAAAATGGTTTGGAAAACAGGGTGTTGCTTCGAATCTCACTTTGACAATTAAATGAAAATAAATTTAAAAGACAAAACGCATAAAAGTAAAGAAAAGCTTCAGACAATATTAATAAAGATCATCCACCTTGAATTCGCTAGAATTCAAACATGATTGCATTCAATTAAGACCAAATTCATTGAGTTGAAAAGATAATCGTAAAAGGATTAAGGTGCTCACGTGGTACCACCAACCGTGAGCAAATTACCCAATCACCTAAGTTGCTAGTTTAATTACCCAAGCCGGTACCACCAATGCCTAGACAACCTTACCAACAATTAGTTTGCTTGACTATCGAATTAACAATTGTGCCTATGTGAAGATAACGTGGTACCACCAACCGTTATAAAACACGTTGACAAAATGACTCCTTTTATTAAAATGATATTCACTATCATACCATGAACTAGTGATAATTGCTCATAGACAAACAACTATTTGAAAATCACATATGCATCCAACTAGTACCACTAACGAAGAACACACATGCCACCAATATCATAATAATATATATAAAAGAATTAAATCATCAAGATCTCGACACAACGATAATTGAAATCAACTCTTTGAATTAAAACATATAGCAATCACATCATTCGTCTAGTTTCATCAAGGTGGATGATTGAAGGATTAGCCACTCATGATTAAATTGAAATAACAATCAAAATAAAGGAAGAACATGATGTACCAATCGTTCTTGAAATTGAAATTGAAATTGCAAGACAATAAAATAGATACGATCTAAGTGGGTGCCCGTGAATCTTCAATGAATCAGACGAAGAAATCTACCCTTGATCCTTGAAGGAATCCCTTGGAGAGCAGCTCCTAGAAAGAATTTGGATGATTGGGAAAATAGGGTTTTTTCTTTATATACCTCCCCCAAAATCTGCAGCAAAAGGCTGCAACCTGATACTCCCGTGCACTCACTGCGGCGCAGTGGCCTTGTGCACTTCCCACTGCGGCGCAGTGAGAATTCACTGGAATTGTTTATTCGTTGTTGACTGCGGCGCAGTGGGGTGTGAATGCTCCCACTGCGGCGCAGTGATAATTCACTGGAATCTTGTATCTTTGGTACCCAACGACTGCGGCGCAGTGGGGCAATAACCCTCCCACTGCGGCACAGTGCATATCTGCTGAAATCTTTGTTCTTCATTATCAACATCACTCGAACACTCGGGTCAACTTCTTGTCCAAAAATCGTCAGAAAATGTACCAAATGGACGCGCAACCTGCTAAGAACCTGAAAGCACTGATGTGCTAAATCGAGTTTAAAAATTAAAACTAGAAATACCTAGAAACTCACTACTACACACTATCGGGCAGTGGACCCGATCGTATGCAATATAGTTACAAAGTAAGTCCAGGTTCGTTCACGGGGATTGGTTTGAATCAATTGTCTAATGGAGTAGTTTGGAAAACAGGGTGAAACACTTTGAATCACACTTTGGCAATTAAAGTAAAATAACTTTAAAGACAAAAACGCGTAAAAGTAAAGGTAAAGCTTCAAACAATAATAGTAAAGATCATCCACCTTGACTTTGCTAGACTTCAAACATGATTGCATCAATTAAGACCAACTTCATTTAGAGTTGACAAGATAATCGTGAAAGGATAAAATGCTCGCGTGGTACCACCAACCGCTCACAAATCACCCAAACACCTAAATTGCTAGTTTAATTACCCAAGCCGGTACCACCAATGCCTAGACAACCTTACCAACAATTAGTTTGATTGACTATCAAATTACCAATTGTGCCTGTGTGAAAATAACGTGGTACCACCAACCGTTACAAAACACGTTGACAAAATGATTCCTTTTATTAAAATGACATTCACTATCATACCATGAACTAGTGATAATTGCTCATAGACAAGCAACCGTTTGAAAATCACATATGTATTCAACTAGTACCACTAACGAAAAACACACATGCCACCAATATCATAATAATAACATAAAGGAATTAAATCATCAAGATCTCGACACAATGGTAATTGAAATCAACTCTTTGAATTAAAACATATAGCAATCACATCATTCGTCTAGTTTCATCAAGGTGGATGATTGAAGGATTAGCCACTCATGATTAAATTGAAATAACAATCAAAATAAAGGAAGAACATGATGTACCAATCGTTTGAAAAATAGAAATTGCAAGACAATAAAATAGATACGATCTAAGTGGGTGCACGTGAATCTTCAATGAATCGGAAGATGATGAAATCTTGAGTTGATCCTTGAAGGTGTTCCTTGAAGTGCAGCTCTTAGAAAGAAGACTTGATAAATTGGGGATTAGGTTATGTAAACTATTTATACCCCCTTCATTCTGATGCAAATGATCGGTCAAAGCCTTGCCTACCCGTGTCAACACTGCGTCGCAGTGGCTAGTGGAGGCCCAACTGCGGCGCAGCCATATATTACTGGGTTGCAGCCACGCTTTTCAATCCACTGACTGCGGCGCAGTGGCTAGGTGTGGTTGCCACTGCGTCGCAGTACAATATTACTGGTCTCGATGCTCATTTTCCACTAGCTGACTGCGCAGTGGCTAGGTGTGGTTGCCACTGCGTCGCAGTACAATATTACTGGACTGGATGCTCATTTTCCCTCTGGAGTGGCTAGGTGTGGTTGCCACTGCGTCGCAGTACAATATTACTGGACTGGTAGTGCCTTACAACATAGATGACTGCGGCGCAGTGGACTTGTTCACCACCACTGCGTCGCAGTATAAAAGTACTGAACCGAAGGCCACACATCAACTTATGAATACTTGCATATTTTTTTCCTCTCTCTTTTCACCTTAACAACTCTCGAACTCTCCAATCAACTTCATGGCCTCAAAATTACTCGAAATTGCACCAAACGGAAACGTCACATGTTTAGAACCTGAAACCACTAACAAAACCCATAAACGCGCCAAATGCCAGCAAAATCGACTAAAAACATATAATAAAAAGGCCAATAACGAAGTGGACGATGGGTATAAATTGGTCACATCAAATCCCCCCACACTTGAGCATTGCTTGTCCTCAAGCAAATCCAACATTTAAAGAAAAAGTAATCCTTGGCAAAGAAGCTAAATAAACAATTACGAGTATCAAAAAGAACAACACCAAGTATGTCAAAGACAAAGAAGTTGGGTGAAGCAGTTTTAATCTTAAATGAAAACCCGAAATGTTTGACAATATCTGAACAATCCACAAGCCTCAATAACACGACTATGCACAAGTGAAACAAATGAACCTATCAATATCATTCTACTCCAACGAACTTACTTTTGGGGTTGAATATATCAAGAATCACTCATAGCACAGTCGTGATGCATATCTTACCATAGGCTTGAACGAGGATCATAGCTCCACCGACATGGCGTAAGCACCAAGTACATCATCAAAATAGGCATATAGAACGGTTATATAGTTAGGCTAAGGTATATATAGTGGATATTTACAATGAGTGAGGGAGTGTAGGTTAGAAATGAAAGGAATCAATCAAAAGTATAAGGTAAGTATGAAATATGTACAAAATAGTCTAATCAAAACCCGTACCATTGATTGCCAACAACCCATAAATTGCTATTCCGCTAAAACACCTCAAAAATACCAAGCAAACTCGACACCATTGTGGTGTATCAACTTCAAACAACTTAAAGTCAACCAAGCCCTCCATTCTTAACGATACAACACCACTCTAGACACAACTTAAAAATGAGAAGTACCCACTAGTAGCCCAAGTTCTTTTTTTTTTTTTTTTTTTTTTTTTTTTTTTTTTTTTTTTTTTATTTTTGAACTCTTTTTTCTATTATTGAACCACTTTTACTCTACTAGTAGGCACCCTCTTACAATGATGATTATGTCTAAACACTTACTTTCTTTTGAACAATCCAACACATTCCCATAGACCAACAATATTCCACCGACACCCCATTGAAGCTCTCCCAAACCGTCCAAACAAACCAATGACAATCAATGGCCCCCCAGATTAGACTATCGGAATAGTAAGGTATAATTAGGTAAAGTTTACATAAATGAGTGGATATATACAATGGTAAAGGCTAAGTTAAAATGGTGTATAAGAAAGGTTTACAAAGAAAGGAAGGATGTATATGTAAGTGAGTATAAGTATAGTAAGGGTATGAATATACAAAAGGAAAAGTGAAAATAAAGGAAAGAAAGAAAGAAAAGTATGGGTCAAACCTATATGCCAATTCGTCATCCGATGTACTTTTATCACAAAAGTGATCTCACTGCGGTTTCGTCACGATCACAAGGCCAAGTTCTAGCTCAACACATC
>CM067172.1:102037773-102084615 GCA_034093135.1 Erigeron breviscapus | reverse complement strand
GAGGTTTAAAGCTGCCAGAAACTTTGCAGTGGTCCCACAAGATATCAGGAGGTACCCTGGCGCAGACACAAGATGTAATAAGTGTGGCACTCGTCACGTGGGAAATTGTCCTACTTTCCACCGTTGTAAAAAGTCGGGACATCTGGCAAAGAACTGTAGGGAGAAGGTACCCAATCAATGCTATGAGTGTGGAAGTGAAACTCATTTCCGACCAGCGTGTCCAAGACTTAATCAAGCCCCGAACAACAATGCTATAGTTCCAATGAGGAACAATGCTGGGAATAATCAAGTTGGAAATCTGGGGAGAAATCAAGGAGGTCAAGGTAGAGGCCGAGTGTTTGCTTTGGATGATGCTGATGCACGACGTGATCCTAAAGTTGTGATAGGTACATTCATACTCAATAATCATTATGTATTTGTGTTATTCGACTCTGGCGCTGATAAAAGTTTCGTATCCTTAGAATTTAAGTCTCGATTTGGTATAGTAGCTATCCCTATGAAAGACACTTATGTTATCGAATATGCAAACGGTCAAAAGTATATTGCTAGAGATCATTTAGTAGATTGCAGTTTGGTATTGGCCGGTAAGACTTTTAAAACTGACCTAATTCCTATAGAACTAAGTAGTTTTGATGTGATTATTGGTATGGACTGGTTATCTAAGGTTAGAGCTGATATAAGTTGTTATGAGAAGATTGTTAGAATACCCCTTCAGAATGACGAAACCCTAATAGTGCAAAGAGACAAGTCAGGAAAGAAATTGATCTTAATATCGGCAATAAAAGCAAATAAGTATTTACAAAAAGAACACCCTGCTTTCTTAGCATTAGTAGTTGAAAGGAAACCAGTGGGTAAAGACATGCAAGATATTCCAGTAGTTAGAGATTTTCCGGAGGTGTTTCCTGAAGATTTGACGGGACTTCCACCTCACAGACCAGTTGAGTTTGGAATAGATTTGGTCCCTGGAGCTGCACCCGTGGCCAAGGCACCCTATCGCCTTGCGCCGTCAGAAATGCAAGAATTGTCCGAACAACTTCAAGAGTTGTTAGCTAAAGGACTAATTCGTCCAAGTTCATCACCGTGGGGAGCTCCAATACTATTTGTCAAGAAGAAAGACGGCTCTATGCGCATGTGTATTGATTACAGAGAATTGAACAAGTTGACTGTCAAGAACAGGTACCCTTTACCTCGCATTGACGACTTGTTTGACCAACTGGAAGGTGCATCACACTTTTCCAAGATTGATCTCAGATCTGGGTATCATCAACTCAGAGTCAGAGAGACGGACGTTCCTAAAACAGCTTTCAGAACTTGTTATGGACATTATGAGTTTTTGGTTATGCCTTTTGGCTTAACCAATGCGCCTGCTGTGTTTGTGGACTTAATGAATCGAGTATGTTGACCGTATCTTGACAAGTTTGTCATTGTATTCATTGATGACATACTGATCTACTCGAGAAATAAAGACGAACATGAAGGTCATCTGAGAACCATTCTACAACTACTCAAGGATCAAAAGTTGTACGCAAAATTCTCAAAATGTGAATTCTGGATTAGGGAAGTACGATTCTTGGGTCATGTAGTGAATATGGATGGAATCCACGTAGATCCATCAAAGGTCGAAGCAATAAAGAAATGGGAAGCCCCTAAGACTCCGACAGAAATCCGCCAATTTCTCGGATTGGCTGAATATTATAGGAGATTCATCGAGAACTTCTCAAAGGTTGCTCAACCTTTGACGTTGTTGACTCAAAAGACCAAGGAATTTGTTTGGCAGGATGCTCAAGAAAAGGCATTTCAAACATTGAAAGACAAGCTATGTAATGCTCCTATTTTAGCGTTACCGAATGGAATTGAAAACTTCGTGGTATACTGTGACGCATCACATCAGGGCATGGGATGTGTACTTATGCAGGAAGGTAAGGTCATTGCTTACGCTTCCAGACAACTCAAAATCCACGAAAAGAATTATACAACCCACGATCTCGAACTCGGAGCGGTTGTTTTTGCCTTAAAGATTTGGAGGCACTACTTGTATGGTACAAAGTGTACGGTATTCACAGATCACAAAAGTCTTCAGCATATCTTCGATCAGAAAATGCTAAATATGAGACAAAGACGATGGGTAGAATTACTCAGTGATTATGATTGTGAACTCAAATATCATCCAGATAAAGCAAATGTGGTTGCTGACGCGCTGAGTAGAAAGGATAGAATTTCACTATCTGTAATAACAAGAGCAAGTTCTTATCTTGGCTAGTCATTAAGGGATAGAGTTTTGGATGATCAAAACGAGGCCCAGCAACCAGGGCGTATCGAGAAAGAAGCATTGTGGAATGCTGAATGTTTATTTGAATTGGATGGTGATGGGATCCGACATGTCAAGGGCAGAGTGTGGATTCCCAAGTATAATGTACCTAGAGAACTCTTGATGAACGAGAGTCATCGATCTAAGTATTCAATCCATCCTGGTGCTGACAAAATGTACCACGGATTAAAGGATTTTTATTGGTGGCCTGGTATGAAAAGAGATATCGCCACGTATGTATCAAAATGTTTAAATTGTTCAATGGTTAAGGCGGAGCACCAAAAGCCTTCTGGGCTGCTCCAGCAACCCCAAATTCCTGACTGGAAATGGGAACAGATCACCATGGATTTCATTACGAAGTTACCTCGAACCCTGAAAAGATACAATACTATTTGGGTCATTGTTGATCGATTAATGAAGTCTGCACACTTCATTCCCATACGGGAGAATTGGAAGATAAAGAAATTGTCTCATTATATATTGAGAAGATTGTGTCACTTCATGGTGTTCCTGTGTCTATTATCTCTGATCGTGATGGTCGTTTCACTTCACAATCATGGAGATATTTTCAAAACGCCTTAGGCACTCAGTTGAATTTGAGTACGGCTTACCATCCACAAACGGACGGGCAAAGTGAGCGTACCATTCAGACGTTGGAAGACATGCTTCGGGCATGTGTTATTGATTTCAAAGGTAGTTGGGATACCTTTTTGCCGTTAGCTGAATTTTCATATAATAACAGCTATCATACAAGCATTAAATGTGCGCCTTTTGAGGCTTTGTACGGGCGAAAATGTAGATCGCCTGTTTGTTGGCTCGATGCTGGTGAGCGTCATTTGTACAAATATGGACTGGTTCAGAAGACTACTGACCAGATTGTTGAAATTAGGGCACGGCTGAAGGCGGCTCAGGATCGCCAAAAGAGCTATGTAGATCGTAGGAGGAAACCACTTGAGTTTCAAGTGGGAGATAAAGTTATGTTGAAAGTGTCACCTTGGAAAGGCACTGCACGTTTTGGCGTGCGAGGAAAACTTAGTCCTCGTTATATCGGACCATTTGAAATTGTTCAAAGGATTGGTTCCGTGGCTTATAAGCTCAAATTACCCCAAGAGCTGGAACATGTTCATCCCACATTTCATATATCGAATCTTAAGAAATGTTTGACTGATGAAACATTGATTGTACCTGTCGAAGACTTGCAAGTGAATGACTCTCTTCAATTCGTTGAGGAACCTATTGAAATTCTAGACCAACAGCTCAAACAACTTAGACGTAGTCGTATCAAGTAGGTCAAAGTTCGTTGGAACTCAAAACACGGACCCGACTCGACTTGGGAACGTGGGGATTATATGAGAGATAAGTATCCTCATCTGTTTACTGAGCAAGACTTTATTTCGGGACGAAATCCTTAGAAGTCGGGGATGCTGTGACAACTCGTAATTTATTAGAAACGGGTTAGTCTTAATCTCGATCATTTATATAATTTCGTCTAATTTAGAGATTTTGACGTGGAAATTATTAGATAATTGAACATTTGATATAGTTCAATTAGACGTATCCTGATGACGTAGACTATTAGCTATTTAGACGAATGCCGAGTCTTAAAATAACTTTAAATGACGATTTAAAAGTTATGTATTGAACACAATAAATAGACTGTTTAAACTTAATATTTCTAAAGTTTACTTTGACTAAATTTTATTGACTTGTCTTAACTAAAATGAGACGAGGGAAAATACATTTACTTTAAATTATAACCTTTTAGTCAAATGGTAGTTAATCGTAAGCATTTTTACCAAATTAAGGGTATTAGAAATAACCAAAATGAGGCCACATGGGCTGAAATGTTTTGAGAGGCAGGGAATTAAACACCCCTTCTCTCCTTCTCTTTGTGTCGACCCCAAACCCACACCACACACACACAACACATATATCAATCAAAACACACACTCAAATTCTCTCAATCTCTTTATCTCTTCATCAAAAATCTGTTTTGGCAAAGGAGTAATCAAGGGGAATAATCAATTTCAATAATAATTTGGGTATTATCATCATCATCATCTTCTTCAAATTATTTCAAGAAAACTTCAAGTTTTGGTAAGTTATCCTTTTTCTACTAAACTTTGATTTGAATTGATTCAATCTTAGTATTATTTCAGTTTTTGGTTAATTAAATTGTGGGACTATGAATATGAAATGGGTTTTGGCTTTTGTTGAATAAATGAATTTGATTAGGATTAGGTCTTTGAAATCAAAATGGTTGAATTTGTGAAATAGTTATCGAAATAGTATTGTTTCCAGGTTATTGAACCTGTTGGTACTTGTTGAAATGAAAAGATTTGAAATGGAAACGATTTGGTTTGGCGAAAATGGGCAAAAACTGCACTTTCACTCGTGCAGGTCTGCATTCGCGCCGCGATCTAGTTGAATTTGGCCTTCGCGCCGCGAATGGTTCACCTCGCGCCGCGAGTTTTTAGTCTGTTTGACATTTTTAGTTTTTGACAACTTGAACGTTTGAACTTGGTGAATATCGAATGGTACTTTAGACTACCTTATAATGACAATGTCATTGATATTACCAACTAAAGTTAAATAAAATGAAAGTTTAAATCACATTCTCGGTTATGGCATTCTAGGGTCTATAGCTAAGTAGTTCTACATAGGATACTTGTCGTTGTGAGCTTGGATCCTCACTATTGGTAATCATATCATAGGTTTTGGATAACGTGGAGAATTGAATGTGGATCTTCTCGAGCTACTTTGCACCTTTTAGCATTTAGATCGCTAAGGTGAGTTTATGGCGCCCTTTTCCTTTTACTTTGGGCCTGAAAAGCATGTGTTATGGTATACACTATTTGTTAAATAAATGATTGCTTTGTGAGTATGCCATGTGATTTGGATACTTAGATCATTTGACTTAAATTTGCCATGTTGACGGCTGTCGAAAATGTGTATACGTGTCATTTATTAAATGTTGAATGAAATGACTTTGAATTGCCGTGTGATGGCTGATTAAATTGTTTCTTTGTGTTTGACAAACTAAAATGTTGCCCTGTGTAGTTATCACTGTTATGAAACCCTAGTGGTTGTATTGTCAGACTTAGTTCTTGACTGTCTTGGTTATGGTCCGCACCCACTAGTAGAAGGAAATCCTGTGCGAGGCATGTTGACTGATACTGTCGGATGTTGTTTCCCGGCTGTCATATGCTAGTCATAAACATTGTTGTGGTGCGCACCCCATTTTAGAGGGAAATCCTGTGCGAAGCAATGTAGCATAGTGACTGATACTGTCGGACTTGGCTCCCGGCTGTCATATGCTTTAGTCGGACTTAGACCCCGGCTGTCTTGTTATGAAATATTATCAGGTTTTTGATCCTGATTGTCTTGTTGAAAATAACTACACGTCATTGTGTTCTCTCAATGACGATTAAAATTTGGTCAAACATACTGTAAACTCACCAACTATTTCGATAGTTGATCCTCTCAAATTTCATGCTTTTTCAGGGAACCAACAGTAAGTATTGGAAGCGTATATGGCATTTTAGAAGCCATCTTTTGAACTTTGGACATCAGACTTCTGAGGACTATCGTATTATTAGTCCTAATTGTACTAGACTGTCCAAATGTTATTATTGTATTAAGTGGACCCATTTCCAATTGAGGATAGTTTGTATCCGTGTATTGGGGTCCACATCCGAACGATTATACTTGTAATAAACTTGTATTTGGATTAATGGATGTAATCTCTATTTACCTTCTGATTAGTACGCAATTATTTGTTAACCCTGTATTTCCGTTACAACGGGGTGTGACAGTATACATATATTGGTGTTTGAACTTCTTTAATTATGAGATTTTTGTTATGTTTTAGGATATACGTTGTAATACTTGCAGAGGAGGATATGTATTTGTTAAAGTAAGTGTTAGGTCTAGATTTAGTCCAGATTTACTGGACTCTCTCCAGACTCGACTACTGGAGCCTTACTGAAGATCTGTCTAGAAACGTGTTCTACTGGACCTACTCCAGACTTGTAATCTGGAGTCCCTCTGAAGATTTGTCCAGAAATAACGGAAGACCAGTGAACAAATACTTGTATAGGAAATCTGGAGTATTCTCCAGATGAGCTCACTGGACTTCACCCCAGTCCAGATCAACTCTACTGAAGACATTCTGACTGAAGTCAAAGACTGAAGTCTGAAGAAAGAAGACTGACAAATGGCGGAGTCCACTAGAAAGTCTTACCAGATTTGTACACTGGAGGATTGTCAGTGTTCTAGACCCTACAAGTCTGAACACTGATATCGAAGATTGACTTTTCCTTTACACACTTTCCAAAGAACAATCCACTTATTCTTTACCAAAGTTTGTGTGTGTAAAGGTGGTTGGATAAAAGGACACAAAGTCATTTGATGTGACTTTATCCTTATTCCTTATCCAATACATTTAATGTTCTTGTCGGATCATTAAATTTATGCAACCATTGTCACCAGAAAGGTCTCCTTAAACAAGAGGTATGAGTCATTTTTTGCTCAACCTAACGAGTCTCTCACTGGTACTTACACCAGATTTATGAGTATCATAAACCAATTGAGAGGTCTTGGGGTTGAGAAGGACAAGAAAGAGATTGCTGTTACATGGCTCTGGAAGACGATGAGCACCTGGTGAAGGAAGATGTCACATCTGGACGATGGGTAGACATTGTTATTAAGAAGGTTAGTGATTATGACTGTGCAACTGACCAAGAACTAAAACTGGACATAGCTGAAGCTCTTAATTCTGATTTAATATTTGTAGAAACTGTTAGATCTGATTGTGTAAATGGTCTAGAAACAGATTCTTCTGAAATAACTGCTTTAAAATCAAAGTTAAAAGAACTTCAAGACATTGAACTGGCATTTCAAGCCTAGGTTCTGGTAACTGAACAATTGATTCAAGAAAAACAAGATCTTGAAGTCATTTTAGAGAAAGAAAAACTGGTGATTAAATCATGGCTAGAAACCAAAAAGCCATATGATGCTGGAGTAAAACAATTTCCTGCTCAAAAACGTGCATACTTAGATGGAAATACTCATGTAGCATCATTAATACCAGTAATCGATCGATTACCAGAGGAGTTCAGGCCCACCACTGTCTATGATGAGCCTGTAACTCCCAAGACCAATTTTTACCCAGTTCAATCCCCAGAGGTCAAGACTGGAGCATTCCAGATGACTGCTCCAGTTAAAGAGGTTTATCGTAATAAACCTTTGCCTCAGACCAATCCCCTACCTATGCCTAGGACTGGAAAGGCTAAGGTGTCATCTGAAGAAAATATTTTGTCCAGGTTAGAGAGCCAGATTCAAATTCTGACTCGTCAATCTCAAAGTTTTAATGCAAGATTAAACTTTATTGAGGGTACTTCATCTGGCCCTAGACAAAATACAAAACCTTTTGCTAAGAAAGTTAAATCTATTTCTCCAGTTGAGAAAAAGAAAAAGGTTTCAAAACTATCAACCCCAGTGGTCTTTTCAACTAAGACCACTGTTGAAGAAAGTGAACTAAACCAGATTGCCCCAGGGACCTATTAGGGAGGATCCAGTGAACCCATCAGTCGGTGGGTTCCCAAATCTAACTGATAAGTATCTGGTGTATGTGCAGGGCGATCGAAAGAAATATATCTGGTATCTTGACAGTGCTGCTGGCAGGACGATGACCGGATGTAAGACCCTGCTGGAGGAGTTCACCATTTCTGATGGACCCTCCATTACTTTTGGAAATGATGGTTGTGGAAAGACTGAGGGATACGGTGTTCTGAACAATGGACAAGTCAAGTTCAGACGTGTTGCATTTGTGAATGGTTTGAAATATAACTTGATCAGTGTAAGCCAACTGTGTGATGATGGCTATCAAGTCTTATTCAATATTGCTCAGGGTATCGTATTCAACAAGGACTGGAAAGGCTAAGGTGTCATCTGAAGAAAATATTTTGTCCAGGTTAGAGAGCCAGATTCAAATTCTGACTCGTCAATCTCAAAGTTTTAATGCAAGATTAAACTTTATTGAGGGTACTTCATCTGGCCCTAGACAAAATACAAAACCTTTTGCTAAGAAAGTTAAATCTATTTCTCCAGTTGAGAAAAAGAAAAAGGTTTCAAAACTATCAACCCCAGTGGTCTTTTCAACTAAGACCACTGTTGAAGAAAGTGAACTAAACCAGATTGCCCCAGGGACCTATTAGGGAGGATCCAGTGAACCCATCAGTCGATGGGTTCCCAAATCTAACTGATAAGTATCTGGTGTATGTGCAGGGCGATCGAAAGAAATATATCTGGTATCTTGACAGTGCTGCTGGCAGGACGATGACCGGATGTAAGACCCTGCTGGAGGAGTTCACCATTTCTGATGGACCCTCCATTACTTTTGGAAATGATGGTTGTGGAAAGACTGAGGGATACGGTGTTCTGAACAATGGACAAGTCAAGTTCAGACGTGTTGCATTTGTGAATGGTTTGAAATATAACTTGATCAGTGTAAGCCAACTGTGTGATGATGGCTATCAAGTCTTATTCAATATTGCTCAGGGTATCGTATTCAACAAGGACTGGAAGGTAGTGTTGATTGCTCCCAGAAAAGGGAATGTGTACGTGATAGATATGGAAAGCTCTCCTTCAGAGCAGTGTTTCTATACTCAAGCTGATGAAGGCACAAACTGGTTATGGCACAAAAGGTTATCCCATTTAAATTTCAAAAATATTAATAAGTTGTCCAGAAAACAACTTGCAGATGGGATACCTTCAGTTTCCTTCAAAAAGGAAAGGCCATGTCCAGGATGTGAGATGGGTAAGCAAAAACGTACCAGTTTCAAGACCAGACAGAATTTTAGCATATCTGAACCTCTTCATATGCTTCATATGGACCTCTTTGGTCCAGTGAATGTTCAGACTCGTGCTGGTAAAAGATACACCCTGGTGATCATTGATGAATTCTCCATATATTGTTGGGTGATCTTTCTTAGGTCTAAAAATGAAGCTGCTGATGAAATCATCAGTCTTATCAAGCAAATTGAGCTCAAGTACAGTCGAAGAGTGTGTCAGTTAAGAAGTGACAATGGAACAGAATTCCAGAATGCAACTCTGGAGTCATTCTGTACTGACACTGGCATCTCCCAGAATTTCTCATCAGCCCGCTCTCTAGAACAAAATGGAGTGGTGGAAAGGAAGAATCGAACGCTGATAGAAGCTGCCAGGAGTATGCTAGCTGAATCTGGTCTGTCTACCAGTTTCTGGGCGGAAGCAATTGCAACTGCTTGCCACACCCAGAATCGATCAGTGTACATCAAAAGACACAAAAAGACAGCCTATGAAGTCTTAAGAAATAGAAAACCAAATATTGGTTATTTTCACGTTTTTGGATGTCCAGTTTACATCCTGAACGACTCTAGTCAGTTAGGCAAATTTGACGCCAAAGCTGATGAAGGGTATTTCTTAGGCAATTCAGCCATTCGCAAGGCCTTCAGAGTCTACAACAAGAAACTGGAGAAGGTCCATGAGTCAATTAATGTCACATTTGATGAATCAAATGTTGCAATCAACAAGAAGCCAGCCCTTGACTCTCCCCCAGTAACTCCAATTGTCTTTTGTGAATTTGATCCGATAAACGACATAAATGAAGATTCAAAAGACACAGTTTCCAGTCATCCTGATCTGGAACCTGTTCAGAAAAAGAAACTCTCCAGTAGTACTCCATTCTATCCTTCTATTATTTTCAAACTACCCTCTGAAATTAATATTGGATCAGATGTCCGTACTACTCCCCCAGTATCAGTGTCAGTTGAGAATAGACCAGAAATGTCTTCTTATGAAGAATTCCAAACTGAACCAGTACTTCAGGAAATGCCTTCAAATGAAGAATTTCATGATGCAAATCGTGATTTAAATGACTCAGATGAAGATACTGAAGTAGTCTGGCAAGATCGTCCTCCAGAAACAACTCCAGAGGAGACTCAACTGAATTCTTGCACTGATATTGTTCTCAGTAACAATCCTGGTCAGTACTCCAGATGGACAAAAGCTCATCCTATTGATTAGATCATAGGTGACTCCAGTAGAGGAGTTCAGACCAGAAGAGCCTCCAGTAATCAATGCTTATACGTTAGTTTTCTATCTTTGATGGAACCAAAGAAGATTGACGAGGCTATGGAAGATCCAAGCTGGGTGACTGCTATGCAAGAAGAGCTTCACCAGTTTGAAAGGAACAAGGTCTGGTATCTGGTTCCTTTCCCAGTTGGAAAGAAAGAACCAATTGGAACAAGATGGGTCTTCAGAAACAAAGTAGATGAAGATGGCCACGTAATCAGAAACAAGGCCAGACTGGTAGCACAAGGCTACTGCCAGTCAGATGTCGACTTTGATGAATCATTTGCTCCAGTGGCTAGATTTGAAGCGATCAGAATATTCTTAGCATTCGCTGCTTATCATCAGTTCAAGGTCTACCAGATGGATGTAAAGAGTACTTTCTTGAATGGAAAGCTTGAAGAAGAAGTTTACGTCAGACAACCACCAGGTTTCGTTGATGAAAAGCATCCACATTGGGTATATCGTCTGGACAAAGCGCTTTATGGCCTCAGACAAGCCCCACGTGCCTGGTATGACACTCTGACTAAACATTTGTTGAAAAACGGTTTCAAACGAGGTGCAATTGACAATACCTTATTTATTCTTCATGAAAAAGGTAATCTGTTAATGGTACAAATTTATGTTGATGATATTATTTTTGGGTCTACTGATGAAAACATGTGGAAGAAATTTTCGAAAATAATGTCAACTGAATATGAGATGAGTTTGATGGGGTGAACTAACATATTTTCTTGGACTCCAGATTAAACAAAACAAAGATGGCATTTTTATTAATCAGGAGAAATATGTTAGATATCTTTTAAAGAAATTTGATATGAACTCTTCACCATCTAAACCAACTCCAATTTCTGCACCACTGACACTGGACTCCGATCCAGATGGTAAACCAGTGAACACCACTGTCTATAGAGGCATGGTTGGCTCACTGATGTATTTAACTGCCAGTAGACCAGATATTATGTTTTCAACATGTTTATGTGCCAGATATCAGTCTAATCCAAAGGAATCTCATATGCTTGCTGTAAAGCGCATACTGAAGTACCTTAAAGGTGTCCCCAGTCTAGGTCTTTGGTATCCCAAAGGCTCAGGCATGGATCTAATGGGTTATTCAGATTCAGATCATGCAGGTTGTAAGATAGATAGGAAATCCACAACTGGTGGATGTCATTTCCTAGGTGGCAAACTGGTCAGCTGGACCAGTAAGAAGCAAACTTCAGTTTCATTGTCCACTGCTGAAGCTGAATACGTGTCTGCAGCCAGTTGTTGTGCTCAGATACTCTGGATGAAGAACCAGTTGCTTGATTATGGTATTAATATTCAAAGACCCCAATCTTTTGTGATAATACCAGTGCCATTGCTATCTCAAATAATCCAGTTATGTACTCCAGAACGAAGCACATTGATCTCAGGTATCACTTCATTCGTGATCATATTATGAAAAACAACATTGAACTCCATTTTATTCCCACTGACAAACAACTCGCTGACATTTTTACCAAACCTCTGGATGTCAAAACTTTTGAATATCTTGTTGGTGAGTTGGGAATGTTAAATCCTTAAATCTGGTGACTGCTCAGATATTGAACGCCTTTGTGTACTATCTTTGCACTATTAGATTTCTGGAACAACATTCCAGGGAAAGACTTGAAAGATATTTTTCTATTAAAAATGTTTTAAGTTCAAAGGGAATTTATTAATTTATTTTCTCACTGGACAAACTCTTCAGAAAATATTACTGGTGCTTTGTAAATATGTCCCTCTCACTGGTAACTGGACAGATTGAAGTGCGTATTTGAGGTGACTTATGTCTCCTTGTAAATGTGTCCCTCTCATTTGTCTGAATTAGTTGACGTGCAAGTTTGAGGTTGTCACACCCCATAATAATGCGGAAGGGTACGAGGTGCAACATTAATGAAATCACAACACAAGGCATAATGAACGACTATAAAGGAGTCGTTTTGAAAACATTTCATTTAACATAAGTTCATTGTCTTGAAATATTGGAAATACATTAAGGAAAAACATTACAATAATTTAAAGAGTATTTTTAGGAATTCTAAATCCTCGATAGGTGGTGCTATCATTGGTTTCGACAACAATGATAACTTGAACAAAGGTAAAGTCTTTTCCATGATAAAAACGAAACATCAACTCCAAGTGGCGAAATAGCCTTATGAGAATCCTACCGTGCATCTTACGGACCTGAGATACATGCTAAAATGGGTCAACAATAATGTTGGTGAATTCATAGGAGAAAATAAGTACTTTGCATGAAACCACAAGATTTAAGTGTGACCATTGCTAACCCGCAATGTCGTGTAGCCATTGATCAAAAACAATGCTAGGAAAAATATAATGTATATATTGTACTAAGCTCATGAATTGAAACTCGACGGTAATAAGTAACATTGTGCCTCGGCAAGTATTTGATCCGTAATACTTGGGAATCCAAATATGCATGCATTCGTTCGACCATCAACGGTCAAGTTGGTGCGACCAACCCGAATGGGGGTGTCAACCCAAATAGTACTATTCATCATATCACGTTTAAATCCATAACTAACAATTCACGATGGGAGGGCTTTAATGGGGATCAATGCAACTTAGACAATCATCGTATACATAGTTTCGGTACTTGTGTTCCACATGTAAAACATAGAGCATGCATCTCACCCAAAATAGTAAGAAAGTGTGGGCTATGAACTCACCTTAGTTTCAGAGTAGCAACAATTAGCAAGTAGCGGATTTGCTTGAATGTGTTAACCTATAGGAATAAAATATAAACTTGTCTTAACAATTTATGCTATTATGTTCCTAGTGAATTTTCCTTATCCTTCCAAATAATATTGTTATAATACATTTTCTTAAAAATGTTTTTCTTATGTGATAATCGTTAGGGCTGTCCACGTGCTAGATGGAGTTGGTCTTTCATGGGGGTATATATATTAATATAATATAATAGTAATAAAAATAATAGCGATATTATGACTATTCTCCCACACAACCTATACACGTGAAATGGCAAAGAAGTATGGTTGCGCGTTGGAAATAAATCATTACATGGCATTCGCGATCATTCTCCCTCACAACCCATACGAGTGCACCGGTTTCCATAATAGGAGTTGGGCAATTGTCAATTAAGTATGGTTGTGAGTTGGAATAACCCCGAATTAAAATTATAAAAATATAAATATGTCGCCGCACAACTTTGCACCAATATTCTAAATAGAAGATGGGCATGGTGGGTCTATATATAAATATAATATAATCATATAGGTCATGTTTGCACCCGAAGCGTGCTAAGTCACCGCACACTTTGCACCGATGTCCTAAATAGGAGGTGGGCATGGTGGGTCAAGATATATTAATAGATATATATATACGTATATAACATATATATATATATATATATATATATATATATATATATATATATATATAATTATTTAGTGGGCATTTAACTAGCACGTTTTCCCAACTTTACCAACATAGATTATCATGCTAATGATTATACTTAAAGCATGCTTTTATATTTCCAAGAAAAGTTAATCATTATGCATGTTGGGATTTATGTCATAAAGGTATTACTTGGAAGAGGGAAAAATCCACCTAGGAAATATACAAGTATTAAATGCATGTGATAATTATTAATCTAAACAATTAATTAAATTAATTAAATAAATTTTTGGTGATGAATCTGTTGGTTTTCCAATAATAACTTATATTTTCAAAACAATATCATGCATGCATGTTGGCTGTACAAGTAATGAAATTTGTGGAAGTTCAGGAGTCTCATTTTTGGTTTCGGTTTCGGTTCACCACTCGGCCGAAACTTTCAAGGCTAAAGGGAATGACTTTTTGAGTTTTTGACAGCCCAAGGGTCGACATTATGGGTCCCTAAACAGTGGGAAAATGGAGGTGGTTTATGGTGGGCTGAAAGGTGGTGGAGGGTGGCGGTTCGCGGTGGTGTTCAACCGAAAAGAAAGGAAGGGTGCTAGAAACTTAGCATGGTCGAAACCTGACATTACAAAAGACTTAGGGACAAGTAAACAACCGGTTGAAAGGTTAGCAAGTCTGAATATGGTGGCTGTTGGCGGTGGTTCGCGGTGGCTAGCGGCTGCGAAAAGAAAAACAAGTGAAAAACGTTTTTGAGATTTAAGGCACTATAACTAAGCATGGGCAGCCATGAAACGACCTGAAATGGTACCTGTACGCTCCTCCTTCCTCCTGGGTCGTCGCGAGGTGGTGGTGGAGTGGTGGTGCGCGGCTGCGACGGGAAGAAAAAGAAAAGAAAGAAAACCGGTTAGGGTTTTTAGAGAGAGATAAGAAGTGGGTTTACGTTAGGAGGCATTTACTTACATTCCTCACCTTCCTGGATGTCAATGGAGTCGAATGGTGGTGGTTGGAGTTCCGGCCGGTCAGCAGCAGCGGCGGCCAGCAGCAGCAGCAGCGGCGGGGGTTTTGGTTGTTTAGGGTTGCAGAAAACCCTAGGGGGTTGATGGGGGTGGCTGCCGGGATTGTTTTCCGGCGAGATGGAGGTGGCAGGCGGCGGTGGTGAAGCTGGGAGAGGGTGGCCGGCGGTGGGGAGAGGGAGAGGTTGAAGGAGATGAATAGTCTTTGTCCTTTGGGTTGCTTTTGTTTGTAGTGAGAGAGAGTATCACGTGGGGAAAGGGGGGGGGCTGTCAGTGTACTTGTTGCTTTGTCTGCTCTTTTTCTATCTATTTAGTATATATATGTGAGTTGGTCACGTGGGTGAGGGGAAGACAAAAAGGCAGGGATTTACTACAATTCTTATAGGCTAGTGATTGGGCTACTGGGCTTGGGTCATGGGCTGGGCTTACATTCGAAAATTACATGGACTAGGGGTGCATGGGCTATTTGATCCGAAAATGGCATGGGCTAAAGGATGGGTGGGCTTATTTGACTAGTTATTTTATTTAGCCTCTTTTAATTACATTAGTTAGTTGGCCCATAAGTTTTTATAATATCATGTATATTATTTTGTATAAATTTTTAGTTAGGAAACTAAAAATAATATGTCATGTTTTTATAATTCATGTTTTTATAAGTTGTATCAATTATTATTATTGCATAAGTGCGCTATTTAATTATTTAGTAAATATATAACGCCATATATTTCATATGGCACTTTTACTAACGAAAGGGATCTTAACTAGATACATATTATCACATAAAAATCATCTATCACAAAAGTGCATATTATGGAGGTCCTCCTTGACCGGTTCATCAATCCGATGAATGTGTGTCGGTATCGTTATTTTATAACGACTTTTGCTCATGGTTGACACATAAGGATTTAAATATCACATATTTAAATTTAACTTTCTATAAATAGCATATGCATAGTAAACTTTCTAAGTTTAGCTAACCTCAAATTTGGTGGTTGTCACAGAGGTTACCAGTCTTTCAAAAATGGTTTTCACTGGTACTTTACTGGAGTGTCCAGTCAACCTCCAGATGCACTGAAATATGTCATAATATTTTCTAAATACTTGGTCATTGTGTGTGTCACGTAAGCAAATCTTTTTGAAAATATCTTAATCCTACGTGGCATGTAATTTTTTCAACGTAATGATGGTCTTTTTACTTTGGGAAAACAAAAAGTACAACTTGTTACTGTTTGTGGGCTGTAAACCGTCATGCATTTATGTATGATGTGATGTAATTAATGCGGATCTCAAAACCCGATCAAAAATTTTATTTGATAATTTCAAATAAACCGTTTGAGTTCCATATTGTCTCTCCTATAAATACCCACTTTCAATTTCAGTTGCATTTACTTCGAACATATTTACTCCCAAATCTTTCAAATTCCTTCATTTACTTCTTCATTCATTTTCCAATCATCATCATCTCTCTTATTTACTCCATTTATATTCAATTCCTTCATTTACTTCTTCATTCATTTTCCAATCATCATCATCTCTCTTATTTACTCCATTTATATTCAATTCCTTCATCAATTCTTCATCATAACCTATATATATTCAATTCCTTCATTTACTTCTTCATTCATTTTCCAATCATCATCATCTCTCTTATTTACTCCATTTATATTCAATTCCTTCATCAATTCTTCATCATAACCTATATATATTCAATTTCATCTTCATTTATTCTATATAAAATGGCACCTAGACAGTCAAAATCACTCAAAAATCTCCTTGCCGCTGAATATGCTCCTTCGGATAATGTTGAAAGGGCACCTCATATCAATCTTGAGGCAAATGCCATTAGAATCAATATGAATAACTGGATGGCAAGACTCTCTCTTTCCAGTGTTCATGATGCCCAATCGATTATTGGGAGATTAAACTCATTCTTTCTCTCTTGCCTATTATATGGTGCGTTAACATTGAATCCAGGAAGGATGTACCACGAGTACCTATGTGAATTCTGGTACACTGCTCAATATGACGATGAAACTTCATCGATCAATTATACTCTAAAGGGAGGTACCAGATCCCTTGGTTTCACTGCAAGTCTGCTCAGGTCTGTTCTACAGTTAAACTATTTTGACCAATGAGCTGCCTATTGAGCTTCCCACTGGTATCAATACAAGGGAAGTATGCAGGCTGATGGGGCACACAGATATCTTGGATGAGCATGGCCAGCTATCCAGGAAAGGGACTATCTACATGAGCAAGCTGTCAGACTCATGGAGATATTTCTTCACTCATATTGTTGAATGTCTGGGAGGCAGTTCTGGAGGATTAGATCAGATAAATCAAACCCAACTCCAGATTTCCTACTGCTTATGGTTTAGGCTTAGGGTGGACTTTGCCCAGATCCTTTTTGATGACCTGGTTGAGCGCCTAAGAGTGAAAGGAAGAAAACCATTTGTTCCTTATATTCGTTTCCTTTCTCTTATGTTTCAGAATGCTCTTGGCGACCAGTATGATTTTAATACTACTCACTTTTCTGTGAGTGAGTACATGAGGGACCTGGTCAACCTCAGGTCTCCACTGGATGAGGTGGATATTCCTCAGTCCATGCTTTCCTTCCAAAGGGAAGAAGCTGAAATGGGTCCAGATAGAGGTCAAGCTGTTGAAGTACCATCTGGTGATGATGTACAGATCATTGAGGCTGTACAGCCCATTAGACAAGTTGCTCCAGAAGGTCAAGGTACAGAAGTTGTTGAACCTTCCAGACGACCTAGAACTAATAGGCGTCTGATGCGAGCTGGACTTCAGGTGAATCCTGAAAGACATCCTGGTGATGTTATGAATCTAGATGGATCACCAATTTTTGAACAAGAGGTTGTTGAGCAGGTTGTTGAGGAAGTTGAAGAAGATGTTCAGACTAATGAACATGTTTCTGGTGAGCAAGAGGCTCCACTGGACTTGAATGTAGAGGCTGGTGAACAAGTGAATGTAGAGACTGGTGAACAGACAGTTGGGATTGCTCCAGAATGGGATGATATTGACTCCCCAATGTCTGAAGGTTTTGATGCAAACTTGAATTTTCTGGGTGAAGATGTACAAGAAGAAGAAAATCTACCAGAAATGCCAACACCTCCACCAGAAATGCCACTACCACAATCAAACATGCCACCACCACCACCACCTTCAATTCCAGAACACACTCAATACTTCACTCCAGCAACCACTCAACCTTCACAATCTCAACTTCCACCTCGTGCGCCGGAGTCACCAGTTGCAACATCTGAAGCTGCAACTGAAGAGGACTGGGCACAAGTTCCTCTAATGACCAGATTACCTTCAACTCTTGAACCTCCCAGTGGTCTCTCCACTTTATCTTCTGCCGAGGTCCAAGGCCTTTTAAGTAAGGTGGCGGACCTGGAGAGATCACTCCAGACTTCATCACAGGTTATTTCAGACTTCAAATCATTATTATCAAATAACCTGGCATCTGAAATGAATGTCTTTGCTGGGAATGAGAAGCTGGTTTATGAGAAGCTTGATGAACTGGTACTGGCCACAAACAACAACACTGAAAAGATCAAAGTGGCAGTCCAGGGTCTAGAGACAAGGTTGGTTAGTTCTGTTCAGACTGCAGTCACTGGTGAACTGGCAGGTCTGAAAGAAGATGTTCAGAATTTGGTTTTTAGGGTCAGTTCTCTGGAGACAAGACCCACACTAGACCAGGATGCAGTTGTCAGCACAATAAGTGATGCATGTACAAGGAAGTTCAGAAACAATATGCTTAAAGAAATATGTGAAGAAGTTTCTGAGACTGTTCTTCGTAGCATTCATGATGGGGTGTTACCCCAAGTAGACAACTTACTGGATGAAAAGTTGCCAAAACACTTGCCTAAAGCTGTTGCAAATGTTCAGAAGGAAGTGCAGGCACTTAAGAAAGTTGTGTCTGAAACAACTCCAGTAGCAGGTATAACTTTTGGTGCACTGGATAGACTTATGCTTGAAGATTTATGGAATGATCTCAAGTCAAGGACTGGTGATCATTCCAAGGGGGATAAGTTGTCTGGTGACCAAACACTGAAGAAATTGTCATAAAGAGCATATGGCACTGAAGTCGGGCTAACTGAAGGAGCTACTGGTACTGAAGCCAGTGAGCCCCAGTTTGAAACCTTCCCAGATATTCCAACTACACTGAAGGCTGTTAAAGGAAAAGAAAAAGTGGTATCTGGTGAAGAGGAAGAGCAAACTGAAGATGCTGATGATGAAACATCCAAGAAACTTGAACAAGAATGCATCATGATAGAGATTTTCAAAAGAAATCAAAAAGATGAACTGCTGGCCCATCAAAGGGAGATGGCAACTATGGGTACTCTGGATTCTTACAATGCTGGCAGGTTAGGCATTAATATTGAAGTATATAAAAAGATGAAGGATGACCCCAGAGTTCATCAATGTTTGAGTTTACTGGATGATGTTCATGTACGCTCATTCTACGCTGAAGAAGAGCAAGTCTATGATTCAATTATTTATGGCGTGAGTGTACCAGAACTCATCAGACAAAGGAAGGATGAACTGGTAAGTCTCCAGAAAAAGATCAGAAAGAATGCTGGTGCTCTGGAGATAGAGTACAGGAAGAGACTTACTGGTTTACCAAAATTGACTGCCAGACAGATCAAAGCAATCAAAGATGCTGATGTAAGCAATTTCATTCCCCTGGACACTTCTCGAAAAATAAATCGTCAAGAACTCCAATCTGCTGTAGAGCAAAGGAGAGTGTCCAAGGAAACTGAATCATTGATCCAGCAAGCCAAGCTGAAAGAAAAATACAATGAAATGTTGAATTTCAGGGCTGATGCCAGAAGGATCACTGGTGCTGAAATTAAATTGGCTGAAGATCATGAAGGCATGTCTAAGTTTGAAGTAAAGTTGACCAGGGAGGGTAACTTTACTGATGAGAGGAAAAGTACTTCAGTCCAAGCATTTGGATGGAGTGAACTGAAGGAAATCGCTCTAACGTTCAGGGGGAAGACAAATGTGTCGACTGATGTTAAAGCATTTCTGAAAAGGATTGAAAAGGTATGGAGAAGAAAGCAACAGATGGAAGTTGCAATGGGCATAAGAACGCCAGAATCAATACCATCTTCTCCATCACCAAAGAGAAAGGCTACTGAAGATGCTCCAGGACAGACATCAAAAAGAAGGGCCTGACTCTTATCATTTACTTATTGTAAATTATTGTCTTATGAAAATTGTATACTATTTATCAGTTGATGTATGTAATAATAGTTGCAATTTTTTATTCTTATAAGTAAATGATCAGATTTAGTCTAAGTTAGAACTTAAAAGATGAAACTGAAAACACTCATGATCTATAAAGTGTTTTCCAGTAACTTAGATTTTTTAGACAAATCGAAACCTGTGTTTTTCAAGCATACAAAATGTATAGATTCAAGCTTGAAAACACTTGCATTATTTATAAACAAATAGGGGGAATTTGTTAGGTCCAGATTTAGTCCAGATTTGTTAGGTCCAGATTTAGTCCAGATTTACTGGACTCGCTCCAGACTCGACTACTGGAGCCTTACTGAAGATCTGTCCAGAAACGTATTCTACTGGACCTACCCCAGACTTGGAATCTGGAGTCCCTCTGAAGATTTGTCCAGAAATAATGGAAGACCAGTGAGCAAATACTTGTATAGGAAATCTGGAGTATTCTCCAGATGAGCTCACTGGACTTCACCCCAGTCCAGATCAACTCTACTGAAGACATTCTGACTGAAGTCAAAGACTGAAGTCTGAAGAAAGAAGACTGACAAATGGCGGAGTCCACTGGAAAGTCTTACCAGATCTGTACACTGGAGGATTGTCAGTGTTCTAGACCCTACAAGTCTGAACACTGATATCGAGGATTGACTTTTCCTTTACACACTTTCCAAAGAACAATCCACTTGTTCTTTACCAAAGTTTGTGTGTGTAAAGGTGGTTGAATAAAAGGACACAAAGTCATTTGATGTGACTTTATCCTTATTCCTTATCCAATACATTTAATGTTCTTGTCGGATCATTAAATTTATGCAACCATATTTGTACGGCACAAAATTCACTGGTGAATTTTGTTGCCTATAAATACAAAGTCATTTCCTTGACATAAATACTTTTTAAGCATACACTTTGCATGAAAGTGAATTTGTACAAATACTCTCGATCTTAAACAGGGATACTTCACAACTTTAAGTATCTCGATCCAAAAGAGTTATTTGACAAATATAGATCATTTGTAACTCATAGGTTGTTAGGATACATACTTATTTGTATTATCTTGATTCCGCAACAACCTTGTATTTTATTTAACATCATAAATAAAATACACAATTGAAAAATACATAATGGTCCACTTTACTTGTTTATTGCTTTAAGTCTTGTATTACTTTGTTTATATATTCTTGCATTTATTTACAAGTAATAATAGTCCATTCTAGTGCTTATTAGACTTGTTGTATTTTACACTTTCCTGGTTAACCATCGAACTTAAGGGACTCACAGTAAGTGTAAGGATTTTGGTTTTGATGTAGTTGAGATTTATTGTTCTTGATTTGCAGATTAGATATAGTTGGTGATGTTGTAATTGATGTAGTTTTGTTTGCAATTTGATGTATTGATGAAGATGATCCTTTGAGGCTTGATTACACTTTTAGTCCTGTGATAAGAAAAAAATTTACACTTTAAGTCCTGTGGTAAAGAAAAAGACCATTATACCCATCATGTGCAGAGCACGTGATGGGTTTTTAAACGGACGTTACTAGTCAGGACCAAAAGTGTTGACGGAACAAAGTTTTTTGGACTAAAACTGTAATTTATTAAACTTAGGGACGAAAACTGCAAGTGGAAGTCCACGACAGGGACGATTTCTGTAATTAACTCTTTAATATTATTAAAATACAATTTTTAGTTTTATTAATATTATAAGATATGATAAGATGCGCATTCAAAATCTCATTCTAACTTTTGAAAGGAATTAACAAACGTAACAAATACTATTCAATAAGTGGAACACGATAAAGCAATTGTTTGTGAAGAGTCAAATCAACATTTCCACCTTTATAATTGATGCGTATGGTGATGCTCAACGAAATAAAACCTTAAACTTTGAAATCGTAACGGAAAGGAATAAATGCTTGAGATGTGAACGGTATCGTTTTGACACCTGGTAGGCCGATCAGAAGTTTGGTAATTCCACCAGACTTTTAGCAGCGAGGGTAGGGAAAAGCTGCACGATGACATTCTGACGAACAACGGTATGGGGTTTCCGTGACCCACCTTTAGCAGCGACGTCGTTGCTAAAAGCGAGTCATTGGAAACCCGTTAAACTTTTTGGTTTAAATACTATTCATGTTGGATTTAGTCGTGCTAGATTCAATACGGTTTTTGTTCCTTTTCTTTGTTCTTTCATTTTCATTCTGCTTCCTAATTTGGTTTTCATTCTGCTTCTTTATTCATTATGCGGTATGTATTCATATATACATATAGTATAGTTATATACATATATTATTGATATAAATGTGGTGTATTGAATCGTTTCGGATGGATTCTTTCAAGAATATCAAGGCATCTTAGGCGACCAAAATTATGAGTTTCAGTACGACGAGCCTAATGTTGAATTTGACTCCCCGGGGGCAGGTAGGGTCATACACAGTAGATCATCTATAATCAGTGGCGGCCCTGAAAATTCAAACACCCCGACCGAGCCAAGAAAAAAATGCCCCTAACTTCTACGATTCATATATATAAACAACTTTTTAGTACCTAAAGTATTGTATATTAAATTTTAGACATTAATTAAAATGGAATCAAATATATATTTATATTATAACACATCTTTTTAGCATATTATACATTATATATATATATATATATATAATATATATTATATTATACATTATATATATATATATATATATATAAACTTTTCAAAAATTTATGCCCTTTTAAAATTATGCTCCGGCCGGGAATCGGGTTTGCACACCCTCTAGGCCTCCCCTGTCTATAATGTTTAACCATAAAGCTACGGAATGATATTTGATCATTTACGCATTTAATTAAATTGTTTTAATTAAATTATCCGTTTATAAATTAAAGCGAGCTTAATTAAGATAAATAGATAAACCGACAACCGTCATTTATAAAAGTCGATTAAACCTAGTTTTAATTGATTGGATAAGTGACTTATTACTTAAAAGTAGTTCAATTAATTAAATGAGTTAACGGGCTGGATAAATAATTAATTAATGGTCCAAATTAATTAATAGTTGGTTAATTGAAATATGGAAAGCCCGACCCAATCTCTCATAAGGCCTCATTGCCGAAAATCCTTTCCTTATTTGATTAGGAAACTTTGTCTATATAAACCCCTTAAATCCTTAATTATTCATCATTAAAAAAAAAAAACCAAAAACACACACAAAGGGATTCTCTCCCTTGTGTGGTTCGACTTTCACAAAGCAAAAACATCAAAACCCCGAATTGTTTTCGGTTTAATTATTAGTTTTAGCAAAAGGTTTCTTGTCTTTTGTGTTTGTGAGGGTTTCGAAATCCCCTCCTCTTGAAGGGTTTCGAATTCGACCAACCCCATCAAAGAGAAGTCGAATTCGACTAGGGTGATTCACAAGGGTTTCGGTTGGTTGTGATCATAAGCTTAAAGGTGCCTTGCAGATCCTTGGTTGAGGCATTGTTCGTGTACGCACTCTTGGAGGATTTCTACACTTGGAATCTTGTTTCCGGAATCTTCTATCTCAATGAGGAATTTCTACTATCTCAACATGGTTAGTTTGTATTTATTTAAGTTACTTGTATTGCATGCATGTGTATCTTAAACAAGAGATGTTATATTAGATTTAATATTTATTAACACGATCTGTTGCTTACTCTGATTTAATAAGATGTTTTTTTCATTCAAATCGGGTCGTCATCTGACCCATTTATGTTATTCAATTAATAAAATCATAACAATATATAATATACATCTTTTTTATTTACTATGATACGGCATTCGAAACGACCTACAAACACTTTTTTTTCCATAAATACTTGTATTATTTACCGCAACTAGTGAATCTGGTCGGTTGGAGAATCTGTTTTCTATAAACAGGTTCTTCGATATCCATTCTAATGTTTTCACCAAACAAACTGATGTTCCAACCATGATTGAATAAGAAACTTAGAAGGAAGAGCAAGATGCAACAACATCAGTACAGCATAGTGATATATATATTAAGAGTTTCAATGGGAAATTTGGTACTAAAACAACACTGATCATACCTTCTTCATACTTCTACTCACTTGGTTTTTTCTCGAGTGCACTTTTACATAACTTACGCATATGTGACCATGGAGAATCACAAATGATACAAATAACATACAACCTCCTAACATGCTTGATACGGGTAGTGGAAATGGAAATATTCAAGTAAACAGTAATTCCATTAATTGATCCACTTATTTACACGAGTCTCCAGTTTCCATGCTAATCAGCTGATAAATTATGTCGACTTAGCAAAACCAAGCTGCAGATTCCCATAGTCAAACACTGTGTGGTAAACACCCATGAATACGTCTCCAAGAATCCTGCACAGCACGCAAGACAAGACCTCATTAAGAATAAATGTGAAATCTCTACAACTG
Organism: Erigeron breviscapus; assembly: GCA_034093135.1. Classification (NCBI taxonomy): domain Eukaryota; kingdom Viridiplantae; phylum Streptophyta; class Magnoliopsida; order Asterales; family Asteraceae; genus Erigeron; species Erigeron breviscapus. The sequence goes on along the minus strand of CM067172.1, from coordinate 102,060,111 downwards.
AATTTTCATTTTGTGTGTTATAAATGATACATACCACAGAGGACCAGCTGGAGCTGGCACATCCAATGCCATGAAACCACTAATGCAGACGGCAGCCATCCCTTCTCCGGTTTTCAGGATATACTGTAAAGGAACGATAATTTATAAGACTTGAAACTGAATTTTTTGACGGTCAAAACCAAATTTGCAACTTCAATTATATATAGAGAATTGATGCATCTATGGAAAAGCTGAGGAAAAGGTAGAGCATTCTAACAAGTATGACACCAAGAGAAAACATTGATGATAAAGTATCAAGATACATAATATTTTAATATGACCAAAACAGATCTGGTCTACTCGGGTTGGGTTGGGTTGTCAAACGTTTTAGTTAATCTAACGCATTTAAAATGACTAGACAACAATTACCAGTAAAGATAGAATTCTAACAAAAACTTGATAAAAGTTCGAACCACTAACAAAATAACACGCCGTTCTAAAAATAAAAATAAAATTTAGGAGGCTGTAAACCTTGGGAAATACTTCAGGCAAATCTTTTATCAGTTTGACTTGTTTCAATTCTCGTTAGGGTTTTAAAATTCCCTCCATTCGACCCGTTGTAGATTAAATGCAATTGAAATATCTCCATATTAAACGTAAGGATCAATATTTCGAATTTGATGTAAAAAGATACTCGAAGTACACCAATTCACCAAATTTGATGCGCTATTTGGTGCATATATTGGAGATACCGTAACTAACAGAAAAACAAAACAACTTATATTTCAAATTTGAAATTTATCATCACTTATTGAAGCGGAAAAACATTCTTTCTGACAGCCAAAATCAAACATTACAATCAGAAGGCTTACAAATTTATAATTCATGAAGTTTAAGAATCACACCTGTTCTGGAGTGAGGGTGTAAAGTTTTTCCCCAATGGTGAATGAAACGTTGGGCATCTTATGGAGACTATCGCAATCTATCACTGATTCCCCAGCAGGGCTTGGTATGCTCTCACAAAGCTATTTAACATGGCCAGTTGTAAATGAGTTAATAGTGCACCAATAATAAGTATATTTATATACAGAGTTACAGACATGAGAATTAACATAGATCAAGAATCACCTTGTCCACATAAGATAGCACCGCTTCCTTGGTCTCAGCTTGTCGCAGCTGATTTTGCATCCAAATAACAGCCATTTGACACACTTCACAAAACACTGTATCCTTAACTCCCCCATTCTCTTTCTCCACCACTGTTTCAATATTTGAACTGCAAAAAAAGTGATAGTTAGGCAGATAAGTAGTTGTACACTTGTATAGTACTCATTTTTAAAAAAAACTTCAAGTACAAATATTTTGAAAAATAACTGTGCCAACGAAACAATGAGACTGGACATTAAAAAACCAGTGATATCAAACTAGATATAAAATTTACCTTCCCGAAATATTGAAATAACTGTACCAACGAAGAAATGAATTTAATAATTTAGAGAAGTAGTTACGTCTAACTAAAAAGGAGCATTTTAAAGATTTTCAGAAGTCTCGAAGTATATTAAAATTCATAAACCTCTTAAAAAAATTAGATATTATTTTAGGCTTTTAGCATTTTAAGTATTGTAACAACTATTCACATATACGAAATTGATAAAGTTCAAAAAATGGTATTAAAACAAAAACTGTTTGTCGGTGGGCCAACCCCTTACGACCCTTACTAAAAATACAATTATATTGACTCAAACCCTTTTCACAACTGTCCCCACACTGGTAATAATTAATATATAATGAATGCATTCACCTAACAGACTGAGATCCGCTGGAGAAGCATAAACCAGCCTGGGCACAAGCTTTTCCAGGAGTTACCTGAAAGTCGTATTATTGGCATAAAAGTTTATTCTCGAACTACTAACGGAAGGACAATATAAAGGCTCAGGAGAATATGAAATACTAACCCCAGATACTAGGAGATCCCAAATCATATCTCCGTATTCATTAACAAACATTTTGCATTCACTGCTCAATACTCCTTCAGCCCCAATTGCATAGTTGAGCTCCGTCACAATAGTCTGAAATTTACAGATAGTTAAGGCTTAAGGGTCCGGTTGTAATTCCAATCGTATTCATCATATTTTATGACTAACAGTGTATTTAAGGAATTAACTCTTTTTTTTGGAAAAGACGAGTCTGGTCAAGCCAAGCCTTAACAATCCGTACCAAAAAACTACTACTTACTAGTTTAGACATGTAACCCAACCCAATCCACCCTTCTTATCAACCACATAGCTGCATTAAAAGCTCTATGAAATACATACGGTTGGACCAGCAAGCAATGATGTTCCAGAATCCACAATTGCAGCACAGCCACCCTCACAGAATCCCGTAGATTGGTTTCCGATAAGGACATCACCCATATCAAACTGTAGGATAAACATAAAATGAAGTGCAGGTTAACTAATGCTTCTTAACATATTTTTGTGGATTGGAAGCCAATAACATCAGAAATTTATAGATACATACCTGCCAGTAACCCTTTTTAGTCACAGGAACATATGTGTGCTTCCCTACAAAGTGTTTTGGATCAACACCGCCGAAAACAAGCTCACCTCCCTCATCATCAGCAGCATCCCGGTTAAGCCAAAAGGAGAATACCGGCTCTTTCACAAGGCCTTGTTCCACCATGTTGTACCTGAAGTTACAGAAGAGAATAGTTACACAGGAAACAAGATACGAATTTGACACAAACCCAACTAAATACAATATTAACAAAGAACAAGTATGTATACAAATAGTATAGTTCAGATCAGTTGGTACCAGACTGGCTGCAAGCCGCCAACTGAAATTTCCTTAAACCCAAGTCCCAAAATTCCATCAAATTTTCCAATTACAAATGACAGACTTCCTTCTTTTGTAACTTCAATAAATTCCTGAAATATAATGCATGCTACCCATTATGAAAATGGGAAAAGAAAAGACAAAACCCAATTAGAGATTAATCACGTAAATCAGAAGACTCACTTGATCATCGACGCAAATATCACCAACTTGAACAACATCTTTACTGGAGAATCCAGAAATCGAACCAGATCCATAGTTAATTTGTAACTTCTCCCCTGATCGTTACAGAGCAAAAAAGATGCATAAATAATGGGTGAATCAGCCACTAGTATCAGAGATAAAGAATCAATTGAGAATGGTTCATGTTTTACCAATTTTGGTGTAAGTACTCGATTTTGCTCCCTTGAAACGGTTATGGAAGTAGCAAGCAATCTGCACAAAGGTAAACATATTTAGTACACTATTAGTTGATAAATTTTCATAGTATGCATACGAAACGAAACTTACAGAGAAATAGCACTTGGACGATGGAATCCAGAGGTTCGAACTGCCTGTATCAAATATGACAGTGAAGGTCTGAGGTGGAGTACCAATGCTGATCTCTCCATAGTATTGGGCATCCAAGTAGTTAGTTAGAGGGACTAAATCCTCATCAGAATCACCCAAACCTAGTAGCTTGTTTGTAAGATCTTTTTCGGATTTGTCTCCACTTTTAGCAGCTTTGATGCTATTAATATCCAGAGGACGCTTCTTGATATTGATTCTTAGTAAACCATCAGAGGAAGCACCGACAATAGATGGTATCAAAGCACATAAACAGAAAGCTAACCAAAGATACCGATTCCCCATGTTGAACAATTTCCTGACAACATACAACGTTGGAGCGTGTCAGGTTGCACACACACATAGAGGTACAGTTGTAATGCACATACGAGTATAGCAATAATAAACACAGTCCAAGAACAGCACCGTTGAGCTAGCTGGTTGAATTTCTTTCCATTTAGTTGAACATTTCTCATGAGTTTAACTCTGACAGTTCACATATCAATATCTAATTTACCAATACATTCTTATCTATATCTATTTTTATACTAAGACAGTAAGCAAAATCCCTAACCAAGTTTAAGATCAGGTAACATCAACACAAAAGTGCCACATCACCTCGTTTTTCGATCCTATATGAGAAATGACACATGGACTCCAGCCGAATTTTTTTTTTCATTCTTTGATAACATTTAAATTTTAAAACTACATAAGAACCATCTAATCATATTATGGGATTGCGTTTCGATTATAGATCGTTCGTCATCTTGAAAAGGCATGTCCCATCCTAATTTTTGAAAAAACTGTTTTCTCTCAATAAATCACTTTTTTTCGCCCAACACTTTTTTTTATATTATCCGCGATTTGAAAACGTAATAATCAGATAATCTCCCGAAATCGCATTCCCAAACACCCCCCAAAATAAATTCATCCCAAGGTTTAACACAGTAAAATCAGCTCAATATTTTGTAACTTTTGTCCTGGCCTTCTATAATTTTTTCTAGATTAAAACTTTAAATTGTGTCTCTGTTGAGCTATATTTTTAATTACCAAAAAATCGTCATTTTAAAAAGACAAATATTAAAGTTTAGTGACATGAAAGAGAATAAAAAAATCCGATGGACTAGAAGGGACAAAATAAAAAATACATAGGATTGCTAGACAATTAATCCAAATATATACTACTAATATGTATTTTTTTTTTATGTAGACTTTTATCTATATTATTAGTGGATAACGGTAACTCTGTTTTTAGAAACACAGTAACAAACAGTAAAAAGTTGATAAATAAGTCAACGTACACAACCTTGTTATTCATCATCTAAAGCAAAAACTACTCATTTTATTCTTTCTTTTTGTAGTAATAGATTATGAATTTTTTGAAGTACAACAACAACAACATCAACAAATAAAAATCAAACAAATATTTAACATATTCATAAACTACTACTAAAAATAGAAACAAGTTGGAAAAAAAAAAGTTAATTGATCTGCATATATGATGATATACTAACATGATGATGATGATAAGGGAGGGATATACAGTAAGAAATAGAGATAAAAAGCTACAGTAAATTTAATATGAAAATAGAAAGTGGTAAAAAGAGAGTAGAGTTGCCTACCTACCACCAGATAGTAGAGAGAAAAAGTAGTGAAAATATCTCCTCTGAGTAAATTGAATTGGAGATGGCAAAGGAGAGGGGGGAGTTATTATATAATATATAATAATAATCTTTGTTAAACTATGACCACAAATAATAATAAAATAAATAAATAAATAAAAGAATGTGGGAGTGGTGTGGATTAGAATTACTTCACTACTACGTAGAAGTTTTACGAATACAATATTTTTGACTAGACAATGTGCACCAGTGGCGGAGCTATGTGGTGGCCACGGGTGGCCATGGCAACCCCACAATATCTATAAAACTCTATATTTTTAGTACTATTTTTATGTATTTATTTAGTTTAAAGGTAATTGGCAACCCCAGACTGATATAATTAATTTTGTAGTATAAATTTGTTTATTTAGTACAAAAAACCCCAACTAGAAGGGACAAAATAAAAAATACATAGGATTGCTAGACAATTAATCCAAATATATACTACTAATATGTATTTTTTTTTTATGTAGACTTTTATCTATATTATTAGTGGATAACGGTAACTCTGTTTTTAGAAACACAGTAACAAACAGTAAAAAGTTGATAAATAAGTCAACGTACACAACCTTGTTATTCATCATCTAAAGCAAAAACTACTCATTTTATTCTTTCTTTTTGTAGTAATAGATTATGAATTTTTTGAAGTACAACAACAACAACATCAACAAATAAAAATCAAACAAATATTTAACATATTCATAAACTACTACTAAAAATAGAAACAAGTTGGAAAAAAAAAAGTTAATTGATCTGCATATATGATGATATACTAACATGATGATGATGATAAGGGAGGGATATACAGTAAGAAATAGAGATAAAAAGCTACAGTAAATTTAATATGAAAATAGAAAGTGGTAAAAAGAGAGTAGAGTTGCCTACCTACCACCAGATAGTAGAGAGAAAAAGTAGTGAAAATATCTCCTCTGAGTAAATTGAATTGGAGATGGCAAAGGAGAGGGGGGAGTTATTATATAATATATAATAATAATAATAATAATAATAATAATAATTTAAATATAAATATAATATATAAAATAAATAAAATAAATAAAAAATGTGGGAGTGGTGTGGATTAGAATTACTTCACTACTACGTAGAATTTTACATACATATTTTTACTAACAATGTGACCAGTGGCGGAGCTATGTGGTGGCCACGGGTGGCCATGGCAACCCCACAATATCTATAAAACTCTATATTTTTAGTACTATTTTTATGTATTTATTTAGTTTAAAGGTAATTGGCAACCCCAGACTGATATAATTCAATTTTGTAGTATAAATTTACGTTTATTTGTATCATTAAACTATTCGGCGACCCCAGAGGCCCAGAATGTAATTCCTGGCTCCGCTACTGTGTGCATCTGCCTACACGTGTTGTGGCCTATACCAAAGGATTATGTATCACGATTACTGCTAATATAATCTTAGATAATAATAAATATAGATAATAAATATAATAATAATAATAATAAGGTAGTTTAAATTGGTACGGAACATAAATAAATTGCAATTGACGCCAAACTATTGACAAAAAAAAAAAAGCCATATAAAAAGCGATGGCGATACTTTCCTGGAAATTTCCGGAACCATTAAAAGCCAACAAAAACCTTTATATTCAAACCTAACCTTGAAATAAACAAGTAATTGCAAAACTTGCCGATGGAAAGACAAATCATGGAATCACCAAAGCCTATACATTCGATATTTCGTTCTTCTCAGACTTTCCATTTTTAAAAATATGAACGAACTCGAAGATCAATCAAAGAATAACAACAAAATTATTATTATTATTATTATTAATTCGTAAATAATCAGTCGGCTGTTAAAGTCGACTTATAGAGTTCGATTATTACAATAATATGATCAAGATGATCAGTCGAAAGATTGATCAAGACGAATCAATCTAAAACTAGATTACAGAAATTATTGAGAGAAAATATATATAGAAAAATATGTATGAATAATATCATCGATTAATTAACCCTAATCGGGTATAAGCTAGCTTATATACTCCTCATCTTCCAGCTAATGACTCCGACCTCCTTCCACTTTAAGCAATCTTCAACTTTAGTCCCTCAAGTATCCAAAATAACAACCTGTACAAAAGCTCAACCCTGAAGTAAGTAATAAGCATAAAATATATCCCTAAGTTTATATTATTTATTTTAACACCCTCCCTTAATGTAAACTTAGGAAGTAAAAAAAAAATTATGCTTGGAAAAGATCAATAAGATTTAACTTATTGAGTAAATATTCATGCTTTGCAACACAAAGACCTTTTGTGAAAATGTCAGCAGCCTGCTCATTTGTATCAATTTTAATCAAGTTTAAAAGTCCTGAACAAACCTTTTATCTAACAATATGAATGTCTATCTCAATGTGCTTTGTTCTTTCATGAAGAACAGGATTAGAAGCAATAAGCACAGCAGATTTATTATCACAATAAACATTCACAGGAAGCAAATCTTTAATTTTCAAGTCATTAAGAATGCTTAAAATCCATACAATTTCACAGGTTACAGTGGCCATGGCCCTATACTCAGCTTCTGAGGAGGACCTGGACACTGTACTTTGCCTTTTACTTTTCCATGATATTAAAGAATCTCCAAGAAATATGCAAAAACCTGTAACAGACCTCCTAGAGGTAACACATTTTCCCCAATCTAAATCTACATAAGCATTGAGATTGAAAGACTGACCTTTTACAATGTGAATACCTTTACCTGGTGCCTTCTTGAGATACCTCAGAACTCTCATGGCTAACTTCAAGTGAGAAGCTTTTGGACTATGCATATACTGACTTAGACAATGAACAGCATAGCTAATGTCTGGTCTTGTTAAAGTCAAATATATAAGTTTTCCAATAAGCTTTTGATATAAAGTAATGTTATCCAGAAAAGGATCAGAATCATCTTTTCTATCAGAAAGAATTAAGTTCATGTCTATTGGAGTTTTCATTGGTTTAGCACCCAAAAGACCATACTCAAACAAAAGATCCATACAATATTTCCTTTGTGTTAAACAAACACCTTTAGAGGTTTCAATTACTTCAATTCCTAGGAAATACTTTAATTTTCCCAAGTCTTTAATTAAAAATTTTGAACTTAATTTTTTTTTACGTGCCGTCCAGGGGCACGAGAAATTAAGGAGTCCTTTGGGGAAAACGAAGGGGGGGGATGCGCGGGGGAAAACGGCATCTTTTACCCCCCTCACATACACCCGCATGCTGTCCACCATTTTGCCATCTCTCCCCCCGCCCTCCCTTCGTCTTATCTTCTTTCCCCCACGTCAACCTTTTTCAATGCCTTATACATTTCCCCACGCAGCTCTCTAACCCTATCCTTACCGGGTCCCCCTACGCGAACCCCTCTTCCCCGTCCCTCCTTCCAAGTCACTCCTACTTTCCCCCGGCCCTTCCCTCCACTCCCTCTACCGGAGAACTTGCTAGCCTTGCGTAACCTAAAGGCGCTAATCGATGCAATCGCCCTAAACACCACATGCAGCCCTACCTCTCCCCGCCCCTCTCCCCTACATGCAACCATTATTCATTCAAGGAACCCCCCTCTTCCCTGCAACCTCTTAATGCACAAACTAAAGGACTATTGCCCTCAGTCGCTTTAGCCTCCCTCTTTTTTCTTAGCCGTATCTCATTCCCCCCCCCCGCGCTGCCTCCCCTGCGACCGTCGCCCCGCGACTTTTTTTTTCCCCCCCCCCCCCCCCCCCCTCTCTTTTTTGCCCCCCCCCCCCCCCCCCCCCCCCCCCCCCCCCCCCCCCCCCCCCCCCTGCACAAAACGAACCCAAACAAAAATACCAAACTTTTATCAGACTAACTGATTCATTGTGCATACCCAGATTAACATTTCTAAATCTAACACTGGGTGTAATTATGCTGTTTTTAATAGGTTGAAGTGGACTATCACAAGTCTAGTACATGGAGGCTTGCTTAGCTTGTCAAGTGACTGGTCATATGACAGTATTAAAACAATCTGTCTGCATGGTTTACGAATTGAATTAACCTCTTACCATTCTTCAATACTGGTTATGCCGGAAACTTCAAAGCAGATACACTCGGTGTGGTTTTCTATTTCTTCATCTAAATTTTATATGTTTATCATGGAACAAGTGATGTATATTAGCATCACTGATTTTTCATTTTCAACTGGGCATTGCTAATGCGATAAAATAGAAGCATACAAACATATAACCACACCAATATGAAAACCAAAATTAGGGCATAATTATGATTACATATCAGCTATCAATAGTAGAATTCACTCAGAAGAGCAGATAACCATCAATAGATAATATGTGCCATTCAAAGCCGACATGGAAGCCTAGCGTTTTATTATCTAAACTATACAATTTATATCCCTTCTTTGAATTTGAATAACCAAGTAAAACACATTTTTCAGCCCTCTTAGAAAGCTTATCATCATTATTCAAAATAGTTGCATAACAAAGACAACCAAAGTTCCTAAGATGAGATAAAACAGGTTCAAAACCAAACACAAGTTCATATGGAGACTTTCCTTTCAAAACAGAAGAAGGAGTTCTATTAATCAAATACACAGCAGTATAAACACATTCAGTCCACATATATAAAGGTAGCCCTCCCTGAAAAAGAAGAGCCCTAGCAACATTCAACAAATGTCTATGTTTCCTTTCTGCAACCCCATTTTGTTGGGGAGTGTAAGCACAAGTAGTTTGATGTATAATACCAAATTGTTTAAACATTTTATCCATGTTCCAGTTAACAAATTCAGTCCCATTGTCAGACCTAATTACTTTAACTTTCTTTCCAAACTGTGTATTAATCATCCTAATAAAAAAATTTAAGTTTTCAAATACTTCAGTTTTATTTTTCAACATGTAAACCCAAACTGCCCTTGAGAAATCATCTACAACAGTTAAAAAATACTTGTATCCTTCTTTACTAGCCTTCCTATAAGGACCCCACATATCAACATGTATTAAGTCACCAACATTTAATGATTTGTGATCACTTAGAGGAAAAGGTTGTCTAGTTTGCTTAGCTTTATGACAAGTATCACATGGTATAGAATCATCAATCAAACCAAGTTTAAGTTTGGATTTTAAAACATGCAGAACATTATAAGATGGATGACCTAATCTAGAATGCCACAGTTCAGCAGACACATTGCAATTATTCACAGAATTCAAACTAACATTATTAACACAAATCTTACCCTGATTTAGCAAATAAAGACCTCCATTTATTCTACCAGTCCCCAAACTTCTCATTGTTCTCAAATCCTGTATATAGCATGCATTCTCAGAAAAACCAAAGAACAAATTACTATCTCTTGTTGCTTTATGAACAGACAAAAGATTGACATTATACTCAGGTACAACAAGAACATCAAACAATGTAATGTTATTTGTAACCTTTAAATCACCAATTTTAGTAATTTGAGCTGAAGTACCATTTGGATGATTTACAGTTAGATTTAAAGAAGACACATCAATTACATTGATCATATTTTTATCAGAAGCACACATATGTTGATTTGCACCAGAATCAATGATCCAGTTAATTAAACTAACCAAAGTGTCAAACTGAATATTTGAATTAAAATAAGTAGAAGTCATAAAAGCATTAAACAAAGCACCTGCCATATTAGCTTGAGCTTTTCCTTTTGAATCCTGATTCTCATTTAACAAACTCATAAGCTTTGCAAGTTGTTCATTAGTGAAAGGTAAACCAGAATTAGTCACAGAAGAAGAATTAGAACCATTTTCAGGAACCAGACAAGTTATTTTTATCACACCAATTACTAGTTTTATCATTCACAACATTATGACTTGTATAATTTCTGTTTTGATTTTGAAAATTAGATTTCTTCTTATAACTGTTAGGTCCAGATTTAGTCCAGATTTACTGGACTCGCTCCAGACTCGACTACTGGAGCCTCACTGAAGATCTGACCAGAATCGTGTTCTACTGGACCTACTCCAGACTTGGAATCTGGAGTCCCTCTGAAGATTTGTCCAGAAATAATTGAAGACCATTGAGCAAATACTTGTATAGGAAATCTGGAGTATTCTCCAGATGAGCTCACTGGACTTCACCCCAGTCCAGATCAACTCTACTGAAGACATTCTGACTGAAGTCTGAAGAAAGAAGACTTAACAAATGGCGGAGTCCACTGGAAAGTCTTACCAGATCTGTACACTGGAGGATTGTCAGTGTTCTAGATCCTACAAGTCTGAACACTGATATCAAGGATTGACTTTTCCCATTACACACTTTCCAAAGAACAATCCACTTGTTCTTTACCAAAGTATACGTGTGTAAAGGTGGTTGGATAAAAGGATACACTTGCATTTGATGTGACTTTATCCTTATTCCTTATCCAATACATTTAATGTTCTTGTCGGATCATTAAATGTATGCAACCATATTTGTACGGCACAAAATTCACTGGTGAATTTTGTTGCCTATAAATAGAGTTTCACATGATTTGATCAAAACTCTTGATCAATTCATATGGCAGGGCGAGCAATACAGTCATTGTCATCGATACCTTCCATGGATGCAGCAGGAGCATAGTCATAGTCCCCATCATCATCATCGTCATCATCATCACCGTCAATGACATCATCGTTGATATGAAGGGTATCATCATATTTATAAGCATGATCATAAAGTGGACTACAATGATGAGCATTATAGTCACTTTGATTATCACGAGGAATACCCATCTTCTTTAGACCATGTAGCATTTTCTGCTTCTTTGTGGAGAGAGATATGGAGATTATATTATACAAGGAAATGACTTACTAGAAAGCTTGTTGCTCTCAAATGAACTATGATTATGACTTAAAGGAAACTACTAAACTACTACATATATATAGGACTCGAGAAAGAGATGAACGTATGAATATATTCAACAAGTCTTTTCTATGATATTCGAGTTCTCCTATCTCCGTCCACAAAAATCTGCGAATCTTTCTCCTTCGTAATTAATTGCTTCATTTGAAACACAATGCAAAAGACCCTTTTACTTTGGGATTATGTCTACACAAAGGAAGGAACGTAGGTATCATGGCGGAATGTGTGATTCCCGTGGGGAGGTGTGTGCTGCTTCTTGCGAAGTGTGTTGCACGCATGTCCTATCGTGCCATGTGGATGCTTTCTTGGCACATCTTTTGTTCACAAATACATTGATAACAATGAAAGAAGAGTACTTTTCTATCCTTAAAGCCAAATGGAGATTATGATTCTGAAAAGACTATACATGATGCATTCATATCTTACTGTATCAGTAACTTAATTGGATCAAGTTTTCTAGAGCACATTACAAGTATATTGATGTGTGTTTGCATGTCTTAGATATTGCAGTTATATCATCAGATTCTTTTGATATGTTCAGTTATATACAATTGCGAAATCCAGACTATTATATGCACGTATCTGTTGGTACTTGGTAGTTTGTTTTTCATTTGAATCTAATTATTGGTGAAATTTGTATTAGTTGATAGTACCATTCTTCTTATTATCACTAGTACTTTAACATTCACTTGTGGGCTGAATGTAATATTGATGTAATTATTGATTGATTTCCCCAGAAAGATGAATATACATACACATAGACAATTAGACATATATACACTATACTTTGCCTATACACATCAGTTTTGAAATTGAAACTCACTGGTTCATTAATATGACATTCATTGCAAAAGTGTGATAACTAATGGAAAGAAATTTGTCTTTTGAGCATCAAACATGCAAAAAGTTCTAAAATGTCATTTCAATGGAATGATAATTAAGGCTGGCATAGATCTATTCTGTTTGGCCGGGTGCACCACGTTAGTTGGCACATATGTACGTGCTTGTCTTCTTTTCTTTTTTTTTATAGAGGCTGCGAGTATCAAAACCAAAGATCTTGAATTATATTTATTGAGAAATGGTGTCTTTCCCGAGCAAGCATTGCTCAAGTTCATTAAGGCTTCTCTTGGATTATGAAGAAATGAATGAGTTCTTCCTGTTGCATTTGGCCTTTCATAAGTTTAGTATATTCTCATCATAAATTGGTGTATCATCACCATTGCATGCATGAATATTGCGACATAACGGTCTAATCAAATATTTTGTTATAACTCTTGGTGAAGCAGAACATTCACATATCATTGAACAGCAGCTTCAGTTTTTATGGATTCAAAACAAACATTTTCACTCATATATATGTATGTCAATGAATTTATACTGATCATATATAAAAGAACTAACATTTGTCATATTCTTGAGGAAAATTTTGTAGTACACATGCTAAACTGGCCAGACATGATTGCCACTTACTGCTTTCTCAATCTTAGAGTCCGCGTTAGTTAGACGTTCACTAATTAATAGTTAAGTCATGCTTTGGGTTTGGGTTAAAGTGTGGAGTCATATTTATGAGCAAGGGAACTAGACTTGGCTTTGGGTTAAAGTGTGGAGTCATAAGGAAAGGGTGTGTCTTACTTACATAGACTATGGTGGCACCCATGTCAAAAACATTCAAGATACATGTCAGCAATGTACAATCAGGATAGCTATGAGTACTTATGGTAAAGCATATACATATAGACATAATACCAGGTGCATAAGTGGGTCATACGACCAATAGGGTCTCTACTTATTGGTCAAAAGGAATAAGATCACTAAGAAAAGGTTAGATATCATATAGTGGCTTTTCTTGTTCCTTTGAAGAACTAATAGTCAAAGTACGTGTTAGCTTACTCTTTGAAAAACTATATTTTGATGATATACAAATCATATCTTTAATTAATGGGTAATGATCCATCTTCCTAATTCATAAGCCTAAAAATCCTCCTAAAGTATAAGATGGTGACATGTGAAAAATCAAAGGGTAAGATTAAGAAAGAGATTAAGTGGAATCCATTCATAAGGTTTTAGGAGGATTTTTAGGCTAATGAATTAGGAGGATTGATCATTACCCTTAATTAATTTCTTGGAAGTCAGTTGACCAATGAAAAATTTGAAACAATTAAGAAATGATATATGAAGTTCAACCGAGCGAACATGTCTCTATCTCCTTCAGTACAAAACCACAACCAAACCCACCATCCTTCAAATCCACGCATTCATGCTTCGTAACTCACTCGACACCAACAAAAACCTTGTCACCAAATTCATCGCCACTTGTTCCGCCATTGTGGTAAGACAAAACCACACAACCGGTTTCGTTCGACATGCCCGTCAAGTGTTTGATCAAATGTCTGGCAGAAATGAAACCTTTATTAGCAACCCCATGATGAGAGATTGAGAGCTCATTTGGGTATTCATCAATATAATTATAATTATTGTAAAAATGCAAATGTTCCTATAAATCAAAACACGTGTTTTAAGTTCTAAAGCCCAGCTATAAAGTTCATCTGAATATACAACTTTTTACGAGTAAAGGCAAACCTATAAAGCTATAGTATTTTGATAGTAAAAGAAAACTCATATATCTGTATATATCCATTACATACATACACAATTACACATTCATATGTTGGGTGTAGCACTATTTTCTCGAGTTTAAAACATAACGGAAAAAAAAAATGGATAAGAAAAGAAAATATATTTATAAAAAGCATTCTTGAATCTTGAGTTTAAAAAAATAGATAGGAAAAGAAAAAATACAAAATATAATTTTACAATTATATCCCTATAATATATACACTCAAAATCATACATACTAAAAAGACAAAAATACATGTTTAAAAAACAACCTGATCAATGAATTCATTTTACATTTATATCCCTATAATATAATATTTTGTGTTTGGTTGACAGAATTCAATAGAATTCGTTAAAGAATTTAAATAAATTATGTCAAATGACAAAATTAACCTTTATTTATATTTTATAATATAATGATCTTTTCATATAATAATATATCTCTACTACTTTATAAAAATTATAACACTTTCTCTCCTAACACTTTTCAACACTCTCTCTCATAAGATGCGAAATAATAATAATATAAATAATAAATGAATGATAAATGAATGTCCATATCCATCCATATCTTATCTCACAAACACTTTGCATACCCATTTCACACATAAACAAAATGTTTACCGGAAAAGAATAAATCAACACACAAATGTTCCTATCATTTAAACTCAACAGATCCTTCAATCTCTAAACTTGAGACGTCATTTTTCATGATACCACTTTGGTCGTCAACACCACGGCCACTCTCTGTCGCCCTTACAAGACAAAGTCACCGCCGCCGTTCCTCCATAATCTCCAACCAATATTTACATGGTTGGCGGTTCTTCTTTTTTCTATTTCCTTACATTATCAATAGAAATCCCATTAAAAAAACTAATGGAAAAAGAGGACACAACAAGAAGGTTGGTGGCGGGGTGGCGGCACAGCAACGGTGGATGCCATGGCAGAAGGAAGGTAAGCAGCGGCCTCCATTTCATCATGTCCTTGAGCAGCAGTGGGCCGCTGGAATTTAGGTAAGCGGCAGCCGGAATAAGCGGTGGTGGTGGTTAATATCTGGCGAGACATCAAATCAGGGAAGACATTTTATTTTGGTATCTAGTTATGAGAGAGTAGTTTGGTAAACATAGATGAATTCCTTGAAATGTCTAAACATTCCATCAAGTTTGTGAAGGAATTGAAGATTCCATGTTTTAAGGAATTTGATGGAATTTTTTAAATTCCAACTCCATCTACTTTTCAACCAAACAAAGGAAATGAATGGAATTTAGATTCCAATTCCAATTCCAAAGAATTCCAATGAAATCCATAAACCAAACACCCCCTAAGATTTCCAATCATTTCTTTTCTTTTTCTTATTATAAAAAACTCAAGAATGGGGAAAATAGTTTTTTTTTCCGTATCATTTCTTTCTTTTCTTACCCTTCAGCTAAAAAACTCAAGAATGCAGCGTTATAGTAATAAAACATATACCAACATTCAATTTCAGCCATTTTCTATAGTTAAATTGAAGATCTACACCAGATCTGGTCAATCAAAGGGACAATTAGGTATCTTAGCTCTCGATTTCAGATTCAAACCTCAAGGCAAATCATCAGCTCCAATGAAAATCCGACGAAAGCATATCAGATTTCCAGTTCCGATCTCAGTCAACATCATCTTCTTCATCTCTTTATCATCATCACCTAAATATTCTCTATTTTGATTTTTTTTTAAGGGGTTAAAATTCAAACATACCATAAAAAAATACATTGTATCAAGATTGGAGTGGGGCGGTTGCCCCCATGCTGAATCTGTCTCTACACGCTGAGGTAATATCCCATTTAGCACCAGTAAGCAAAACAAAATTAGGGTCGTGGCTCCCCCTTTTGTTTGTGGTTTGTCTCACAAACACCTACACCCCGAAAAATCCAAAATGCGAACATGACGACCACAACAAACGGCGGCTCGTTATAACCGACGCTCACACCTGCTAACCATTACTACCTAATCATCATATCTATAATCAAAGTCAAAAATCATAATGTCTGATAGGTTACCTAGGCTAGATTTACTTTCACTCGATGCCATTTTATGTAAGCTGGACTTACTGGAAGTGATTGGTATGAAGCTTGTTTGTAGAAGATTAAGAGACCTCGTGGACCCTTTGGAGTTTTCAAATGTCTACAACCGAAGAGAATCGGCGTGTTATACTTGGGCTATCAGGTTTTCACCGGAGAGGATGAGGTTTTTGGTTATTTACATTGTTACCGGCTGCTTGATGAAAAGGTATATCTGATTAGATTAGTTAATATGTTTCGTAATGTAGTTGAGATTGGTGATCAATCGTCTTGGTGTCTGTGTCTAGGAGTGTCGGTCTTTTTAGAGTTGAGTACAAAAATGGAAATGCCATATTGTTTACCGCTGATTTGTTTAATTTGAGCTTGATGGCAATACCTTCTGTTCCAAATGGGTTAGGGTTTACTAATAGGAAGCATGTGCGACTTTTTCTAGATGATGAGTTTGATTATGAGTTTTTCATACGATGTATGCGGTTGTATGCTAATCAATTTCCTCAATTTTATGAATTTAATTCTAATGGATGGGGTGGTCAATATCATAAGTAAGGTCAATATCATAAGTAAAATCATAAAATTGAGGAAATTGATTAGCATACAACCGCATACATCGTATGAAAAACTCATAATCAAACTCATCATCTAGAAAAAGTCGCACATGCTTCCTATTAGTAAACCCTAACCCATTTGGAACAGAAGGTATTGTCATCAAGCTCAAATTAAATAAATCGGCGGTAAACAATCTGACATTTCCTTTTATGTAGTGAACCCTAAAAAGACAGACACTCCCACACGCAGACAGCAAAGACAATTGATCACCAATCTCAACCACATTACAAAACATATTAACTAATCGAACCAGATATACCTTTTCATCAAGCAGCCGATAACAATGTAAATAACCAAAAACCTCATCCTCTCCGGTGAAAACCTGATAGCCCAAGTATAACACGCCGATTCTCTTCGGTTGTAGACATTTGAAAACTCCAAAGAGGACACGTGGTCTCTTAATCTTCTACAAATACCAATATATAATAGAGTTAATTACTTAAATGGTACCTAACATTTGCGCGATATTACTCGTTTTATACCTTTCCTTTCGATATTACGCGAATCATACCTAACGTTTTCAAAAGTCTACTCGGACCATACTTGGACCCAAACGCCGATTGATAACCGACAAAACCCCTCACGTGACTTGCACGTGTGGGGTATTTTGGAAAATTCTCTCCCTCTGCTCTCCTTTTTACTTACCGTTGGAATTTCCCAACTACCAACCGGACTTCTCCTTTTCCGGTCACCATCAAAAATTTAAGCCCCCTGAATTTCTCATCTGGTCTGCAAATTTTGGGTGACACCTTCATTACCCTTTTATTTTACTAGTTTGATTACCTATCGAATTAATTTATTGAGTAATTATAGTCCACTTCTTGTTTTTTTTTGCATCTTAAGCTGTAATATTTCCTAAATCTTATTTAGCCCCTTAAGCTACGGTGGTAGCAATTTTTAGTAAAATCAATAATCATTATTACCAATTCTAACACTAATAACCATCTTTACTTTTCCATATCCCCTTTCCTATTATTTATTTCTTTATTATTTATTTGTCATTGAACTCAACCCACCTGCTCTTTTAGTGTGAAAATTTGATAAATTGCATTTTCCATATCCCTTTGCTGAAGTATTGTAGTTATATATTTTTCTTTCAGATCTGCCCTTTCAATTATTGCTATATATAGTGTGTTTAACCGTTTTTGGATTATAATTATATATTTGTTAATTACATAGTCTGATTGATATCTAATCTGAGTAATTTGTATTTATTTACCGTACTACACACTTCAAAACTGTTTAATTCTTTTACCTTTTTATTGATTTAAAAAAACATATATAAAAAAAATAAGAAATTCATCGCTTGTATATTCATATCTATTAAGCATATTACTCTTAATAAGTTTCATTGCTCTTACCCCTGTTGTTGTTGCTTTTGTGCTACTATAATTAGTATTGATTGACGGACTTTATATTTTATTATATTTTATTGTTGTTACGATTATTATTGAAGGCTTTTAGTTTAAGCTGTCGCATTACCATGGTTACGTGAGGTCATGTCCTCCTGTTTCAGGGGCGGGCAGGCATAGGGGGGTTAAGGCTAGAGTAAAGAGAACCTTTAAGCTAAGATTCGGGAGCTGGAATGTGGGTACCCTTACTGGTAAGCTTTTAGAACTAGGAGAGGCCTTGACTAGGTGTAAGGTAGACATTGCATGCTTTCAAGAAACTAGGTGGACGGGGGAAAGCACTAGAGAGGTCAATGGATACAAGCTATGGTATTCTGGAGCGCCTTCGGCGAGAAACGGAGTAGGTATCATCATGACAGAACGACTTAAAGACTATGTAGTGCAAGTGGAAAGACACGGGGATAGGTTGATGTTGGTGAGATTGGTGATACAAGAGGAGACAATAAACGTGATCAGCGCGTATGCTCCCAGCCGGGCCTCGGAGCGGTAGAGAAGAAGAGTTTTTGGGACTCGCTGGATGAGCTTGTTAGGAGTTGCCCTGATTACCAACGACTAGTTTTAGGAGGAGACTTAAACGGGCATATAGGAATAGAGGCAGACGGCTACTAGGGTGTTCACGGGGGATTTGGGTTTGGAGAGAGGAATGAAGATGGACGCACGATATTGGAGTTTGCTACAGCACACGACCTGGTTATCGCAAACTCTTTCTTCCGAAAAAGGGATACCCAGCTGATTACCTTCCAGAGCGGCCGACATAAGACCCAGATTGATTACTTCCTGGTGGGTAAAGACGACTTTAGGGCTTGCAAAGATTGCAAGGTCCTCCCTGGAGAGGATTGCTACTCCCAACATAGACTGTTGGTCATAGATTTGCTCTCGAGTAGACGACCAATCAAGATAGGGAAGGCCGTAAAGCCAAGAATCCTCTGGAAAAACCTAATGGGTGAAGCAGCAGAGACGTTTAGGTTGACGATGAGCACACGGTTTACAAGGGAGATTCAAGACGGTTCGCATATGGAAGCTGATCAGTTGTGGACACACTTGGCAGAGGGTATGAGGGAGACGGCGAAGGAGGTACTAGGGGTAACCAGAGGTACAGGAATGCAGCGTAAAGTAGGTAGGGAATCTTGGTGGATCAGCGAAGAGGTCCAGACCAAGGTCGCGACAAAACATAGTTGCTTTAGAGAGCTTATCAAGAGCCGCCGGAACGGGACAAATGAAGACTGGTCCTTGGCAAGGCAGAGGTACTACGACGCCAAGAAAGAAGCAAAGAAAAGTGTAGCTAGAGCAAAAGAAAGAGCGTACGAAGAACTGTATAAGAAACTAAATTCCAAAGAAGGCGAAAACGACATCTTCAGAATTGCTAAAGCAAGGGAGAGAAGACATAGAGATTTAGGAGATTTCATTTATATAAAAGATGAAAGCGGACGAAGCATTGTGAAGGAGGGAGACATTAGGAAAAAATGGGAAGAGTACTTCGCAAACCTTTTTAATGGGAGAGGGTCGGGGCAAAGTGAAGAAGGAGTTGACGGTACAAACTCAGACACACGCTACGACGACGACGATGCCACGAGGATCAGCCAAGAGGAAGTAAGGTTCGCCCTAAAGAAAATTGGGAGAAACAAATCCATAGGTCCAGATCAAATTCCTATTGAGGCATGGAGATGCCTGGGGGACGCGAGGATAAGATTGTTGACAAGCCTCTTCAACAAGATTTGGACAAGTGCAATGATGCCAGAAGAATGGAGACTTAGTGAGGTTATACCTATCTATAAGAACAAGGGGGGCGTGCAGAGTTGTATCAACTATAGGGGCATAAAACTCCTAAGTCATACCATGAAGCTATGGGAGAGAGTGATCGAGATGAGGCTTAGGAGGGTTACGAAGGTGGCAGAGAACCAATTCGGATTTATGCCAGGGAGGTCGTCGATGGAGGCGATTCACATCACCAGAAGCCTTATGGAGAAGTATAGGGAAAGACAAAAAGCCCTACACTGTGCCTTTCTAGATTTGGAAAAGGCATACGATAGTGTATCACGGGAGCTGATTTGGAGGACGTTACAAGAGAAAGGAGTTACTGGGAGGTACATTAGTGTTATCAGGGATATGTACGACAGGGCGAGGACCGGTTTTCGAACCCTTGTGGGGAACAGAGAGCTTGGTAGATTTCCCCAAGGTCAAAGACCTTACCAATGGGCTACCACAGTGACATCCAATTGGGCAGTATGCGATGCTCGAACCACGCATGCTTGGGATGAAACCAGGACTCTCGAAAACCCCCCTAATAAT
The DNA here is from genome assembly GCA_034093135.1 of Erigeron breviscapus. Taxonomy (NCBI): domain Eukaryota; kingdom Viridiplantae; phylum Streptophyta; class Magnoliopsida; order Asterales; family Asteraceae; genus Erigeron; species Erigeron breviscapus. The sequence continues at coordinate 102,039,252 of CM067172.1, read as the reverse complement.
CCACTCCTACAAATGTAGGAAGTGGGATTCGAACCTTGGTGTATTTCCCCAAGGTCAAAGACCTTACCAATGTGCCACCAACCCATTGGCACCCGATTACAAAGTTTGATAATATTAGTGGATATTTGTTCTATATTGACATGTTGAAGCTAGTGTTCACTCCTCATGTCCATATTCATTGATCAAAGAGGTAGCCTATATTGAAAAATCACATTGCATGATAAACGTGTAAAACGCGATGAAGTGCATGTTCGATCTTTTTTCTTTTTAAAGAGACAGGAACTTATGAAATAACTACATGGTGGACACTACAAATGACAATCTCTTAACTACCATGGAAGCCATCATTAGTGATTACAGGAACTTCCGTAATAGGCATCAACCCGGAAAATGGAAGTTCTGCAGTCATGTGGTATGTACACACACTCCATATTTTAATCCTTTTGTCTCAAGTTGCACATCAACATCTGATGATTAATTTGATCACTAGCTTCTTGTTTTTTTTTTTTATCAACTTCACAGGACTATTGGGATTCTATAGACAACAATGACTACTTTTATTTAGAAGGTTTTATGGATATAACTAAACAGGTAGCAAAAGAGTCAGATAGCAGCAGCCATTTCTTCACTTGACTTGCCGAGATCCATGTTGAGAAGGGAATGGTGTATCACTTCGACGTTGTTACCTATTAAATAACCAAAGTAAAATAACATAACACCACCACCATAAGCTAAAAGATAGTTTCGAACTATCGCGATAAAGTGAGAACATTCTCCTGCAAGTGGTCCCATAATATTGTTAGAAACGTCACACGCGCCTTCCTTAACAGCTGTCATTCTTCTTTATTCTTGGGCCCACAAACAACTTCAGTGGAGACTTTATTAATTGGCAACTGGAGACAAAAACTGGAGCACGTCATCTGGAGGACCTTCAGTAGTGGTCACTGGAGCATTCATCTGGAGCAGTCATCTGGAGCTTGCCACTGGAGAAATGTTACTACTGGTGACTGGACTGGTTCAGAAAAGACTTGTCTGAAATGGGCTACAGCTGGCAGAATCAACATGGCTTGTTCAGAGGGCATGATCAGTTCAGTTGCCTTCTTCAGTTCACTGGGTTCCTCCAGTTCAATGAATCTGGTCATTTCCGCATCATGAACCAAACAGCATTCACACAATCCACCTGTTGATGTCACTGTCTTAAAGTATTCCATACTACAGCCGACGAGAAAGCTACCTCATTTCCATCTTTATCTTTCCAATAAATCGAATCAGGAACATTTGGGCTCAAAGTAACAGTAGGAATCAAGTTTAAAACAGGATACAAGTCCAACCAAGCAACCGGCCATTTCCAATTTCCATTCGACACAAGGTTATTCACATTCATATGTAAGGAAAATCCCGCACTCATAATATCTCGGTTAGAGACTACATTCCGAATAGGGCAGTTTTCATTCCACATATCAAACCAAACCATTGTAT
>CM067172.1:102021297-102036773 GCA_034093135.1 Erigeron breviscapus | reverse complement strand
GCAATATATCGGACAACCGATGAATGATGAAGAAGTGATCGGATATATGCTGGCAGGACTAGGACCCGGTCATGGTGACTTGTTCACTGCCATTACCATTCTTAGCAATGAGCGGAAGGTAACACTCCCTGAGTTTTATTCTTATTTAATTGCACATGAGGCTCAAGCCGCTGCCATAGGAAACACAGTTGAGTTCACATCCTCAGCAAATAATGCTTCTCGACAAGAATCAAATAGCAATACACCTCGTCGCAATTACAGTAACACCAACGGCTACAACAACTCCAACCAACGGGGCAACTATCGAGGAGGAGGTGGCCGTGGACGAGGCCGTGGGCGTGGTCGGAACAGTGGAGGACCACGCTGCCAGGTTTTTGTGGGGAACAATACAGGGGTCCCCCCACACTGCTCTTACTTGCAGGAACCGTTTTAATCATGCATATCAATCCGAGGATTATCGTGGTGCAAACAGTGTCTCGACAGGAAGCTACAATCTAGACACAAATTGGTACCTAGATACCGGAGCAACTGATCACTTAACCAGTGACCTCGATCGCCTCACAGTCCAAGAACGCTACCATGGAAAAGATCAAGTTCAAGTAGCAAACGGTGCAGGTTTGTCTATTTCACATATTGGTCATTCAATAATTTTCCCCGGTGTCCCCAGTCCGAACCTCTTTTGCTCTCCAAAAATTGTTTTACGTGTTCCTCATATCAACAAACATCTCTTGTCTGCTCAAAGACTTGTTTCTGATAATCATGTATTCATTGAGCTTTACCCTAATGTTTTCTTTGTTAAGGACATTGCCACGAAGAAAATCCTTCTACTCGGTAGAAGCAAAGGAGGTCTCTATCCCGTTCCTATCAGTCGTTCCAGAAGTTTTTCGCAGCATACTGGACTGTCAAGTGTCAAGGTTTCAAGTTCTCAATGGCATCAGCGTTTTGGTCATCCTACTTCAACAGTTGTCAAGACAATTTTAAATTCCAATAAATTTAGGTTGTTCGTTTTTTCATATTGATGTTTTCCAGTTGTTTTTTTTTTTTGGGTTTGGGGATTTGCATTGTCCAACGTGGCCCTAAGAGTCATCAACTTCCTTATAATAATAATTCTGTTCGTATTACTACTTTTCCACTTGAGCTTGTTCACACTGATGTTTGGGGACCTGCTCAAGTGTCCAGTGGGGGTTTTAAATATTATGTTAGTTTTTTGGATGACTACAGTCGATACACTTGGATTTATCTTATCAAACACAAGTCTGATGTGGAACAAGTGTTTTATAATTTTCAAAATCATGTTGAACGACTTTTGAACACAAAAATTCGCAGTGTTCAATCTGATTGGGGTGGTGAGTATCAAAAACTACACCAGTATTTTCAAAAAGTGGGCATAGCTCATCGTGTCTCCTGTCCCCATACGTCACAACAAAATGGCGTAGCCGAACGGAAACATCGTCATATAGTTGAAACAGGCCTAGCCCTCTTAGCACACTCATCTCTTCCTCTTCGCTTTTGGGATGAAGCCTTTTTTTCCCTTAAACGGGCCCTGTTTTTTTATCTTCATCAATCGAAATGCCTATCGCACTTATTGGGGTAAATGATTAGCTTTTACACCTATCCCCGACTCTAAAAATTACCCCCCCCTGACTTCCGCCCTCCGTTTTCCCTTTTTTCTTCCCTTTTTTTTGTTCTTTTTTCTTCGAGTTTTTGGTTGTGCATGTTGGCCAAGCTTACGGAAATACAATACTCGTAAGCTTAGTTTCCGATCTACCTTGTGCGTTTTCCTAGGATACAGTTCTATTCATAAAGGTTATAAATGTCTGGATCGGACCACAGGTCGAGTTTATATTTCACGAGATGTTATCTTGATGAGCTTGCGCTTTTTCCTTTTTTGCACACCAACCTAATGTTCCCCCCCCCCCAACTAGTTTGCCCACGTCCATCCAGTGAAATCTGACCAGTGTGTCCCCTCCTTTTCCCTAGAAAAACAGAACCGGCCAAAATTTAAAATAATGACCATATGCCCGAATTAAAATGAACCTTTCTTTCCTCTTTTTTTTTTAGCTAATGATTTGTGATGGGCAGTTTTTTTTAAACAGTTCCCCATCTTTCCAACTACCTTGCTTTTTCAACCACGCAACAAGGGGGTATCCTCACAATCACTGCCCCTTTTTCCCCCCCTTCCAGATCAGGCCCAGCCCTAAACAGAATTGTACCCGCGGCCGCCTAAAACCAACCTCTTTCAGTTCAATTTTTTCCACCCGCCCATAAAAAAGAAGGGAACCATATTCCATTCCAGCAGCCCGCCATCAGTTTTTTCCCTCAGCATTAGTCCTTCTTTTCTTCACGATTAGGCCCACCTTATTTCAGACAAAGTTCCGGGATTTTTGGCTTCACAGTCCCCACCGGCTGCTATATCATCACCTGCTGCTATATCCCCGATTCCCATGGCTGCTCTCAATGATTCTCCCGCTGGTGTTTGCACTCGAGGCCGTGCTGGTAAGGTGTTCCCACGAAAGTTTACAGATGGTACTTTCCGGTATGATACTGTCAAACGAGCTTTTGCTGTTTACTACTTAACTTCACTGAACCTCCCCTGCGAACTACTAAACTTAGGTTGACCTTTTAACCTAAACTACTACTCTTACTCCATAACTTTTTTCCCCTAATATCGCAACCCCAATGTCCGCAATAGAAACGGCCCCTGGACCAGATCCCCTGCTTTTGGCGAGCCTTGCAAAGATGGAGTCCCCCCCCTGAATTCGTGCTTCCTTTGAAAACAAAAAGAAAAAATCACAACCTTGGCCCCCCCTGTCTTTTGTTGGCCCCAGGCCCAAAGATGTTAATATTGTTGGGTGCAAATGGGTGTTTAAACTGAAACAAAACCCGGATGGTTCCACTGATAAGTATAAAGCTCGTTTGGTCGCTCGGGGTTTCACACAACAATATGGGCATTGATTAACCAGGAGTGCTTTTATTCCCCTGTTTTTCGTGGAGCCCCTGCTTCCCAATACACTGGTTGTTTTTTTTTTTTCTTTCCACCTTTTCTTTGTTTCCGCGTGGGTTTTGGCACCTTCAACAATAGATTTGGTTCATAAACGCTTTCCCTCCATGGTTGTTCCCTTTTCTTTAGAAGAGGAGTCTAATACATGCCATCAACAACTAACCCCCCTGGTTTTTTTTTTTTGAGGGACTCCCAACCAATCCTCAACTATGTTTTTGTAAAACCTTTCAAAAAATAAGGCCAAACTTATTTTAAAATTGTCCTTTAAGCCAAAATCGCCACCGGGCTTTTTTTGGTTCCCTCCTCGTCTTTTGTGAACAACTACACCACCGCGGGTTTTTTTTTTTTTTTTTTTTTTTTTCATTCCCTCTAAGCCGACATGTCGCTCTTTATCCTTCATAATGATGCTGTTTCTATTTATATGCTGGTGTATGTTGATGATATTGTTATTGTGGGCTCTTCTCAAACAGCTGTTGATAGGTTAATTCGTGCCTTATCTTCTTCTTTTCCTATAAAGGAATTCTTGGGAGGCTAAAAATTATTTTTCTTGGGAAATTGAGGTCCTTTCCAACAAATTTCCAAGGGGGGAAAATCACTTAGTAACAGCAAAGTTTATGCCAATTCCGAGTTTGGCTTTTCAAAACCGTTTACCTAATTTAATGAAAGAATTTGTTTACGGGTGTTCCCCCCCCCCCCTCACTCCGATGCCTAGTTTTTTTAACAAACAGACCAAGCTGCCCCTCGAAATTCTGAAAAAAAACCCCCCTTAATGAGGGGGAAAGATACCTCCAAAAAATAAATTTAGAAAGTTAGGTTTTGGTGGGCTGTACAAAGGTTAAACCTCACTCTAACGAGACCTGATATCTCTTTCCCTGTTAATAAAGTGTGTCAATATCTTTCCAAGCCCACAAATGTTCATTTGGAAGCTGTAAAACGAATCTTGCGATATGTTAAACACACGATGTCTACAGGGCTCCACATTCGAAAATCAAGCTCAACTTTGTTAAGTGTGTTTACTGATGCAGATTGGGCCGGGTGATTGGATTATAGAAGATCTACTGGAGGTTTTGCAGTGTTTCTCGGTCCTAACTTAATTTCGTGGAGTTCACGAAAACAAAACAACAAAACAACCCACTGTGTCCACGGATTCCAAAGGGTAACAGAAGCAGAAATATTTTAAAGGCACTTAGCAAAATTGAACAAGGATGAAGCAAAAAAACCGGGGGATTTTTTTGAACAGTTCGATTACTTAAAAAGAGTTGGTGTTTCGTTTTCAAAAAAAAAAAAAAAAACACGGGAAGCGGCCGGTCCTTTGGTGTGATAATTTGGGAGCCACTTATCTAACAGCAAATCCAGTTTTTCATGCTAGAACTAAACACATAGAAGTTGATTTTCATTTTGTCAGAGAAAAGGTAGCGATGGGAGCTTTAGATGTGCGGTTTATATCCTCGAATGATCAAGTTGCCGATGGACTCACAAAGCCTACAACACGGAGTATGTTGGAGAAATTACGTTACAATCTCAACCTAGTGACGGTCAAGATTGAGGGGGAATGTGAAGATAAGAAACGATAGTTAGAATAATTCAAATATGAGATATGTATTGTTGTATTATCTGATCCATAAAGTTAGGATCTTCAGTTGTAAATCGTTTTTTGCATATATTAATGAGGATTCCTAAAAAAAAAAACCCAATTGGGGTTATTCCGGCAAAAAATACTCTTCCTTCATCTACCTCCATTCCTCCGTTTTACGGTTTTGTTGCCTTATGTATTCTTCGTTGGCTATTTAGTTTGGCCATTCCTACAGGGACACCGCTATTAAATCTGTTATGCTAATTTTAGGCTCCAGGGTACGTTGATTACAAAATTTTAAAAAAGTGGGTTTGAACACCAAAAAAACAAGTGGTTTTTTTTTTTTTTTTTTAACATCATCAACTAGGGGTCCAAAAATGAATGTTGTTAAATAACCTTGGGGGGAAATAATTTAAAGGGGAAAAATTAGGTGTTAATACTTGGAATATTTAGAAATTATATATAAAAAAGTTGTTAAATATATGTGTGGAAACAGAGCTATCAATGCTAAGAATTGAAGCAAAAGTGGCAGGTTGATTGATTGATTCTAGAATTATCTGCCTTATCTTCTTCTTTTCCTATAAAGGATCTTGGGAGGCTAAATTATTTCTTGGGAATTGAGGTCCTTCACAATTCAGGGGGAATCACTTTAGTACAGCAAAAAGTATGCTTCCGATTTGCTTTCAACGTAACTAATATGAAAATAAAATTTTTGTAAAGGTGGTCCCCTCACAAAACTCCCGATGCTAGTTACAAGAAAACAAGCTGGCTTCTAGCTTTCTTGGAAAAACCCCCCCCTTAAATGAGAAAGAATACCCCTTTCCCCCAAAATTAATAGAAAAGTCATTGTTGGGGGGTGGTCCTAACAGTACCTTCAAACCTCTAACGAGACCCCTGATTTTATCCTCCTTTTTCCCCACTGTTTTTTTAATAAAGTGTGGTCATACTTTTACCCCAACCCCACACAACTGTTGTTTTTTTTTTTTTTTGTTTTTTTCATGTGGAGAAGCTGTAAAAACGAAATCTTTGCGATATGTTTTTTTTTAAAAAGACACGAATGTCTTGTACAAGGGGCCCCCCCTTCCACCATTCCCGAAAAAATTCAAGCCCTTTTCAACTTTGTTTTTTTAATTGTGGGTTTTTTTTCTGGATGCAAGATTGGGCCCGGGGTGGCCCCTTGGGGGATTTTAAGAGAAAATCCTACCTGGAAGGTTTTTTTTTGCAGTGGATCTAAATTTTTTTTCCGCGTCCTAACTTTAATTTGTCGTGGAGTTTTTCAACAAAACCAACCCCACCTGTGTTTCCACGATCAAAAAGTACAGAAAAGCAAGAAATTAGAAAGGCAAACTTAGCAAATTGGGACAAAGCTTGAAAAGCAACATGATACAGTCCCCCGATTACTTAAAGAGTTTTGGGTGTTTTCCCGTCAAAAACACGAGCCCGTTTTCCCTTTTGGGTGTTTGGGGATATTGGGAAAGCCACTTAATCTACCAGCAAACCAAGTTTTTTGTTTTTTTTCACAATGCGGGCTTGAAAAAACTGTTAAAAAACCATAATAAAGTTTTTGAGTTTTTTTTTCTTTTTTTGTCCCCCCCGAAGAAAAAGGTAAAAAAAAAAGGCCGATGGGAGCTTTGATTTTGTGCCCCCGGTTGTTTATATCCCCCCTCCGAATATTCCAGTTTTTGCCGATGGGACCTTTTTCAACAAGCCCCTCCAACAAACGGCTAAAATGTTGGGCAATTAAAACGTTACAAATTCCTCCAAACCTAAGGTTTGACCCCGGTCAAAACGAATTTTTTTGAGGGGAATGTAAGATAGAAACGATCGTTAGATCCTTAAAATAGGAGAATATGTTATTTGTTTTTTGTCAAATTTATCCTGGATTCCCCCCTAAAGTTAGGCAAATTTCTTTCCAAGTTTTTTGTTAAAATCGTTGGGCCTATATTAATGAGGATCTACCCCCTGGGTTTATTTCACGCCAAATACTCCCCCCCCTTTTTCCTCATCTACCATCCTTCTCCCGTACGGCCCCCCTTTTGGGCCCCCCCCTTAAGGTTTTCCCTCCCTTCCGTTGCCTATTATGGCCCCAATCCTTAACAGCACACGCTTATTAATCTGTTGAATGCTTAATTTAGGCCCTCCAGTTTCCCCCCCCCCCCCGTGGATTCCAAAATTAAGTGGGTGAAAACAGAATGGTTAAAAACCATCATCAAAACTTAGCAATTTAGGTTTGTTAATACTTGGGGAATATTTAAAGAAAAATTAAATTCTATAAAAAAGTTTTTTGTTTAACTATATGTGGTGGGAAAAACGAGGCTTTATCCAATGCCTTTAGGAAAAGGAAAAGCAAAAGTGGCCAGGTGATTGATTGATTTTCTAGACTTTATCTGCCGTTTTTTTTCAAAGTGTTGCCTGCCTTTGTCACACGCCCCTTGCCTCATCGGAACAAAGCAGGAAAAATTGATTTCCTCGAAAGGTCCGATAGCAAACCCACATTCAACTAATTTTTAGATTTAGAGTTTTGGGTCCCCCTCTTGCAAACATGTTTTTTTTTTTTTTTTCCCTCCAACACCTTTGGCAAATTTTTTTTTTTTTTTTTTGGCATACCCCCACCTTTTGAGCCAAATGGCAATAAACCTTTAATTGGCTTTTTGTAATTCTCCGTCTGCCCCCATTTTTTTTTTAATTTTTTAGGTTGGAAACCTTTCCCCACATCCCCTTATTTGTTTGTTATCTACCCGTGGTTTTTTTTTTTTTTTTTTTTGCTTTGAATCCCCATTACTTTGGTTAATCTAACAATTATAAAATAACTATATTAACTTTCTCTCTCCTCAAATCTCAACCAATCATTTTTTTTTCTCTCTTCCATAAATCATTTATTCCTCCAATTCATTCAAAATCTTTTATCTCAAAAACCGTACATCGATAAATTATAAAAATTATATGGGTGTTCTTAAAATTTTCATGCTCTTTCATTAGAGATGTCATTCGATATACTTTCGACGAATTTTTAAATCCGATGACGGGACCCGTACGGCTAAGGCATTTGGTTATCACACTATATGACTTATCACCTCCTATGACCTATCACCCTCTATGACATATCACACTCTATGACCTAGCTATCACCCACACCCTCTCACCGTCGCAACGCACGGGTACTTACTCTCGTACAAATTAAGTTAGAAACTCTTTGCTTATTTAATTACTTTTAGTAAACTGTAAATTTCAATGTTTATTTACTGTTAAATGAACCGTTGATAAATCAGATGTACAACAGATCGAAAAGGGGAACAGAGACTTCAGGGACTAAATATGTCAACATAGAATCTTAAACTTCAGGAATAAAATTAATGCTGTAGGAAAGTAGAGGGGTGTAAATGTAACTTTAATATATGTTAACCCGTATATTAACGATTGTAGTAAGCCATTTATTTGTGGTGTTTCTTTCACAATTAGTTTGTGATTGCATCGCAATATATATGTTGTGACGTATTTGAAATTCTAGCAATGTGCCCGCCGATAACCTTTTACTTTAAGTCCCAATTAAGGCTTCGCTTGTGATTAAAATGATCTTATAGTGGCACGCCATACAATTAAGCCTCTTTCTTGTGCTTGAGTGGTTTACCTTGCCAACAGATTAATAGCTGTGAGAATATACTGCCGATCCATGGATTCAAATTCAAAGTTGTGCCCCATTTTTTTTCAGTCGGCGTATTAAATTTTGGTAGTTTTGGTATTTTGCGGTTTTACAACTCCACAAAAAATTTCATTTGCTTCACACTCATGGTTATAACGAGAATCGTGAAAAAAGTCCTATAAATATCTCATATCACATATAAAAATGTGTAGAAAAAAATTACATTTAAAAGTGTGAATAAATTTCAAAAGTTATAATTTTTTCACACTTATAAATGTGTAAACAAAATGTTAACACTTAAAAGTGTGAACAGTTGTCAAATATTTTCACACTTAAAAGTGTGAAAGTCAATTTGTAACACATGATTTCTTCACACTCCCCATGTGCATGAAGAAAATAAGGTGTTACAAATCAACTTTCACACCCTTAAATGTGAACAATTGATATATTTTTACACATTTGAAAGTGTGAACTTTTCCTTTCCATATGTATAAGGCTCCGCGCTCGCTATCGAAGCGCCGCCATGTAAATATCTTGTGCATTATCTTAAGAATTTCCTTCCAGCACTTTTAAACCACTAAATTAGCTTTCTACACACTTTTATATAATGCTGCGGATTTACACAATTAACAGAACTATTTTCACATTTTGTTAAAGATATTGAAAAAAACACAGAGGGCTGAGGAAATACCATATTTGTCAGATGTAGTGCTTTTGCCGCCGGGTCTAGAGCACACTTATCTGCAGCGTGTCTCCTCTATATAGTATGCATTTTAAGTATCGCTTAAAGTTTATCCACCATAAATACTATACTTCGGTCTAAGCGTCCTTCGCCCGGTACTCTCTTGCATAGCGGAGGTATTTAGACTAGCTAGCTACATAACCAAGTTTAAAAATCAACGCTTCAGTTTTTACCTCCAAAACAAATCAATATTAACCAATAGTTTTTTGTGCCAAAACAATGCCGGACCCAGGTGTTCGTCGCACCCGTGTACACCTACACGATAGCAGCTGCTCCCACTACCTCGCGGTGTCTTTAGTCGTCTGGCACTCCCGTGCTCGGACGAACACTTGAAAACGGTCTTCCGTATGGTACTCTGTAGCGTACCCCGTCATCAGGCTAGTCACTCATTCAGTTTGCATGCTTCGTTCACCATATACAAACAACCTGAAACTCCCGACAGGACCCGCCTAGACTGCCTTTACGCTGCATCGGGGGGTCTTGCGCCCCGAACCTATTTTTCAGGCATCATTCACCAATCGCGCGCCCACTTATGCTTGCTACTAGTGCTCATGTAAGAGTATGATGGCTATCAAATGGGCCCCACTTAGCCCGCTTGGACCCTTGTTTCGTTCCCGTCTATCTCTGCCTGCAATACAGGGGAATTTTAAAAAAGAAAGATTCCCGCTCTTGCTTACGAGAAAGGCAGTTCCCTTGAATAGCCCCTACTATTCAACACGGCCTTTTATTCACATAGACATCGTTTATACATAATTGCCAAACAATTGCAGTGATATAGTTTCGTGATTAATCTTAATTTCACATGCCCCACCGAATATTAGAGTTTATACTGGGTCAGATCATGCTAGACGAATGTAACTTTAATATATGTTAACCCGTATATTAACGATTGTAGTAAGCCATTTATTTGTGGTGTTTCTTTGACAATTAGTTTGTGATTGCATCGCAATATATATGTTGTGACGTATTTGAAATTCTAGCAAGTGGGATAACCTTTTACTTAAGTCCAATTAAGTTCGTTGTGATTAAAAGATCTTATATGGCACGTACATTAGCTTTTCTTGTGCTTGAGTGTTTACCTTGAACATATAGTGTGATATACTGATCCATGATCAAATTCAAAGTGTGATTTTTTTTTCAGTCGGTTAAATTTTGGGTTTTGGTTTTTGGGTTTCACTCCAAAAAAAATTTTCATTTGTTCACACATGGTTATAAGAAATGTGAAAAAATTTATGAATTCAATCACATATAAAAGTGTGTAGAAAAAAATTACATTTAAAAGTGTGAATAAATTCCAAAAGTTATAATTTTTTCACACTTATAAATGTGTAAACAAAATGTTAACACTTAAAGGTGTGAACAGTTGTCAAATATTATCACACTTAAAAGTGTGAAAGTCAATTTGTAACACATGATTTCTTCACACTCTCCATGTGTGAAGAAAATAAGGTGTTACAAATTAACTTTCACACTCTTAAATGTGAACAATTGATATATTTTTACACATTTGAAAGTGTGAACTTTTCCTTTCCATATGTATAAGTGTGTAAATATTGTGATTTCTTAAATTTCTTCACACTTTTAAAAGTAAATTATTTCTACACACTTTTAAATGTGATTAAATTAACAAAATTTTTCACACTTTTTTAAAAATATGAAAAAACAAGTGTGAGGAAATGACATATTTGTTGTAGTGTTTCCGGTAGAGACACTTAGATTTCCTTATATAGTATGATTAGTATCGTTAAATTTACACATAAATATATACTTCGTTAGTTCGTATCTTGATAAGAGTATTAGACTAGCTAGCTAATTAACAATTTAAAATCAAACGTATTTTACCCAAAAAAATATATATAAAATATTTTTTTGAAACATGTTGACCAACAAACTGCAGTGAAAGTTATACTCTGGTAGTCATATCATTTCATATACAAACAAGAAACCAGACCTTATGGTCCCAATATTTTTTAGGATTCAAATCGTACTACACTGCCCCTGGCTTCTTTTCCGTGAAAGGAAAAGAGTGTAGAAAAGGATCTTGCTCCAACAGGCTTTTCCAAGTTACCAATTTTTGTTTCTTTCAATTCCTGCGAAACGTACGTGTATGCGTCATGCATACCTCATCATATCAATCAAATATTCCAATTGGTCCATCCTTTTTATGGAAACTTCTCAAAGGGTCCAAAAACTTATGAAAAGCGCATATATACTTCTCTCGTTCATTTACGTTCAATGGCCGGAATGGATCATCCAATTTGTTTCGCTTACACAATATTTTGGTACATGCCAATTGCCACCTGAACTACTAAAGCCTCGAACTTAATTAGTCAATTAATTGGAGCCAATTAATTAAGTGTCGTATTACGAGACCTCTTCGTAATTAAACACTACGGACAACATATCACAAGCTATAACTTCTCTGCCAACATTTACAACTTTGAGGGAAATGATTAATCCTCCTAAAAGAATGACCTAAAAATCCTCCTAATTATTAGATGAAGACATGGGCCAAAATCAGGGGACAAGATTAGGAAAAAAAAATTAGTGGATAACATATGTCACCTTTTTATACTTTTAGGAGGATTATTAAGCTAATCTTTAGGAAGATTTATCATTTTCCTAATAGAAATAAAATGATTTACTGCATCTTAAAGTACTTCATCGGACTTCATTGCTTTGAACCAGAAATTAGACACACGTTTAGTAACTTCAAGCTTAGACAAATTTCATAAATATGCGGTAATTTAAAATTTTGAAACACCATTAATGCAAAAGAAATAAACTAGTAATAAATATAAAAATCATATAAATTAAAATATGTATGGTTTTTTGTTTACTTCAGTTTTTTGGCGATCGGTTTTTACATATGAAGTTGAAACTCGAATCAATCCATTCGGTTTTTAAAAGGCCGATTTTCGGTTCCTAGTTTCAGTTTTTATCGATTTTTGGGTTTTTTTGTTCGGTTTTTCCTCGCCCTTAATATTGACATAAACTCATACAACTATACAAATATACCGTCGTTTTGTGTATAGGCGAGTTTCACCAATAAACAGGCCTAAGTTGTAAGTGCTACTGCTCGGTCGTATACAGGAGGCTAAAGGACAGGCCCATGTGATTGGCCCAATTAAGAAGTTTTACTCCCTATCTTATATTCTTATAAAAATTATAACCCTTTAAAAAGTATTCTGTTCCCAACAAACAGCACCGATTACTACTCGGTCCCATTCGCATATTTTTTAGATCTATTCGGGTCCGCTTTTGTTGAAGGCTTGAAGCTTACCGTCATCATAGGCTTTCTTCGAGGCTTCGAGCCCACAAACTGTAAGTGGAACGGATTATGTCATCAATTTCAAAGTCACGTTATTTGTATTAGTAAAACTATCCTTATATGTTATGTTGATATATAACTCTAGTACGACATTATATCAATATTATCAAAATGCTATTGTTTGGGCTAATATAATTTTACAAACATTTTAGGCTTGGAAACAAGATTTTTGCGGTAACTTGTGGACATCCATTCCATTGTAAATTGAACATCATGCATATTTTTTTTTTTCTGTCTAGAACAAGAGTTGGTAGAATTGGAACCTTATGTTGCTATACTTTCGTGCATTTGATGATTTCGATGATTTGGTTGGATTGCAGGATTTATTTTCAGTAAACATACGGCTGGAATTGTTTATATAAAGTTGATAATCAGCTCCTAGGGCTAAACTAATAATTTAGTACATACATAAAAATACTACTTTATAAAACTATTTTAAATTAATCCTGAATTTTGTTATTCTAACAAAATATTGGTAAAAAAATATAGCTGTTAGCTCTCCTTTAATTAGTTGCGTTCGCGTGTAAATGATGATCTATCTAGCTAGACAATTCAGATATGAAAATGTCATAACAACATATGATCATTTAATTAAAGATATTTTATGTGTAATTGACCTTAATTATGGCGGATAAGTATGACTGATCATAACATTTTGGTATGAGAAAATTTTGAACCGTGTTTTAGCATTCTCGCTTGATTCATTAACCATACATATACATAATCGTATATCTGTGAAGCTAACTTAATTTTCGTTCAACAATAGCTCTCAACGATGGCTCATGAATTCACCATTTCACTACTTCTCTAGCTAATTTGCTAACGATCGACGATCAAGGGCAATTTAAAACAAGCCATATAGTTGAGATTCAACTTCTATACATGCATGGTATAAACGATACTAGAAGAGTTTGCTTTAATTTTTCTATATAAGGGCGGTGGGGATTCATATATATGATCCAGATTGATCAACTTTTTTTTTCTAATCATGCCTTGCAAAGTGATGACACAGAAGAAAGCAATTATGTTTCCCGCATGATTACTCTACTTTATTATTGTGTAGTAGTAATCCTTTCCAATATTTGTTAATTATTCCTTCTCCACTTCCACCTCCTACACCTTAGCTTGTCTATGTCTCGTGAATGCTTTAATCCTTCATCTAAAAGCAATATTTCCACCTCATTTTAATTTTAAGGTACTATACGTATTTACAATTGTAAAGTTGTATGATCGATTATTTATGTACGTAGATTTGCACGTTGATGCATGCAATGTTAGACGTAGAAGTTGTACATATACTATACATACCTTGCTTCTATTCATACCTATTCCTGTCTACGTTGCGTTGTAATATAGTTTTAATCGGTTAATCATCCATAGATATATATATCTCTAGCTAGCTATCCTTGTCACGTGACGATTAAAAGAAAAAAGTTAAAATTCAATATCTAATTATTTAAATGTGTGATGAAGAACTACTACCGGGACGAAGTCATTGAAGTTCAAGTTGTTAGTGACTCAAGATTAGCTAAAGGATATATTTACCATTAATGTAAGTCATCATCGACCAGGGCACACCTAACCAGGCTGCATTGCGTCAAAGACTCAAGCTAGGACCAAGCTAGTAACTTAGAAAATAATTAAACAAGTTTGACAAGAAGAATAAAAGGTGAAAAAGAAGATGATCATGTAAACAATATTCACTACCATAATGAAACAAGGACATTTGTGGAAAAAGTAGTTTGTCTAAGAATACTTATATAACCTATTTTTCACCAAAACACCTAAGGTAAAATATGGACATGCAAGGTGCAAAGTCCATTAATTGTCCGTAAACATTAAAATGAAGACACGTAATGCAGAGTCTACACACAATTTTGAAAATCGTTACCAGTTTGTCTATAAAAGAACAAGGTCAAGAGAAGATTGAAAGCATTAATTAATGCTAGTATGTGTTCTTCATTGAAGTTAACTATTAGTGTATTAAGTCTAAGTCTAGGTGACTAGGTTGTGTTGGTTAAAAATTTGTCACTCCAACTCAGTGTTTGTAAGTTAGATCTATCTATTCACTGCTTGTTATTGTAATTTTACGTTTAATTATACTAAATTACAACTTTTAAATTAATAACTTGTGTTAATTAGTTATTTGCTTGAATTAAGTTTTTTACAAAAGTGCTAGAAAAACTGGATAAACACAATCATTACAGAAGTATATATATATATACCCTACTCGGCTGCTCCTTATTCTCTTATGGAAAGCTTTTCCATCTTCTTTGAAGTGTGTTGTGGGGTCTAAATATAACAAGCTTTATTAAGGCTTATACTTCCACTTTGTACACCTTTTGTCTTCTCCAGATTTGGATATTTTCCTATATATTGGTTACGATCGAAAGACGTTAAGTTCTTGAAGCAAATTAAAAATAAAATAAAATAAATATATATGTTCAATTCAAGAGTAGTCAATGGACAACAACCGACATAAATCCAAGAAGCCTAAGTACGTACACCATGTTCTCAATTTTCAATTTTGTGTAGATATATTTTGGTTCATGAAATCTAACATGCAAAGTGAAAGGAAATATTAAAAGTTGGAACAGTGCCTTTTAGTGTAGGTCATGCTCTTGATTAAAAGGTGTATGTATATATGCTGTCAAGCATTGGAGAAAACTAAGTTCACTATTCTCAAGATTTACGGAAATTTAGTGAGATATCTCGTGAATTTTTGACTACCCCGTCGTATGCACTTTTCAGAATTATATATCACACTGAAACTCTCCTTTAAAGTGAAAAAATTTGTGTGAATTTCTTCTTTAACCTGAAAAAGTGTAGAATCATTGCATGTATATATGTGCGATATGATTCTTTATATTGATAATGAATGATTACTTACTTCCACCATTCTTGCGGTTGTGGTGGTGCAAGTAAATTTCACTAGTTGCATGATTAAAGCTACTTTTAATCTTTTGCATGGTGTTACCAACAACAGCATGTATACCGAAGGTAGGCGGTTGATCGCACTATATATAGCAGATCGCTAGGGTCACTAAAATTTATGTGGACGTGACACACATTGTTGATGATTTTAGTATCATCTAAATCACTTTTAGTGACAAAATTCTTTTGTGAGGACATAATGTCCTCACTAAAAGTCGCTAAAAGACAAATAATCCATAATGTGTTGAATTGTTT
>CM067172.1:101801775-102020297 GCA_034093135.1 Erigeron breviscapus | reverse complement strand
ATGATTTCAGGTTTTATTTCCTTTGGAAGTGCATCTAAATCAGTGATTATGGATGCCAAATGAAGATCACCAGACTCATATGCTGCTCTTTGTGATGCAAAAGTATTTTTAATTGCAGCATCTGGCCTTGGTGCTTTCATCCAAGATTTAATAATTGCTTGTTCTTTTTCAAGGATGGATTTTAATTCTTCCTTTTCCAATTCTAAAGTTGCAACCATAGACTGATAACTTTTTAGAGCCAATTGAACATCTTTCAGTTCTTTCAGTCTAGCATGACTGGCGTTTAGTTCAGAAGCATTATTTTCAAACATTTTTAGGCTTTCTGAACGCACTGTCTCAACAAATGAGATGTCAGCCTCTAAAAGAGCCAAAAGGTCCAGTTTGTGTTCCTCATTATTTTCAAAGCCAAAATTATTGACCTTTTTCATTACAATATCCACCCAGCGACCAGATTCAACATCGGATTTGACCAAATGACCTTGATCTTCTTGTGCCATGAAACACATGTCCCTAACTTCTTCTTCATCATCAGATGATTCATCAGATTCTTCCCATTTTTCAGTTTTGGCAATCATACAACTGTTGCTTGAGTTGTCTTGTGCCAGAAGAGCCATATGTGCCTTTAACTTCTTGTATTTGGCCTTATAACTGTCGTCAGATTTCTGAAAAATAGAATGGTTAGGAGCAGATTGTGATGATGATGGTTGACTAGATCTGCATTCCTTCATAAAATGTCCTTTCTTGCCACATTTAAAGCATTCAAGATTAGACTTGTCAATAGAAGCGCTGGAAGCAAAAGGTTTGCCAGATCGATTTGATTTGGCCTTAAAACGATTGAACGTTTTAGCCAGCATGGCAACCAGATCATCATTGTCATCCTCATTACAATCATGAGTAACATTACCAGAGACACCAGTTTTTAACATTTCAGAAACCATCTTCTTCATCGAGTCAGAAATGTCACTCTCAGAAGATAGTAGAGCAGTACTATGTGGTTCAGAATACTGAACCATACAAAACTGGTGGAAACATGATTCTTGGGATCCTGCTCAGCCAAAGCTCTCTCAGCTTTGTTCTCTTCAGTATATCTGAAGGCTCCATAAAGGGAAGCGAGAGTGTGACTGTGCAAAGTTTTGCCTTGTCTCAAGACCAAGATTAAATTTTCCCATTTAGAAGGTAAAATGTCACAAAATTTTTCTAACAGAATTTCTTTATCTTTGGTGACACCCAGGGCTTTCAGTTGATTTACCAGATTTGTAAATATGATGTAAGTTTGAGTTAAAGTTTCCCCAGGGACAGCAAAGAAAGACTCATATCTTTTGTTTAAAGCAACTTTTCTTGTGACAATTGTCTCATTTGTGCCTTCAAACTGTGTCATTAGTTTCCTCCCACATTAATTTGGAATTTTCAAGTAAAACAAGAGTGGGCATAAGGGTTTCAGGAACTGCATATAAAATCATATTTTGTAACTTAGTGTCAAGGTCTACAAGTCTATGATCTTCCTCAGACCAATGATCCTTCTCCTTAGGTGACTGCCTAGGAGTCCCATCGGTATTTCTGACAACAGTAGAAGCATTCATGGGGACAAAGGGTCCTTCTTTTAAGATATCGGGCAAATGTCTTTCAACACCAGCAATATACTTTAGCATGCATGCTTTCCATGTTTGAAAGTTTTCACTGTTCCCATCAAACTTGGGAACATGATTATTTGGAAAGTGTACGTGTACATTATGCGATGGTATATTGTTGTTGATGATAGGGGGTGGAGTAGTGTTATTAGGGTCAGGACGTTCTTGTTGAAAGTCAGCCATCTATGCAGATCAAAGGTTAAAGAATTGATGTAATTCAACCTTGCTGCTCTGATACCAATTGTGAGTCCCAAATATAGATGATTAACTAAACCCGACTGGCAAGTACAACTGATCTTGATGGACAAGTTAGTTTACGATCCAGATATGGATAACAAGAAACAATTGACTTAAAGTAAAATGCAAGAACTAAATGGCAGAAACTATATAAAGATATATATAAGTATAATCAAGTATGTAGCATTGAGACACGTTGTTTTCTTTCTAATGTATTTGATTTATTGATATATAAACAAATACAAGGATTGTTGCGGAACAAAGATAAACACCCAAGTGTAAGTATCTAAACAATCCCGAAAAACAAGTGATCTAAATAACTTGGAAATACTCGTAAGTTTTACTTAGAGTATATCTCACAAGTTGCAATGCTAAAGTTTCAAGCGCTTTGCAAGTTGTGAGAAGACTTCATATTTATAGACCAAGTTCATGATGACATGGACAAGATCGTATAAAGTGGTTGTGAGCATTTAAGGAATTAAACTTAATTCCTTACATGCTTGTACTAGAAAGAGTATATAAGTCAGTTGATGTGACTTATAGTACTACTTTCCAAACCTATACTTTTACCTTGTACCTTTTATTAATAGATAAATCTATTAACTGGGTAAAGGTATGTAAAGTAAAAAGTCTTCCTCGTAATCAGTGTAAAGTGTTGTAAATACTTTACACTGAGATGTTTCAGTCTTCGATCTGGTAGAATCACTCTTTGCTCGCTTCTGAGATGATTCTCTTCTTCATACTTCAGTCTTTGACTTCAGAATGAATGCTTCAGATTTATCTTGATCTGAACTGAAGTGAAGCTTCTTCAGTGAAGTAATTCTGAGACGGCTCAGAATTCTGTACAAACGTTTTCACTGAACTTCAAGCTATTTCTGAACAAATTATACTTGGTCGATTTCCGACCTAACAACAAAACACTTAATACCTCTATAAGTGTCTTTTGTAAGTCCCATAAATCTAGGAATTGTACTTGTAATGCAATTACTGATCGTCACTTACCTTTTGAGTACGTCATTTCTAGCAGATCAACTGATGAAATGATGGTATGTCAATTAGATCCTAGCCTTAATGAAATTAATTGTTAAATGATTTAACATTGGGTAATTATATTTCTCAAGGAATTTATTATCGAAAATACTGATTTTTGAACTTGAATCTGTTTTGTAAATGGCAACAAATCCTTCACAAAACATACACCAATCGGCTTTCAGGTCGATGCTAGAAAGAGAAAAACTTTCTGGAACCAATTTCAATGACTGGTATCGTCAATTGAGGATTGTCCTAAGAGTTGAAAAGAAAGTTGATGTCCTTGAAAATCAGATGCCCGCTATCCCTGATGTGAGTGCCAATGCTGCGTAGTTGGAAGCATACAATACTCAGTGAGATAGACATAATGAGGTTGCTTGTTTGATGCAAGGTAGCATGACTCCCGAGCTTCAAAAGCAATTCGAATTGTACAATCCGTATGATATGATCAGAGAACTCAAGTCTATGTACGAAAAACAAGCTGGAGTTGAATTATTTGATCTATATGAGTCACTCCATGATTACAAACATGAGTATGGGAAACCGATCAGCGCTCATGTACTCAAGATGAAGAGTTACTTTGAGCACTTGGAAAGGCTAAACTATGCGTATCCTCTGCCTATTGCTATTGGCATGATTCTTAAGTCCCTTTCAAGAGATTTTGAGAGTTTTGTGCGCAATTACAATATGCACAACATGAGCAAAACCATAGCTGAACTTCATGCCATGTTAATTGAGTATGAGAAAAACTTTCCCAAGAAATCTGAGACACCCCAAGTTCTTGTGATCAAGGGGGGAAAGGTTCAGAAAGCAAAACAACTGAAAGCTAAGGGCAAGAACGTTGGTAAGGGAAAGCAAAGTGCTTCTGTCTCAAAACCGAAAAGGACCCCTCTGGCGAAAAAGGAGCATCCGGCTAAGGACCAGGCTTGTCATCACTGTGCTGAAGTGTGACAGTGGAAGAGGAATTGTCCTAAGTATCTAGCTGAGTTGAACGAGAAGAAGAAGCAAGCTGGTTTAGCCAGTTCTTCATGTATCTTCACAAAAGAGTCAAGCCTAACTTGGACTCTACCTATCTTTGGCATTGTCGTCTTGCTCATGTTGGTAAGAAACGCATTGAAAGACTTCAATGTGAAGGGATCTTACAATCAAATGATGAAGAATCATTTAAAAAATGTGTGTCTTGTGTTTCCGGCAAGATGACAAGAAAACCTTTTCCACTAACTCAGTAAAACCATCAAGATTCTTCGTTCAGATCGAGGTGGAGAATACTTAAGCCAAGAGTTTAAGGATTATCTAAAAGCTTGTGGAATTATTCAACAGCTTACTCCTACATAATGGTGTATCTGAGAGAAGAAATCGAACCTTGTTGGACATGGTGAGATCAATGATGAACCTTACTACTCTCCCATTTTTATTTTGGGATTATGCTCTAGAGACTGCTGTACGCATTCTCAATATGGTTCCAACCAAGAAGGTTGACAAGAAACCGCATGAATTGTGGCATGAAAGTGTCCCTAATTTGTCTTACTTAAGAGTCTGGGGATGTGAGGCACTTGTGAAGCAAGATACGCCTGACAAACTTAAACCTAGATCAGTTAAGTGCATCTTTGTAGGTTACCCAAAGGAAACGATGGGTTACTACTTCTACTTTCCTACCGAAAACACTGTTAAAGTTGCTAGATATGCTGAGTTCTTTGAAAAGAAACTCATCACTCAAGAAAACAGTGGGAGGATTGTCGAACTTGATGAGACTCAAGAGGAAGATGTGTCACCTTCTGAAAACACTAGCGATCATCAACTTGGGGGGGGGGATGTTCAAAGTGATGAACCTCAAGTTGAAGATGATGTGATTCCAATTCGTAGGTCCTCAAGGACAATACGTGCTCGTGAAAGATTGAATTTTAATATTGAATCTGAAGAACACATATTAGAGATTTAAATGAACCTCCTAATTTCAAAGCTGCATTATCAGATCCAGAATCTGACAAATAGCTTGAAGCTGCGAATGTGGAAATGAAATCCATGAAAGACAATCAAGTCTGGAGCTTGGTTGATCTTCCACCAAATGGTAGAACTGTTGGGTGTAAATGGATCTTCAAGAAGAATACCGACATGGATGGAAATGTACACACCTATAAAGCTCGTCTCGTGGCGAAAGGCTATACTCAGCTCTACGGAGTTGACTATGAGGAAACCTTCTCTCCGGTAGCGGACATTAGAGCTATTAGGATTATCTTAGCCATAGCAGCGTACTATGACTATGAGATATGGCAAATGGATGTCAAAACCGCTTTCTTGAATGGTTATCTAGACGAGGAAGTTTATATGGTACAACCAGAAGGTTTTGTTGATCCAAAATATCCCAACAAAGTGTGCAAGCTTCAAAGGTCCATTTATGGACTAAATCAAGCATTAAAAAGTTGGAATAAAAGGATTGATGAGGAAATCAAAATGTTGGTTTTGTTCAAAATCCTGATGAACCATGTGTATATCGCAAAGCTAGTGGGAGTAATGTTATTTTCCTTGTCTTATATGTAGATGACATATTGATAATAAGAAATCACATTCCAATGTTGCAAGATGTAAAATCTCATCTTGGAAAGTGTTTTGCTATGAAAGACTTGGGTGAAGCAGCATTCATTCTTGGAATCAAGATCTACAGAGATATAACTAAACGGTTGATTAGACTAAGTCAAAGTGCTTATATTGATAAGATCTTGAAGTGCTTCAAGATGGAGAATTCCAAGCGTGGAAGGACTTGGCTTATCTAGCAAACAAGGTGCCTCTACACCTGAGGACGTGGAGCGTATACAAAGGGTTCTTTATGCTTCGGCTGTGGGATCGATTATGTATGCGGTAAGATGCACTAGACCTGACAGAGCGTTCACACAAAATATCGTTAGCCGATATCAACATAATCCAGGTGAAGGTCACTGGACTGCTGTGAAGAACATTATTAAGTACCTGCGGGCTACTAAAGACTTATTTCTGGTGTATGGAGGAAATCCTGATGCAGAGCTCAAAGTGACTGGATACTGTGATGCTGGATTTCAGACTGATAGAGATGATACAAAATCTCAGTCGGGATATGTCTTCGTTTTAAATGGAGGCACGGTGGATTGGAAGAGCAAGAAACAAACCACAGTTGCTATGTTTGCGACAGAGTCTAGTATATTGCCGCCTCAGAAGCCGCCATGAAAGTCGTCTGGATTATAAAGTTTATTTCTGGGCTTAACGTGATGCCCTCAAATAACACACCTTTAGATATGTATTGCGACAATACTGGTGCAATCTTTATTGCCAATGAACCCGGAGTTCAGAAAGGTGCCAGACATTATTCTAGACGATATCACTATGTTCGTGAGCAAATCGAACTAGGAGAAATCAAGTTACTCAAAGTTCACACAGATTATAACTTAGCTGATCCTTTTACAAAGGCATTGTCAAAAGGAAAGCTCGATAAACATGCCAAGGGCATAGGACTTAAATTAGCTAGTTATATCATGTAAATATGTGATTGGTATTTGGATAAAGGATGTTGAACAATTATTATTTAATAAATGAATTAAAGTACTTGGTATGTTTGTTTTCATTTCAATATATAATTGTATCCTATATTTGCATGTTTAAATCCATGAATATTTTATATTCTAAATGTCCATTGTCGATTAACTATATGGGAATATAGTTAAACTAAGAAAAATCTGAGTGATTAGTAATATTCTTAAGAATATTTGAATATGGTCCTACCAAACTCACATGATATTCATAAGATGCATATTGGACTACCCACTTAACGAATCATCACTTTATGGATCGGCGTCATTAAATGAAATTCGTGAAATAGTTGCTTTACTTATCCTTAGACTTGAGATACAAGCAGGTTATGCATCTATGGATTGCATTTTCTTGATATAGTTCTAACTATCATGAACAAGGTAGTAACAAAGGGCTATTTTCAGAAATGTAGTGAAATGACATGACTAACACGTGTAGTCAAAATAGGATTTGTTCCTTCAACTAGTTATTGAAGTATGATACAATTGGGCCCTTCATTAATTAATTAAGATGTTTGTATGCGCATACCCAAATGAACTCCAGATGTGTCTCGATTAATTTGGTAATCTTAATTAGTTGTAGAATTGAGAAACAGAATCGTTATATTATGGAATGACTTTGATCCATATCCATAATTAACAAATGTATCTGAAACAAAGGGATAGTAAACAATGAAACCGTTTCAAAATACTTTAAGAAACTATACTTAAATATTTCCGGGAGCATTGGCGTGTTGCTAGACGCTAACCAATGTTATTGTCTTTATTATAACATGCTCAAGTGGGAGCTGTTGGAATATGATCACGTTAAATAAACGCATGTCCAAAAAATGTTTAAGCCTACGGGGTCACACATATTGAGCACTTAGATTTCCGGTTATATGTATATATTGTATCTACATATTTTATAATCACCAAATGGAGAGAAATGATATTGGACTGAATTAATTAATAAATATGAATTATTAATTATTAATATTGATTATTATTTATTAATAATTATTATTATTTATATAATTTAATTTAGTCCAAATCACATTATTCTTTTTATATTTATTTACATGGAATTACTTGAGGATTAAGTTAAATAATGACTTAAACCTATAAATATAAATATAGAATAATGAGAATAGTTTTTGATGGGGGTTTTGGTTTTCGGTTTCTCTCGGCCGAAACTTTCACAAAACAGAGAAGTCAAAAACCTCTCAATTTGGATTTAGATTGAATAATAAATAAATCCCTTATTATTTGTTTTGTGGCTCTCGACGGTTGAAAAAAAAAGAATACTCTTTTGTTTACTTCCATTCGAACAACAATAATAAACAAAACTAGCTTTTGGGATTTGGTGATTCAAGATCTAGCAATCTCCGGATATTGTTCGACGTGTCGTGTGTGCGATCGTAGAGGGGTTTTACTTTAAACCCTAAATAATAATAATCATCATTATTATTACTATTGGAAGCTAAGCTAAAAGGTACACATTCACTTTTACTTTGTTAATTAATTATATTGCATATGATTTATTCTGCTGCGTACTCATGTAATTGTTCTTGATAATAGTTATGAATCCTAACACCTACCTACAACATCGAAATTACACAAAGAAATTGAGTTGGCACCAATAGAAATATAAAATTGCGTATTTTTTTTCTTCATTCTTATTTTCTTTTTGTTTTATTGTAAACTTTATATATATAGTAAGAGTAGCATTTTTCCTAATTAAAAGCCGAGGTTCTTTAAGTGCTTTTGCTACACGACTGACTTGTAAGAGAAGCTTGTAAAAAATGATTAGTGGTCCCGCTTCCTTCCATAATTAAAATCTTTGAATCTAATTACCAAAGTTTTACCTGGCATGCACTACTTATTTTCTTGTACTTCTCCTCAATCCAAGGGATTTTTATTCAATACAATAATAATTGTGATGAGATGATCATGGAAACAAGAAAGAAGATATATCTATAGTTGACAACAAGGTCCCACCCTTTAATTAGAACTAGGTTGTTTTATAAGATTTAAATATATAGTCGTCATGCTTATATTAAAATATGATATGATATCATACTCGATTTAATGAAGATAAGAGATATATCATATAGAGAATATTGGTTTAATTTTTTTATAAAGTGAGTTTTGATTTAGACGTGTTTAAGGTAATTTAATCAAATATTTCTGGATCTCCAACCCCCAAAATATTGGTTTAATAATGATTAAAAATTCTTTTTCTACCTTTTTTATATAGTATATAACAATATAAAAAATAAGGATAAATTAATCTACAATAATTTTAATCATCCAAAACAATAATAATTCTATGATGAACGGTTAGTAGCGTTTATATCTTGATCATTAAATTTTGATAAGATTGAAATCATATGTATACACTCATGTATCAAGCTTTTTATGATGAATAATGATTTTTGGTAAAAATAATAATTGCTTTATTTGTTACTTATTTTATTTCAATCGGAAACTATATATATACATGGACTTTCCTTATTTTGAAAACCTTCTTTTTTACAAGAACCGTGAGAACTTCTAAAATTTGTATTGGATCATATGTTTTTAAAGTTCATTCACATATGAAACGCTATAAAAATGTATATTATAGAAGAACTTTTTTTTCAAAACCTTTAAAGGCTTTTATGAACTTGTGAATAAATTTGTTCACGTTTTTTTTAAAACATATGAACAAATGGCTATATATAAGGTTTTTGAAAATATTTTTTTTCTCCAACATACATTTTTATAACATTTCACATGTGAATAAACTTTAAAAACATATGATTCAATACAAAATTTGAAAGTTCCCACGGATTTTGAAAAAAAAAAGTTTCTTAAAATAAGGCTCCCTACATACATACATGTGCCCCACCTTTGTTAGATTACTTGATTTACAACGCATGCATATATAGAGGTTTGTTCCCATCTGCAAACATTACACGAGTGTCTAAACTGAGGTGGACCCCTGAAAACGACAAGATGCCAAAATACTTTAACTATGCACCCCTCCACGTGTTATATTTTTAGTGCACAAAGCTATTTGGGTTGCATAACAGTTTGATCCGGCTAATCTTAATCTTAATTTAACTAGAGCACTATCCCGTGTTAACACACGAATTGCTGCTATAATTTTGTTTTTGATATTATTGAAAGTCGGATTGTTAATAATAAATTTAAATTTAAAATTTAAAATTTAAAATTTAAATTTAAAATTTAAAATTTAAAATTTAAATTTAAAATTTAAATTTAAAATTTAAAATTTAAAATTTAAATTTAAAATTTAAATTTAAAATTTAAAATTTAAAATTTAAATTTAAAATTTAAATTTAAAATTTAAAATTTAAAATACATTTAAAGAAAAAAGAATTAATAATGTTTTTTTTTCTCTCTTCTATTAATACCCCACTCAAACATATCTATTTTTAATTAATATTTACATACTCTTACACATACCAAAGACACCTCAAAAAACATACAAATTTCATCATCAATGACATCAGATTTCTAATGTGTCATACCTCTTTTCGCGACACGTCATGTTTTATGACATCGTCTCTCACTCTCCTTTAGTATAGAGGAGATTGGCTCGTATCATGCACTTATTCAAACAGTTCCAACCCAATAAAGTATTTCAACGATATGTCTTATATTTCGAATTTTACGAAATTTCTAAGCGATATTAAAAAGAATGGAAAATATTAACCCCCAAAATAATTAATCAAAAATCCTCTTAATCATAATTTGATTACAAGTGTTAAAATAAAAGGATATAATAAAGGGAAAAAAATTAATGATCTTATAGGTTTAAGAGAATTTTTAAGTTAATTTTAAAAGTATATATATCATTTCTTATATTTCTACTTTAATATAGTCAAATTAAAAAACATATTTAATGTTAAAATCAAATTAAAAAACATATGTATACACGAGTAATTTGTCAGGAGATATGTTAGAAATAAAAAGTAGAAAATTTCGTTAGAGCAAACAATATGTACATAATTCGTAATTTCGTATAGACAAAGTTGCTAGTTTTGTATCTTTCGACAACAAATGTTGCAAATCTTTAGTTTTTTCTTTTTTTCGAAAAGTAACTCTTTAGTTAATACACTTATGGAACTTCTGAAATAATATATCGCAAATGTATTCCAATTCAGGGAGCAATTTTGACATAAAAAAATGTTATACCTTTCATGATACCAAAAACCTCTCGGTATCTCAACTAGGGGCTCTATCCCCTAGACAGACCAAGGGGCTAAGCCCCGGCCCCTTGACCCCATAATAATGGATGCCAAATTAATTTTGTCTAGTTTACTTTGCTCACATCATCTTGTATTTGAACTTAATCGAAAATAGTTCAGTTTTAAGTAAATCACAATTAAACAAATTGTATATTGATTGTTGGTTTATGACTTATGCATTTACATTTGATTGTAAGCATTGCATACATCGTTGATGAGCCCTCGGCAGGGGATTGCCGACATCCTGGTGCATAGATGTATGCACCCATTTTGGATGTAGAACGTGACCCCGAGTATATAGACATATATATCTCGATGATTTTGAGATACAGCCTTGTTCATTGTGATGACAGAAGGGTATCGTTGCATAAGTGACGGAGTTCACGCATAAGATAGGCATGTTGGCTTATTCATGCATTTGGCACTTACATTGATTCATATATCATTTGTGCATTCTCATTACACATTTACTAGTCTTGTGTAATCTTGTTGTTGGACGATATTGTGTTGCTTAGAGGCTCGCTGAAGTCATGTCTAGCCTCTACTCGTATATTGTGATATTTGACGTTGGTTCTTTATGAACCATTGCTACGAACTCACCAACCTTGTGTTGACTATGCTTAGTACACTTTTCAGGTAATCAGGTTCTCCCAGGGCGTGGAGTTTAGTTGCCTTGCTTGCTGTGAACCCGGACTATGGACTTTATGGATCAAGGATTCATTGGCCTCCCTTTTGCATTATACTTAGGATCGTTTGCCATCTTTGGATGTTATCTTGTTAACTTTGATGGTTATTTGCTCCTGGTGTATTTTGTTACTTGTTTCGTTTTGTATTGGATTCACCGAATCTTTAATTGCATTTAGTTCTTGTTCTATTGTAATTCCACCTTGCGCTATATGATTTCCGTGATATTTCGAGCCTCGGCTTGGGGTGTTACACATAGTCTTTTTCATATCATCTCTTAGTTATATATAAAAACATATATATTTGATTTTAAAATAAGATAAAAAAAATAAAAACAACTTAAACATATAAATACATTACATTGTTTTGGTAAAAAATTAAAATGTATAAATACATATGTTTATATTAAAAAATTAGTAAAGAAACCTGTCTGCAAGGACTGTCCTCACAAAAGGTTACCCGAGATATTTTTTCTGTATATAAGGAATTAAAATTTTTAAAAAACATAAGAAACAAAATATATATATTTTTAAACTCTATTGTGAGGATAGTTCTCACAAAAAGTTTTACCGGGAAATAATATATATTTGGTGGGAATTGAAAATTTTGAAATGTATATAAAACATGTATATATAATTTTAAATATACATGCATATATCAGTTTTACAAAAAAAAATGAATTAAAAAAAAAACAGTTAGGACAGTTCTCACAAAAAGTTAAACCGGGAATTGATATATATTTGGTGGGAATTGAAAATTTTGAAATGTATATAAAACATGTATATATAATTTTAAATATACATGCATATATCAGTTTTACAAAAAATAAAAGATAAAAAAAAGAAATATTGTGAGGACACTCCTTGCTAAACACATAGTCAATAAAAATCCAACATACTTTTTCTCTTTATGACTTTGACTATAAAAAGAAAATCATAAATTAAAATGAAAATGCAATTTAGGGAGGATTGTCCTCACAAAACCTTTAGTCAAACTAAAAATTCAACACATTATGGATTATTTGTCTTTTAGCGACTTTTAGTGAGGACATTATGTCCTCACAAAAGAATTTTGTCACTAAAAGTGATTTAGATGATACTAAAATCATCAACAATGTGTGTCACGTCCACATAAATTTTAGTGACCCTAGCGATCTGCTATATATAGTGCGATCAACCGCCTACCTTCGGTATACATGCTGTTGTTGGTAACACCATGCAAAAGATTAAAAGTAGCTTTAATCATGCAACTAGTGAAATTTACTTGCACCACCACAACCGCAAGAATGGTGGAAGTAAGTAATCATTCATTATCAATATAAAGAATCATATCGCACATATATACATGCAATGATTCTACACTTTTTCAGGTTAAAGAAGAAATTCACACAAATTTTTTCACTTTAAAGGAGAGTTTCAGTGTGATATATAATTCTGAAAAGTGCATACGACGGGGTAGTCAAAAATTCACGAGATATCTCACTAAATTTCCGTAAATCTTGAGAATAGTGAACTTAGTTTTCTCCAATGCTTGACAGCATATATACATACACCTTTTAATCAAGAGCATGACCTACACTAAAAGGCACTGTTCCAACTTTTAATATTTCCTTTCACTTTGCATGTTAGATTTCATGAACCAAAATATATCTACACAAAATTGAAAATTGAGAACATGGTGTACGTACTTAGGCTTCTTGGATTTATGTCGGTTGTTGTCCATTGACTACTCTTGAATTGAACATATATATTTATTTTATTTTATTTTATTTTATTTTTAATTTGCTTCAAGAACTTAACGTCTTTCGATCGTAACCAATATATAGGAAAATATCCAAATCTGGAGAAGACAAAAGGTGTACAAAGTGGAAGTATAAGCCTTAATAAAGCTTGTTATATTTAGACCCCACAACACACTTCAAAGAAGATGGAAAAGCTTTCCATAAGAGAATAAGGAGCAGCCGAGTAGGGTATATATATATATACTTCTGTAATGATTGTGTTTATCCAGTTTTTCTAGCACTTTTGTAAAAAACTTAATTCAAGCAAATAACTAATTAACACAAGTTATTAATTTAAAAGTTGTAATTTAGTATAATTAAACGTAAAATTACAATAACAAGCAGTGAATAGATAGATCTAACTTACAAACACTGAGTTGGAGTGACAAATTTTTAACCAACACAACCTAGTCACCTAGACTTAGACTTAATACACTAATAGTTAACTTCAATGAAGAACACATACTAGCATTAATTAATGCTTTCAATCTTCTCTTGACCTTGTTCTTTTATAGACAAACTGGTAACGATTTTCAAAATTGTGTGTAGACTCTGCATTACGTGTCTTCATTTTAATGTTTACGGACAATTAATGGACTTTGCACCTTGCATGTCCATATTTTACCTTAGGTGTTTTGGTGAAAAATAGGTTATATAAGTATTCTTAGACAAACTACTTTTTCCACAAATGTCCTTGTTTCATTATGGTAGTGAATATTGTTTACATGATCATCTTCTTTTTCACCTTTTATTCTTCTTGTCAAACTTGTTTAATTATTTTCTAAGTTACTAGCTTGGTCCTAGCTTGAGTCTTTGACGCAATGCAGCCTGGTTAGGTGTGCCCTGGTCGATGATGACTTACATTAATGGTAAATATATCCTTTAGCTAATCTTGAGTCACTAACAACTTGAACTTCAATGACTTCGTCCCGGTAGTAGTTCTTCATCACACATTTAAATAATTAGATATTGAATTTTAACTTTTTTCTTTTAATCGTCACGTGACAAGGATAGCTAGCTAGAGATATATATATCTATGGATGATTAACCGATTAAAACTATATTACAACGCAACGTAGACAGGAATAGGTATGAATAGAAGCAAGGTATGTATAGTATATGTACAACTTCTACGTCTAACATTGCATGCATCAACGTGCAAATCTACGTACATAAATAATCGATCATACAACTTTACAATTGTAAATACGTATAGTACCTTAAAATTAAAATGAGGTGGAAATATTGCTTTTAGATGAAGGATTAAAGCATTCACGAGACATAGACAAGCTAAGGTGTAGGAGGTGGAAGTGGAGAAGGAATAATTAACAAATATTGGAAAGGATTACTACTACACAATAATAAAGTAGAGTAATCATGCGGGAAACATAATTGCTTTCTTCTGTGTCATCACTTTGCAAGGCATGATTAGAAAAAAAAAGTTGATCAATCTGGATCATATATATGAATCCCCACCGCCCTTATATAGAAAAATTAAAGCAAACTCTTCTAGTATCGTTTATACCATGCATGTATAGAAGTTGAATCTCAACTATATGGCTTGTTTTAAATTGCCCTTGATGTCATCGTTAGCAAATTAGCTAGAGAAGTAGTGAAATGGTGAATTCATGAGCCATCGTTGAGAGCTATTGTTGAACGAAAATTAAGTTAGCTTCACAGATATACGATTATGTATATGTATGGTTAATGAATCAAGCGAGAATGCTAAAACACGGTTCAAAATTTTCTCATACCAAAATGTTATGATCAGTCATACTTATCCGCCATAATTAAGGTCAATTACACATAAAATATCTTTAATTAAATGATCATATGTTGTTATGACATTTTCATATCTGAATTGTCTAGCTAGATAGATCATCATTTACACGCGAACGCAACTAATTAAAGGAGAGCTAACAGCTATATTTTTTTACCAATATTTTGTTAGAATAACAAAATTCAGGATTAATTTAAAATAGTTTTATAAAGTAGTATTTTTATGTATGTACTAAATTATTAGTTTAGCCCTAGGAGCTGATTATCAACTTTATATAAACAATTCCAGCCGTATGTTTACTGAAAATAAATCCTGCAATCCAACCAAATCATCGAAATCATCAAATGCACGAAAGTATAGCAACATAAGGTTCCAATTCTACCAACTCTTGTTCTAGACAGAAAAAAAAAAATATGCATGATGTTCAATTTACAATGGAATGGATGTCCACAAGTTACCGCAAAAATCTTGTTTCCAAGCCTAAAATGTTTGTAAAATTATATTAGCCCAAACAATAGCATTTTGATAATATTGATATAATGTCGTACTAGAGTTATATATCAACATAACATATAAGGATAGTTTTACTAATACAAATAACGTGACTTTGAAATTGATGACATAATCCGTTCCACTTACAGTTTGTGGGCTCGAAGCCTCGAAGAAAGCCTATGATGACGGTAAGCTTCAAGCCTTCAACAAAAGCGGACCCGAATAGATCTAAAAAATATGCGAATGGGACCGAGTAGTAATCGGTGCTGTTTGTTGGGAACAGAATACTTTTTAAAGGGTTATAATTTTTATAAGAATATAAGATAGGGAGTAAAACTTCTTAATTGGGCCAATCACATGGGCCTGTCCTTTAGCCTCCTGTATACGACCGAGCAGTAGCACTTACAACTTAGGCCTGTTTATTGGTGAAACTCGCCTATACACAAAACGACGGTATATTTGTATAGTTGTATGAGTTTATGTCAATATTAAGGGCGAGGAAAAACCGAACAAAAAAACCCAAAAATCGATAAAAACTGAAACTAGGAACCGAAAATCGGCCTTTTAAAAACCGAATGGATTGATTCGAGTTTCAACTTCATATGTAAAAACCGATCGCCAAAAAACTGAAGTAAACAAAAAACCATACATATTTTAATTTATATGATTTTTATATTTATTACTAGTTTATTTCTTTTGCATTAATGGTGTTTCAAAATTTTAAATTACCGCATATTTATGAAATTTGTCTAAGCTTGAAGTTACTAAACGTGTGTCTAATTTCTGGTTCAAAGCAATGAAGTCCGATGAAGTACTTTAAGATGCAGTAAATCATTTTATTTCTATTAGGAAAATGATAAATCTTCCTAAAGATTAGCTTAATAATCCTCCTAAAAGTATAAAAAGGTGACATATGTTATCCACTAATTTTTTTTTCCTAATCTTGTCCCCTGATTTTGGCCCATGTCTTCATCTAATAATTAGGAGGATTTTTAGGTCATTCTTTTAGGAAGATTAATCATTTCCCTCAAAGTTGTAAATGTTGGCAGAGAAGTTATAGCTTGTGATATGTTGTCCGTAGTGTTTAATTACGAAGAGGTCTCGTAATACGACACTTAATTAATTGGCTCCAATTAATTGACTAATTAAGTTCGAGGCTTTAGTAGTTCAGGTGGCAATTGGCATGTACCAAAATATTGTGTAAGCGAAACAAATTGGATGATCCATTCCGGCCATTGAACGTAAATGAAAGGGAAGATCGAGAGAAGTATATATGCGCTTTTCATAAGTTTTTGGACCCTTTGAGAAGTTTCCATAAAAAGGATGGACCAATTGGAATATTTGATTGATATGATGAGGTATGCATGACGCATACACGTACGTTTCGCAGGAATTGAAAGAAACAAAAATTGGTAACTTGGAAAAGCCTGTTGGAGCAAGATCCTTTTCTACACTCTTTTCCTTTCACGGAAAAGAAGCCAGGGGCAGTGTAGTACGATTTGAATCCTAAAAAATATTGGGACCATAAGGTCTGGTTTCTTGTTTGTATATGAAATGATATGACTACCAGAGTATAACTTTCACTGCAGTTTGTTGGTCAACATGTTTCAAAAAAATATTTTATATATATTTTTTTGGGTAAAATACGTTTGATTTTAAATTGTTAATTAGCTAGCTAGTCTAATACTCTTATCAAGATACGAACTAACGAAGTATATATTTATGTGTAAATTTAACGATACTAATCATACTATATAAGGAAATCTAAGTGTCTCTACCGGAAACACTACAACAAATATGTCATTTCCTCACACTTGTTTTTTCATACTTTTAAAAAGTGTGAAAATTTTGTTAATTTAATCACATTTAAAAGTGTGTAGAAATAATTTACTTTTAAAAGTGTGAAGAAATTTAAGAAATCACAATATTTACACACTTATACATATGGAAAGGAAAAGTTCACACTTTCAAATGTGTAAAAATATATCAATTGTTCACATTTAAGAGTGTGAAAGTTAATTTGTAACACCTTATTTTCTTCACACATGGAGAGTGTGAAGAAATCATGTGTTACAAATTGACTTTCACACTTTTAAGTGTGATAATATTTGACAACTGTTCACACCTTTAAGTGTTAACATTTTGTTTACACATTTATAAGTGTGAAAAAATTATAACTTTTGGAATTTATTCACACTTTTAAATGTAATTTTTTTCTACACACTTTTATATGTGATTGAATTCATAAATTTTTTCACATTTCTTATAACCATGTGTGAACAAATGAAAATTTTTTTTGGAGTGAAACCCAAAAACCAAAACCCAAAATTTAACCGACTGAAAAAAAAATCACACTTTGAATTTGATCATGGATCAGTATATCACACTATATGTTCAAGGTAAACACTCAAGCACAAGAAAAGCTAATGTACGTGCCATATAAGATCTTTTAATCACAACGAACTTAATTGGACTTAAGTAAAAGGTTATCCCACTTGCTAGAATTTCAAATACGTCACAACATATATATTGCGATGCAATCACAAACTAATTGTGAAAGAAACACCACAAATAAATGGCTTACTACAATCGTTAATATACGGGTTAACATATATTAAAGTTACATTTACACCCCTCTACTTTCCTACAGCATTAATTTTATTCCTGAAGTTTAAGATTCTATGTTGACATATTTAGTCCCTGAAGTCTCTGTTCCCCTTTTCGATCTGTTGTACATCTGATTTATCAACGGTTCATTTAACAGTAAATAAACATTGAAATTTACAGTTTACTAAAAGTAATTAAATAAGCAAAGAGTTTCTAACTTAATTTGTACGAGAGTAAGTACCCGTGCGTTGCGACGGTGAGAGGGTGTGGGTGATAGCTAGGTCATAGAGTGTGATATGTCATAGAGGGTGATAGGTCATAGGAGTTGATATGTCATAGAGTATGAGTCAAATGCCTTAGCCGTACGGGTTCCGTCATCGGATTTAAAAATTCGTCGAAAGTATATCGAATGACATCTCTAATGAAAGAGCATGAAAATTTAAGAACACCCATATAATTTTTATAATTTATCGATGTACGGTTTTTGAGATAAAAGATTTTGAATGAATTGGAGGAATAAATGATTTATGGAAGAGAGAGAAAAAAAATGATTGGTTGAGATTTGAGGAGAGAGAAAGGGTATTATAGTTATTTTAGATAAATATAGAATAGATGAGAGGGCATTTTGGGGAAGTACTTAAAATCAATATTGAAAATTTAAGTTCAATGTTGAAAATTTAGAGGCTTTTTGCTTTATAATATAGTATAGATATACGGTGAAGACAGATCTTATAAAAAAATTACCTTGCATTTTATTGTATACGTAATCATATTCAACTTTTATATATATATATATGGTGAAAACATGTAATTTTAAGTTGTTAGCAGAAGACTAGCTAGGAGTATGAGGAAAAATTGATTTATCACGTTCTTAATTACTACTCGTACTTGACAGCATGCATTCTCTATTTAAATATCTGAAATAGTTTTATTTGAATAAGTGATAGCCATAGCTAGGTAGCTCTTTTGGCAGATTATTCCATGAGAAAGTACAGTACTATTGTATCAATCAATTTCCACATTTCGGTTTCCTTCTATCCATTAATTTTGCCAAATCGTGCATCTCATGTTGCTAGCTAGTTTTGATCACCTGCCGTTCTAGTGTACGTTTAAAATAATCAACTTCACTAATTCATAATCATCGATAGTAGCTGGATTTTAATTAACACTTCATCTACACATGCAGTTATGATAAAAAGTATAATACATATATATATATATATATACTTTTTCTCTCTCTTCTCTCTCTCTACTCTCTTTCTCTCTCAATTCTAACGGCTTTTTTTCTCCGATCTAAGATCTGAGATTGAAAATCTTTTATTCTTGAGATCGAGATGAGAACGTGAGATCGAGAGTTGAGATTGAGAACTGGTTTAGACCTCCAATCCGGTGGATCTAACCCTATTTTTTACTTTCGGGCCGGAGGTCCCTTCCACTTCGGTGGATCTGGAAGCAGCCTCCCTACCTTTGAGTAGGGGTAAGGTCTGTCTACATCATACCTCCCCCATAGCCCGGCTTATGCTGGGATTGGGTACCCTTGTTGTTGTTGTTGTTGTATACATATATATATATATATATATATATATATATATATATATATATGGGAAAAGATAAAATGAGTCCAGCTTATTTTGAGTCCATTGATTTTCTTCCATCTCCTCAAATTCCAACCACCTCCTACCACCACCACCATCATCTCCGACCACCACCATGATTTTTCGGCGACGGCGACCACCGCCACCACGACTTACACATGTGTAAGTTAACTTACACATGTGTAAGTTACATGGACCCTTTTTGGACTCAAATTAAGCTGGACTTAATTTATCCCACCCCTATATATATATATAAGATGATGAGTTACGTACTGATCGAGGTTAAAATATCAATTAGTTTATAATGTAGATTACCAGTAACTGGATCCAAGCAAAAAACACGGGTAAGATTAACAAATAGATGTGGAAAGTTCCAACCTAAAATAAAAAAATGCAGCCGTAGAAATAAAGCAAATAAGGTTTATGCCATTTGCTCAAGTTGGTGTATGCAAAAATGCCAAGTGTGGAGAAAAAACATGTGCAGAGGGGACCATATCTATCTAAATAGTGAATGCTGGTTTCCTATCTGACCTTCGATGATCAATTCCTGCTGTTCCCGATGAGCAACGGGCGGTGAGCAGGCACACTTTGAACGGCAGATAATTCTAGAATCAATCAATCAACCTGCCACTTTTGCTTCAATTCTTAGCATTGATAGCTCTGTTTCCACACATATATTTAACAACTTTTTTATATATAATTTCTAAATATTCCAAGTATTAACACCTAATTTGCTAGTTGATGATGTACCATCTGTTTCACCCACTTTAATTTGTAATCACGACTGGAGCCTAATTAAGCATACAGATTAATAGCGGTGTCTGTAGGATGGCATAATAGGCAACGGAAGATGACATAAGGCAAAGGCCGATACCAAGATGAGAAAGAGTATTTGGCGTGAATAACCCAGTGGGTTAGATCTCATTATATATAGCAAACGATTACAACTGAAGATCCTAACTTTATGGATCAGATAATACAACAATACATATCTCATATTTGAATTATTCTAACTATCGTTTCTTATCTTCACATTCCCCCTCAATCTTGACCGTCACTAGGTTGAGATTGTAACGTAATTTCTCCAACATACTCCGTGTTGTAGGCTTTGTGAGTCCATCGGCAACTTGATCATTCGAGGATATAAACCGCACATCTAAAGCTCCCATCGCTACCTTTTCTCTGACAAAATGAAAATCAACTTCTATGTGTTTAGTTCTAGCATGAAAAACTGGATTTGCTGTTAGATAAGTGGCTCCCAAATTATCACACCAAAGGACCGGCGCTCGTGTTTGACGAACACCTAACTCTTTAAGTATCGACTGTATCCAGGTTGCTTCAGCTGTTCCATTTGCTAGTGCTTTATATTCTGCTTCTGTACTTGATCGTGACACAGTGGGTTGTTTTCGTGAACTCCACGAAATTAAGTTAGGACCGAGAAACACTGCAAAACCTCCAGTAGATCTTCTATAATCCAAGCACCCGGCCCAATCTGCATCAGTAAACACACTTAACAAAGTTGAGCTTGATTTTCGAATGTGGAGCCCTGTAGACATCGTGTGTTTAACATATCGCAAGATTCGTTTTACAGCTTCCAAATGAACATTTGTGGGCTTGGAAAGATATTGACACACTTTATTAATAGGGAAAGAGATATCAGGTCTCGTTAGAGTGAGGTACTGTAGACCACCAACCATACTTCTATATTTGAAGGTATCTTCCTCATTAAGGGGTTTTCCAGAATCTCGAGCCAGCTTGTCTGTAACTAGCATCGGAGTTGAGACACCTTTACAATTCTTCATATTAGTACGTTGAAGCAAATCGGAAGCATACTTTTGCTGTACTAAAGTGATTCCCCCTGAATTGTGAAGGACCTCAATTCCCAAGAAATAATTTAGCCTCCCAAGATCCTTTATAGGAAAAGAAGAAGATAAGGCACGAATTAACCTATCAACAGCTGTTTGAGAAGAGCCCACAATAACAATATCATCAACATACACCAGCATATAAATAGAAACAGCATCATTATGAAGGATAAAGAGCGACATGTCGGCTTTAGAGGAATGAAACCCGAGGTGGTGTAGTTTGTCACGAAGACGAGAGAACCAAGCCCGTGGCGATTGCTTAAGACCATAAAGTGCCTTATGAAGTTTACAAACATAGTGAGGATTGGTGGAGTCCTCAAAACCAGGTGGTTGATGCATATAGACCTCCTCTTCTAAGAAACCATGGAGGAAAGCGTTATTGACATCTATTTGTCGAAGGTGCCAACCACGCGAAACAGCAAGTGAAAGAACCAGTCGTATTGTAGCAGGCTTCACAACAGGACTAAACGTATCCTGGTAATCAATGCCATATTGTTGTGTGAAACCCCGAGCGACCAAACGAGCTTTATACTTATCAGTGGAACCATCCGGGTTTTGTTTCAGTTTAAACACCCATTTGCACCCAACAATATTAACATCTTTGGGCCTGGGCACAAGAGCCCAAGTGTGATTTTTCTGTAGAGCATCGAATTCAGACTCCATTGCAGCTCGCCAAGCAGGATCTGTCATGGCCGTGCGATAGAAAGTTGGAGTAGTAACAGCAAAAGCTCGTTTGACAGTATCATACCGGAAAGTACCATCTGTAAACTTTCGTGGGAACACCTTACCAGCACGGCCTCGAGTGCAAACACCAGCGGGAGAATCATTGAGAGCAGCCATGGGAATCGGGGATGATATAGCAGCAGGTGATGATATAGCAGCCGGTGGGGACTGTGAAGCCGACTGGGGCGAAGAGGGCTCCGAATTCGGAGAAGAGGAGCTGAGAACTGATGGCGCTGCTGGCAATGAATATGGTATGGGCTGAACTGAAGAGGTAGGCGCCGGTACATCTGTCATGGGCTGCTGATCTGGAGGGAAACTGGGCAGTGATGAGGATCCCTGTGCTGGTAACAAGGTAGCTGGAGATGGTGTCACTGTAACTGCATCACAATCATTAGCTAACAAAAGAGATAAGTCATAATTTCGCATATGATCATTTATAATTGCCGGTTCTGTTTGAGGAAAAGAGACTGGTTCAGATACTTGAGACGTGGCAGTGGGACAATTAGTGGGTGCAAAAGGAAAGCGAAGCTCATCAAAGATAACATCTCGTGAAATATAAACTCGACCTGTGGTCCGATCCAGACATTTATAACCTTTATGAATAGATCTGTCATGGCCGTGCGATAGAAAGTTGGAGTAGTAACAGCAAAAGCTCGTTTGACAGTATCATACCGGAAAGTACCATCTGTAAACTTTCGTGGGAACACCTTACCAGCACGGCCTCGAGTGCAAACACCAGCGGGAGAATCATTGAGAGCAGCCATGGGAATCGGGGATATAGCAGCAGGTGATGATATAGCAGCCGGTGGGGACTGTGAAGCCGACTGGGGCGAAGAGGGCTCCGAATTCGGAGAAGAGGAGCTGAGAACTGATGGCGCTGCTGGCAATGAATATGGTATGGGCTGAAC
This sequence comes from Erigeron breviscapus, assembly GCA_034093135.1. NCBI lineage: Eukaryota > Viridiplantae > Streptophyta > Magnoliopsida > Asterales > Asteraceae > Erigeron > Erigeron breviscapus. The sequence goes on along the minus strand of CM067172.1, from coordinate 101,997,174 downwards.
TGAAGAGGTAGGCGCCGGTACATCTGTCATGGGCTGCTGATCTGGAGGGAAACTGGGCAGTGATGAGGATCCCTGTGCTGGTAACAAGGTAGCTGGAGATGGTGTCACTGTAACTGCATCACAATCATTAGCTAACAAAAGAGATAAGTCATAATTTCGCATATGATCATTTATAATTGCCGGTTCTGTTTGAGGAAAAGAGACTGGTTCAGATACTTGAGACGTGGCAGTGGGACAATTAGTGGGTGCAAAAGGAAAGCGAAGCTCATCAAAGATAACATCTCGTGAAATATAAACTCGACCTGTGGTCCGATCCAGACATTTATAACCTTTATGAATAGAACTGTATCCTAGGAAAACGCACAAGGTAGATCGGAAACTAAGCTTACGAGTATTGTATTTCCGTAAGCTTGGCCAACATGCACAACCAAAAACTCGAAGAAACGAGTAGTCAGGGGTAATTTTTAGTAGTCGTGTGATAGGTGTAGCATTACCAATAGTGCGACTAGGCATTCGATTGATTAGATAACAGGCCGTTAAGAAAGCTTCATCCCAAAAGCGAAGAGGAAGAGATGAGTGTGCTAAGAGGGCTAGGCCTGTTTCAACTATATGACGATGTTTCCGTTCGGCTACGCCATTTTGTTGTGACGTATGGGGACAGGAGACACGATGAGCTATGCCCACTTTTTGAAAATACTGGTGTAGTTTTTGATACTCACCACCCCAATCAGATTGAACACTGCGAATTTTTGTGTTCAAAAGTCGTTCAACATGATTTTGAAAATTATAAAACACTTGTTCCACATCAGACTTGTGTTTGATAAGATAAATCCAAGTGTATCGACTGTAGTCATCCAAAAAACTAACATAATATTTAAAACCCCCACTGGACACTTGAGCAGGTCCCCAAACATCAGTGTGAACAAGCTCAAGTGGAAAAGTAGTAATACGAAGCAAAAGCTCGTTTGACAGTATCATACCGGAAAGTACCATCTGTAAACTTTCGTGGGAACACCTTACCAGCACGGCCTCGAGTGCAAACACCAGCGGGAGAATCATTGAGAGCAGCCATGGGAATCGGGGATATAGCAGCAGGTGATGATATAGCAGCCGGTGGGGACTGTGAAGCCGACTGGGGCGAAGAGGGCTCCGAATTCGGAGAAGAGGAGCTGAGAACTGATGGCGCTGCTGGCAATGAATATGGTATGGGCTGAACTGAAGAGGTAGGCGCCGGTACATCTGTCATGGGCTGCTGATCTGGAGGGAAACTGGGCAGTGATGAGGATCCCTGTGCTGGTAACAAGGTAGCTGGAGATGGTGTCACTGTAACTGCATCACAATCATTAGCTAACAAAAGAGATAAGTCATAATTTCGCATATGATCATTTATAATTGCCGGTTCTGTTTGAGGAAAAGAGACTGGTTCAGATACTTGAGACGTGGCAGTGGGACAATTAGTGGGTGCAAAAGGAAAGCGAAGCTCATCAAAGATAACATCTCGTGAAATATAAACTCGACCTGTGGTCCGATCCAGACATTTATAACCTTTATGAATAGAACTGTATCCTAGGAAAACGCACAAGGTAGATCGGAAACTAAGCTTACGAGTATTGTATTTCCGTAAGCTTGGCCAACATGCACAACCAAAAACTCGAAGAAACGAGTAGTCAGGGGTAATTTTTAGTAGTCGTGTGATAGGTGTAGCATTACCAATAGTGCGACTAGGCATTCGATTGATTAGATAACAGGCCGTTAAGAAAGCTTCATCCCAAAAGCGAAGAGGAAGAGATGAGTGTGCTAAGAGGGCTAGGCCTGTTTCAACTATATGACGATGTTTCCGTTCGGCTACGCCATTTTGTTGTGACGTATGGGGACAGGAGACACGATGAGCTATGCCCACTTTTTGAAAATACTGGTGTAGTTTTTGATACTCACCACCCCAATCAGATTGAACACTGCGAATTTTTGTGTTCAAAAGTCGTTCAACATGATTTTGAAAATTATAAAACACTTGTTCCACATCAGACTTGTGTTTGATAAGATAAATCCAAGTGTATCGACTGTAGTCATCCAAAAAACTAACATAATATTTAAAACCCCCACTGGACACTTGAGCAGGTCCCCAAACATCAGTGTGAACAAGCTCAAGTGGAAAAGTAGTAATACGAACAGAATTATTATTATAAGGAAGTTGATGACTCTTAGCATGTTGACATGCATCACAAACAACTGACTCATTATGAAAAGAACAACCTAATTTATTGGAATTTAAAATTGTCTTGACAACTGTTGAAGTAGGATGACCAAAACGCTGATGCCATTGAGAACTTGAAACCTTGACACTTGACAGTCCAGTATGCTGCGAAAAACTTCTGGAACGACTGATAGGAACGGGATAGAGACCTCCTTTGCTTCTACCGAGTAGAAGGATTTTCTTCGTGGCAATGTCCTTAACAAAGAAAACATTAGGGTAAAGCTCAATGAATACATGATTATCAGAAACAAGTCTTTGAGCAGACAAGAGATGTTTGTTGATATGAGGAACACGTAAAACATTTTTGAGAGCAAGAGGTCGACTGACACCGGGAATTATTGAATGACCAATATGTGAAATAGACAAACCTGCACCGTTTGCTACTTGAACTTGATCTTTTCCATGGTAGCGTTCTTGGACTGTGAGGCGATCGAGGTCACTGGTTAAGTGATCAGTTGCTCCGGTATCTAGGTACCAATTTGTGTCTGGATTGTAGCTTCCTGTCGAGACACTGTTTGCACCACGATAATCCTCGGATTGATATGCATGATTAAAACGGTTCCTGCAAGTAAGAGCAGTATGGCCTGGTATACCACAAACCTGGCAGCGTGGTCCTCCACTGTTCCGACCACGCCCACGGCCTCGTCCACGGCCACCTCCTCCTCGATAGTTGCCCCGTTGGTTGGAGTTGTTGTAGCCGTTGGTGTTACTGTAATTGCGACGAGGTGTATTGCTATTTGATTCTTGTCGAGAAGCATTATTTGCTGAGGATGTGAACTCAACTGTGTTTCCTATGGCAGCGGCTTGAGCCTCATGTGCAATTAAATAAGAATAAAACTCAGGGAGTGTTACCTTCCGCTCATTGCTAAGAATGGTAATGGCAGTGAACAAGTCACCATGACCGGGTCCTAGTCCTGCCAGCATATATCCGATCACTTCTTCATCATTCATCGGTTGTCCGATATTTGCCATTGTATCAGCAAAGCCAGTCATTTTTTGATAATACTCAGCAGCAGTCATGTCCCCCTTTCTTGTAGTTGAGAGCTGAGTGCGGATCTGAATTGAGTTCCCGCGATGCTGGGCTGAAAACATTGTGTGCAGCGACGTCCACAATTGTTGAGCGGTGCTGATACATCGAATTAGTTGGGGAAGAACCTCCTCAGTCATGGAGGACAAGAGACCTCCAATTACAGCCTGGTCTTGAATCACCCATGTTTGATACTCCGGATTGGGCGATTCTTCTGGAGGTGCTGTTGTTTCTTTTCCGGCGGCGCTAGATCCTGTGACCACCGTGGTTGGGGGTGCCGGCGTACTGCCATCGAGATGGCCAAAGAGTTGCACACCTCGTAGAATAGGGATCACCTGTGCCTTCCATAGCAAGAAGTTAGTACGGGTCAACTTACAGGATATGGCGGTAGCGATGGTTGATGATTTCACAGGTGCCGACATGGTGAAGAAATTAGAGAGATACTCTTTGGAAGAATACCAAAGAATCGGAGATTGAGGTAGGGTTTCGGCGCAGAGAGATCAGATGGATCAAGCTCTGATACCAAGATGAGAAAGAGTATTTGGCGTGAATAACCCAGTGGGTTAGATCTCATTATATATAGCAAACGATTACAACTGAAGATCCTAACTTTATGGATCAGATAATACAACAATACATATCTCATATTTGAATTATTCTAACTATCGTTTCTTATCTTCACAGTTGTTATAAACGACTTCTCAAAAACATTGTCTAATTGCACGTATGAGACAAGATTTGTAGAAAGGGTAAATGGGTGGTAACCCTCTGGTCCCAAGTACCGTTTTTGGTACTCAAAGCGCACACCGCATAAAACTCATGCCCGGTAAGTCACCATCCTCACACATGGGATCACAAGATATAGTTTCTCCACTTGCCTTTGACAAACTTTGAACCTGTGACCTTTAGCCTTTATCTGTGGGCCCATGTGGTCACATGATGACGGTACCACTGTGGTTTCACCCTGCGCCCCTAATGTCATGGCCTGGGGACCAAAATCTGGATCCTCCCTAAGCCATTATAATATACATGATCTTGATCTTCATTCAAGGACATGACAAAAACACACACAAGAACCTCAAATATATATACTTGGTGGCGTGAAGCTCCATTGAATACTTCACACCATTAAAGAACCGTCAGCAAGTAAAAATAACTCACTCACGCTTTAAATACAAGATTAACCTCCTAAATTCATGTGTAATTTTACCCTTGAACGTCCTAATTATATATGTTGGTACGTATTTGAACGTGTTTAATTAGAGGAAAGATAATAATGCATGGTAAACAAATAATGATGCTTTTATTCATCTTGGAACAGGAAACATGAAATGTGTAAGGAAAGTTAATGGAATGTGGGGAAGCGAAGATAAGGTGCAAGGTGCAGCTATGATAGTGCAACGCTATCTATGTATATATTTATTTGTATGTTATATCTATCGAAAGTATTAAATCATGATCGTAAAAGAGTAAAAAAGAAGCCACCAAACCCAACAATAATATCTCTTGCTTCTGGATTCTATCCGATCGAACCTCTTCTTGCAGAGAACATGACCCTTTATTCATGTCTTCTTTCCTATTATAATTGATCCAAAGAAATATTATAACAATGAGAGACACTATCTTATGTCATATAGTGGTATTAATATATATATATATATGAGAAAATGGAGTATGTGGCTGTTAGACACCAAGCTTGGGTGTAGAACCCCTCACATACTAATTTTTTAATATATCTATAAATGTTTGGCCCCCCATGCTTTTATGGATTAAAAAAACAAGATGTGAGGGGTTCTACACCCAAGCTTGGGTGTATAACAGCCACATAAACCCTAACCTCTATATATATAGTTCTCAAGAGCACAGCATTATGCATAGTATATATGTTTGCTTAATTAATGTCATACAAATATTGGCACAAGTCATATGAAATTACTATTAACACTGATCATATATATAATATATACTAAATCGTGTAAAATGCTTAAGTGTGTGTGAGAGAAAGTAGAGAGAGAATGAGAAAGTATGGAAATTATATTAGAAGGGTTAAATAAAGGTTGGTAAATACATGGGGTGGAGGGGTATTTATAGTCACATCTAATTACACTTAGGTCCTTCCCTAATTGCAATAAAACCCCTCCATACATAATTACATTACAATCAAACACCCCTCCATACTTAACTAAATTACAATTAAACACTACATATTTATTTCTAACAATCTCCCCCTTGGTGTTGAATTGTAAATGATGCATCGTCTTAAATCTTGACGGGTCCTTTTTGTTAAGAATCTTGGATGTTGAGTAGACTTTGAAGCTCTCTCTTTGTCTTCAAACAGCTTTGACATTTTAGATTCTTAAACATTTGAAGACTTTGGTTTCTTATGGAAAGTGGAAGCTTGGAATTAAGTGCGGAAGCTTGGCTTGGTTTTGAGTGAAGAACTTGCCTTGGTTCTTACTTTACAGTCTTTGATTATTTGTCATTTTAGCTCCCCCTCAAACACTCAATTTTCTCAACAACAAACAATTAATCCAAAAATGATTTGACATTTTAGCTCCCCCTCAACTTGGGCATAATCTTCGGAGCAAAGAATAAAACTATGCAAAGTGCTCCCCCTCAGATGCATAATCAATCTCTTACACGATTATCCCCCTCATGATGAACATGTGTAATATGTTCATCATGCAACAATTACTGATAGCCCAAAAGGTGAATAAAAAGGTATAATTATGAAGTAACGTATCAATTAAACAGATTTTGAATGGGTTGTACACTGTTATGTGTACAAGCCAACTCACAACCACCTACTTGAACCCAGATGTTGGAACCCATGTGAGGGTGGGTCCAACTGGATGTTTGAAAAGAGAAGTAGCAGGTTGTGCATAGTTAAGCACTTTTTGCACACGAGGGTGAATGACTCGTGGTGCAAACTTAAACAACTCAGAGAGAGAGTACTTAATGGGAGTGCTTTTAGGTTTTGGGTTGGATTTACTATGAGAGAACCAGCCATATTGATCTTTATAGCGAATAATTCCGGTGGTTAAATCCTTGAATATCTGGCAATGGCTGTTTAGAGGCTTGAGGGGAGATCCGGTGTTGCGAGGAGTGTAATATGGGTTCATTTGTTTGAGAGTTTGATAAGGTTTAGATGGAAGGGTTTTTGTTTTGGTGGAATGAGGTTCTTTTGAGAATTTAGGAGTTGAGCTGAGTTTGGAAGATGGTTGTGGGTGTTTATTGTTTTGGTGAGATGGTTTGGTGTTATGAGGATTTGTCTTGGTTTTGGAGAAGGGTGTTGCTTGGTAATAGTTGATAACTTTGGGTGATTGTGGTTTGATTGGGCATTTGAAGGAATTAATTTTGTTTTAGTTGGAGATGGAGTGGTTTGGTAGAGAAGAGGTGATTTTGGAGCACGAGTTGAAGGCGGATTCACTTGATTTGACTTGGTTGCAAGTTGAGTCTCCAATGACAAGGAATGAGCTTGAAGTTGTTGGATTAACTTCAAACATGTTTGCTCATTATTCCTCGAAGAAATGGACTTGTTCCACAATTCACGATTGAGCTTCGAAAGTTGTTGTTGCAAAACAAGTTCTTTAACATGGGTTTCGAGGATGGTTTCAATGAGCTCTTTGTGAGAAATATCCAACTCATTGGTTAAATTGAGAATCTTTGACTGCAAATGATCATTGTCTTTTCGAAGACTTTCCATGTTTGGCAAAACGAGATCATTTGCAGATTTGAGCTCTTTGTTCTCAGATTTGATTCGGTCAACTTCAGATTGAAGACTTTCCATGGCAGACAAACTGAGATTATTAACAGATTTGAGATCTTTGTTCTCAGATTTGAGTTGCTTAATTTCAAGTTGAAAACTGTTGTGTTGTGTTATAATTGTGTCTTAAATATTTCCACATTGACTTGTTTTTCCTCAAAAATAACCACTCCACAAGGAAACGAACTGGTACAACACATACAAATGTGATTATCATGACGACGTATTTCTTCCCAACTTGGCTGTTCACCCATTAAAAGATCTAACACCGTCTCAACAAACTCATTCGGTATAATGGTTGACATTTTATTTATTTTTTTATTTTTCAAAATATGAACAAATGCAGGGTTTCAGAATTTAAGCACTAATACAGGTTTTCGAAAAATATGAACTAATACAGGGTTTCAGAATTGTAGTACTAAAACAGGGTTTCGAAAAATATGAACTAATACAGGGTTTCAGAATTGTAGTACTAAAACAGGGTTTCGAAAAATATGAACTAATACAGGGTTTCAGAATTGTAGTACTAAAACAGGGTTTCGAAAAATATGAACTAATACAGGGTTTCAGAATTGTAGTACTAAAACAGGGTTTCGAAAAATATGAACTAATACATGGTTTCAGAATTGTAGTACTAAAACAGGGTTTCGAAAAATATGAACTAATACAGGTTTCAGAATTGTAGTACTAAAACAGGGTTTCGAAAAATATGAACTAATACAGGGTTTCGAAAAATATGAACTAATACAGGGTTTCAGAAAATAAGAACTAATGCCGATTTTCAAGGGAAAAAATGGGCAGAGTGACTTTTTGTGAAATGAAGAATATAAGAACTAATACCGGATTTTGGGGTAAACCAGGTATTTTGAAATCACCAATACACAACCACACAGATAACACAACAATTATCGGTTTTTGAAGAATTTATAGGAAAACCGGTATTACAACTGAATTTCGAAGAAAATGAAAACCTGTATTACAACTGAATTTCGAAGAAAATGAAAACCTGTATTACAACTGAATTTCAAAGAAAATGAAACCCGGTACGAAAGCCGGTAGGAAAGCCTGTAGGAAAGCCTGTATTACAACTGAATTTCGAAGAAAATGAAAACCTGTATTACAACTGAATTTCAAAGAAAATGAAACCCGGTACGAAAGCCGGTAGGAAAGCCTGTATTACAACTGAATTTCAAAGAAAATGAAACCCGGTACGAAAGCCGGTAGGAAAGCCTGTATTACAACTGAATTTCGAAGAAAATGAAAACCTGTATTACAACAGAATTTCAAAAAATCAATTTTAAGCCATTTGGTTTAGAATTAGGATTTGAAACTTTTCAATGATGATTATAGGAAGGTAATCAGTGGATTAAAACTAAAAAGGAAGAAACTTTAACATGTTTAGAGGGTAAAGATTGAAACTTTCGGTAAAACGGTAAAAACACAATTTAGCACAAATATGAACAAAATCAAGCCATGGGTCTTTCACATGTTGTGATTTTGCTCTGATACCAATTGTAATATATACTAAATCGTGTAAAATGCTTAAAGTGTGTGTGAGAGAAAGTAGAGAGAGAATGAGAAAGTATGGAAATTATATTAGAAGGGTTAAATAAAGGTTGGTAAATACATGGGGTGGAGGGGTATTTATAGTCACATCTAATTACACTTAGGTCCTTCCCTAATTGCAATAAAACCCCTCCATACATAATTACATTACAATCAAACACCCCTCCATACTTAACTAAATTACAATTAAACACCACATATTTATTTCTAACAATATACAAACAATATACGAGTATTAATCAAGATTGCTCGAGTACTAAGAGAGTTTCAATCAATGTCAAAATAGAATTCCAAAGCCGGTCACAAAACTGGTTTTGCAGTAGATGTATTCTAGACGCTCTAAACATAAACATGTCCCGCAAAGGTACCAAGTGTATTTGGTGTCTTTGCGCATGGTCCGAGGCACATTGAGAATGGTCTTATGCATTGAGATATAATTAAGAGATTTTTTAGGATATATAAAATCAATAACTAGAAAACTATAAGGGGGAAGGGAGTGGCGACGGCATGGCAAGCGGCTTGCCCAGCCCTGCGAAGGAACACCGGCGCCATCACAATGGCATGAAGACGGCATGGAGGCTGGCGGGCTTAAAGCCCTGCGCGGCTTGGAAGATTTCGAACGTTGGGGGAGCGTATTGAGGTGGGGTCCAGCCCACTTTTTGACCGTTGCACACTAATTAAAAATAAAAAAAAATTCTCCTACCTCTTTATCTATATATATACACTTCTTTTTTAACCAAAAAAATCACCAAACAAAACCATATCTTCACACTTTCACCAAAAAAAACACCACATTACTAAAAAATGGATTCCTCTTCCTCATCTTCTTCATTTTGTGTTCCACCGGAGTTAGACGATTCGTCTACGGGGAGTACTTTTCAGTTTTTTAATCAAGTGTACGCCGAGCTTGAAGATACCGGCACCTCTTCCGACACTCGTAGGTATATCGATCGAGACCGAGAAGAAGCTCACGCGATACTAATGCGTGACTACTTCGTTGAAGACTCAAAGTTTGACGAACCATTTTTTCGTCATCGTTTTCGCATGAGCAAAAGGTTGTTTTTGAAGATTGTTAGTGATATTGAAGCTAAATTTGATTACTTTCAAGAGGGGTACGACGCACGGGGTAAAAAAAGTTGCACCGCTCTTCAAAAGTGCACATCGGCGATCAAGCAACTGTCTACGGGTGAACCTTCAGACGCGTATGACGAGTATTTGGACCGTCCCCTCCGGGACAAAGGAGAAGATCGGAAAAGTCGTCGCTGCGTGTACTATACTACACAACATGATCATCAAAGACAACGGGCGGGCAATATCACCGGTTCATATTATGGATCCACCGGTGCCAAGAGTTTATAACCCGGAAGCAAACCGGGAGTTACAGGACGAGGACGTGCATCATCGGCTCCGATATGATCCAGCGATGCAGCCACCATCAGTTGCGAGTTTGATTTAGTTGTATTCATTATCATGTAGAATTTTAATTTCGGTTTATGTTGTTATGTACTTTTTAATTCATGTTTATGTAATGTTTAGTTTAATTTTAATGAAATATTTAAGTTTTTATTAAAAAAGAAGAAGTTTGATTAAATTAAATGAAAAAGAAAAAAATAAAATTTGGGAGGGTTGAGAAGGTCATGAATGCCATTAAAAATGGTTGGGAGGGTTGGTTGGGAGGGTTGAAAAGGAAAATTGAGTTGGAAGTATTTGATTGGTGGGATTTGGAAGGGATGAAAATTTGGGAGGCATGACTCCTCTCCCCCTGAAGAAATGGACTTATATATAGATTGTTTGACTTTCCAAGATTTTAGTTATTCTCGTTGTTGACTATACATGAGCACCCTCAATTGGCCGAATAAATTGTGTACCACCTTATCTTTCGATCCATTATACAAAATTTTATATCAAGAATAAGCTAGAATTTATAAAATTAAATCACCCTCTACTCTAAGTAGTTGATGATGGTAGAAAGCATTCATTACGAATTTGTCTTTTACCCAAGGTTGTGAAAATCGGCCGATACACCTGATTTCTCGAAATCGGATCGTGTATCGGTAGGCTGCCGATACGAGTCCGCCGGATCGGCCTCAAAAATCGGCCAACGGCGTTTACCGGCGGTCAACGACGGCAACGACCAAAAAAACAGTCGAAACTCAAAAGATAAAAGGAGAAGAGAAAAAAACTAGAAATAAGACCTGCTTTCTTCACATGGTGGTGATGGAGATGATCGATTGAAAAGATGAAGATACATATAAATGTATAGATATAGACATAGGGAAATGCTCAAAGAAAAGAAAATAAAAAGGCAGTAAAGATCGAGATCTGGAAATCAAAAAGATGACAAAAGTGTTGTAGTTTTCCAAGACAAAGTTTTCATTTTGACCCTCAAATCTTTATTTTGTTAATTTTGGCCATGTAACTTCGTAAATTCTTTTTCAAAATGTTATAAGTTACAACCTTTTTATTTTTATACATTAAATGTGTTATGTTTATAGTTTATTTTCATATATATTATATCATAAGTTATAAGTTTTGTATATAAAAAACTCAATCCGATTTCTACTCCGATCCGATCCGAGTTTTAAAAAATCCTGACTCCCCCCCTCACCGATCCGATCCCGAGTCCCGAGTTTCACAACCTTGCTTTTACCTTAATCTATCACTCTTGTCCGTTTGTGAAATTGTCCATATATATAGATAATATATGTCTACATCGATCATGTCTATTTCTAAATATGCAAATGATGACCACATGCAGCAGCCTCATGAAGATCGATCGTGAATTCATCATTTCTTGATCTTATGAGTCGCGAAATATAATACATACAAATTAAACACCAAAATGTATGGTAAAGGCCTTCGAACATTTCCTCCACCGTTGGCAACATCTAGTATTTAATAATAAAAAACATTTTTTCAAAGTCCAGCGGCTTTAAATTGGTGTGAATTTCTACCTAGCTACTACGCGTTCTCCCTTTGCTGCGCTACCATATATTGTAATTGATCGATGTCATCTCTAATGGGTTTTGGATATCTGATTATGGGGTTTCTAATTCGCTGTCACGTACGTAAGAGACTTCTTGTTAGGCCAGGTTTTTGAAGAAATTAAGAATTAAATCTAGCTAGATGAGATAATGTTAGACGTACGACAAGGAAACAAGATTAGTTTAGGCATGATTCGGGATCAACTATGGTTATTGCAGATGTTCTTTGGGGAAAAAAAGGGTATGAAAATGAAGCAGTGTGCTGTTTTGTTTTGTTTATGCATGACTTTATTGTTTCGTCAGTGAGCTGTTTTGTTTGCTCTGTTTGGACTAGATTACTAAAGCTAAAATAGAAGGGTCAATAGTGAAACTCCAATGTTAAGGGGAGAAATTGATAAAATAGTAGACATAAAGGGTTCCAATGAAAATTCGAAAGTTTGAGGAGGCAGATTGTATAGCTTCATACTTAAGAGGGATGAAGAATAGAACCTAGAAAGAAAAGGGCAAAAATTGATACTCTGAAGTAGAATTTGAAAAAGTAAAACAAGAGGCATGAGTCAAACGTAAAACCTTTACAACAAAAAATCGAATTTTTTGCCTAAATTAGTCAACGAGTTACTATCTTAATTAATTTTATAACTGGACAGGAGGTAATTCAACCATGAAATTCCAAACCGGAACTCAACTAACCGCAATTTTAAAAATATTAGGGTGTGTTTAGTTTGAGAAAAAACACTTTTGTTTTCCAAGAAAACGCGTTCAATGATAGTTTTCTAAAAATGTTTTCCATGAAAACAGAAAACATTGTTTTCCACTAGTTTATATGGAAAATTAGAAAACATTTTTTTATTATTTTTCACTTTTCATTTTCCATTTTCTAAATTTTAAAACCTCATATTGTTTTCCATTTTCTAGTTTTGAACGCGTTTTCAAAATTTTCATTTGTTTTCTAGAGTTGGAAAAAACTGATTTCATTTTCTAGAAAATTAGAAATGAAAAACTAGGATAATTTTACCCAACTAAACGTGCCCTAAACTATTTATAAAAAAGATAAAATAAAATACGCATATAAACTTAAAATTATGAATTATGAGTCCTCTAAAGAAGGAGGTCTGGCTCGGTAGCATTCCATAAGGATATGTTATTTTTCTCACAATTATATCGTTCACAACCAATAATCAGTGTAAAAAAATGGACGGACACCACAAACAGAAAAAGATTACATACCCACACATTATGCAAAAAACATGTTAGTCAAGTTTTATACACTTGTAAATAAGGTTTCAATTTTCAACTTTCAATTTCAACAATGTACACATGATAATGCATGATGTACCATACATCAATGTCCCACAACTTTCAACTTTCAACTTTCATTTTAATCTCTCTCCTCAAATCTCAACCACTCATTTTTTTTCTCTCTCTTCCATAAATCATTTTATTCTCTAATTCATTCAAAATCTTTTATCTCAAAAACCGTACATCGATAAATTATAAAAATTATATGGGTGTTCTTAAAATTTCATGTTATTTCATTAGAGATGTCATTCGATATACTTTCGACGAATTTTTAAATCCGAAGGCGGAGCCCGTACGGCTAAGACATTTGGCTATCACACTCTATGACCTATCACCTTCTATAACCTATCATACTCTATGACCTATCACCCCACCATCTCACCGCCGCAACGCGCGGGTACTTTGTCTCGTGTGTGTATATATATATATATATATATATTATATATATATATATATATATATATATATATATACACAATATACTCTGTATTCAAGAGAGATAGCCATACAAGTTGTGTGGGGTAAGCAGGGTGCATAGCATAGCATATATAGGTGAGGTGAGGCAGTTATTGTAGGCATCACATGAAGCAGAGGTTAAGGTTCTCTGCCAATACTAATGCCACTGTTATTGCTGGTCTTCCTTGGCATTTTGGCTAGCAAACCTGATCAATCTGCCTTGAAGAGCGTTCCCTATATTATAATAAGACCCTCCTTTCAGGATAATTTTATCTCTTAATATATTAATAATCGTCATATATATATCGTGACCCCACTTTTGGATCAAGTGGCTTATCTCCACGTGTTCAAACCGCCAATTAAAAAAAATATTCCGGCACCGGAATCGCTCACCGCTGACCGTCAACCATTATTGTTTGATTTACACCCCAGAGGTTCTGACCAACATCATGTGGTGGGCTCTGTTTTATTTATAAAAGATAGCATTTTACCCGCGCAATGCGGCGGCGGTGGTGGTATCGGCGGCGTGGTGGCGGCGATGTGGTGGTAGCGGCGGTGTGGTGTTGTAAATTGTTTCATTAAATGTATTATATGTATTATTATAAGTATTTTAAGTGGAGATGTTTAAATTAATAAATAAAAGAGAAAGAATTAATTAATTCATTAAGGGTAAAATGGTCATTTCGCATAGGGACATTTTTATGAGAGAGAGTGTTGAAAAGTGTTAGGAGAGAGAGAGTAATAATTTTTATAAAGTAGTAAAGATGGTTGGCTTTTTTTAAAACTCGATTTGTTTAATTTATAGCTACGATTTCTGTTTTTAGGAAAATAAATTACTCAACTTCTATATATATTCATTCATTCATGCACCAAGAAAAAGCACCGGGGGCAGATCTGTGCGCCATTCAAAAGTGTGGGGCAGCTACCATCTAATCCTCTGACATCTGCTTTTGTTTACTATATTTATATTTGGAGTTTAATATGCATGGAATTTGTTGCTTTCTATCTTTATGCAATCTTTTCTGTATAGCAATGTTATTCCAATTGTTATTTTATTGACTACTATTTCCATTACAAGAATTTTGATAACACTAAACAAAAGAAAGAGTTGGATTAGTATGTATATGGTGGAGCTTAAAATAGTTAGATTAATATATGGCGGAGCTTAGGATTGGAAGGTGTTAGATTAAAAATAAATAAAGATAGGGGTTCCTAACATGAGTTTTCTTTGAATTTAGAGTTGAATATATGAAGAAATATGTCGTTGGGCCCAAAAATAAAATATTATTCTTATTTCTTAATGGTAACAAGATATTATTTCCTCCGTCCCATTATAAGTGTCTTAATTTGAATATTCAAAGTCTTAATCTTTAAACTTTGACCTTAAATATATTTTTTTGTGTTATATATAACTTAACCTTAAATAAAATAATGATCATAATATACTATTATAATAAAGACACTTAGAAATCAAAATATCAATACTCTGTTCTTCAACTCCTTTACGCCCATGCCCATGTTGTTAAAACCGTTTTTAAAGCTTGTGATCATTTTGCAAAATATAGCTAAATAACAGTTCTAATATGATTAACCACATCAATGACAATTCAAAACTTTGTTTTCGCTAGAGTATAACATTAATACCGATTTTGAAACTTTTCAAATAACACGTCATTTTCATAAAAATAACACATTTAATCAAGCAAAGTTTTGAGAGGAAAGATGTTACCGAAAGGATCCTAATACCACCTAGAATATCCGTACCTTAATAAGCGCCTAGAACTTCACAAGCCCTGATAATCCAGCGAGATTCTCAAACAAGTCTACATCAAAATAGTTTAACTAAATTAAGTGATTTGTTATTCTCCTCCTGATCTCTACTTCGATGTGTATATATATGTATTATAACTAGTCATTTAATTGTGGTTATTATTGCCTGGGCATGACCCCATTTTACTAACAGAATTGATGTAATACATCATGAATAAACTCAGTGTGTAATTTGTTTGTATATAATAATTAATTAATAATAACTTAACCTTAAATAAAATAATGATCATAATATACTATTATAATAAAGACACTTAGAAATCAAAATATCAACTTATCAAAAGGGCCGAATGAAATCATAGGGTAGCTACTCCACTAATCATTCATTTTTGGTGCGAAACGCCTCGTATGACACTACGATAAGCGCCACCGTCAAACTTATCAAAATATGCCTAGGACCGATCCATACGCCTCCTATCAAAATATAATATCAAAGTGCACATAACCACTCGGTGGTCATCAAAAGGAGACGCCGTAGATCAAATCAAATACACCGCTACGACCGGTGCCACGTCATCGGTGTCACAATAACGCGCCCATGGGACCTCCATGGATAGGTTACTCTTATATGCATATCTTAAGAAACCGTTTTGACCAACTTATATATATAGATATATCGAAAGTTTTGAAGAAACAGAATTAAATTTTAAGACTAATTAAAACATTTTAAATAATAACTTAACCTTAAATAAAATAATGATCATAATATACTATTATAATAAAGACACTTAGAAATCAAAATATCAATACTCTGTTCTTCAACTCCTTTACGCCCATGCCCATGTTGTTAAAACCGTTTTTAAAGCTTGTGATCATTTTGCAAAATATAGCTAAATAACAGTTCTAATATGATTAACCACATCAATGACAATTCAAAACTTTGTTTTCGCTAGAGTATAACATTAATACCGATTTTGAAACTTGACATCGATACCTTTTTTTTAAGACTCGAAAAGGAAACTGGGTTTCGACATCATAAGGTTTAACAATGATTTATATTCTTAATAATGACTCGTATATACTTAATTGACAGAAACAAGGTGTAAGATCAATATCCAAATAGGTTGATCGGATCATACCTCCGCCGACAACATCATATACGTGATGAACTTGAAACGAACTCAAAGCGGATCACAAAACAAATCCAAAACCTCCCCACTATACTCACGTCTAACCAGTGACATCTACGAACTCGAAACAAAGATCTCGATCGAACTCATGATCATACCTCATGTTTTTTGACTTTCTAATTACGGATTTTGTGTTAACGAATGAAAGGAATCGGACAAAAGTGTTTTACACAATTAGGGGATTGTTAATGTTATTGTGAATCAATATCTCAAGAGCGGCGGTGTATATATCGAAGAGTAAAATGATCATCAGGATGGTTTTCTACGTTACATGGCAATTAGGGGCATTACTATATATTAGTTATTTTTTTGGGCCTAATTAAAACATTTAATAATAACTTAACCTTAAATAAAATAATGATCATAATATACTATTATAATAAAGACACTTAGAAATCAAAATATCAATACTCTGTTCTTCAACTCCTTTACGCCCATGCCCATGTTGTTAAAACCGTTTTTAAAGCTTGTGATCATTTTGCAAAATATAGCTAAATAACAGTTCTAATATGATTAACCACATCAATGACAATTCAAAACTTTGTTTTCGCTAGAGTATAACATTAATACCGATTTTGAAACTTGACATCGATACCTTTTTTTTAAGACTCGAAAAGGAAACTGGGTTTCGACATCATAAGGTTTAACAATGATTTATATTCTTAATAATGACTCGTATATACTTAATTGACAGAAACAAGGTGTAAGATCAATATCCAAATAGGTTGATCGGATCATACCTCCGCCGACAACATCATATACGTGATGAACTTGAAACGAACTCAAAGCGGATCACAAAACAAATCCAAAACCTCCCCACTATACTCACGTCTAACCAGTGACATCTACGAACTCGAAACAAAGATCTCGATCGAACTCATGATCATACCTCATGTTTTTTGACTTTCTAATTACGGATTTTGTGTTAACGAATGAAAGGAATCGGACAAAAGTGTTTTACACAATTAGGGGATTGTTAATGTTATTGTGAATCAATATCTCAAATAGGTTGATCGGATCATACCTCCGCCGACAACATCATATACGTGATGAACTTGAAACGAACTCAAAGCGGATCACAAAACAAATCCAAAACCTCCCCACTATACTCACGTCTAACCAGTGACATCTACGAACTCGAAACAAAGATCTCGATCGAACTCATGATCATACCTCATGTTTTTTGACTTTCTAATTACGGATTTTGTGTTAACGAATGAAAGGAATCGGACAAAAGTGTTTTACACAATTAGGGGATTGTTAATGTTATTGTGAATCAATATCTCAAGAGCGGCGGTGTATATATCGAAGAGTAAAATGATCATCAGGATGGTTTTCTACGTTACATGGCAATTAGGGGCATTACTATATATTAGTTATTTTTTTGGGCCTAATTAAAACATTAGTCAACCTTTTCGTATTCCCTTTTCTCTTGTATTCCCTGACTAAAATCTTGGCCCATCACATTATAAGGAAGTTTGGGTTTTTTTTAAAGTTATTAATTGATATCATTAATTTTTATTTTAAGTATTTTTGCATTATTACGTGTAGACTATTCAGTCACCTAAATTTTCATTTAAAAATCTATTATTATCATTATATTTTTTTTTTTCATGATATGTTTTTATTGCATTCAAAAATCTAGGATATTACAATACAACAAAAACCAAAAAAATTGTCCTGGAATGTATTTGCAACTCCACTTTATCCAAGTTTAAAATTCAGCTATAGTATATTATAAATATAGAGTGTACAATAAAAACATTTTTATTTTCAAAATGATAAACTATGATCAGGCTAGGGATGTGCACGGGTCGAAACCCGGCCCGACCCGCTACCCACGAGAGCATGAAAAATGGAACCGTGACCCGGTCCGTTAAGGTTCGGGTCGGGTTCAGGCGGGTCACGGGTATCCTTCACAATTTTTCGGTTTTTGGCTTCACCCAGACCCGTGACCCGCGAATGCACTAAAAACGTGACCCGTGACCCGACCGATTAGGGATTCAGACGGGTCGGTTCGGGCGGTTCCGGGTCGGGCACGGGTTTTCGGGTCTTTTGCTCATCCCTAGATCAGGCTGATCATCTCCATCAACAATTATGAGATTTATTATAGATTATATTTATAAACTATAATAATGTCAAATATCAATCATCCGTTGTACGTCTTAACAAATCAGCACTTTCAATTATTTCTTTGGTTCATGTATTCCTATTGATCAATAATTCCAACCTAAAACTATTAGAAATTATAGTTATTAATAATGGAAAACAATCTAGAAATTTAAGAAAGAAAAAAAGATAACCTCACCAACTTTTGTGACATGAGAATAGCATTTTAATTATTTCAACTTTAAAATTATATATATCCTTAAATCAAAAACTCACAAAAAAAACATACAATATAATACTCGTAATCAACAACTTGTTATATATATAGATACAGTATTCCTGTTGTGTATTGATAGGCTGTGTTCTCACAACAAAACCAAAAAATCATTTCCTCTACCCCCTGTTATTATTATTCGTTCTCTCTCTCAGCTCCTTCTTTTTCAATTCTGCAACATTCTGATACAACTTATAGTCTATCTCCCTCTTCTCTTCACTTTGCCCATCCCTCTGCCCATTATAGCTTTTTGAAGACCACTTACCATAGTACTACTAAGTTACTATAAAAGGAAAGAATTATTCTATACGTACAAATGGACATTGAGTTTCTAAAGTCCATTTCTGAAGACCAAACCGAGATGATGATGTTGATGCAGCTTGAAAAACTACCCGATTTCAGCGGTATTTATGGCGGCGATGATCAGAACCCAACAACCGAGTTTTTGGAACAAGGAAGTAGCAGCAGCTCAGCCAACTTGAACCACATGTCACATTTTCTTGAAGAATCGCCTTTGGGTTCACATGCATTTGTGAACCAGTCAAATAATACTATATCATTCACTAGTCCAACACAAAGTCAAAGTGGTGGTCATGAGATGCACAAAACTAGTACTACTTCAATGGCTGCAATGAGAGAAATGATATTTCGTATTGCGGCTATGCAACCGATTCACATTGATCCTGAATCGGTTAAGCCACCGAAAAGAAGAAATGTCAAGATATCGAAAGATCCACAAAGTGTAGCTGCAAGGCATAGAAGAGAAAGGATTAGTGAGAGGATTAGGATACTTCAAAGACTTGTACCTGGTGGTACTAAGATGGATACTGCTTCTATGCTTGATGAAGCCATTCATTATGTTAAGTTTTTGAAGAATCAAGTGCAAACACTTGAAAAAGTAGGTGAAAACCGATCCCAGCAGCATCATTCAGCTGCTGGGATCGGTTTTCCAGTTCCCATGTCGAGTGGAAGTTACACTCCCATGGGAACGTCTGGAAAGGGTGGTAATTATCAACAATCAGGGCAAAATGTCCAGCATTATTTAGGTGCTTAAGGGTAGTTGAAACGAGAGAAAAATATTATTCATGGAGGTATTTAATTAAATATTGTGCTTATTTAAGAGGCTTGATTTGAAATTAGAGGGTTGTTTTTATTAACCTTTAAGGAAAAATATCGTAGCAACGTGAAATCTTAGGATATGGAATCCATGCAAGTTGTACTATCCTTTTTTAAAATAATCATTATGTTCTCTGGAAAAGGACATATGATTTTTAAATGTTGGTTGTTTTTTGGGATATTAATGGTTTGAATGGATAACGCAATCGATATTTTAGAACTTTGATCATGATTATATCAGTTGTTATTTCATACGAGTATATCAGTTAAGAGTATATAGCCACATATATATATATATATATGTACGTCTCATGAATATTTAAGTATGAGACATGGACGGTATAGATAGATATATATATATATATATATATATATATATATATATATATATATATATATATATATATATATATATATATATATATATATATATATATATATATATATATATATATATATATATATATATATATATATATATATATATATATATATATATATATATATATATATATATATATATATATATATATATATATATATATATATATATATATATATATATATATATATATATATATATATATATATATATATATATATATATATATATATATATATATATATATATATATATATATATATATATATATATATATATATATATATATATATATATATATATATATATATATATATATATATATATATATATATATATATATATATATATATATATATATATATATATATATATATATATATATATATATATATATATATATATATATATATATATATATATATATATATATATATATATATATATATATATATATATATATATATATATATATATATATATATATATATATATATATATATATATATATATATATATATATATATATATATATATATATATATATATATATATATATATATATATATATATATATATATATATATATATATATATATATATATATATATATATATATATATATATATATATATATATATATATATATATATATATATATATATATATATATATATATATATATATATATATATATATATATATATATATATATATATATATATATATATATATATATATATATATATATATATATATATATATATATATATATATATATATATATATATATATATATATATATATATATATATATATATATATATATATATATATATATATATATATATATATATATATATATATATATATATATATATATATATATATATATATATATATATATATATATATATATATATATATATATATATATATATATATATATATATATATATATATATATATATATATATATATATATATATATATATATATATATATATATATATATATATATATATATATATATATATATATATATATATATATATATATATATATATATATATATATATATATATATATATATATATATATATATATATATATATATATATATATATATATATATATATATATATATATATATATATATATATATATATATATATATATATATATATATATATATATATATATATATATATATATATATATATATATATATATATATATATATATATATATATATATATATATATATATATATATATATATATATATATATATATATATATATATATATATATATATATATATATATATATATATATATATATATATATATATATATATATATATATATATATATATATATATATATATATATATATATATATATATATATATATATATATATATATATATATATATATATATATATATATATATATATATATATATATATATATATATATATATATATATATATATATATATATATATATATATATATATATATATATATATATATATATATATATATATATATATATATATATATATATATATATATATATATATATATATATATATATATATATATATATATATATATATATATATATATATATATATATATATATATATATATATATATATATATATATATATATATATATATATATATATATATATATATATATATATATATATATATATATATATATATATATATATATATATATATATATATATATATATATATATATATATATATATATATATATCTATATATATATATATATATATTATTTATTATTAATATTTCCACGTGGCCAACATTTTGTTATAACCGGATGGAAACCTTTTGTAGCCGGTTGCTTGCATTACATAACCCAAAAAACAAACGTGGTTACATTACATAGCTAGTCGTGTAGTTGGGTACATTACATAACCTTTTGGTAATAGTTGGTTACATTCCCATGCCATTATCCCTATTTTATTTAATTAAAAAACACTAAATCTATTATTTGAGATGATGAAATTCAATATTAAAAATACATATAGTTAAAGGATAATAATTTGACATGATAAAAGGAAATGATAGAATTGGTGAATTACTCTCAAAGTAATAACCAATCTCTATATTAGAAGTCAAGACAATTGTTTTGACATAAATATTTTTATAAAAATAGCTTATTTGTCATCCTCACATTCTTTCTTGAAGTTTAGCTTCTTTTTTTTATATGTCATAAACACTTTCTTTTCTAATTTTTTTCAATTTTTTTTGTTATTTATGATGTCATTTTAAAAAAAAAAGTTTTAGCATATTTTTGAAAACTCTAATAATTTATATATGATCTTTAAATTTTCAATATCTAAATAATTTTATCATAACAGATTTTAGATTATCTTATGCCAGTTAATAAACTAATTATATTATTTGAAACATAAGGTATACTATTTTGAGGTTATGAGTAATATATTTATGTTTGTTATTTGCGCACATTAAGTATATTTGATCCAAAAACATGAAGGTAGTTATATGCATTTTGTTTATCACTAAAAAATGTTTTAGTTAATTATCACATAGATATTTAGGAATATGCTCAATCAATTTCGTCGCAACCTCAGTGGTGAAAATACGTTTTAACAAAACTTTATTAATACGTCCGGGTTGAATCCTGTTTAATTAGCTAGTATCCTTTTGGAGTATAGTTTTATTGCAAAAATAAATTAAATAGTTGAGTGACAAATATTTTTCTTAAAATGATAATAATTTTATCATAACAGATTTTAGATTATCTTATGCCAGTTAATAAACTAATTATATTATTTGAAACATAAGGTATACTATTTTGAGGTTATGAGTAATATATTTATGTTTGTTATTTGCGCACATTAAGTATATTTGATCCAAAAACATGAAGGTAGTTATATGCATTTTGTTTATCACTAAAAAATGTTTTAGTTAATTATCACATAGATATTTAGGAATATGCTCAATCAATTTCGTCGCAACCTCAGTGGTGAAAATACGTTTTAACAAAACTTTATTAATACGTCCGGGTTGAATCCTGTTTAATTAGCTAGTATCCTTTTGGAGTATAGTTTTATTGCAAAAATAAATTAAATACTTGGACATTAGTTTCACTAAATGTAAAGTAATACATTTTGACTAATGTTTAACAGGTAAATCTATTTTTAGACCCAAACGATAGTGGGTTATGCCAAACACCTTAATAATATTCATAAAATATTGAGTGTATAGCTCTTTGTTAAAATCAGATCCATTTTCATCTTCACATATTAAATCTGAACTCAAATAAAATTTCTCCATCTCGTCAATTTTTTGACATGACATTCTTACTAAGTATTAAAATTTGGAATACTAACTAATCTTTAGTAAGATGGAGATAAAAGAAAAACCTGACATATTAAACTATTTTATTTAATTAAAAAACACTAAATCTATTATTTGAGATGATGAAATTCAATATTAAAAATACATATAGTTAAAGGATAATAATTTGACATGATAAAAGGAAATGATAGAATTGGTGAATTACTCTCAAAGTAATAACCAATCTCTATATTAGAAGTCAAGACAATTGTTTTGACATAAATATTTTTATAAAAATAGCTTATTTGTCATCCTCACATTCTTTCTTGAAGTTTAGCTTCTTTTTTTTATATGTCATAAACACTTTCTTTTCTAATTTTTTTCAATTTTTTTTGTTATTTATGATGTCATTTTAAAAAAAAAAGTTTTAGCATATTTTTGAAAACTCTAATAATTTATATATGATCTTTAAATTTTCAATATCTAAATAATTTTATCATAACAGATTTTAGATTATCTTATGCCAGTTAATAAACTAATTATATTATTTGAAACATAAGGTATACTATTTTGAGGTTATGAGTAATATATTTATGTTTGTTATTTGCGCACATTAAGTATATTTGATCCAAAAACATGAAGGTAGTTATATGCATTTTGTTTATCACTAAAAAATGTTTTAGTTAATTATCACATAGATATTTAGGAATATGCTCAATCAATTTCGTCGCAACCTCAGTGGTGAAAATACGTTTTAACAAAACTTTATTAATACGTCCGGGTTGAATCCTGTTTAATTAGCTAGTATCCTTTTGGAGTATAGTTTTATTGCAAAAATAAATTAAATAGTTGAGTGACAAATATTTTTCTTAAAATGATAATAATTTATTAAGATTAAAATTTTTGGCACTAAATGAGTTCTCGGCAAAAAGGATTAGTTTTCGGTAAATTGAGACGATGGCAAATTTATGAGTTTCTAAAAAAGATCAAAATAATACCAAAAAACATTTTAAGGATTCGATAACATTTCGGTTTCATTAAATTATCTCCAGAAATAATACTTGCAAATTAAAAATATTAAGGGTTCTTTTTGCAAATTTGGGGACAAGTTCATAAGTATAAGGTATATTATCATGCTCTAATTCAATTACTAAAATTTAGGTGATTCATCTTAATCAATTTTGAAAAAAAAATCAGGATATCAAAAGATAAGAAAAAAAAAAAAAAAAAAAAAAAAAAAAAAAAAAAAAAAAAAAAAAAAAAAAAAAAAAAAAAAAAAAAAAAAAAAAAAAAAAAAAAAAAAAAAAAAAAAAAAAAAAAAAAAAAAAAAAAAAAAAACACACAAAATAATAATAAAAGAAACATAGAATTAAAAAAAAAAAAATAAAACTAATTGATTTTGAATAACATAAAAAAAAACAGTTTTTAGACTATTAATATGTTTTCTTGTAAAAGAACATTACACAAAATAAACATATTATTTAAAAATCATATGGATTAAATGTGTATTTATACATAACAACATCAAATATCTTTTAATATACTAAAAGATAATTTCTCTAATAACTTATCGACTAATCAAAGGTTTTCGTTTTCTTAAAGTTGACTTTTATTTTCATTTCTGACTTTAATTTACACTTTTTAACAATTAATTTCAATATAATAAATAAAAAATAATAACTGATATATATCCAATAGAATAATAGTTATATATATACAATAGAATAATAACTATATATATCAATAGAATAATACGTTCTATATATATATATATATATATATATATATATATTATATATATATATATATATTAAATTGATTAACTAAAAATAAATAAAATTTAAGGTAAATATATTAAGACTTTAAAGATAATTGTACAATTATCATATTTTGAAGCCTTTTTCAATAATTGTCATGACATATAAAAGAAACAAAATATGTAAAAATATAATTTTTATAGGAAACACATATAATACTTCATATTTTAATTGAAATATTTAAGATATGTTTTAACTAAAAATCTAATATTGAATAACGTCGTAATGCCCGTGTATTGAACACGGGGGCTAAAATCTAGTATAATAATAATGGAACATCGAGATTTTGGAATTTATGTATGACGGTTTGGAAAAAACATATCGATATATCCACTTAATCAGTAGCAAAAACAATTAAATTAACATGATTTACAATTTAGCAAAGTGAGTAATTAATGCTCTATGTTTTTAATTTCCTTTTGTACAGCCGAAATTGAATAGATATGTATTTTAAAATAGTAAATAGGCCATCAAATAAATGGTGGTGTAATGGTTGAGCATGCTTCCCTTCTTCTTGAAGGTCGCGAGTTCGACTCCCAATAAGCACCTAATTTTTGAATAGTTTTAAAAGCATTAAAAAATCTACATCTAAATACTTACGTGGAAATTGATTTATGATGTGTCGCAAACATGGCTGCTGACATGTCACTCAGATGAACCTGGTGATGCCATGTAAGAAAATGCTGACGGGCTCAGAAGCCTTTTATATATATATATATATAGATATATATATATATATATATATATATATATATATATATATATATATATATATATATATATATATATATATATATATATATATATATATATATATATATATATATATATATATATATATATATATATATATATATATATATATATATATATATATATATATATATATATATATATATATATATATATATATATATATATATATATATATATATATATATATATATATATATATATATATATATATATATATATATATATATATATATATATATATATATATATATATATATATATATATATATATATATATATATATATATATATATATATATATATATATATATATATATATATATATATATATATATATATATATATATATATATATATATATATATATATATATATATATATATATATATATATATATATATATATATATATATATATATATATATATATATATATATATATATATATATATATATATATATATATATATATATATATATATATATATATATATATATATATATATATATATATATATATATATATATATATATATATATATATATATATATATATATATATATATATATATATATATATATATATATATATATATATATATATATATATATATATATATATATATATATATATATATATATATATATATATATATATATATATATATATATATATATATATATATATATATATATATATATATATATATATATATATATATATATATATATATATATATATATATATATATATATATATATATATATATATATATATATATATATATATATATATATATATATATATATATATATATATATATATATATATATATATATATATATATATATATATATATATATATATATATATATATATATATATATATATATATATATATATATATATATATATATATATATATATATATATATATATATATATATATATATATATATATATATATATATATATATATATATATATATATATATATATATATATATATATATATATATATATATATATATATATATATATATATATATATATATATATATATATATATATATATATATATATATATATATATATATATATATATATATATATATATATATATATATATATATATATATATATATATATATATATATATGTATATATATATATATATAATATATATAATATATATATATATATATCCAATAGAATAATAGTTATATATTCAATAGATATAATATATATATCTATGTGAATATTATATATTATATTATTTGTATTAAATTTTCTTTTTTTAGTTAATTGCATCATATTTGTGTTTCTTTTTGAATTGGATGTATGGTTTCCGTTTGAAAGTTTCTTATTGTATTTTTTTTCTTCTTTTGATGGAGTTTCTTATTGTATAGTTTGAAGGTTTTCAGTTAAGCTATTTGATTCATGGCAAGTATTGGCATATGCAAAATTGTCAACCAAATCAATAACATCAATTCTACTTTTAATTGAATCTCATCAACCATTTAAATGTTGCAATTCGTTTACAAATGTGATTTCAATGTTTGCTCGACCTTATCGAAATAATTGATGAATAGTAAGCTGAATTTTTGTTTATTTGTCATTTTTCTTCTATTTTGTGATGTTATTTAAAGTAAATACTTAGTCAACTTTATAATTAAAGGATTATATTTTCAGATTTTAAACTTAGTCGCGTGGTTATCTAAGTTATTATATAAAGTTTAATTAAATATCGATTATATCGGAAAACATTTAGCATTGAATTAAATATGATATAGTGAAAAAAGTTTTTATTTTCATCCTTTGAAGTTTAGAAGATCTTATTTTACCTTTTAGTTATTAAATAAAAATCCAATCTATTACTAAAGTTCAACAAATTGTTCATTTCTTGAAAATTAACTATTTCAGTTTATGTTTTATGCATTGAAATTGAACTTATGTTGATTGTGTATTTATAAAGTATATTTTGGTATACTTTATTCCTTGATTTCATTTGTTATTACAAGGTTGCATGATTTAGACTTTATTAAAAAAACAAGTTCATTGATTAGTATGAAATTATATTCATTTTACATTTAAATACATTGTTGTTATAATATTGTAGTTTTATACTTCAAATTTGGAAATGCATTATTTATTTTTAACAGATTTTTACGACCACAATTAGTCATCATGCAACGCATGATTTTAATCTAGTAGTAAATATAATATTGTCGCCGATGATGATAAAGCTTAAAAAACCAATTATTTAAATTATAGGAAAAAGGAACACAAAATAATGGCATGTAGTACTAGATATAATTGTTCGTATTCCTTCACAAATATTCAATGTTTTGTTTTATTTTATTTTCATTTTAATTGGAAAAAAAAAACCTATTTTCTCTTCCACACTCGATCCCCCGCCACTATGGTCCATGGCTCTTTGTCTAAAAATAAAAGATCTACTATGTGTTTGTATGTGATAGACAGTGCCGGCTTAAGCCTTTTGGGGGCCTTAAGCGAGATCAATTTTTGGGGGCCTAGTTAAAAATAAACGTAAACAAAGAAAGCGAAAAAGAAAGGTACCTGCCTCATCGCGGATATACAAAAGTAGTGTGAAAGTCGCGGGTGTGTTGTCTACTACTTGTCGAAGTGCTGCTTTTCATTGTACTATAGAATAGTACCTTTTATAAACTTAAACTTGAAGAGATGACAGATCGAGAGAGCTTAAAAGTTTAGAGAAAATAAGAGATATAAAATTGAAAAATAAGGGATAATCAAGATACAGTACATTTTATAAACTTGATGTCACAATCATGGTAAGCTGACAACCATTCTTTGAATTTCTCTAGGTGAGTAATGAAACTTTAATTTTCAAAAAAAGAGTGAGGTTCATGTTCACAATTATTAGAGGCGGCATTTTTTTAGATTAACTATTAAATTATTAACCTTTAAAAAATACATCCGTATAGTCAATTAGTCATAGCTTAACTTAACATATTGAAGTTTTGGGGGCTTAGAGCATACCCAATGCCCTCGTTTGGGGTGCTCGTTCGAGGGCCTCGGACGAGTCCACACCGTTGGGTGGGACTCGTCCCTGGCTCGTTCGGGGCTCTCGTCCGGCTGGCTCGTTCCTGCAGGGACGAGTCTTGACATATTTTTTTTTTTTTTTTTTTTTTTTTTTTTTTTTTTGAATTGTAACGGCTCAAAAAAAAGAAGGAGACAAAATTAAAGTTTCCCCATTTGGCAACTTTAGTCCCTCTAACGGCTGTTTTGTTCAAAACATGTTCAAAAAAGTGTCAACTTTAGTCCTTAACGGCTAGTTTTTCAAAATGGCTATATATACACTTCAATTGAACCACCATTTCACACCACTCTTCCATATATTCAGTTATATTATACCAAAACACACTTTTG
The DNA here is from genome assembly GCA_034093135.1 of Erigeron breviscapus. Taxonomy (NCBI): domain Eukaryota; kingdom Viridiplantae; phylum Streptophyta; class Magnoliopsida; order Asterales; family Asteraceae; genus Erigeron; species Erigeron breviscapus. The sequence continues at coordinate 101,967,648 of CM067172.1, read as the reverse complement.
TATACACAAAAATCATCATGAACAACCAGTTTCGTTCGAGTTTATCAACGTACATGAGACCCGATTTGTTTCCTAATGAAGACGATGATGATGAGCTTATGGGTATCATGGCCGAATGTGTTGATTTGCTTGAACAAGGTGAATCATCAAGACCATTCATACCCCGTATGCCCGTCGAGAGAGATCGATATGGTGCTGAAGAGCGCCTAATGGCAGCTTATTTTAACGAAAACCCAACGTATTCGTTGAAGAACTTTAGGCGACGCTTCCGTATGTCGAGACCTATGTTCATGCGCATTGTGAACGACATAATATCATACCCATCTCGACATCCAGGTCCTGTGCCTTTGCATTTTCAAAGAATGCAAGACAAGCAGGTTGATGGTCGAGGAAAGGTTGGTTTCAGTGCAATCCAAAAGTGTGTATGCGCCATACGTCAGTTGGCGTATGGCTACAATCCCGACTCGCTTGACGAGTATCTACAGATGGGTGAAGAAACAGCAAGATGTTATCTAGACTATTATTGTAAGTGTGTGTTTGAACTTTACAGGGATGAATACTTGCGCAGACCAACACCGGAGGACATACAACGCTTGTATGCTCGACATGAGGAGCTTCATGGTTTCCCAGGCATGCTTGGAAGCGTTGATTGCATGCACTGGCCTTGGAAGAACTGTCCCAAGGCATGGCAAGGTCAATTTACGCGTGGTGATCACGGTCATCCAACCATCATGCTTGAAGCGGTAGCTTCGTACGATAGGTGGATTTGGCATGCCTTTTTCGGCACAGCTGGTTCGAACAACGATATAAATGTTCTCAACCAGTCGCCCTTATTTAGGGAAATCATAGAAGATTGTGCGCCTGATAGCTCGTTCACTGTTAATGGCACCCACTACAAAAAAGGTTACTATCTCGCCGACGGCATTTATCCCGAATGGTCGACTTTTGTAAAGTCGTATTCATGCCCTCAAGATGAGAAGCGGAAGAAATTTAAAAAGTATCAAGAAAGTGCTCGGAAAGATGTCGAGCGTGCCTTTGGAGGGCTTCAAAATTCATGGCACATTCTAAGCCAACCAGCAAGATCAAAAAGCGTGAATCGAATAACTCGAACAATGTACGCGTGTGTTATATTGCATAACATGAAGGTTGAAGACGCGGGGTACGCCATAAGCTCACTCGAGGATGGAGACGATAATGATCCAATCGTCTTACCTGAGCGTACGTTCCAGGAAAGGATGGCAGTTCACCAACGAACCGGCAAGGAGCTTCGAGATCGCACTATGCATCATGCTCTTCGTCATGATCTTACGGAGCATATATGGCGCCTCCCGGCTTAATGCGTGTTTTTTTAAAATAAACTATTGTAATGTTTTTTTTTAATGTGTGTTTTCTTTATTTTTAATAAGTATTGTAATGTTTTTATTTTTAATGAAGTGTTTCTTATTTGTGTATGTTTTAGTTTGTTATTAATTTTGAAGGGTTAAAAGTGTAAAGTTTGGATAAAAGGGTAAAATTAAATATTGGATAAAAGGGTATAATTAAATAATTGGTAGGTCCAAGACTAGTCTTTGGTGGATGAGTGCATTGGGTGTATTTTGGGGGGATTAGTCCTTGGAGTGTTTTTTGCTGATGTGGCGCTGACAGGGACTAGTCTTTGGTGGATGAGTCCTGGGCATTGGGTACCCTCTTAGTAGTGGTGGGCCTTAGGCCCGTGCCTTACCCAGTATTACTATCAAGCCGGCACTGGTGATAGAGAAACATATGTGCAGCAAAAATAAACTAGTATGTATGATTTGAGAATTTTAGTTAGGTTAGAATGGTACATATTTAGTTTGATTTGATTGTAAGCAAATATATAAGCATTGTGTCCAATCGATAATTTTTGATGTTATTTTTTGGGGAATTGAAAGATCAGTATATATTACCAAAAAACGTTTGGATGGGATACAAAAACAACAAATATAAAGGACATGTTAGAATTGGGACCATCTGGAAAGGGGGTATGGCCGTGATTGACATCTCTATTATTTTCAAGGTCAAAGGTTGAAAAAACACAATAACCATTTTGGTATAATTTAGAAACTTGGCACATGATCTGTGTAGACTTAACTTATTGATGATAAAAAGAACTTGCGTGTATACTTAAGCTTTGTTTAGACAAAATATACACAAAAGAAGATGAATTTAACGTTTTGCTAACTTGATTAGAACGTATTACTTCCAATCCAGAACCGAGTACATATATAACATGTCAATACTGGATTAGAAATAATATGTACATGATACATCCATATTTTATGCTAACTTGAGCAAATTGACGACACATGAGAACATAAGATCGTTGATAAAGGTACACTAGCTTAGTGGTTAGACGTCTTCAGATTTCTCATTTGTGATCTTCCTAAAGTAAAGATATTGGTCAGCTGGACGGTCAATGTAACCATTAGTAAATAAGCCTAGCTAGATGTCACTTCGGGTTCAAATCTCTAGCATACTGTCCGCTTGGATGTCACTGTTAGGGTTCGAACCAATAACCAACTAACACGCCGTTTGAAAAAAAAAAACCTAGCTAGAAAAACATTAATTCGATCAATTATTATAATAATATGTTATTGTTCTAATAAATATATCAACGGAACTACGGAAGAACCATGATATATACATACATATATACATGTCAGCAATTAAGCAGGGAAACACGAGAATACTGGTGCACCTACGGATACAGAGGAAAAGAGTGGCAATTTCCCAAGTATCTTAAACGCCCAATTGGAACTGTGTAAGCAAAGCAATGCTGGTTCTTGCACGAGGAAATCACGTGAATTACTGTCTTACTGACATCTATATAATATTAAGATTTTTTTTTTGAAAGGGTGGATCATTTGCTCGCAACAGGGGATCTAGCTTACATTGTCTTAACCGGGTCCGTGCTAGAGAGCCCCTCACCCTCAATACCTAGTAGGAGGAGAAACTCCAACTAAACCGCCCGAAGGCACGACATTTAATTGGGATAAAACCCTGCCCCCTCTGCAAGACTCAAACCTGCTTCACTGGAGGACTTTATTATGAAATTCCTTCAAATGTTCTTCCCATGTCTCGAACTCGAGACCTCCAACACATAAAACTGATGCTCAACCACTGAGCTATAATGGGAAGTACATATAATAATAGGATTTAATGTCAAAACTATGCACTAACTAACATACTTTTGTTATCTTTTAATTATTCCAATTCTAATGATTAGATGTCCCACGTCATTTGTATGGCACGTGAACGTACACTACATGTACATTCTTAAAATCCTACATGGCCTTCCACCTCGATCGATATAACTTTAATCATGATTAGTTTTAATCAAATTGCAATTGTTAATGACTTGGTTCTTTAATAGTTTAATGAAATGCACGATACGAACCTAATTTACTAGCAAGTAATCACATTAAGACATTAACAACACCATCATATATATATATATATATATATATATATAGTAAAGGGATCAGGAGCGAACTCCAACACCCGTGCGAACAGTGAGAACCTGTATTTCTCCCCTCCTCATTGCTCTTGCTTTTCTTCACCTCTCCCTCACATTGTCTACCGTTAAATCAATCTACCCCTCTCCGTTAACTCCAAAAACTACTATAAATATGAATTATTCTTCCTTTAAATCATTTTTTCGTCAATTTCAAACCCTAAATCTCTCGTTCTCATGGCGATCATTCTAAACTCAAATTCAGAAATTAATCATCAAAATAATACGGAATTAACGATTTTGATTCATCAAAATAATCATCAAAATAATCAAGAAAATTCAGAAATTAATCATCAAAATAATGACTCTACATCTACTGATAGCTCAATTTTCGATTCATATCCAGATAATACGGAAATAATACGGAATTAACGATTTCAGATGGAGAAAGTGAGTCTCTTTTTTTATTTTTATTTTTCTAATTTCTATTGATTTTATTACTTGTTCATTTTATTACATGTAAATGTAGTTATTTTTCATATCAGATATAAATTATTTTTGTTATTTCATTAATGTTTTTGTAAAATCATATTTAATTTTGAATATTGATTTTTTTATTTATTTATTTGTAGCTGTTGAGTATATTCCAAGGAAATATACAGTTGGGAAGGAGATTAAGACTGAATTTGGTTCAAAATGGATTCCAGAATGTGCTGATGAGATTAAACCTTCATTGGGAATGGAATTTGGTTGTATTGATGAAGCATTCAACTTTTATAGTCAATATGCATTATCAGGTGGTTTTGAACCTAGGAGGTTTTCACATAAGACTGCTAAAGATGATTTTGGTGTGAAATTTGTAAAATATAAGTGGATTGTTTGTAGTAGGGAAGGTTCCAAACGGAAAGGAAGAAGTGTTTCTAAGCAGAGTAGAAATAGACCAACTCAAAGGACTAGTTGTGAAGCTTGTATTCGTATAGTTTTTAATGCTGAAGGTAGATATTCCATTTATCATTTTGAGGAGATGCATAATCACTTTCTTGTGCATCCAGATTTTCGTAAGCATCTTAAGTCTTGTAGAAGTTTGGATTATTCCAAACAAGTCTTTTTGCATCATTTGACAGAGGCTAGTATAGGACCTAGTGTCGGGTATAGAATACTAACTAAGATTCATGGTGGACATGAAACGGTAGGTGCTTCAAAGACTGACTGTAAGAATTGGAAAAGGAAGTACAATTCGTATATTGGTGAAGCAGATTCTCAGATGATGGTTAACATGTTAAAGCAAAAAAAAGAATTTTTAGAAGATTTTAGCTTTGAATATTTCACTGTGAATGATGGGGAGTTGGCAGGTCTTTTTTGGGCAGATGAAGTTTCTAAGTTGAATTATTATGCATTTGGGGATGTTGTATCTTTTGATGCAACTTACCGTACTAACAAGTAAGTAACTCAGTTATACATTTTGAATATCCACTTTGAAATGTTTTGATTGAATTTTTTACATAGAATTTTCAGTTTGAATAATCAATTTGAATGCTATGGTTGAAAATTTATATAGAATTTTCAGTTTGAATAATCGGTTTAATTTGAATACTTCTTTTATTTATTTTAGCATACTTTTGTTTTGTAGGTACGATATGGTATTCATTCCATTCACAGGAATTGATAATCACAAAAAGTGTGTTACATTTGGAGCTGGAATGCTTGCTAAAGAGGATATTTCTTCCTATAAATGGCTCTTGAATGAATTCAAGAATGCATTTCCTCGTGAACCCAAGGTTGTATTGACAGATCAAGATCCATCCATGAAAGTGGCTGTTTCTGATGTTTTTAAGACAGCTAGACATAGATTATGCATGTGGCATATCATGGAGAAGGTGTCTGTAAAGGTAAAAAACTAAATTTGTTTTTTTCTTCCCATTATAAAATTCATATATATTCATTTTCAACTGTTATAATTAATTATTTGATAGCTATTTTTTAATCTGTTATTGTATGTTATATGCTTTTTACTATATTAACAATTGTATATTCATTTTGAATATTTGTTATTGCATAGGTTTCTCACATTATTCTTAAGTCTGGATTAAGAGGTGACCTTTCGAAAATTGTGTGGACTGATAAGATTAATAAAGAAGAGTTTGACAAACGATGGCTTTATGTTCTTAAAAAGTATGATGCTGATGAAAATAAGTGGTTGAATGATATGTATAAGCTTAGGTATAATTGGATTCCAGCATATTTTCAAGACTGGGAAATGTCAGGACTTATGAGGACATCATCTAGGTCGGAAAGTGAAAATCACATGTTTCAGCAATTGATGAAGTCGTCGTCCACTTTGATTGAGTTTTATACTCATTTTGATACCGCTATGCAAAATCAAAGATGGGTTCAATCTGAAAATGATCAAAAATCGATGTACTCCACTCTTGATATGGTAACTGAATATGCATTGGAAAGACATGCTCATAAGTTGTTTACGCATGATGTTGTTTTGGATATCCAGAAGGAAATGTGTGAGGCCTTCAAACATTGCCTTTGTTTCAATGTTTCTGATTTGACTGATGGTTCGAAGACTTTTTCGATAACTGATACAAGTGTCAAATCATGTGATATTGATGACTCTATTGACAGAGATGCAAATCCTAACTATTTTGATGAACTTGTTCATCGTCATAGCCAGGCATGTTATATCTTCATTGTATATAAGTTACTATGCTTTAGAAATAATCCCGATTAGATAATTGTATTTATATTTTTTGTCCATTGTCAGGTTACTTTCAATTCTGAAGATAAAGTAGTAACGTGTTCGTGCAAAAAATTTGAAAGATGTGGGCTTTTTTGCAAACATGTTTACTATGTTATGAGATTATGTGGAGTGGAAGAAATACCAGATGAGTATATAACGAAGAGATGGACGAAGTGTGTTGTACCTCGACCAAGAATTAGCAAACTGAATTTGTTGCAGAATCAAAAGAGTGAATTGAAGCCTATTTTACTGGATATTTTCCGGAATGTAGATGCTTGTGTAAATAGGTATTTGGCTGACCCAACAAAACTTGCCCTATTTAGAGACACTTTGGAAGAGTTAAAGAAGAAAGCTAATGATGATATGGGCTCTAAGCCTCCAATGGGTTCAAAAGAATTTTTGGCTGCAATGGTTGGACTGCCTCAACCTTCTTCAAATGAAGTAACTAATCCACAAAATATACGAAATAAAGGTTGTGGAACAAAAAAAAGGCTCAAGAGTGACCGAGAAGAGGCTATATTGAAAGAAAAAAATTGGAGAAATTGTGCATACTGCAAATCTCTACAGCAACATGATCTTCGAACTTGTCCGATCAGAATTGAGGCTGCGAAGTTTGAAAAGGAGAAACTAAGAAAAAAATGAAATGTTTCATTTTAGAACTGCATATAGATACTTTCATTCCTATTGGTTTGTTTCAATTTGAAATGTCCCCAAATAAACTCATTTCAATTTTCTGTAATCATTTAGATTTGAATTTTGAATAAACTTGTTTTAGTTTCTGTAATCATTTAGCTTTTTTCTGTGTTCAGTATTTAAGCAATGATTTCTACAAAGTCAATAATATGAATACACTATTTGAATATTGAATATTTTTAAATACTGAACATACTCAATTACTTTATTGAGCTGTACAAACAAGATTAACATCGGATTAAGAACCTGTACAGACACAACTCAATAATATGAATACACTATTTGAATATTGGACATTTTTGAATATTGAACATTTTTGAATACTGAACATAATAATATGAATACACTATTTGAATATTGGACATTTTTGAAACAATAATCTGGACAAATACTAAGATATATTGTTATTCAAATTTAAGTCAAACATTCATGTTATCATGTGCAAACAAGATTAATATCAGATTAAGATCCATCAATTAAAATTACAGACACAACTCATAAAAGTCAAGAACATAAAGTACAAAAGAAATTGTAACTTTTATTTCATTCAAGCACATCCTTCCTTTCTTCAATCCTTTTCTCGATATCTTTTAAAGCTGTCGCTTTCCAAATTTTCTTAGTCTTCTCGGGCAATGCTTCATAATATTCAACTTCTTTACAAACCTTGCATCTTAATTTGTTAACATCGGATAACAGAATTGTGTTGAGATATGTTATCCTCAAACAGTTTAATTGTTTTTGTTGAACTTCTCCTTCTTTCTTAAATCCACACTTCAGACCTGTTTTTCCGTTACCCATAAAACATTCCATATGTCTCATTAGGAAAATTCCACAATCAATTCCATTATTGGATGTTTGCCATATCATTCTTAACCTTTCTACATTAGGAAATGCACCATTTTTCAGGTAAGGATGTTCCTTGTACTCGAGATAGTCAACCAACAATTCTCCCTGAAATGTAAAGTAATTGATAATAATTACTTGGTATGTTTTTGTAACATAAATGACTAAATATATATGATTTAATTTATCTAATAATCTTACCAACAAAAAAATAGTTTCCTGGTATCTGTCAATCGAATCGTCTTCTGCTTCAATATTATCAATGACATAACCTTTGTTTGTTTTGAGATTGAAACAAAGAAGATAATAATGTCTACTCTCACAAATAGGAAAGAACAGCTGAAAAATTGAAAATTTAAAACAATTAGTTTTAGTAATCTATGAATATTAAAACCTGACTTATAGTTTTAGGTAACTAAGTGAAGTGAACAAAACCTGACTTAAGACAATGACTCCACTACTTTGACTACAATGACTATGAGTTGTCAAGAGTTGAAAAACTGTCTATGAGACAATGACTCCACCACTTTGAATACAATCAAGCACCCTACTAACACCAGACCATGATGCAAATCTTTAGCGTCATTGGGTCCACGTTTTTACCAAAAACCTGGTTCAAACCGGTTCAGGCTTAGTGAAACCCGGTTTCTAGTCCCGTCGGTCAAAATCCAAACTTAGAAATTTCTAAAAATTTCTAACAGTGTGCACAGCTAGTAAGAATTTCTAACAGTGATACAGGTATGCTAGATAGTAGATACAATTATCATATCTCTTTGTTATACAGAAATGACTAACCGTGCAACCAAACTTGTTGTAAAAGGCGATTACACACCTCACAATTTACAACAAAATTCCTACCTAAATTTCCAATCAGGTCAAGTTCTAGTTGGGTAATATCAACCCCATCTACCTGAAAAACTATCTATGAGATAATGACTCCACCACTTTGACTACAATCAATCTTTTAGTGTCATTGGTGTATTTAACAAATGCATAGAGTAACACTGTGCTAGCAACAACAGTTATTATCCTAAGAAAAACCAAAATTCCTGAAATTACCTTCTCCCAAAAATACACTTTTTCTAACACTTTAGGTACTAAGTTAACAATGCTAGTTAATACCTAACTTACAATCATTGATATATATACGATTAAAGATATTCGTCTAGCATATTAAAAAAAAATTTAAGTTATAAAAACTTACCAGACAAGGATCTCTTAACTTTTGCTTCATCGTTGATATATGTAAATCCATGTTTTCCTTGAATCTTTCCAAAACTATGTTATATTGATCCTGAGTGTCAATGTTTGTTTTCCCCTGCAAAATTAAAGATTACATCAAAGATTTTATTATGATAAACTTTAAATTCAATAATTTTGATGTTTTGCTTGAATTACCATAATATTGGTAGGTAGAAATATCCTAGTGATTGACTCCGAGCTTTTAAACTCTTCCATATAATTCAAATAACATGCCCATGTGTCAATCACTCCATAATGGACCATTGCTCCCGGAATCAAACTTTCGAAGACAAATCTATCAACATTAAGATCTTTCCTCGAAAAAATAATATCACTTCAATGAAAAGACAAAAATCAATTAATAACCATAGTGAATATATATTCAATTTAAATATTACTCAATATTCAAATCGTAAATACCTATATTCAAATAACAAATCCCATAAATACCTATACACAAATACATATATTCAAAACCTATATTCATATATTCAAAACCTATATTCATATACCAAAACCTATATTCAAAACCATTAAATACCTATATTCAAATCTAAGAGATAGCAATATTCAAATCCCTAAAATACCTTTTACTTCTTGTTCTTCCACTGATTCTGTATCTTCACTTCCCAACGATATAACATCATCATCATCATCATCAGCAGCACTTGGATCGATTTTACTGTTTAATCGAGGACTTTTACCTATTTTAATATATAAATTAAATTAGAAATCAGAATATTATGAATAAATAAAACGAAATTGAAATCTATAAAAAAAAATATTATACTTACGAGTAATTGTATTACAAAAAGAGGATTTTCTTTTCTTCATTTTCTAGTTAATAATGGCGATGATATTGTGTGGTTTGTTGTCGTCGCCGTCGATCTGGACGTGGTGGAGATTTTCAGAGTCTCGATTGTATGTGATAGTAGGTGGGGAAGTTGTGATTTTGTTTATGATGTATGTAATAGGAGATATAGTTATGTTTTGTATCTACCTGAAATAATGGCGGCTGCTGCGGTGTCGGTGATGGGTGGTGATGGCGATACATAACGGCGGCGGTGGTGGAGGTGGCGGCTGGAGGTGGTTGTAGACGGCAGTGGCCGGATTGATCGTGGACGGCGGTGGTTGGGGGTTGTAGGCGGCGGCGGTGGTTGGTGGTAGTTGTAGGTGGCGGTGGTTGTACACGGTGGTCGGTGGTGGTTGTAGTGGTGGTGTTTGGGGGTAAAGGGGTAATTATCTTTAAAAGGACAGGGGCATTTTAGGCGATTCAATTCCTTAATTGAGATTTTCAAAAAAGGTGGTCCTGCTTTATATAATAGTATAGATAGATGTGTGTAGGTGCTGTGGTGAGTGCGTTGGGATGGGTACAAGTAAAACTCCAGATTGATATTAACATGTCACTAGTACGAGCAAATAACTGATCTTCTGTATAAGCAAAGTATGTAGTAGGAAAGATGGTTGGAGACGGCTGGGTTTCAGCACAAACCAACCATACACAAAAAACTGTCAAACGGCGGCTTAAGGTATCAACACAAAACCTGACAGGAACTATCAAAATCTTATGGAGGCTAGAATGCTAAAGTTTCTTCCAGTTCATCTTATAGACACATTAAACCAACCAGGTTGAAGCTCACAAATTGAAGCAATTGAAAGACACTGCCCATAAATATACGAGATTAATAACATCCGGGTTTTAAGCATAAATATGAACAAAAAAGTCTACGTTGACCTCAAGCTAACATTAAGAACGAGTCCATTAAATGAAAGATGTAGAAGCTGAAAATGTATCACAGAAATCTGGTCAATTCTAACTGTTCAAGCCAGTTACCTAGGATACATTGATTAGGGAATGCTAGAAGCCTCAACTTTCCATGGTATGGAAGCTCATGCTGCATTTTTCAGAAGTATTCTTGAGTTGGGAGATATTTGAATGCACCTGTATAGTTTAAAATCCAGTGTCCAAATGGTCAACAGTTTACATTTCATCTCCCATAATCTATTCAATGTCAAATTTAGTAGTTTTTCGTAACAATTGAGTGGGTATAGATGCAGATAACCTCTATCTATATAAAACTCTTTGTTGTACTGTCACAAGTTCCTAGGGGTGGTAAACTAACTACTGAAGTGTTGATGCTTAGCAGCAGAGTGCCAAAGTGTTGGAATTAGAGCCATATTTGGAATATACACAAAACACAGATTTTTGGATCCAAATCTTATGAGAAAAGAAAGGTTATATTTGACAGCTAAGAGGTAGATTAGTTCTGATTTGTCATTTCTATGTGGATTCTTGTTATGATAAGTATCAGATTGCATTAACTTGGAAAGGAAATTCCAAAAACGAGACGCCATACTTTTAACGGATATTTAGAGTTTTGATTTTCACAATGAGACAACTTACTTATTTCCATCTCCTCCTATCGAAACTATTGAAAAAAGTCGAATACACTTTCGAATTTTGGGAGTCCTCAAGGTTTGTCTAAGTCAATCCGATACGTTAGCATGATTGAAAACCAAAACGAGACGCCATACTAGAAGGCGACAGATTGCTAGAATGAGCAGACAAGCAGTTAGCCGGTACGAAATTCGAGTATCGAGAAGATGTTAGAAGAAATCCATTGATCTCAGTTGTATTATTTTGACATTTTGTAGCCTATATATGTATGCAGTATGGAGGTTTTCATTCAGGTAATTCATCAAACAGATTGCGTGCAACTACTATAGTAACTCAATTTCAATTAATCATTATGCTAGCTAATCCAAAATCATCTCAAATAATAATTAAACCGAAACACATCAGAACAAAAGCAACAATTAAGCAGTTGTGTTTGTGTATTTAGATTATACACAAATTATTATCAAGTATAATGATTAATTGAAATGAGGATATACAAATTACTATTATTCAAACTCAAAATTCAATATACAAATTACTATTAAATATCCATATTCAGAATTAATTATTCAAATCCTAAATTTTATACTTATTATAACATGAAAAAAAAAAAATTAAAACTTATTAAATCAAAAACAACTGAAATATATAATTAAAAACTAAATTATAGTTACCTGAAACAACTTCAACTTCTTCTTCTTCAGTTGCTTCTGTATCGTCACTTCCTACCGATATAATGTCTACCTCATCTGAGTCATTTTTACCTAAATAAATGGATAAAAATAGATTATAAATAAAAGTTTATAAAATTGACACGAAAATTATTAAATAATTTTGATTAAACGATTACTTACGAGTTTTTGCGTTTGAAATTTTTTCGAATAATCTGGGACTTTTACCTAAATAAATGGATAAAAATAGATTATAAATAAAAGTTTATAAAATTGACACGAAAATTATTAAATAATTTTGATTAAACGATTACTTACGAGTATTTGCGTTTGAAATTTTGGATTTCCTTTTCTTCATTGATGAATGATGTGCAGAACTTTTCTTCATTGATGAATGATTTGCGTTTGAAATTTTGGAGGTTTCCAATTTGAGTTTAATGGCGATGCTTTTGTTTTTGGTTTAATAGAGATTGGAAGTATTTTGGGAATGGGGTTTTTGGTGTTTGGTAGATAAACGGCGTTAGTTTTTTTAATTTTCAATTTCAGTCCCTCCGTGTTTTTTCCTTTAGTTCTTACGGTTCTCACACTATTTATGGTTCTCACAATAACCCCTCCCTATATATATATCTTCTAAGATCGGCTCGAACACAAGGGAAAATTAAGCTTAGTTAATTGGTACCATATCACTTTTAAGAACGGTCTGAACAACTTCTCTAATATAGTTTAATCTGTAACTTTTTCGGAAATTTTATACGTATATCACAAAATAACAAATCTCATGAGCCAAAATATGCTTCTTGCTTTTGAACTCAATTCTGTGTTCATGAATATCTCTAAAATAAAGTTGCTGAAGATAGATAGAGTCATATTCATAAAAAAGAAAAGTAAATTATATATTATTGGAGTGGATCCAACGATACTCAAATTCTCAAACTACTTGTACGTAACCTTCCGTAAAAAAATTAATACTTATGTTGGATATATTGAAGTTTTGAAAGTTGCTATTTTAAATCTCTTACGATATAATGTACGAAAAATCATTTGTGCTTTTGTACACAGTACACCTATCTTATACATCATATATATATTTTTTCGAAAAGATCTTACATCATATATATGATTTTAATAAATAATGCTTACAATAACAAGTTGAGTATAATAACCAGATACAATATTATTTTCCCTTGAACAAAGTAAGTGAGATGGGGTTATCTGGGAATAAGTTGGGCTTGAGGAACTTGAGTCCACTCAAAACTATGAAGTAGACAACTCACTACTATGACCCATGGGCTTATGATTTTTATTTTTTTCTAGTCATTTACTACCTCTCCTTTTTTTTTTTCTTTCTAAAGGTAGAGTATAGACATATTTATAACTTATTTATTTTTTCTAGTCATTTACAAAGATAACTTTTTTGCAGGCGGTTTTCACTATTTATAGGATCGAACTTGGCATATTTGATTGTACTTGTTTGTAAAAGATGTCATTGATATAACCAGGATCTGTAAATGAATAGTTAAATGCAAGAATGGTCCCTGTGGTTTGTCAGTTTTTGCAAAGGCAGTCCCTCTCTTGAAATTTTAGCAACGATGGTCCCTGAAGACATGTTTCAGTTGCAACAGCAGTCCCTCTCTAACGGAACCGTTAATTAATGTCGTTAAGTTTCCCATGTGAGTAGCACGTGAGGGGTATTAATGTGTTTCCACCTACACAAATCTAGGGATGTTCAAAGCTATCCATATCCGAACTTGTTATCCGAAAATCTGATCCGATTTTCTTTGAAAAGTCGGATATCCTATATTTCAGACTTAAATTCGGATAGTGACTTTTGAAAAAGTTTAAGAATTTCAATATTTTTTTTCTTAGATCCGAAAATATTCGAAAATGTCAAAAAATATCGAAAAATATTATTTTCAATATCCGAAAATATTCTAAACTTTACGCAAATATCTGAAACTTAGTCTCAATACGAAAACATCTAGGATATTGTTTTTTTCTAAAATTCGGATACTTCGGATATCCGAAAACTTTGAATATCCAAAATTTCGAATATGTTCGGATATTGAAATTCTTTATCAGAAATTTGAATATCCGAAATTTTGGGGGGGATATCCAACTTTCAGCTATCTGATTTTTGGATAATCGAACTTTCTCATAGTGAATTTCAATATCCAAACTTTTCGAATATTCTTGGATATTTTCAAATGCCCAAGATTTTAAAAAATCATTATCCGGATCCGAAATTTAGGATATCCGAAGTTCGAATATCTGACTTTTCAGATAAAATCAGATCAGATTTTCATATTACAAGGTCGGATACGGATACTTTTGAACACCCTATGTGTTGTGTAAGTAAAAGGACATTAATACCCCTCACGTGCTACTCACATGGAAAACTTAACGACACTAATTAACGGATCCGTTAGAGAGGGACTGCTGATGCAACTGATACATGTCTTCAGGGACCATCCTTGCTAAAAAATCAAGAGAGGGACTGCCGTTGCAAAAATAGACAAACCACGGGGACCGTTCTTGCATTTAACTCTAAATGAATTTTGGGATGTTTTGCGTCAAATTAAAAATGGACTCCCTTGTGGACCAGAAAAAGAAGATCGGTTAGAACTTCAAACTTCAATTCGTACAAGTCTATCATCACTTAATAAAACTAAATTTTGTCATTATCTTACAATTAGATTAGAACTTATCCACTATGTGAGCCCCGGAGGTGAGTTTTCCCAAGGTCTCGGGTTCGAGTCTTGAGTTTCTCATCTCAAGGTATTTTCAATGAGGAGGGGGTTGGAGGTCCAGCAAATCGCTGGTTAAAATTGTCTCCAGCACGTCTGAATCGAAACTAACTTTACAAAAAAAAAAGATTAGAACTTATCGATTTCATTCTTCATTAAATCAGTGTACTTCGCTAATTAATATGGATCTTGCTAATAAATATAGAGTACGCTAATATATAAATTTATAGATTGGAGGCCCTTAAAATCGATGGCCTTGTGCAGTATTGTAAAACACTACATACATAAATGATACATACAAAGTAATATTCGTATAGAAAGGACATATAGAATCCAAAATGCATGATCAAAACTCAATATTTTGTGGATTTTTGTGCATTGGTGTCAATTCTATGGACTGACCATACCAAACTTTTGGAACTAATCAATAAATAATTGAAAATTTGAATGCATCCCACCTATCCAGAAAGACGAACATATTTTTTCAAGGATTTAGACCCGACATAATAAGTCGTGTCATCATCCTAAGTGGTATATATGACCCATCAACTTTGTGAATTCAACGAGTTGATCTTTTCAAACTTAATTTATCTTTACATACAATATTTGAGACAAATACATCAAATTTAAGTCGATGCATTTGTGTTTTGACGAACTATGGAAATATTTGAAATTTTCATATTATTTATCGATCTTCATATTATTCGATTTATTGTGATGATCGACTATTTTTTACCAAAGTGGGTTAACCTCAACATAAGGGTTTAATAGAAAAAATGATCAAAGTACGTCATTCCTTTGTGAGTTTGGTAAAAAAAATTTACCTAGTTAGATTTTTTATTTCATAAAAGTGAAAAACATGCAACTTAGCATAGTTAAACGCCCATACACATAATGCAATACAAACAAACCCAACTAAACTCGAATTAAACCATTATGACAGAGCTATGACAGAGCTAAACTTAAAACGCTTTAACAGGCAAATATAAAATATTGAAACCACGTTAAATGTGATCTTCACTGATTGTATATCATTTGTGATATGATAATTGACGATAACTGATATCGTTTTGTCTGATAAATATATGATGGACGTATTTACTATTATAGACAAACTATAAGGTTTCCCATTAGGTGATTAGAACTTCGAGGACTAATAGTGCACACATTAAACGTTATAAGCGTAAAAACTCTAATTATAAATAGAGTTGATTAGCCTAACATTTCAACCATAATCTCACTCTAATATCATCTATGTGTGTCTCCCATTCGGTTCTAACACAAACAGAATTCTCACTCTCATCATCAATTAGTTATCTTGTTTTGAGATTTTGAAATCAATGATAGCAATGCTCAATGCTCTTACAGGTTCTTCAAAATCAACGGGTATTTCTATCATATTTTCATTATATTATTTAATACTTATACGAATCATGTTTAATCTAACATAAAATTGATAACTAAAAAGGGATAACGAAATAAGAAATTTTTTTGTAAAGTATACAAAAAGAAAAGAAAAAAAGATGCAATGAACTTGGGGGATAAATGGGCATCATGGATACCCTATGTGTTAGCAAGCAAATAAATAACCCTGTTTAAATATATAAAAATGTTGTGGCTTATTGAGACCTATCACATGTATCTTTCCCTTTTGAACATTTGTCCCTAGCATTTATATTATATATTTAAGAATTCCCAAATTCGTTCAATGTTTCTCCTAGATTTTATTGTGTGATTGGCTTTGGAGTTGAAATGGGATTGTCTTTTATTGGCATCTAGTGATGTACGTACAATTCCATTACAATCATATCTATATAATTATTTGTCTAATTTAATCATTAGAGTACTATTATTATTATGTTCTGATGTAATATGATGACTTGTTTTTTAAACTTTGGATAATTCTTATAATACCGAATAAGTAATACTAATACTACTAGATACATAAATACGACAGAGAGCCTTATATATAATATAAAATAAACCCAACCCCTCCATAATTAAAATTTTGAAATATTTGAATTACCTCCAGAAATTCAACATTCTTTTTATTCATCCATTGAATGTACCCAAAATACCCATAACAATTTCAACCCACACAAATCTACGATCAAACCCTAATCTAATTATCTATCTACATCTATATTATATTATACACCAAATCTTATTTTGTTGAATTTTAAGTTTCAATATTTCACAATTCATCAAAACCACATTACATCAATAACTTACACTATTTGCCGCCGCCACCATCACCACCAATCGTCGCCGCCAACACCGTCGCCACCGCCAACGTCGTCGCTACCGCCACACGCTCGCCACCGCCAACACCGTCGCCACCGCCAACACCGTCGCCACCGCCAACACCGTCGCCACCGCCAACACCGTCGCCACCGCCAACACCGTCGCCACCGCCAACACCGTCGCCACCGCCAACACCGTCGCCACCGCCAACACCGTCGCCACCGCCAACACCGTCGCCACCGCCAACACCGTCGCCACCGCCAACACCGTCGCCACCGCCAACACCGTCGCCACCGCCAACACCGTCGCCACCGCCAACACCGTCGCCACCGCCAACACCGTCGCCACCGCCAACACCGTCGCCACCGCCAACACCGTCGCCACCGCCAACACCGTCGCCACCGCCAACACCGTCGCCACCGCCAACACCGTCGCCACCGCCAACACCGTCGCCACCGCCAACACCGTCGCCACCGCCAACACCGTCGCCACCGCCAACACCGTCGCCACCGCCAACACCGTCGCCACCGCCAACACCGTCGCCACCGCCAACACCGTCGCCACCGCCAACACCGTCGCCACCGCCAACACCGTCGCCACCGCCAACACCGTCGCCACCGCCAACACCGTCGCCACCGCCAACACCGTCGCCACCGCCAACACCGTCGCCACCGCCAACACCGTCGCCACCGCCAACACCGTCGCCACCGCCAACACCGTCGCCACCGCCAACACCGTCGCCACCGCCAACACCGTCGCCACCGCCAACACCGTCGCCACCGCCAACACCGTCGCCACCGCCAACACCGTCGCCACCGCCAACACCGTCGCCACCGCCAACACCGTCGCCACCGCCAACACCGTCGCCACCGCCAACACCGTCGCCACCGCCAACACCGTCGCCACCGCCAACACCGTCGCCACCGCCAACACCGTCGCCACCGCCAACACCGTCGCCACCGCCAACACCGTCGCCACCGCCAACACCGTCGCCACCGCCAACACCGTCGCCACCGCCAACACCGTCGCCACCGCCAACACCGTCGCCACCGCCAACACCGTCGCCACCGCCAACACCGTCGCCACCGCCAACACCGTCGCCACCGCCAACACCGTCGCCACCGCCAACACCGTCGCCACCGCCAACACCGTCGCCACCGCCAACACCGTCGCACCGCCAACACCGTCGCCACCGCCAACACCGTCGCCACCGCCAACACGCGTCGCCACCGCCAACACCGTCGCCACCGCCAACACCGTCGCCACCGCCAACACCGTCGCCACCGCCAACACCGTCGCCACCGCCAACACCGTCGCCACCGCCAACACCGTCGCCACCGCCAACACCGTCGCCACCGCCAACACCGTCGCCACCGCCAACACCGTCGCCACCGCCAACACCGTCGCCACCGCCAACACCGTCGCCACCGCCAACACCGTCGCCACCGCCAACACCGTCGCCACCGCCAACACCGTCGCACCGCCAACACCGTCGCCACCGCCAACACCGTCGCCACCGCCAACACCGTCGCCACCGCCAACACCGTCGCCACCGCCAACACCGTCGCCACCGCCAACACCGTCGCCACCGCCAACACCGTCGCCACCGCCAACACCGTCGCCACCGCCAACACCGTCGCCACCGCCAACACCGTGCACCGCCTCACTGCCGTATCGTGCGGGTATCCTTCTAGTATTTTCAAATTCAAGTTAACCTTTCAGTACACGTTTGTGGATTTGTTACCTAAATCATAAGCTACAAGTATCAGAGACGTACCAGAAAATTTTATAAGAGGGAGCATAATTATGAAAAACAAAACTTAAGGGGGGCTAAATTTAAAAATTTATAAAAAACTTTTAGAAATCCATGATTGAATTTCAATTTCGAGGGAGGCATTAGATTTGTTACCTTACCGATTAATGTCGGAACCAATTACATCCCCAGATTAAAATCGCTATCGAAATCGAAGAGTATTACTCTTTTTCATTTTTGGTGATACAAAACAACTACCAGGTTAGATTTTGGATCAACGCCCATGTCGAGCCAAGAAAAGATCAAAGCCCATATATGTAAAAAACTTTAGCGATGTTTTTTTTTCCTTCAAGGATGTAGAGAATATATATATAGAACCACGTCTAAAACAAAATTTCAAGAACCATTTTTAGCTAAAGTTAAATGGGACGAGCCGGGTGTTTTATTTGGAAACACAGTTCAATCAAAATACTCTTACATTTACTTGATGTATGTTTGGATTTTAAATATTAATCTTGCTGTACCGAATGTCTGAATAGGACAAAATTTTCATGATGCTGGAATTATTGTCTAAGAGGTGATTGCGTCCAATCGCTAAGACAATATGTGGATATTTTATTACTCAAACGATGTTTTAGGTGCTTTTGGACCTTGGTTATAGTAGACTGTAGAGTATACTATTATGTGTGTTCCATGGTGGACAATTTGTATATACAGTACGTGTAATTTGTGGTTAATTTGACTAAAGTATGGATAGCTAAACTAATTGCCTCATTAGGACCCGCAGACCGCAGTCACGGTTTGATCAATGATTAGTTATAGTTAACCGTGCACAAAAGTCGGGTTTTGCTCAAGCCCACCCCAACCCGAACCGGGTTTGGTCAAAGAGACTAGAAACTGGGTTTGACCAAACCCGAACAGGTTTGAAACCGTTTTTTGGTCAAAGATGAACCGATTTTTTGCCCCAAATCGAATCTGACCCAATTTTGAAACCCGAAACCGAAACCGGTTTCAAACTGTCTGGTTTTCCAAAACCAAAATCGGTTTTGGTCAAACCCGGGTTTGACCGGGTTCAGTTTTGGGTTTTCCAACCCGGTTTTAAAGAAACCGGTTATTATGTGCACGGCTAGTTTATAGTCTGGGATTGAGACTAGTTCTGGACGACTAAGCCCAAAGGCCCAATAATGGACCACGCTTGGAACCACATTACAATATTACATAATCAATACCAGATGGATTAGCCCAATCTTGCCATCTTGGGAGTTGGGAGTTGGGACCGATTACAACTGTTTACATCAGAATTGTTTTTCATATATTGTGTATCGACTCATTTGTTTATTTTATCCCGAGCTACAAACCACCATCAAAATAGTCTATTGACAAGGGATTATGATGTTTTTACAAAAGGTTTCAAGCTCAAAGCTCGTCAAAAGACATCATAGAGGAAAACTTTTGGAAATCATTACGGATATATTCCGTTTAGCTTGCACAAATCAAAATCCAAAACTCGTCAGTAACCTGAACAACAAAAACCTTCCCTTTTAACCGTCGTAATCAACATCCAAATACAACCCTTTTGTCACCGTACCAATTTCAAAAAAGGCCCGAGTTGTGTTGTGGTGGATTCGGGCCTTGCGGGTTAGTTGGCCAATAGCCAGACACCACAATTACATAAAATAATGAGTGATCGACACAAATCGTCCTTGTGGTTTGTCCAAACAGTAAGGTTTAATCCTTTAACTTTCAAAACCTCAGAGACAATCCTTTATAGGCGGATAATGTTCACGTTTCATCCTTTTCGATAACAGACGTTATCTCGAGTCCGTTAAGCCCCTCACGTGGTATTAAGGTCATTTTCATTGTTAAAGGACCAAAGTTGATTTTTTTTCTTTTTCACCTGCAAAACTAAATATATATATATATTTAGAGAAAATTACATTTTTGGTCCCTCAAGTTGGCAGGATTTTCAGTTATTGCCCTTAAGTGAATTAATTACAGAAAAACCCTAAAGTTGGTCAATTTTTTCACTTTTCACTCTGCGACTAACAGTCGTCTATTAGGTCCGTTAAGTGAGGGGCAAATTCGTTATTTCACCATGATACCTTCTTCTTCTTCTTCCTCACTCAAACACATACCCTGATCACGGTGGCCGGAACATACACCGAGCACACACACACACAGAAACACACACTCGACACACACGCACACACTCAGAAACACACACAAACACACACTCGACACACACCACACACTCAGAAACACACACTCGACACACACGCACACACTCAGAAACACACACAAACACACACTCGAAACACACACATCTGAGATCGAAAACAAGGGTTTTTGGTTTCGGAATTGCTTGGATCAGAATTGGTTTTGTCCAGATTTGGTTGGATTCGAAGTGCAATTGCTTTGTTGTCTTTTATTTTCGACGGTTACAATTTCCGGCGAGTCAAGTTTTTCTGGCGAAGTCTAGATCGGATTTATTTTGGCTAGGGTTCGTGCGCGATTGATTTCTGAGTCGATTGCAACATGTTTCGTGTTCTGATTCGAAGAAACAAGAGATAAACATAAATTTTAATTTTTCCAGCGTGATTTTCAAAATTCCGGCCACCGTGATCTGGGTTTTGATTACAAGCTGAGTCAAAGGGCTGGCAAAATACAAAAATACCCTCACGTGGTTTGCACGTGAGGGGCTTAACAGACTCGAGATAACGTCTATTATCGAAAAGGATGAAACGTAAACATTATCCGCCTATAAAGGATTGTCTCTGAGGTTTTGAAAGTTAAAAGGATGAAACGTAAACATTATCCGCCTATAAAGGATTGTCTCTGAGGTTTTGAAAGTTAAAAGGATGAAACGTAAACATTATCCGCCTATAAAGGATTGTCTCTGAGGTTTTGAAAGTTAAAAGGATGAAACGTAAACATTATCCGCCTATAAAGGATTGTCTCTGAGGTTTTGAAAGTTAAAAGGATGAAACGTAAACATTATCCGCCTATAAAGGATTGTCTCTGAGGTTTTGAAAGTTAAAAGGATGAAACGTAAACATTATCCGCCTATAAAGGATTGTCTCTGAGGTTTTGAAAGTTAAAAGGATGAAACGTAAACATTATCCGCCTATAAAGGATTGTCTCTGAGGTTTTGAAAGTTAAAAGGATGAAACGTAAACATTATCCGCCTATAAAGGATTGTCTCTGAGGTTTTGAAAGTTAAAAGGATGAAACGTAAACATTATCCGCCTATAAAGGATTGTCTCTGAGGTTTTGAAAGTTAAAAGGATGAAACGTAAACATTATCCGCCTATAAAGGATTGTCTCTGAGGTTTTGAAAGTTAAAAGGATGAAACGTAAACATTATCCGCCTATAAAGGATTGTCTCTGAGGTTTTGAAAGTTAAAAGGATGAAACGTAAACATTATCCGCCTATAAAGGATTGTCTCTGAGGTTTTGAAAGTTAAAAGGATGAAACGTAAACATTATCCGCCTATAAAGGATTGTCTCTGAGGTTTTGAAAGTTAAAAGGATGAAACGTAAACATTATCCGCCTATAAAGGATTGTCTCTGAGGTTTTGAAAGTTAAAAGGATGAAACGTAAACATTATCCGCCTATAAAGGATTGTCTCTGAGGTTTTGAAAGTTAAAAGGATGAAACGTAAACATTATCCGCCTATAAAGGATTGTCTCTGAGGTTTTGAAAGTTAAAAGGATGAAACGTAAACATTATCCGCCTATAAAGGATTGTCTCTGAGGTTTTGAAAGTTAAAAGGATGAAACGTAAACATTATCCGCCTATAAAGGATTGTCTCTGAGGTTTTGAAAGTTAAAAGGATGAAACGTAAACATTATCCGCCTATAAAGGATTGTCTCTGAGGTTTTGAAAGTTAAAAGGATGAAACGTAAACATTATCCGCCTATAAAGGATTGTCTCTGAGGTTTTGAAAGTTAAAAGGATGAAACGTAAACATTATCCGCCTATAAAGGATTGTCTCTGAGGTTTTGAAAGTTAAAAGGATGAAACGTAAACATTATCCGCCTATAAAGGATTGTCTCTGAGGTTTTGAAAGTTAAAAGGATGAAACGTAAACATTATCCGCCTATAAAGGATTGTCTCTGAGGTTTTGAAAGTTAAAAGGATGAAACGTAAACATTATCCGCCTATAAAGGATTGTCTCTGAGGTTTTGAAAGTTAAAAGGATGAAACGTAAACATTATCCGCCTATAAAGGATTGCTCTGATGCTTGAAAGAAAAGGATAAACGTAAACATTATCCGCCTATAAAGGATTGTCTCTGAGGTTTTGAAAGTTAAAAGGATGAAACCTGACTGAAACTTTGTGCACAAGGACGATTTGTGTCTCTATATATAAATATAAATAAATATAGGTTTATATATATCATCAATCTATATCAATCTCTCCATTTGTATCGATATCTATAATTTAAACCATATCCTTTATTAAAAGAAATCAAACACTAAAATTGTATCTATAAGTTTCTTAAAAAAACAATGATCAATCTATCCATTTGTATCTATATTCATAATCTGCCCACCGTTTCCTACATCCCATTTTCTTTTATGAAAATAACCAATTTAATAAAAGTATGGAGCTAGTTGTCCACCTAGTTATATAGACTAGTCTAACTTGTATCCTTATCCCAGATCTAAAACCCCCTGTATCTCCAACTCCCTTTCATACCTTTAATCTTTCTACATATCAATATATGTAGATGTTTCTAAAGCAAAGCATAGATCTGAATATATCTATACTAAAAAATCGGAAGTTGACCACCAAGACCCGAATAACCCACCTCCGTCACTTTTCATCGCCGGAAAAAGCCGCCGCCACCACCGCAGTTTGTTGCATGCCAGAAAAAGCCATCAGGCCGGAAAAAAACCACCACCACTGAGATCTGTTGCCCCTCTTCAGAGATGATATTGTTTATCAAAGAAGCTAGAACATCAACCATTGTTGATGTAAATGTTTTTATCCTTTTTTTTTGTTGATATATAAAACTAGTTGTGATTATAATCTAGAAAGCGGACTTTTATTGATTTTCTTTTTCTTGTTGTTTAGATGAAAGAATACAAAGCATGTATGTATATATAATCTAGAAATTTTGAGTTTGACCCACGTGAGTTTTGTTAAGATCAGATCTGGATTTCAATGTGTGTTTTTCGTGATACATGTGTACACAAATCTGGGTTTTGATTACAAGCTGAGTCAAAGGGCTGGCAAAATACAAAAATACCCTCACGTGGTTTGCACGTGAGGGGCTTAACAGACTCGAGATAACGTCTATTATCGAAAAGGATGAAACGTAAACATTATCCGCCTATAAAGGATTGTCTCTGAGGTTTTGAAAGTTAAAAGGATGAATAACATTATCCAAATATATTATTATATTAGTATTTGTAGAAAAAGTCTCATTAATTTACACTTTTTGTTTTTCCATCTATAATTTACACTTTTTAGCCCTGAATACTTAATTTATATTTATTTTTAGCCATCAACTTGAAAATATTTTTTTAAAATTTGTAATCATTTAATTAATTAAAAGAATCTCAACATATGAAATATTGTCTACAAAAAATTATTTCAAAAAATGAAATAAAATATATGTGTTCAATGTTCTAGAAGTAAATTTCTTTTAAATTTGTTTTTACTTACATATTTTACATTTAAATTTATATATTTAATAATTTATCTTATCTTTAAAATGTTATAAACAATCGCGTAATCACATCTCTCGATTTTCTCAAATTTTCAATTTTGACTTTTCTTGACTTTTTATTATATAAATAAATATAGATTTACACATATAAATATCAATGTCGACTACATGACTAAAGATAAATATTAACTTATACGAATAATATAAATTGATACCTATAAATGTCGTACAATGGTATCCCAACGTCCAATTTAATAATATATTAGATTAGATTTTTATAAATTATAAATATTAATATTTAATTTAAACACAATATGAACTCTAGATACTTATCCCAAACACAATAACAGATAACGATATACAACATCATTATCCTAAACACAATAGGAATCACAGAACATGGGACGATCACAGAACAAAGCACGATTTACAATAGAGAGTTACTTGAATCTAAATCCAAATTAATATGAACTCCCACTACTAGAAACAGGGCTATCCTTGACCCGCTTTTTATAACCCACGCTAATAGATGACGCGCAAAGTGAGAAGTCATAAAATAAGGGTCTGTTAGGACCAGTTTACTGGTAAACTGGCCAGTCTCCAGTTGCACCTGGAGACCCAGTGAAACTGGAGACCCAGAAGATTTGTCCAGAAATATATTGAAATCCAGTTGCATCGTACAGTCAACGCAACTGAAGACTTCCTCCAGTTGAGAACTGACCAGTTGAAGAATCCTTCCAGTTGAAGTCGAAGACAACAAGTGGAAGATAGAGAATGACAATGGCAGCGAAGCCCAGTTGACATTCTAGTCAGTTACAAACTGGAGACCGTCAGTAGAAAGCTCTTACAAAGCTTTACACTGATTACGAGGAATTGACTTTTATGCTTTATGTGCTTTTACCCGATAATAAGATTTATCTTATTATTTAAGTACAAAAAGGTACATAAAGCTGGTTGAATAAAGTTGCTTTATTCTGCAACTTTACACAACATTTTAAGGAATTAAATGCTATTCCTTAAATGCTCTCAACCATATTTGTATGGCCAAAGTTAACATCCCAATGTTAACTTTGCCTATAAATACAAGTCATTGCACACCAAGAATATTACTTCTTCGAACACACTTCGAAAGAATTCACACTTTGCATACCTGCAATATTCTTGGTGAACTTGTGCAATATTCTCTCAATTACAAAAAGGAACATTTCACAACTTTAAGTGTTTCGATTGTTTAGAGAAATTCCAAGTGTAGATCAATTGTAGTTCATAGGTTGTTAGGATATTTACATACTTTGTATTATCTTGGTTCCGCAACAACCTTGTAATTTATTTAAAATTAATAAATAAATTACACTTGAAAATTACATATTGTCTCACCAATTTACGTTACAAGTATTTTGTATCATTGCATTGTTCTTTACTTATTGTCACTTAAATAAGTAATCTATCTAGAACTTGGTATATACTCCTGTAACTGGTCGTCTCCAGTTCAGTGATTATATTGCAAAGTAACTCCACCATCGACATAGAGGTGTCTTCAGGTAGTACCATCTATTGAGTTGGGACTTACAAGTGGTATCAGAGCCGAAGGCTAATAAACTTGCCTAGATCTGCTTAGATGAACACTACTGAAGGTGGAGATGGTTCTGGTCAAGGTGAAAACCCTTTGAATACTAATACATCACCTTTTCAAAATGTTAATACTAACCCTCCTCCTCCTACTGCCCCAAACCACGTCCATGTACATTATTCTAACACTCCTGTTCCAAAATTTGATGAAAACAGTGAGACCTTTGGTACATGGAAGGCCAGAATGCTTTTGCATTTCGGTGGGATAGAGAGGTATATGTTGAAAATCCTTAAGGATGGACCATATATACCCATGTCTCTTGGGGTAAGTCCTCTTCTAGATCCAACTGGAAGAAGAGGTTCAAGAGAAAAGCTCAAAGACCACTGGTCTGATGAGGATCGTAGACTTGTAGATCTGGACACCAGACTCAAGAACATGATCCTTGGAGCTGTTCCTGAAGATCTAATTCCAACACTTGTGTTGTTCCCCAGTACAAAGTCAATGTGGGATGAATTAGATATTCAGTTTGAAGGAGGTGATGACACTATTGTCACCAGGAAAGTTGCCTTGAACAAGAAGTATGAATCCTTCTTTGCTCTACCCAATGAAAGTCTAACTGGTACATACACCAGATTTTCTAGCCTCATTAATCAGCTGAGAGGCTTGGGTGTAGAGAAGGATAAGGATATTCTTCTTGAGAAGTTTTGTGATATTCTTCTTTCCAAATGGATATTCTTGTCTTGAGAAGGTGATATTCTTCTTGAGAAGTTTTGTGATATTCTTCTTGAGAAGTTTTGTGATATTCTTCCTGAGAGTTTTCTAGCCTCATTAATCAGTTGAGAGGTTTGGGTGTAGAGAAGGATAAGGATATTCTTCTTGAGAAGTTTTGTGATATTCTTCCTTTCAAATGGGAAAACATGGTTCTTGTCTTAAGACAAGGTAAAACCCTGCACAGCCATACTCTTGCATTGCTTTATGGAGCCTTCAGATTCACTGAAGATAATAATGCTGCAAGACTGGTGGCTGAGCAGGATGCCATGAACCATGCCCAGAGTTCCAAGGTTGCTAGTGTACCTGAGCGACCTTGTACTGCTTTAATGTCTGCAGAGAGTGTCCAGGTACACTCAATGAAGGAGATGTTAAACAGTTTCTTGAACTCTGGTCTGACCACTAAAATCAGTGATGGTTGTGATGAAACTGACGATGATGATCTGGTAGCCATGATTGCTAAAACCTTTAACAGGTTTAAGCATAAATCTAAAAGATTTAATGGCCCAAACAATGCTTCCAGCTCCAGCTCTCTAGATAAAACCAATCTTACCTGCTATAAATGCGGTAAGAAAGGTCATTTTATGAAGGAATGCAGATCTAGTCAGATGAACAACCAAATTGGTCCCTCTGTCCCAAATTTCAATCGGCCTGATGATAGCTACAAAGCTAAATATAAAAAGCTTAAGGCCCAGATTGCCCTCCTGTCCATGGAAAAAGAAAAGGATCAGTGCTTAATGGCACAAACTGAGGGAAAATGGGAGTACTCTGATGACTCATCAGCTGATGAAGAAGAGGAAAGGGACATGTGTTTCATGGCCTTGGAAGATCAACAACAACATGTGACAAAAGAAGATGTCATCACTGGAAGATGGGTGGACATCATTTTGAAGAAGGTATGTGATTATGACAACCAAGTTGACCCTGAACTGAAACTGGACCTTGCTGAATCATTAAGTGGTGATTTGGATTTTGTGGAAACTGTTAGAGCAGATAGTGAAAGATATCTTGACACTATCTTAATTGAACTAAACAATGTTAATCCACAACTGAATGATTTACAAAGTGTCCAGTTGGCTCTCAAGGAGTCAGTTTTAAAAATTAAGGCTTTGGAACTTGATAATCAAAAATTATTTTCTGATCTTGAAAAAAAACAAAAGATTATCAAGTCATGGGTAAAAGCATCTGGAAAGAACTTTGATGCATTTTCTAGAACTATTGATGCCCAGAAGAATGCATGGAAATCTGGAGATCTGGAGATGGCAGCTCTCATACCAGATCTTCATGCATTGCCTCCAGCTCTCAGGGTTGAAACTTCTTATGATCAACCTGAAGCTGTTAAAACTGAACCTATTGAGACCACCCCCATTGAGGTTAAACCTGGAGCCAAACAGGCTAAAGCTCCAGTTAAAAAGGCCACTGGTAACAAGCTTTTACCTCAAAAGTCTAAGGTGCCCAAGACCCAAAAGACTAAAACTCCAGCTGAACCAAGGTCCAAGGTTCAGTTGCCTGATGAAAACAATATTTTGTTTAAACTGGAAAGTCAACTCCAACTTTTGTCTCGACAGGTTCAGAGTTGTACTGCCCGGATTAAAAATCTGGAAGGAGGTTCATCACCTCCAGTTTTTAAACAAAATATTAAACCCCCTTTTCAAAACCTAAACAAAAGAATGTTCCATCTGGAACTAAATCTGGTAAAAATAAGGGGAGCAGGTATCAAATACCAATCGTTTTTACTCCTGCACCTGGATCTAGTGAAAAAGATCCAGATGTAGTCTTCAGTTTACCTCCACAACAATCAACTGTGACTTCTGTAGAGAAGTCCAGTGAACCCATCAAGAAAAGATGGGTTCACAAAAATAACTGATGATTTTTGTGGGTGTGCAGGGCGATCGAAAGAAGAATATCTGGTATCTGGACAACGCTGCTGGCCGGACTATGACCGGATGTAAGCCCCTGCTTGAAGAGTTCACTGTCCAAGATGGACCGACAATGACGTTTGGTAATGATCAAAGTGGAAAGACTGAAGGATATGGTGTGCTCAATAATGGACAAGTCGAATTCAAAAGAGTTGCATTTGTGAATGGTTTGAAATACAACCTGATCAGTGTCAGCCAACTTTGTGATGATGGCTTCAAAGTTTTGTTTGATATTGCTCAAGGCACCATATTTAACAAGGATTGGAAAGTGGTGATGGTTGCACCAAGAAAAGGTAATGTGTACATCATGGATATGGAACCAACTCCAAAAGAGCAGTGCTTCTATACCAAAGCACCGGATATGGACAGTTCCAACAAGATTTCATTCTTGAACAAAAATCCATTTTTTGATTTATTTCATCTATTCCATGACCGGAACAGGGGAGGATACACGTTATACTACGATTTTGAATCAGAAGAGAGATTTCAAGAAATGGCAGATTTATTCACTCTATCAATAACCGAGCCGGATCTGGTGAGGACACCAACTGGCTGTGGCATAAAAGATTATCCCATCTTAATTTCAAAAATATTAAACCCCCTTTTCAAAACCTAAACAAAAGAATGTTCCATCTGGAACTAAATCTGGTAAAAATAAGGGGAGCAGGTATCAAATACCAATCGTTTTTACTCCTGCACCTGGATCTAGTGAAAAAGATCCAGATGTAGTCTTCAGTTTACCTCCACAACAATCAACTGTGACTTCTGTAGAGAAGTCCAGTGAACCCATCAAGAAAAGATGGGTTCACAAAAATAACTGATGATTTTTGTGGGTGTGCAGGGCGATCGAAAGAAGAATATCTGGTATCTGGACAACGCTGCTGGCCGGACTATGACCGGATGTAAGCCCCTGCTTGAAGAGTTCACTGTCCAAGATGGACCGACAATGACGTTTGGTAATGATCAAAGTGGAAAGACTGAAGGATATGGTGTGCTCAATAATGGACAAGTCGAATTCAAAAGAGTTGCATTTGTGAATGGTTTGAAATACAACCTGATCAGTGTCAGCCAACTTTGTGATGATGGCTTCAAAGTTTTGTTTGATATTGCTCAAGGCACCATATTTAACAAGGATTGGAAAGTGGTGATGGTTGCACCAAGAAAAGGTAATGTGTACATCATGGATATGGAACCAACTCCAAAAGAGCAGTGCTTCTATACCAAAGCACCGGATATGGACAGTTCCAACAAGATTTCATTCTTGAACAAAAATCCATTTTTTGATTTATTTCATCTATTCCATGACCGGAACAGGGGAGGATACACGTTATACTACGATTTTGAATCAGAAGAGAGATTTCAAGAAATGGCAGATTTATTCACTCTATCAATAACCGAGCCGGATCTGGTGAGGACACCAACTGGCTGTGGCATAAAAGATTATCCCATCTTAATTTCAAAAATATTAACAAGTTGTCTCGCAAACAACTGGTTGATGGGATACCACAGATTTTTTTTAATAAAGAAAAGCCATGTCCAGGGTGTGAGATGGGCAAGCAGAAAAGGGCCAGTTTCAAAACTAGGCAAAACTTTAGCATCACTGAACCTCTTCACATGCTACATATGGATCTCTTTGGTCCAGTGAATGTTCAAACTAGAGCTGGAAAGAAGTACACTCTAGTTGTGGTTGATGAATTCACCAGGTACTGTTGGGTAGTATTCCTCAGATCCAAAAGTGATGCACCTGCTGAGATCATCTCTCTCATCAAAAGAATTGAACTCAAGTATACTCGAAAAGTTTGTCAGTTGCGAAGTGATAATGGTACTGAATTTCAAAATAAGGTACTTGAAACATTTTGCAATGACACTGGCATCTCTCAAAACTTCTCATCGGCACACTCTCCAGAGCAGAATGGAGTTGTGGAAAGAAAGAATCGCACACTGATAGAAGCAGCCAGAAGTATGCTATCTGAATCAGGTCTTCCCACCAGTTTTTGGGCTGAAGCAGTTGCAACTGCTTGTCACACCCAAACCGGTCAGTCTACATCAAGAGACATAAGAAGACTGCCTATGAGGTACTCAGGAATCGTAAACCAAATATTGGATACTTTCATGTATTTGGTTGTCCAGTTTATATTTTAAACGATTCCAGTAAGCTTGGAAAGTTTGATGCAAAAGCTGATGAAGGGGTATTTTTAGGTTATTCAGATATTCGAAAGGCCTTTAGAGTTTATAATTATAGACTCCAAAAGGTTCATGAGACAATTCATGTTACATTCGATGAATCAACTGAAGCAATCAACAAAAGACCAAGCCTTGATATTTCTCCAGTCATTCCAATAAATTTTGGCGAAACTGACCAAGTTCATCAGTCAGTTGTTTCACCAAAAGATGTTTCCAGTAACAACAAATTGGAACCAGTTAAGAAGAAGAACAGCACCAGTGACACATCATTCTACCCCTCCATCAATTTTAAACTTACCACAAGAATTGGTGATTGGATCTGATGTACGTGCCACTCCAATATCAGCACCAGTTCAAACTCCAACTTCTCCAGTTCTTCAAGAAATGCCTTCTAATGAAGAATTTCATGATGCAAATCTTGACCTCATTGACTCTGATGAGAACGTAGAAGTAGTTTGGACAGATCCTCCTCCAGAAGCTGCTGCAACTGAAGAAGATCGCCAGGTGACTTGCACTGATATTGTGTTACACCAGCCTAGTCAATACACTAGATGGACTCGAGCACATCCAATTGAACAGATTATGGGAGATCCAAATAGTGGGGTTCAGACTAGAAGAGCCACCAGTGAGCAATGCTTAAACGTCACCTTCTTATCTCTAATTGAACCAAAGAAGATTGACGAGGCTATGACAGACCCAAGCTGGGTGGAAGCTATGCAAGAAGAGCTCGTCCAGTTTGAAAGGAACAATGTTTGGGAGCTTGTTCCTTGTCCACCAGGGTTAAAGAAAGAACCCATTGGTACAAGATGGGTCTACCAAAACAAGATGGATGAAGATGGCCATGTTGTAAGAAACAAGGCCAGATTAGTTGCCCAGGGTTATTGTCAAGCAGAAGGCGTTGACTTTGATGAAACTTTTGCTCCAGTTGCAAGACTTGAAGCCATCAGAATATTTTTGGCTTATGCAGCCCATCTGCAGTTCAAGGTCTTCCAGATGGATGTCAAAAGTGCGTTCCTAAATGGAACATTGGAAGAAGAAGTTTATGTTAAGCAGACTCCAGGCTTCATCAACGAGAAGCATCCTCACTGGGTATATAGACTGAAGAAAGCTTTGTATGGTCTAAGACAAGCCCCAAGAGCCTGGTATGATACTTTAACTAAACATCTTCTTAAAAATGGCTTTCAAAGAGGTGCAATAGATAATACCTTATTTATCTTGAAAGAAAGAGGTAATATCTTATTGGTACAAATTTATGTTGATGACATTATATTTGGTTCAACTGATGATGCAATGTGTAAAAAGTTTTCTAAAATCATGTCATCTGAGTATGAGATGAGTTTAATGGGAGAATTAACATTTTTCTTAGGTCTTCAGATTAAGCAAACTGAAAATGGAATTTTCATAAACCAAGAAAAATATGTCAGAGATTTGTTAAGAAAATACAAATATGATTCAATTCCATCGAAAAACACACCTATTGCAGCACCATTAAATTTGGACTCTGACCCAACTGGCAAACCAATGAACATAACTGACTATCGTGGTATGGTTGGTTCAACTGATGATGCAATGTGTAAAAAGTTTTCTAAAATCATGTCATCTGAGTATGAGATGAGTTTAATGGGAGAATTAACATTTTTCTTAGGTCTTCAGATTAAGCAAACTGAAAATGGAATTTTCATAAACCAAGAAAAATATGTCAGAGATTTGTTAAGAAAATACAAATATGATTCAATTCCATCGAAAAACACACCTATTGCAGCACCATTAAATTTGGACTCTGACCCAACTGGCAAACCAATGAACATAACTGACTATCGTGGTATAGTTGGTTCAACTGATGATGCAATGTGTAAAAAGTTTTCTAAAATCATGTCATCTGAGTATGAGATGAGTTTAATGGGAGAATTAACATTTTTCTTAGGTCTTCAGATTAAGCAAACTGAAAATGGAATTTTCATAAACCAAGAAAAATATGTCAGAGATTTGTTAAGAAAATACAAATATGATTCAATTCCATCGAAAAACACACCTATTGCAGCACCATTGAATTTGGACTCTGACCCAACTGGCAAACCAATGAACATAACTGACTAACCAGTGAACATAACTGACTATCGTGGTATGGTTGGTTCACTGATGTATTTAACTGTCAGTCGACCAGATATAATGTTTGCAACATGTCTATGTGCCAGGTTTCAGGCTAACCCTAAAGAATCACACTTGCACGCTGTTAAGCGTATCTTTAGATACCTGAAAGGGTGTCCTAATCTTGGTCTTTGGTACCCCAAAGGCTCAGGATTAGATCTAATGGGTTATTCAGATTCAGATCATACAGGTTGTAAGATAGATAGAAAATCAACAACTGGTGGTTGTCATTTCCTTGGAGGAAAACTGGTAAGTTGGACCAACAAGAAGCAGACATCAGTCTCTATGTCCACTGCTGAGGCAGAGTACATTTCTGCGGCCAGTTGTTGTGCCCAGATTCTCTGGATCAAGAACCAGTTACTAGATTATGGTCAAAAGTATACAAGGACCCCAATCTTTTGTGACAACACCAGTGCAATTGCTATATCTCACAACCCAGTGATGCACTCCAAGACAAAGCATATTGACATCAGGTATCATTTTATTTGTGATCATGTTATGAAAGGAGACATTGAATTTCATTTCATCCCCACTGACAAACAGCTCGCTGATGTTTTTACAAAACCTCTTGATGAGAAAACCTTTAAACATCTCATCAGCGAACTGGGAATGTTAAATCCTTAAAACTGGAGATTTCTTTGTTATTGAACGCGTCAGTGACATTAATAAAGTTCTCCAGTTGAGGAGGTCCAGATAATCTTTGCTCGCCAGGCTATCGAACGCCTTTGTGATATTATCCTGGCACTAATTGATTTCTGGATCATCATTTTAGGGGGAAAGACTCAAAATAATTTTCTGACTAAAATTCGTTTTTGTTTGAAAATGGCAACTGGAGAACTCTCCAGTTGTAAACTGGCACTGGACTAATCCTCCAGTGACCAGATTCAGTCTTGTCTTTTTTTTATAACATTAGAAATACTTGGTCAATATTTGTGACACGTGATGGTACTCGAGTGTTTTAAACCACTTGGTATCGTCATCTGACGTGTTTAAAGTCATTTTGGTAAATGAACACTGTTTGTATTGGGAAAATTAATGTTAGTGGGCGCGTGGGTAAGATAAGCCGTCGTAGCATTTAATGCTGACACAATTAATTATGTTTTTATTTCAAAATTCAAACTTATTTTGTAAAAATATCTACAAAATTGATTTTGTTAATAAAATATAATTTTTGGTATTACATTGGGATCTTGAATTCCTTACAAATACCCTTATTTACTCCGAACACATTTACTTTTCTTCACATTCTTTCATTTACTTCCCAATCATCTAAAAATTGCTCCATTTCCCTCTCTGCTTCATAAATCAAGAACCCTAATTCCTAAATTTCAATTTCATTTTCAAATGGCTCCTAAATCATCCCGTTCAAGAGATGTAAATCTCTTAACTGTTCCATATGCTCCTTCACCAGATGTCAAACCGACATCTGGTGCTCCTAGTAACACTTCGCTCATCAAACTCAATCCAAATAATCCGATGGTGAGTTTACAAGGATCTCAAGGGTCCAATACCCTTATTGGAAGAATTCAAAATTTTTTGAAGGATTCTCCAATAAGACCCTCATTCTCTCTAAACCCACGCAAGATGTTTCACGACTACTTGTGTGAGTTTTGGTACACTGCCACTCTTTCTTCCGATTGTTATTCCATCACTTTTACATTAAAAGGTGGAACAATCCAGTGTACCTTGTCCACTGATGTGTTGAGGGATGCCTTACACCTCAACTACTGGAGAGAGGGTGAATCTCCAGTTGTCTTACCCCCAAACGTTAATTTTCGCCAAGTCCTCCTTGAAATGGGACATAAGGAGTGCTTGGAGAAAGGGGTTTTGAAGACGAAAGGTGCGATGACCATGAAGGGTCTTACACCTTCATGGAGGTATTTTTTCATCCACCTGGTGGAGAGTATGGGTGAGAGTTCTGGTGGTCTTGACCAGATTAACTCCGCACAAGCAGAGATGGCATACTGCTTGTGGAATGGATTGAGAGTAGACTTTGCTGATATCCTGTTTAGAAGCCTAGTACAAAAACTAAAGGGCACCAGGGGAGTTTGTATCCCCTTCTCAAGGTTTCTCTCTCTTTGCTTTCTACAAATTCTGGGCAGTGAAGCATACTTAAGCACAGATTCACCTTACATTGTGCCAGATTTGTTGAGGAATTTAGACTCTCTAGTATCTGAAGTTGGAGAGGTCAAGATTCCAGATCGAATGCAGCTGGCATTCGCCAAAACTGATGCACCAATTCTAGGTGAGTCAGAAAGACAACTGGGCGGGCCTCAAAATAATGAGAGACCCTCCAGTTCGTCTAATGTTATGGTTGAGGATAGAGCAACCATAACTGAGGCAACTCCAATAACATCTATCCCTGGTGAAGATACCTCGGTATCTGATCCTCCAACAGATGCACCCAACCAGGAAACTGGGGAAGGTCATCTGGAGACTGACCCTTCTGGTCAGCCCTCAGTTACATTCATGGATCTGTACATGAATGTTAATGACGAGGAAATCCTTATAGAATCTTCAGATTCTGAAGGTACTGCTTCAGACTTGGAGATTTTTGATTCTGCTATACAAGATCAAAATCCTTCATCTCCAGTCTCGCTTCCAGATGCATCAATTTCACTTTCACCATCCCAACAAAATGAGCCTACAGATATTCCATTCCCAACTTATAACTATATGTCTGGAAACAGACGTATGGCACTTTCACCATCTGGGCAATTCTCACTCCTTCGAGAAATGCCACCCCCACCGCCGCCGTTGTTCACACCTGAGCTTTCTCAGCATGAACAACACATTGAAATTCCAGTCCTTTCTTCTACCACCACTCCTACTATTTCTTCAACTGCTGGACTGACAACTGGGGAGACTTCTCTAAGTTTGCCTCCTCCAGTTGCTCCAGTAGAAATTGCTGCTGGTCCAGTGACACCTTCTCCTCCGTCACTGGACAGTCAAGTTATCTCTGTACAAGCCGATCTCCAAAACCTTCTCACCAGGGTGGAGGAGATTCAAAAGACACTTGACAAAAACACCAAGTCTTTCTCCAGATACCACAAGGATCACTTGACCAATATTAAAGTGGTTGATCTGGGGATTAACAAGTTTTCATCTAATGAAGACTTGGTGTTGAAGAAGCTGAATGAGTTGGTCACTGGCTGCAACAATCTGGCAGGTACTTTAAAAGAAGCCTTTGACCTCACTCAGTCCAAGGTTACAACCTCAATCTCCAACTTGCTGGGCAACACTGTTAGAACATCAGAAGTGGATTTAAGGGAGATTGAAAAACATGTAAAGGAATTGGTTGACAAACCTGGGTTGAATGTGACTGAACTTGGAGAGCAGTTAATGACTTTAGTTGGTCAGAAGATAGATGATACGCTGGGTGCAAGAGAAGCACAATTGATTGAAAGGGTGATGTCCGAGATCACCAAGCTGGCCACTCCTCAGGTTGATCTGGCCCCACTCACAAATGAGATCAACCAGTTGAGGGGCAGCATTGATAACTTGAACACCCAGGTATCACTTCATGCTCAATCTTTGGATAAACTGACAACTGAAGTAGAAAGTTTGAAGAAGAAGGATGAAGAAGTCAAGGATAAGGTGGTTTCTGGTTTGGATAAAGATTCCAAGATTTTAAATGAATTGAAAACTGGTCAGGAACAAGTTGCAGCTAATGTTCTGACCCAGTCTAAAGAAACCAACCACCTTTGGAGATCTTTCAGGATGATGTGTACAATCTTCAAAGAATGCAAGAACATGCAATCATGGCAGCCTCTTGACCGGTTGCCAGCTCACCATTCTGAATGGGAAGTGATTAGGGCAGGTCTAGATGCTGCCAAGGGGGAAAGAAGTGCAGTTCTTGCACCAATTGCAACTGAAAGCACTCCATCTGGATATCAATCTGGTAGGGAAATGATTGTAGCTGCTAGTACTGAAGCTGGTGAGCAAAGAACTGGTGAAACTGGTGATATAAGTGTTAGGGGGAATGTTGTGGATAAAGGAAAAGGTTTGGCATCTGATGTATCTGCCCAGTCGGCCACTGATGTACCAATGTTAGAAACTGGCAATGCTGATGTACTTCCTCCAGTTTCTGAAAGTGTAAGCAAACAACTGGCTAGACTTGGTAATCAAATAAAAGAAAGAAAGAAAATGAAACAAGCCAACCAAGTTGAAGCCAGAGCACATCTTGCATAGATCAAACTGCTTGATATTAGTGATGCTCATCTTTTGGGAATCACTAAGGAGGAGTATGCCAGAGTAAAGAATGATCCCAGGATAGTTGACCAGTTGAAAGAAATGCTTGATGTTGAACTGGACAGACACTATCCTGATGATGAAGCTGAATTTGATGCCAGAAGCTTGAATATATCAGTGGAGAAGGCTAAAGAGAATAGGGCCAGTGGGATTCTAAAAAGAATTGAACATGTTAAGAAGGTTGTGAAAAGGGTATTGAATCCACCAAGGAGGATCCCTCAACCAAGAAGACCACTGACAAGAGATGCTGACCTTAGAACCTTCATTGAACCAGCTGGTGAAGTATCAAATGATGACATCAAGTCTGCTGTACTGGCTGCTGGAGCTGGGAGTATTAAAATAACAAATGAATCTGAAGCAAGAAGCTATTACTCCCAGATCATGGCAACCAGAAGACATAGTGGGACTATCAATGATGTTAATGTAACCATTAAGCCAGGCACCAAGCACTTTCAAGTTGAAGTTAGTTATACCAGAGGGCCACTGGTTAAAACTGACAATCCTGGTGCAATGCAGTATGGGTTCACTGAATGGGTTGAAATGGTGAATGTTTTGGATGCAAAGGCACAAAAGAATAGGTTTGAGAAAGCATGGGTGAACTTCTTAAGGGGCAAGATTCAACATAAAGAAAATCTGGAGCTAAAGTTGAATATTGATCCTGAAGACTCTCAGCCTATCTCTTCAGTGACCAAGAGAAGAAGAACTGGCGAAGGGCCATCTCATTAAGTTCTCTTTTCATTGTATCTACTTGTAATTTTATTTACATTATGTAACTTGTGTAAATTTCATTTCCTTGTATAAATGAAGTTACCAGTTTATAACCACAAGGTAGATAATAGATTAGATCTAACAAACTTAAAAGAAAAACCCAAGGCATTTATTGATCTATAAAAATGCCTTGGAAAACTTAGATAGATTTAATCGAACAAGTCTCTCCAGTTCACACTTGTAACAGATACAAGAACTGAAAAAGACTTGCCAATATTTCTAGACAAATAGGGGGAATTTGTTAGGACCAGTTTACTGGTAAACTGGCCAGTCTCCAGTTGCACCTGGAGACCCAGAAGATTTGTCCAGAATTATATTGAAGTCCAGTTGCATCGTACAGTCAAAGCAACTGAAGACTTCCTCCAGTTGAGAACTGACCAGTTGAAGAATCCTTCCAGTTGAAGTCGAAGACAACAAGTAGAAGATAGAGAATGACAATGGCAGCGAAGCCCAGTTGACATTCTAGTCAGTTACAAACTGGAGACCGTCAGTAGAAAGCTCTTACAAAGCTTTACACTGATTACGAGAATTGACTTTTATGCTTTATGTGCTTTTACCCGGATAATAAGATTTATCTTATTATTTAAGTACAAAAAGGTACATAAAGCTGGTTGAATAAAGTTGCTTTATTCTGCAACTTTACACAACATTTTAAGGAATTAAATGCTATTCCTTAAATGCTCTCAACCATATTTGTACGGCCAAAGTTAACATCCCAATGTTAACTTTGCCTATAAATACAAGTCATTGCACACCAAGAATATTACTTCTTTGAACACACTTCGAAAGAATTCACACTTTGCATACCTGCAATATTCTTGGTGAACTTGTGCAATATTCTCTCAATCACAAAAAGGAACATTTCACAACTTTAAGTGTTTCGATTGTTTAGAGAAATTCCAAGTGTAGATTAATTGTAGTTCATAGGTTGTTAGGATATTTACATACTTTGTATTATCTTGGTTCCGCAACAACCTTGTAATTTATTTAAAGTTAATAAATAAATTACACTTGAAAATTACATATTGTCTCACCAATTTACTTTACAAGTATTTTGTATCATTGCATTGTTCTTTACTTATTGTCACTTAAATAAGTAATCTATCTAGAACTTGGTATATTACTCCTGTAACTGGTCGTCTCCAGTTCAGTGATTATATTGCAAAGTAACTCCACCATCGACATAGAGGTGTCTTCAGGTAGTACCATCTATTGAGTTGGGACTTACAGGGTCATTACGAGTAAATTTGCAGTTGGGGATGACGCGTTTTCAGAAGCGTCATAACATATGGGTCATAATCTGTTAAAATTTAGGTTTCTAGATGACGCTCGTTTTGCTTCGTCCTAAATAGGGGTCATCGTTTTTTTGGCACGATTCCCTAGGCATCATTACTTATGTTTTTTTTAACTCTCTGCCTTAATACTTCCGCCATATTTTTTCATCTCAAAACTCTCAAAACCTTTCCCCCCTTCTCAAAACACTCGATCCCGCCCTAAATTTCCCATCACTCTCAAAACCTTCCCCCCTTCTCAAAACACTCGATCCCGCCCTAAATTTCCCATCACTCTCAAAACATCAAACCCCTCTCAAAACTCTCAAAACACTCCCGCCCTAATTTCACTCGACATCAGTTTGCCCTAATTTCACTTGACATCAGTTTGCCCTAATTTTGAAAGGTATGCTTTCTGTTTTAATGTTTTCTGTTTTAATGTAGTTGTAGAGTTTTAATGTAGTTGTATAGTTTGCCCTAATTTTGTAGAGTTTTAATGTAGTTGTAGAGTTTTAATGTAGTTGTAGAGTTTTAATGTAGTTGTAGAGTTTTAATGTGTTTGAGTTTTAATGTTTTGAGTTTTAATGTTTTAGAGTTTTAATGTAGTTTTATCATTTTTTGGTTGCAAGATAACATTATTAATGTAAATCATTTTTTGGTGTTTTAGAGTTTTATCAGTTTAATATTTGTTGGTGTTTGTGAATAATATTTTATCAGTTTTAAGGTAGTAATTTAGTTAAATAAGGTAACTTGATGTATGTGACACTCTTCTTTGAAGGGGAGCCAAAATCTTAAACATATACAAATTTTTTATAGGCCTCATGTAAGTTAACTGTAAATAATGATTTGTATAGTTTTAAGCTGGTGTTCTTGTTTAACATGTATAGTTTACTAGGTAGTTATCTTTTTCTGTTTTACCAGGTAGTTATCTTTTTCTGTTTTAGGTTATGGATAAATCTTGGATTTTGTCCGATAGATTATCAATCGCATACGAGGAAGGTGTGAATGCCTTTTTAGAGTTTTCAAAATGCAATAACCCAAATTCCGACGCCATTCCGTGTCCTTGTGTAAATTGTATCAATTTGTGTCACACTTCCATCTCCAATGTGCGTTATCACCTGTTTAAACACGGTTTCGATGAGAATTATAGTGTTTGGTCCTTCCACGGAGAAAATTCATCTAAGGATGAAGCTCAATGCCCTAATGAGTCTATACCTCCCGAGTTCAATTACACAAAGCAGATGCTACATGAGGCCTTCACATATGCAGAGAATGAACCTAGCTTATTGAAGTCACTTCTCGAAGAATGCGACAAGCCACTGTATGAAGGGTCTAAGTATAATGCACTAAATGGATTGCTGAAATTCCAAGCTTTGAAGGGTCAATTTGGCTGGTCTGATACAAGCTTTGATGCTTTATTGGGCGAGCTAAATGATGTTTTGCCTTCAAATAATACAATCCCTAAGTCGATATACGAGGCCAAGAAGTTGCTGAAAGGAATAAGCATAGAATACATTAAGTATCATGCTTGTGAGAATGATAGTGTCTTGTTCTGGGATGAGCACAAGGATGCTTCTCAATGTCCAACTTGTGGCACTTCTCGGTGGAAGGAGAATAGCAAGACAGTGCCGAGAAAAGTTCTTTGGTATTTCCCGCCCATTCCTAGATTTAGAAGAATGTTCTCGTCACCAGAAACCGCACATAACCTAACTTGGCACGCGCAAGGTCGGGTCAGTGATGGAAAGCTAAGACATCCTTGTGATTCCCCATCTTGGAAGCTTGTTGACGACAAGTGGAAAGAATTTGGAAAGGAAGATAGGAATCTGAGATTAACCTTGTCCGCGGATGGTATAAACCCTCATAAGTCATTAAGTTCAAAGTATAGTTGTTGGCCGGTTACCCTAGCAACGTACAATCTACCTTCTTATTTGTGTATGTCAAGAAAGTTCATGATGTTGACTCTACTGATATCAGGTCCAAGGCAACCTGGTAACAGTATTGATGTCTACTTGGCACCACTAATAGCAGATCTGAAATAGTTGTGGGAACCTGGCGTTAAGACGTATGATGCTTATAAGAAACAGTTCTTCAATCTAAAAGCAGTCTTACTTTGGACTATAAATGACTTTCCCGCGTATGGTGACCTGTCGGGGTGTGTTACCAAAGGTTATAAGGCGTGTCCAGTATGCTCAGAGGATACCTACTCACAGTGGTTGCCAAAATCCAAAAAAGTATGCTTCCTCGGGCATAGAAGATTCCTCCCACTTACACATCCTTTTCGCAAAAGAAAAAAAGATTTCAATAATGAACAAGAGAGCGGTGTGATGAAAAAACCGAGATCGGGTGAAGAAGTTTACGACTATCTGGAAGGGTTTACGACTAAATGGGGGAAGAAGAAAAGGCAAAGAAGGAAGTGATCTGGAGGGTGTTGAAGAATAAAAAATCAAAGAAGA
Source organism: Erigeron breviscapus (assembly GCA_034093135.1). Taxonomy (NCBI): domain Eukaryota; kingdom Viridiplantae; phylum Streptophyta; class Magnoliopsida; order Asterales; family Asteraceae; genus Erigeron; species Erigeron breviscapus. The sequence continues at coordinate 101,925,830 of CM067172.1, read as the reverse complement.
AAATGCCACGTCAGCAGAGAAGGCCAAAAAAGAAAAAAGAAACTATCGATGAGAGATCGAAATTTTGGCGTAAAAAATCAATCTTTTTTAAGTTTCCAAAAACAGTTATTTATCACAAAAACAGTTACTAACATGTTAATTGTATATACTTATGCAGGAAATAAGTCAGAAGGCTTCAGTTCTTCGTTCACGTAATAAGTACAACCATCGTTTGAGCCGAAAGGGATATGCCGGACTCATTTCTGAGATAGTATGGAATTTATTGCTTATGTTAACTTTTTTATTGCTTATGTTGATGCTTTTTAACTTCTGCTTCTAACTTTTTTAGATGCAACAAACCGGCAAAGAGGAATAGGAGATTGATAAGGTAGAATGTTGGAAAAAAGCAAGAGAAAAGAAAAAAGGAGGTTTCGACCCAGCTGTCCAAAAAGTTCTCGATAAAATTGTAAGTATTCATATTTAACAGTTTTATTTTGGTATGTTTTAGTTAGTATTCAGATTTCTCAGTTAGTCAACAAAGTTAGCTGCTTAGTTAGTGTTAGTTAAAGTTTGACTTTTGACCATAAGTCAACAGATGTTAAGTTATTTGATGTTCAGTTAGTTAAAGTTTGACTTTTGACCATAAGTCAACAGATGTTAAGTTATTTGATGTTCAGTTAGTGCTAAGTTTGACTTTTGACCATAAGTCAACAGATGTTAAGTTATATGTTTGTTTAATCAGGAGATGCTAAAGAAGGACAAGGATTATTCAGAGGATCCAATGGGATCACTAGATTTGCTTATAGAGGCCCTGGGTACTGATGAACAGCGTGGGCGTGTACGTGGGATGGGTCGATATATAACACCGCAACAGTATTTTTTACTACCCAGGAATGTCAAGCAATACCTGCAACAACATGATAAGATAATGCATAAACGGCTAAAAGCTGTTGAAGATGAGTTAGAAAGAAGAAGATGTGCAAGTACCAATGCTTCGGAGGGTGCAAGTAATTGTCAAATGTGTAGCGATGAAGACGAAGAACCAAATGCACCAAGTGAACCAAATGTAAGTCTTCAAATATTGTCTGTTTTAATAATATTGTGCAATTCTTGTCTGTTTTAATAATATTGTGCACATTTGTAGGATAAATCATGCTTACTTGCGGTCGACGATCCTTCAAATATAGTCGCCAAAGGAACCATAGTGAATCATGTTGCTGAATTTATGCTGCTGATTGGATGTTGTTGTATATTTCTTGTGTAGTGTCCACGTCAGCCCGGAAGCACCGAATGTGGGTACTTTATGTTGAAGTTTATGAAGGAAGTAGTTAAACATGGAGTTCGGGTTCTCGAAAATCACAATGTAAGTAGTTAATTAACTGTTTTAAGTAGTTTAAGTAGTAATATCCAGTTTCTAAAATGTTGTTTTATTTTTGACTAGATTGGTGGTGATAGCAATGAGTACATGGATGCGGATTTAGACGATATTCGAGAAGAATGGGCAATTTATGTGTCGAATTTCATTTTTAGGTAGAAAGTATTGTCGGTATCTATTTGGAAATGAATCGTTATGTAATGAATTGGTGACGCATGGTTTTGTTATATATGAAATGCGTTATTTTTGTACTATTATCAGGTTAATTTATTGCCAGGTTTATTATGTATATAATTAGGTTTTAAAAAACAAAAAAAATAAAAAAAAATGATTTTATAGGTTATGACACGCAAAAACATATGTCAGAAAAGTGGGTCATAAAGGTTATGACTCTCTACTACGAAGGTCAAAAAGAAGAGTCATAAATGTGTGTCATACGTGCGCGTCATAAACGGATGACGCACAAATGCGGGTCATGAAGATTTATGACTGGTCCTTCCTTGACGGACATTTGCGCGTCATCCGAGCTCTTCTTGACACGCATTGCACGTCAAGGATGGGTCTGTTTGTAGTAGTGTCCATTCAAGATTCATTCCATCTCTCAATAAAAAAGGTACAAAATTTTCTCCCTTTTTATATATTAGTTTTGCGTATTAATGTTTATCGTTACAATTGTCACTCAAATCAAAAGTCCTAATTGTTATCAAAGAATATGAAAACAATCCTAATTGTTATCTAATTATCATAGGACAGGTGATTGAAAATAAACATATTCGTGTTATGGGCTCGCATCATGATCAAAGACATATACTTGAATGTCAAGTACAGGATCACAAGTATGTTTATATTTTAATTCTTAACTATCTTTCATAATAATATCACATTATGAGTACAACTGGTTTCAAAAATTTTTATAATAGAGGAATTATTGTAGCATGTGCCTTGTGGAATGACTACGACAAACAATTTTATCAATATGTCCCAGCTAATAATGACAGTGACGAACCTGTGATTATTGTACTACAACTTGCAAAGTATAACACTTAGAAACGTATATCTTCAAGATTTTTAACTTTTATGACTTAAATGTATGAAGATCTAATATTGATAATATCGTAAGCCCCGTGTCCAGTGTTGGACACAGGTCTAAAATCTAGTTGTATGTTATTTGGTGGTATTCTTTTTAACGCGGCGTTGATAAAAGTTGTCCAAAAAACTTGTCATGTGGCATATAATGCATCCCTATAAAAAGTCACGTAAGTAAAAACAATGATACATGATGCATCCCTAGTTAGCAAAAAGGCTGATACATATAATAATAACATTTAAAGTTGGATGCATACCGAATTATAACCATTATATTTAAGCCATTAATATGAGTATATTCTTTCAAAAATACTAGCCTATACACACCATCAAGGGATGAGACAGTTGACGGGGCTTTGTACATATATGTATACGTAGATCAACGTATGGTGACACCAAATGAGTCATATGTGTCACGTTTAATACAAACATTTGGGCATAGGGTCAAATACATTCAAGAACAGGTAATAGCAGTATTATTGCATAACCAAGCATTTTTGTAGCAGCGGAAGAGTTTGAGCGGATAAGATGTGTTATGAAGTTATTCCAATTGTCGTTTACTATCTCTAATTGAACAAGTAGACACTAAAACATAAAAAGGTGAGGGTAGTTGTGCCTATAAGTTTCGTGCGACCATTGAACCTTGAAAACATGACATTACATGTTCTTCATATACTACATTCGTGTAAAATGATTTGGATATGCAGGTGACCGGGTGCTTTTTGTTTGGTTTGAAATATATTGTTTGATCTCTTAACCAAAAACATGGATATTGATTTACCAATTTGTATTGACACCCCTAGTTAGAAATGTTAGGATTCATAACTATTATCATAAGCAATTTACACGAGTACGCAGCGGAATAAATCATATGCAATATATTAATTAACAAAGATAGAGAATGTGTATCTTTTAGCTTAGCTTCCAATAATAATAATAATTATAATTATTATTAGGGTTTAAAGTAAAACCCCTATACGATCACACACACAACACGTCGAACAAAACCCGAAGATTGCTAGATCTTTAATCACCAAAAACCAAAAGCTCCTAGTTAGCTTTTAGTTTAGTGTTTGTCGAATACAACCAAGAACCACAATTAATGATTCTGCCAAAAAAAGAATCACCCCACCAAAGTGTCACTTATTATCTATATAATATTGTTTGGTTTAGAACATGAGTTTTGGTTTTCAGTATTATGTTTCCAACGAGAGAGAGAGCATACGAATGTATGTTTTTCTATATTACTAGGGTTAATTATTAGGATATATATAGGGTATAAATATATCTCTAATAACTTAACCTTCAAGCTAACATCTTTTGACTTGGACTAGGGTTTAATTAATAATTACATTAATTATTAATTAATATTTAATAATTAATAATTCATATTTATTAATTAATAAATATTCTAATTAACATATCTAGTTAATAATGTCCAATTATCATTTCTCTCAATTTTGTGATTATAAATATGTAGATACAATATATACATATTACCGGATATCTAAGTGTCATCGCGTGTGACCCCGTAGGCTTAAACATTTTCGGACATGTGTTTATTTAACGTGATCATATTCCAACAGCTCCCACTTGAGCATGTTATAATAAAGGCAATAACATTGGTTAGCGTCTAGCAACACGCCAATGCTCCCGAAAATATTTAAGTATAGTTTCTTAAAGTATCTTTGAAATGGTTTCAGTGTTTACTATCCCTTTGTTTTAGATACCTTTGTTAATTATGGATATGGATCAAAGTCATTCCATAATTTAACGATTTTGTTTCTCATTTCTACAACTAATTAAGATTACCAAATTAATCGAGACACATCTGGAATTCATTTGGGTATGCGCATACAAACATCTTAATTAATTAATGAGGGCGCCAAATGGTATCATTCTTCAATTATTAGTTGAAGGAACAAATCATATTTTGACTACACGTGTTAGTCATGTCATTTCACTACATTTCTGAAAATAGCCCTTTATTACTACCTTATTCAGGATAGTTAGAACTATATCAAGAAAATGCAATCCATACATGCATAACCTGCTTGTATCTCAAGTCTAAGGATAAATAAAGCAACCATTTCACGAATTTCACTTAATGACGCCGATCCATAAAGTGATGATTCGTTAAGTGGGGTAGTCCAATATGCATCCTATGGATATTATGTGAGTTTGGTAGGACCATCTTCAATATTCTTAAGAATATTACCAATCACTCAGATTTGTCTTAGTTTAACTATATTCCCATATAGTTAATCGTCAATGGACATTTAGAATATAAAATATTCATGGATTTAAACATGCAAATATAGGATACAATTATATTAAAATGAAAACAGACATACCAAGTACTTTAATTCATTTATTAAATAATAATTGTTCAACATCCTTTATCCAAATACCAATAACATATTTACATGATATAACTAGCTAATTTAAGTCATATGCCCTCGGCATGCTTATCGAGCTTTCCTTTTGACAAAGCCTTCGTAAAAGGATCAACTAAGTTATAATCTGTGTGAACTTTGAGTAACTTGATTTCTCCTAGTTCGATTTGCTTACGAACATAGTGATATCGTCTATGATAATGTCTGGCACCTATCTGAACTCCGGGTTCGTTAGCAATGATTATTGCACCAGTGTTGTCGCAATACATTTCCAAAGGTGTGTTATTTGAGGGCATCACATTAAGCCCAGAAATAAACTTCCTAATCCAGACTGCTTCCATGGCGGCTTCTTGAGGCGGCAATGTACTCAGACTCTGTTGTAGACATGGAAATCCATACACCAAAAATAATTCTTTAGTAGCTCGCATATACTTAAGAATATTCTTCACAGCAGTCGAGTGGCCTTCACCTGGATTCTGTTGATATCGGCTAACGATATTTTGCGCGAATGCTATGTCAGGTCTAGTGCATCTTACCGCATACATAATAGATCCCACAGCCGAAGCATAAGGAACCTTTTGCATACGCTCCACCTCCTCAGGTGTAGAGGCACCTTGTTTGCTAGGTAAGCCAAGTCCTTCCTGCATGGGTACGAAACCACGCTTGGAATTCTCCATCTTGAATCGCTTCAAGATCTTATCAATATAAGCACTTTGACTTAGTCCAATCAACCGTTTAGTTCTATCTCTGTAGATCTTGATTCCAAGAATGAATGCTGCTTCACTGATGTGTAAAATCGAGTTTAAAAATTAAAACAAGAAATACCCTAGAACTGACTACTACACACTCTCGGGCAGTGGACCCGTTCGTATATAGTATAGCTAAAAGGTAAGTCAGGATCGAACGCAGGGACTAAAGTGAAGTAATTGTTGACATTAAGTAATTCTAATTAAAAAGGGGTTTTGTGACTGAATTGTCACTTTGCAACAAGTAAAAGTAAATAACTTAAATCCGGTATTACCGGGGCAGGGATCGTCCTCAAACGATATTGAAAATGTTTTTATGACAATAATTTAAAAGACATCCATCTTGATTTCGCTCGACAATACGCTCAGATTGCACATAAATGAGGTTCAAATCCAAATTAGTTGATTAAATAACCGAGACTCAAACAAAGCACCAACCCCGTACCCGTCAAGTTAATGACATCATTTGACTCTCTTGCTTAAACTAGTTTCGTTACAAAGACCGGTACCCCAAGACATCTTTTATAACTTCCCTAATCAAACAATTGGTTTGGTTGTTAAAATAACAATTACCTATCGATTGTACCCGACCGTTAACACATTCCTTCCTATTATCATGAACGATTATCTACCGTACCCGTCATAGACCCAATCGTTTGTACCCAAACAATCAAAATGAAATATATGTAATCAATAACTACCATTAAAGACACACATAAATCACCAATCAATTCAAGATAAATAATAAGGAAGAAATACGCTAAGATCTCAATATAACGTTAAATGAAATCAACATTGAATTAATAAAATCGTGCAATCTTTACATATTGTCTCACTCCATCAAGATGGATGATGAAACGATTAGCCACTCATATTAAAATAAGAATAACAAAGAAAATATGAAGAAATCATTGTTACCGAATGATAATAATTGAAAGCTACGAACGAAATTGATCCAATCGTGTTTGAAATCCTAAAATATGATAAATAGATGAAAATATCTCTGAATAGGTCTTCAAAAACGGCTGGGAGAAGAGAAGAAGAGTTTTGGGATGTTTTTGCATGCTATTTATATGATTCCCAAAATCTGCCAGAATTGGACCCAGTTGCGGTGCAACTGGGCATTGCGGCGCAACTAAGGTTGACTTTTGCATTTGACTTTGACTTTCGTTGACCAAGCCTGGCTTGAACTTGAACGCATTGCGGCGCAACTGAGGGAGTTACTAGAAAAAGATGTCCCATTCCAATTTGATAAAGAGTGTCTTATGCGGGTTAACACATTTCTTTGAAAAGTCTTTTATGAACCGATGATAAAAACCCGCATGACCTAAAAAGCTTCTTATAGATTTGACATTAGTGGGTGGAGGCAACTTAGCTATAACATCAATTTTTGCTTTATCTACCTCTAATCCCGCTTTTGAAACTTTGTGTCCCAAAACAATACCCTCTTTCACCATAAAATGACACTTTTCCCAGTTCAAGACCAAGTGTGCCCTTTCACACCTTTCAAGCATTTTATCAAGACTTTCAAGACAATTTTCAAAAGAACTACCGAAAACAGAAAAGTCATCCATAAAAACTTCCATGGATGTTTCGATCATGTCCTGAAATATGGCAATCATACATCTTTGAAAAGTACCCGGGGCATTGCAAAGACCAAATGGCATCCTCCTATAGGCATAAGTGCCAAAAGGGCAAGTAAATGTGGTCTTTTCTTGGTCCTTGGGGTCAATGGGTATTTGGAAGTACCCGGAGAACCCATCCAAAAAGCAAAAATACTCGTTACCGGCAAGCCGTTCGAGCATTTGATCAATAAAGGGCAAGGGAAAATGGTCTTTTCGGGTAGCATCATTTAATCTCCGATAATCTATACATACCCTCCACCCCGTGACAGTCCTTGTGGGAACCAATTCAATTTCATCATTTAAAACTACGGTCATCCCACCCTTCTTCGGTACACAATGTACCGGACTTACCCATAAACTATCTGAGATGGGGAATATGATTCCCGCATCAAGCAACTTTATTATCTCCTTTTTAACCACATCTTTCATATTTGGATTCAACCTTTGTTGCCTTTGCACAACCGGTTTAACATTATCAACAAAGTTTATGGTATGTTTGCAAAATTCTGGACTTATACCCGGAATATCGGAAATTTTCCATGCAAAGGCCTTTTTATGGGGCTTTAGGACGGTCATAAGTCTAGATTTCTCATCCCCCATTAACGAGGATGAGATGACAACGGGTAAAAGAGATGTACCTTCCAAATATGCATACTCAAGATGGTCCGGAAGCGGCTTGAGCTCCAAGTCGGTAGGAGGGTTCTCTACCGAGGTTAGCACCCGAGTGCTATCACTAACCGTGATCTCTTCAAAGGTCTCATCTTCCGGTGGAGTTTCATCAACACTTAATGCCATAATCTCTTGCATCATATCTCCAACCAACTCTTGCTCTTCTTCACTGCAAGCTAGCAATGCCTCACCTTCTTCCATGTCCAAGAAGTCCATGAGCTCCTTCTCCAAAGCATCTTCTTCTTCAATCACGTCTAACCTGAAACAAGTTTCATCACAAGAGTAGGGATGCTTTAGTGCTCTATCAACATTAAAAACGACTCGGTCATCACCGACCCCTAAGGAAATTTCCTTAGCCTTAACTCGGATGAAAGCATCCGCGGTCATAAGGAATGGTCGGCCAAGAATGAGAGGGACTTTGGCGTCCGCCTCCATCTCAAGAATAACAAAATCAACCGGAAATATCATGTGCCCTACTATAATTTGCAAATTTTCCGCTATCCCCATGGGATATTGGAAAGAACGATCCGCGAGCCTAATGCTCATGCGGGTAGGGGTCAACTCTCCTAAAGACAACTTTCTATAAACGGAATAAGGCATCAAATTAATACTGGCCCCAAGATCGGCCAATGCCTCACACAAATAAGCACCAAAAGAACAAGCAATTAGAAAACTCTCTGGATCTTCCAACTTGGGAGGAATCTGATTCTGAATGATGGCTGAACATTCGGCACTCATAACTGCAGTCTTAGCCTCTTCAAGCTTCTTCTTATCACTGACAAGTTCCTTGAGGAACTTTGCATAATTTGGCATACCTGCAAGCAAATAAACTAAAGGAACAATTATATTAACAGACTGAATAAGATCAACAAATTTCTTAAAATGTTCCTTGACTTTTTCTTTCCTCAACCGTTGAGGAAATGGAATCTTTGGTTGATAAGGCTTCACCGTCGGTTTCTCAGCGGGTTTGGATGGAACGGCCGGTATTGGCACGGCTTGGTTCGGTTCCATCTCAACTTCTTCATCACCCGTTTCTTCATCTTCATTAACCTGCACGAGAGGGGTAGAGTCATCAGGTAAAGGGTTTGCAGAGTCATAAGTCTTACCTGTCCTCGTAGTGATGACATTCACTTGCTCATTTCGAGCATTAGGAGGGGTATACTTTTGTCCCGATCCTTGATTATTTTGCCCTTGGTTATTGAATTGAGGCTTTGGGTTCTGCTGAGTGTTTCTCGGTAGAGTACCGGGCTGCCTATTTGAGTTTCCTAGCCTCTCAATCCTTCCTTCTAAATCCTTAATGGTGGCTTGTTGATTCTTAGCTCCTTGATCCAACTTATGCCCGAGCCCATCCAAGCGAGTAGTCAAAGCGTCCAACACAGAAATCACCTTCTTGGACTCTTCTGCAACATGTTCATTAGTTTCCTTTTGGGCACTAATGAAATCCTTCACTATGTCTCTTAATTCTGGATCCGAGCCTCGTTGATTGTTGAACCTACTAAACCTGTTACCACCATAACCAGAACTGTTAGCATTAAAAGAAGAAGTAGGGTAAGAACTACCTGATGGCCGGTTTTGATAACCGGTATTTTGGTTGAAATTCCCTTGATTCTGAACATAACTAACATCTTGCACTGGTTTATCCGGGCAATCCTCCGTATAATGCAAGTCTTCACAATGCTCACAACTGTCGGCCATAACCTTAACATCTCTTTCAAGGCTCTTGAATCTATCATCTTGACTATCAAACCTCTCATTCATTTGCTTCGAGAGAGCCTTGACTTCGGTAATAAGCTTAGAGTCCTCACTACTTTCCACCTTGGCCATAGTACTTATACTAGATCTCTTGTCTCGATCCTCATCTCTTGTTGAATACTCCTTAGTCATATCCTCGAGAATCTTATATCCTTCAGTTGGGGAAATATTGTTTAGACTTCCCCCAAATGCATACCCGAGCTCCCTTTTGGTCTTTCTATCCAAACCATCATAGAAAATCTCAAAACTTTCTTCAGTACCCATACTATGTTCGGGGCAATTTCTGAGCATTTCCTTGAACTGTTTCCATGCATCAACAACATCTTCACCGGATTCTTGAGAAAAACCTCTGATTTTATTTTCTAATTGCCTTTGAGTTCTCACAGAATAAAACTCATCAATAAATCCTTCACGAAGTTCGGCCCAAGTGGTGAATGAGTTATCGGGTAACTCCTTAAACCAAGCAGCTGTGTCTCCAATGAGAGTTAATGGAAATAGTTCCAACTTAACAGCCTCAGCTTGCCCTGTTCCATACTGATATAACCTACAGATCTTCTCAAACCTCTCAAGATGTGCATATGGGTCATTTCTTCGAATCCCATCAAACTTATCCTCTTCAACATTCTTGAGGTGATTCCCTTTCAAAGAAAAATCTACTGAAATAGCCGGAGGGCGAATAGCTGTGCCCCGGTCCGCCGGTATATTTCTTCTTCTCTCCCCGTAAGGACGGGCGTTCGGATCTACCGGTTGTTCATCACCCATTCTTCTACCCCTTGGTTGTTGGTTAATATTAAGGTTAACTCGAGGGAATACAAGTACACTCGGTTCAGGTGTTTAAACTTTCTCCTCTACTTCTGAATCTGAATCTTCACCTGTTTTGAAAAACTCCGATGATCTCTTCAACTGATCGGCCAACTGATCAACCAAGTTCTGGGTGGGTGGAACACTGGTTGCGGTTTCTAAATCTATTTTGACTGGTGTGGATGGTTCCTGGTTATCTCTTGACACAAGTCGACGTCTGACTTTCCCTGGATTAGACAATGGGCTAAGCAAAGGTCGGCCATAAGCTCTTGTGTTCATCAACTAACAAGAACCTGCACAATCACCACAAACAAACCGTCAACCGCACCTGTGGTATAATTGAAATGAAATAAAATACAAACTATCTAGTAAAGCAATAACTTTCTCACAAATGAATGTGAAAAAGGACCGAACTACAAAATAAAACAACTACTTAAAATTAAGTCCCCGGCAGCGGCGCCAAAAACTTGATGTGTAAAATTGAGTTTAAAAATTAAAACAAGAAATACCCTAGAACTGACTACTACACATTCTCGGGCAGTGGACCCGTTCGTATATAGTATAGCTAAAAGGTAAGTCCAGGATCGAACACAGGGACTAAAGTGAAGTAATTGTTGACATTAAGTAATTCTAATTAAAAAGGGGTTTTGTGACCGAATTGTCACTTTGCAACAAGTAAAAGTAAATAACTTAAATCCGGTATTACCGGGGCAGAGATCGTCTTCAAACGATATTGAAAATGTTTTTATGACAATAATTTAAAAGACATCCATCTTGATTTCGCTCGACAATACGCTCAGATTGCACATAAATGAGGTTCAAATCCAAATTAGTTGATTAAATAACCGAGACTCAAACAAAGCACCAACCCCATACCCGTCAAGTTAATGACATCATTTGACTCTCTTGCTTAAACTAGTTTCGTTACAAAGACCGGTACCCCAAGACATCTTTTATAACTTCCCTAATCAAACAATTGGTTTGGTTATTAAAATAACAATTATACCTATCGATTGTACCCAACCGTTAACACATTCCTTCCTATTATCATGAACGATTATCTACCGTACCGTCATAGACCCAATCGTTTGTACCCAAACAATCAAAATGAAATATATGTAATCAATAACTACCATTAAAGACACACATAAATCACCAATCAATTCAAGATAAATAATAAGGAAGAAATACGCTAAGATCTCAATATAACGTTAAATGAAATCAACATTGAATTAATAAAATCGTGCAATCTTTACATATTGTCTCACTCCATCAAGATGGATGATGAAACGATTAGCCACTCATATTAAAATAAGAATAACAAAGAAAATATGAAGAAATCATTGTTACCGAATGATAATAATTGAAAGCTACGAACGAAATTGATCCAATCGTGTTTGAAATCCTAAAATATGATAAATAGATGAAAATATCTCTGAATAGGTCTTCAAAAACGGCTGGGAGAAGAGAAGAAGAGTTTTGGGATGTTTTTGCATGCTATTTATATGATTCCCAAAATCTGCCAGAATCGGACCCAGTTGCGGCGCAACTGGGCATCATCTTCAACTTGAGGTTCATCACTTTGAACATTTTCCCCCCCAAGTTGATGATCACTAGTGTTTTCAGAAGGTGACACATCTTCCTCTTGAGTCTCATCAAGTTCGACAATCCTCCCACTGTTTTCTTGAGTGATGAGTTTCTTTTCAAAGAACTCAGCATATCTAGCAACTTTAACAGTGTTTTCGGTGGGAAAGTAGAAGTAGTAACCCATCGTTTCCTTTGGGTAACCTACAAAGATGCACTTAAGTGATCTAGGTTGAAATTTGTCAGGCGTATCTTGCTTCACAAGTGCCTCACATCCCTAGACTCTTAAGTAAGACAAATTAGGGACACTTCCATGCCACAATTCATGCATTGTCTTGTCAACCTTTTTGGTTGGAACCATATTGAGAATGTGTACAACAGTCTCTAGAGCATAATCCCAAAATGAAAATGGGAGAGTAGTAAGGTTCATCATTGATCTCACCATGTCCAACAAGGTTCAATTTCTCCTCTCAGATACACCATTATGTAGGAGTAAGTTGTTGAATAATTCCACAAGCTTTTAGATAATCCTTAAACTCTTGGCTTAAGTATTCCCCACCTCGATCCGAACGAAGAATCTTGATGGTTTTACTGAGTTAGTTTTCTACTTCATTTTTAAACTCCTTGAATGTTTCAAAGACTTCATGTTTATGTTTAAGCAAGTAAACATAACCATAACGACTGAAATCATCCGTAAAAGTGATGAAGTAGCTAGCACCTTTCCTTGACACATGTCTAAATGGGCCACAAACATCGGTATGTATGAGTCCAAGTAGCTCTTTAGCCCTCTCCGGTTAATGCGGAAAAGGTTTTCTTGTCATCTTGCCAGAAATACAAGACACGCATTTTTCAAATGATTCTTCATCATTTGATTGTAAGATACCTTCACGTTGAAGTCTTTCAATGCGTTTCTTACCAACATGAGCAAGACGACAATGCCAAAGATAGGTAGAGTCCAAGTTAGGCTTGACTCTTTTGTGAAGATACCTGAAGAACTGGCTAAACCAGCTTGCTTCTTCTTCTCGTTCAACTCAGCTAGATACTTAGGACAATTCCTCTTCCAGTGTCACACTTCAGCATAGTGATGACAAGCCTGGTCCTTAGCCGGATGCTCCTTTTTCGCCGGAGGGGTCTTTTTCGTTTTTGAGACATAAGCACCTTGCTTTCCCTTACCAACGTTCTTGCCCTTAGCTTTCGGTTGTTTTCCTTTCTGAACCTTTCCCCCCTTGATCACAAGAACTTGGGTGTCTCAGATTTCTTGGGAAGGTTTTTCTCATACTCAATTAACATGGCATGAAGTTCAGCTATCGTTTTGCTCATGTTGTGCATATTGTAATTGCGCACAAAACTCTCAAAATCCCTTGAAAGGGACTTAAGAATCATGCCAATAGCAATAGGCAGAGGATACGCATAGTTTATCCTTTCCAAGTGCTCAAAGTAACTCTTCATCTTGAGTACATGAGCGCTCACCGGTTTCCCATACTCGTGTTTGCAATCATGGAGTGACTCAATTAGCTCAAATAATTCTACTCCAACTTGTTTTTCGTACATAGACTTAAGTTCTCTGATCATATCTTACGGATTGTACAATTTGTATTGCTTTTGAAGCTCGGGAGTCATGCTACCAGCATCAAACAAGCAACCTCAATATGTCTATCGTACTGAGTATTGTATGCTTCCAACTGCACAGCAGTGGCACTCGCATCAGGGATAGCGGGCATCTGATTTTCAAGGACATCAGTTTTCTTTTAGGACAATCCTCAATTGACGATACCAGTCATTGAAATTGGTTCCAGAAAGTTTTTCTCTTTCTAGCATCGACCTGAAAGCCGATTGGTGTATTTTTTGTGAAGGATTTGTTGCCATTTACAAAACAGATTCAAGTTCAAAAATCAGTATTTTTGATAATAAATTCCTTAAGAAATATAATTACCCAATGTTAAATCATTTAACAATTAATTTCATTAAGGCTAGGATCCAATTGACATACCATCATTTCATCAGTTGATCTACTAGAAATGACGTACTCAAAAGGTAAGTGACGATCAGTAATTGCATTACAAGTGCAATTCCTAGATTTATGGGACTTACAAAGATACTTGTATAGGGGTATTAAGTGTTTTGTAATCATGTTTTGTCCCATCTTATGCCACGGGTCAAGGTCTCATCGCTTAACTCGTTTTAAGTCGCCCAATTAAGAATTTGTAAATAGTCTACCACCGTCTCACGATGAGTAGTAATTTACCTTGGAGTTGCAATTCACCTACGTCTCACGTAGAGCAAAAAGTACTTGCAAGTGTTCTTAGCAAAGTGGGTGGCAAAGACTTAAATTTACTTGGGTAATGCAATTGATGTGAATCAAAAGTTTATCTATGAAGATTCATGCACATCTTCATAACATAATGTTTAATAAAATCATTTTTATTTGTCTTAACAACACAAAAGAGCTCGGTAGCTCCATTTGAACGCACAAAGAAGCGCAGAAGTAAAGGTTTGCGATATACGCAATTAAAAACCCACCTCTTTAGGGAGCTAGCGCATCCCGACTTATACCTCTCTTAGAGTTTGTTCAAATGGGTGAGCCGGTGTATCTTTTGATTGTAAGACACCAATTTTATTAAAACAAAATCATATTTTGATATTTATTAAGTTTATTCTTTTCTTAAAACAATTTTGCATCACCATTTACAATAATAGCAAAATAATAAACTTACTAACTATTAACAATTAATCATGCAACGATTTATGGTGGGCAACTAAATCATGGTCACTATGGTTAATGTACATGTTTAAGAATGGCTCCCCCTTCATAGAAAAGGACCACATACATCAAGTTACCTTGATTGCGTAAGCCTTTAAACATATACAAACATACAATTATCAAATAAACACATAGATGCTGACTGAAAATTTCCAGTAGCTTCACGACCAGATTCGGTCTGTTTAACGACAGAATTGGCCTTCGAGCAGAACTACAAAGTTGTAGCCCTATGAATCGTGCATCTACAGTCCAAAGGAGAGCTCCTAAATCATTACGGTTGATTTTATATGAATTTTTTAGTGAACAGGTGTCAAACAGGAAAAATCACACGAAAAATTCACATAGTCACACAATTATCAAATAATTAACCCTAATTATTGGACCATTACATAAGCAATACATATCAATATATCTAAGTAATAATCATAAAGAATTTTGCATGAATTCCTTATGATTTTTACTTCTATTTAACAATATTAAAATAAAAGATACATAAAACATGCAATTTATCACATAAACATACCAATTCACATAATCAAAACTTGCATAGAGGGTTTAATTTAACCATTAACATTAAGTGGGTTGAATTAATAATAAAAAACAAAACCCTAATTTTATTTTTTATAAAAAAAACGATTTAATTAAAAATAAATAAACAAAACAAATTTTAATTATTTAATTTTAATTAATCAAACCAACCCTCAAACCCCCCTCAAGTTTTGAACTTTGTAACTAATATATCACATAGTAGGCTCGTGATACCACTGTTAGGATTCATAACTATTATCATAAGCAATTACACGAGTACGCAGCGGAATAAATCATATGCAATATATTAATTAACAAAGATAGAGAATGTGTACCTTTTAGCTTAGCTTCCAATAATCAAATAATAATTATAATTATTATTAGGGTTTAAAGTAAAACCCCTCTACGATCGCACACACAACACGTCGAACAAAACCCGAAGATTGCTAGATCTTTAATCAACAAAAACCAAAAGCTCCTAGTTAGCTTTTAGTTTAGTGTTTGTCGAATACAACCAAGAACCACAATTAATGATTCTGCCAAAAAAAGAATCACCCCACCAAAGTGTCACTTATTATCTATATAATATTGTTTGGTTTAGAACATGAGTTTTGGTTTTCAGTATTATGTTTCCAACGAGAGAGAGAGAGCATACGAATGTATGTTTTTCTATATTAGGTTAGGGTTAATTATTAGGATATATATAGGGTATAAATATCCTTAATAACTTAACCTTCAAGCTAACATCTTTTGATTTGGACTAGGGTTTAATTAATAATTACATTAGTTATTAATTAATATCATATTTATTAATTAATAAATAATTCTAATTAACATATCTAGTTAATAATGTCCAATTATCATTTCTCTCAATTTTGTGATTATAAATATGTAGATACAATATATACATATTACCGGATATCTAAGTGTATCGCGTGTGACCCCGTAGGCTTAAACATTTTCGGACATGCGTTTATTTAACGTGATCATATTCCAACAAGAAATGTATGTTGTGCATCTGAAGGCTCTTTACTGTACTTTATAACATTCTATGTTTGTTCATGAGGATCTCGTATCCTGAAGGATTTGTGGGTTTGAAACCTATGGTGTTAGTTTTACATACAACAATATATCTGTTATCAACACTTAGTTATTCCTGTATGGATGTGAATATGTTTTGTATGTCTTTTAACCCATTAAAGATAAAATATAACCGAGTATGAGTTATCTTGCTGCAAAATAATGTGTTTGCTTTATAAACTATGTGTCTGTGGTCCCTTCAAATAAAGATCCTGTATTTTAAATGTGAATTTCCAGTAGCATAGGCAAGAATGCTAAGTAGGTAGGACTTTAATTCTTGCACCAAACACATTGATTTGGATTGTCATTTTCATGGTTAATGTTCTGATAGAAGCCTTAACTATCCCCCTGTGCCTGCCTCCCTACGAGGTTCTATGCTTATCATCGAAAAACATGGTGACTTGTCAGTGCGTTTGGTAGCGATTATTTTGGTTCTGGATTTTATGGCTGCTGAGTACTATAAAGAACAACGGAAGTTGTATACCACAGGTAAAGAATAGTCAGGTTCAAAACAATGACAGAATACAATTGCATTTATATGACTGCTACAAAAGGATAAATTTGAATGATGTTTAATCTGGAAACAAATTATATGAGGCATCCAGAGATGATTACAAAGATTTAACACAAGCAAACAGAAATTGCCTATTGTTTTGAGAACAGCTAGCTTGTCAAAATGCATGGCATGTAAAGCAGCCACTTAAGGAACCTATTTGCGGTGTCCTGATGAGTGAGATGGATTTGCGTGAAGAAGATCTAGATAACTGATGCTGGGACTGGTTAGATAAAACCGACCCTCTCATTTCTTGAGCCTTCTTCTGAGCTGATCGTAGTTTGCTCATGATCTTATCCATTGACGATGATCTCTTCTTTTCCAGTTTCATCTATACAATATAACCCAACTTCATTATTCATATCTAAGATATTATTATCATTTCACTAGCATTTTAATGTCAAGAAAATTGAGAAAGTACCTCAAGCTTCCGTATAGATGCTTCTGCTTTAGCTTTCTGCAGGTTCTCCCAAGCAGTAATTTTAGCTTCTTCTCGTTTAACCCTGGAAAGGGCAACAGAAATATGAATTAGTAAGAATGCACAGATAACCAAATTATGACAGCATACAAAAAGTATACTTTTTAGGTATCCAAAATAATGAGAAGTAGACATACTTTGAGAGGCTTTTGGCCATCTCCGAAACTTCCCAATCCGCAGATCGAACCTCGAGGGCTTTTCTTTTCCAATCATCCACCATTTCTGAGCCAGACCGTCTACCTGGAATCCGAGTTCTACTTTTCATAGACCACCTTGACAAACTGACCTGGTCATCTACTTGTACATCCCTGACATCTGCTTTAGAGGTACGGATCTCCTCAACAGGTATTATAGAAGTTGACAGGGAGATAGAATGCCTCCCCATGGGAGATGAGTAGGGACTACCCTCAGGGCTCATTTGGGTTGCCATATCTCTCCTTGAAACATCACGAGAAACGTTGGTAGAAGCATCCGTGACCAAACCAATTTTACCATCTGTACAATGATTAAACAAGTCCCACTCAAAATCCCAAATCTAAGGTATATTACTAAATTCTTTATCCGTTTCAAACATTCGTAGATAGAATGCTATTACAAAGAAAGGCATATTTGAAGTAACCACAAAAAAAACTGAAATTCTGAAAAGGGAATGTAGTCAACAATTATACTATGCTTACAGTTTACATGTGTAATTCAGGGTCCTGATAGAAAACATTCTATGGTTATGGTTTTTTAGTCTAGTACCCTGTAGCTATCTACAATATATTGGTCTCTTTCCATCTAAGTTATCTAGGTAAGGAAATCTTATATGTCTGCATGCTAAATAAAACTGCACAAGCCACAGTGGAACTACTTTAATTCTTCTAATATTTGCTAACAGCAGAATAGTTCATAGCTCGGTCAACCATTTAGAATTGGTATAGAGCAATTACAATGTAATCCCGCTTCAACAAAAACTTTATGGTAAATCGATGATAAATCATAAATGTAGGTGTACCTCGTCCATGCCTGTGGTTCCTATGGTTATCTAAATCATTGTGTGTACTACTTAAGTCTATCAGGTAATTATGAAAGATGATGCAGGGACAAGGGATATATAGAACGTTAAGTCTAAATTCAAGATCTGTCTAAAACATTTACTAAAGCATAAGGAGAGGTTACTACACACCTTGAGTTATACGCAACAATGACTGACTCAGCGATTCAGAGCAACCATGTACACTGACCGATCTTGCCATACAAGGCTCATTCAATGAAGGAAAGTTCCCACTGCTGCCATGCCGATCATGATACTGAATCGACAAACCTTCACCATCATTTATTCTACTCGAAAAAGGCGATCCAGTGAGCAAATTCCCAAAGTTCCCACCATCAAACGTATGCACTGCAGGCGAATAAATTGGATTGTATGCAGATCCAGGAGGCCCAAGAGGCCCACTCTTTGACTTGGGTCGTCTCTGCTGTTGCTGAACTGGATTCCTCAACCCACCATCACCTGCAACCGGACTACATATCCACCTCTCAGCATCTTCCCATTTGGAAGGCAACGTCCTTCCACTATTATACGACATCAACCCTGAATTCACTTGCCTCCTGTTCCCATTTGTATGTAAAGGAACCCGCTCCGAACTCCACCCTTTCTGTATCCCACCACTTACAGGACGATAATTTGGCGTCACTGGACTCGGAAACATCCCAGCTCTCCTACTCGAAACAGCACTTTTCATAAGAAGCCGTGGAGAAGAACTAGTCACATTCATCACTTGGTTATTCAGATCCAACGACGTTGGCCTTCTCCTGTCAGACTTCCTTAAAAGTATCTCAGATCTCGTCTTCCGGCTTTTGCATTCTATATTACCAGCAACATCAATCAATTCATTCAGTTATACAACAATAACAAACAATTAATAATCAATAACTAACAGTAGTTGCTTATCTACTAATGACAGCATTAAAGTAACTCTTATAAATAAATAAATAGATAGATTAATAAATATACCACATTTCATCTTATAATAATACCTTTAATAGCTTGTGAGAAAGAGCTTCTAGCTGAATCTATGGTTTGATTATTCTCACCATCAGTTTCTGCATCAATCAATTTAGTTTTAAATATATAAGTCAAATGAGAAAAAGCGCACTCAAAAACTTCATTTTGATACCAATCCATCATAGATGGAGTGGTACTGTGGTACCCGAGAACAAAGAAGTCTGGGCCCACATGTGAAGTTAAAAGATGTGGGTTCGATCCCTAGGGGTGCCCAGATCATGTGGGAGTTAGGTGAGGGTATTTCACCGGCATCATAAGCCCATAGGAGAGAGAGAGAGGGGGGGTCGATGGGTATCCAAAGTGGTACCGGGGCTAAGGTTCCCCCATTACCTTCCTTTTAAAACTTCATGTTAATACATTATAAGTCCATAAATGTAACATGTTTATAATTAATTATCATTATTTAAGTGTTTAACAACACATTGATCCGTCGAAACAGAGAAAATCACAATTTTTTTATGCTTCTGCATCAAATTCATGAATCTTCATTTTTTCAACAAGCAATAAGCCAATAAGTAGAAAAATAAGCAATCCCATAAATCCTCAATTGACTCATTTAAACCGGTCATAATGGTATTAAAAATGAGGTGAAATAAACTTATAATTGGCAAAATGGATATTCAGGAAAACATATAGTAGTATATTTTGTAACATTATATTGTATTGTAAGTAACACAAGCACATGTATATATATACAAATAAAAAAAATAAGAATTGAGTTGAATATAAAAATAATACCTTGTGGTTTTTCAACTTTTTTAGTTCTAAGACTTGTGGAACTATTGTTAATAATATTAGTAGTGTTTGGATCTGGATCTGGAATGAAGCCACGTCCAGACAAATGCTGTTAAACAAAAAGAAAAAGGAAAAAAAAAGGTAAATAAATAAAGAAATAAAGAATGTACATTGTGTTGTATAATAATAATCGTATGAAGAAGTGAAAGAATGAAAATGTAGTACCAAAGACATATCGGAGACGACAGAATCGCGATCAAGTGCATCGGAAGCGGAAGAACATCGGTCAACGGAAGCTGAAGCAGAAGCAGAAGAAGAAAATAAGCTGAAATTAGAGATAATTACGGAGTCAGGGGAAGCATCTCGATTATGATGATAGCTGCTGACGTTGTTGGGTGGGGGTCTTGATGATGATGATGACAGTGTGATGTTGGCGTGATTTTTAAATGTGGTGTTTTGCATTGTGGTGTGATTAAGTGAAGTAGTGATATGATGGGAAGGGATTAAAGTGGTGGTGAGTTCACGGAGAGAATGGCGGGCATCTTGGTGGTGGAAAAGAAAGGGAGGGGGGGTGGTGGAATCACGAGGTGAGGTGTGATGATGGTGTTTGTTTGTTTGTTGTAATATACTATGTGGAATTCAATACGACTGACTGAGAGCAGATAGTGGGAAGATCATAAAACTAGGAGGAGTAGCCCGTTACATTTTGTTTTTTTCGTCGGGAACGTCGGCCCCCGGAATGCCTCACTTCGGTCCCGGGGGCGTTCCATGTTAACTTTAATAATATAGTTAGTGTATGTTTGTAACAATGTAATAGAATTGTCCTTTTGTCTAATCTTGTTTAATGTGGAAGGTTGTTAATGTAATTAGACAAGGACTTGTTTGTAATTAGGGAGGGGGTTTAGAGCAAATGTCAAGCCTATATAAACCCCCCACCCCATCCATTGTAAGGTTACACCTTAAAATATATTTTTCCTTACATTTCCATATTCTCTCTACTTTCTCTCTCACACACTTAAGCCTTATAACCTTGATTCACGATTTAGCATAGTTTACATTTGGTATCAGAGCAAAATCACAACTTGTGAAAGATCCATGGCTTGATTTTGTTCTATTTTGTGCTAAATTGTGTTTTTCCACTTTACCGAAAGTTCCAATCTTTACCCTCTTAACATGTTAAAGTTCCTTCCTTTTTAGTTTCATTCCACTCATTACCTTCCTATAATCATCCTTGAAAAGTTTCAAATCCTAATTCTAAACCAAATGGCCTGAAATTGAATTTAAAGGTTTATGTTCTGAAATCCAATTTTCATTCCGGTTTTCATTTTCCTTTGAATTTCAGTTGTAAAACCGGCTTTCCTTCCGGTTTTCAATTTGGTAAAAATTTTAAATTTTGTTGTTATATTCTGAAATATCTGGTTTACACCAAAACCGATATTTGTACTTAATTTCTTCATTTTCCATCTAAATTCTGTCCGTTGTTACCCTCGAAAACCGGATTTACTACACATTTTCTGAAACCCGGATTTTGTACACATTTTCTGAAACCCGGATTTTGTACACATTTTCTGAAACCCAGATTTTGTACACATTTTCTGAAACCCGGATTTAGTACACATTTTCTGAAACCCGGATTTAGTACACATTTTCTGAAACCCGGATTTAGTACACATTTTCTGAAACCCGGATTTAGTACACATTTTCTGAAACCCGGATTTAGTACACATTTTCTGAAACCCGGATTTAGTACACATTTTCTGAAACCCGGATTTAGTACACATTTTCTGAAACCCGGATTTAGTACACATTTTCTGAAACCCGGATTTAGTACACATTTTCTGAAACCCGGATTTAGTACACATTTTCTGAAACCCGGATTTAGTACACATTTTCTGAAACCCGGATTTAGTACACATTTTCTGAAACCCGGATTTAGTACACATTTACTGAAACCCGGACTTAGTACACATTTTCTGAAACCCGGATTTAGTACACATTTTCTGAAACCCGGATTTTGTACACATTTTCTGAAACCCGGATTTTGTACACATTTTCTGAAACCCGGATTTTGTACACATTTTCTGAAACCCGGATTTTGTACACATTTTCTGAAACCCGGATTTTGTACACATTTTCTGAAACCCGGATTTTGTACACATTTTCTGAAACCCGGATTTTGTACACATTTTCTGAAACCCGGATTTTGTACACATTTTCTGAAACCCGGATTTTGTACACATTTTCTGAAACCCGGATTTTGTACACATTTTCTGAAACCCGGATTTAGTACACATTTTCTGAAACCCGGATTTAGTACACATTTTCTGAAACCCGGATTTAGTACACATTTTCTGAAACCCGGTTTTTCTTCACATTTTCTCAAAATATCGATGACTGACTCCTTGATTCTCGGTTCCGATTCAAGACCTCCTGTTTTGTATCGTGGGTCATATCCCCAATGGAAAAAACGGTTTTTGGATTGGATTGAAAGACAACCTCTTGGGGACGACATCAAAGCTTCTTATGAAGAAGGCCCGACTGTTCATACAAATCCAGTCACCAAAGAACTTCTTCCAAAAGAAAGTTGGAGCACAGCTCAAAAGAACCACACTCAGGCTGATAATCTCGCAAGATCTCATCTCTACATGGCTCTTCCTAATGATATTTATTCCAATGTTGATTCATATGAAACTGGAAAAGAGATTTGGGATGAAATTGAAAAGCAATTGCAAGGTTCAGAGGTGTCTTCAACGATCAGATTATCCAATGTTCTTGATATGTATGAATCATTCAAACAAGAGAACAGTGAAACGTTGGAAGAAGCGTATACACGTTTCTGTAACGTGATCAATGAACTGAGAAAGAATGCTATTAAAAAGACTGACTTGGAACTAAACATCAAATTTCTGAGAAATCTCCATGAAGAATGGCAAGTCTTTGGTGCTCAACTCAATCAACAAGATGAATTTGGCAAACTTTCTATTCATACCTTGTATGAGAAGTTGAAGATCAACCTTCGAGCTGTCCAAAAGCAACAAATGAAGACTGAAGGAAGCTCCTCATCAGATCCACTTGCTTTACTTGTTGATAGAAAGCCATCCAGATCGTCAAGGAAAAATGTTGTTGAAATGCTGATGATGATGAGGTATGCACTATCTCTAAACGTGATCTTGATCAATACATGAATAAAGCTGTCGAAACTAATGAATCTTTGCAGAAAGAAGTTTCTAATTTAATTGAATCTTTGAAAGAGAAAGAAAATTCTTTGATTGAATTTCAAAACAAACATGACAAACTGCAAAAAGATTTTGATGATTTGACAGTTAATCAAATTTCAGTTTCCTATACTCCTTCTTCTGAGTTGCTTATAGCAAATCAAGAACTTGAGACCAAAGTTTTTGACCTAACTCAAACCATCAAAGAAATCCAAATTGCAAAGTCCAATGAAATGTTTCGAGCAAATGCTTTGGCCGAAGATCTTGAGTCCTTGAAAATTAAATTTGAAGAGACCAACCCTGCTTTAAAAGAATTAGAAGACAAAATCTCCGACTTAAATTATGCTTGTTGCATAAAAGATTCATATAACCAAAAACTGGATAAGAAAATTGATGAACTTAAAGAGGAAATCAAGTTTTATCAAGTGAAAGTTTACAAGATCGATCGATCGAATAAACAAATCTTTTTGAAAGAGAAAGAAAATTCTTTGATTGAATTTCAAAACAAACATGACAAACTGCAAAAAGATTTTGATGATTTGACAGCTAATCAAATTTCAGTTTCCTATACTCCTTCTTCTGAGTTGCTTATAGCAAATCAAGAACTTGAGACCAAAGTTTTTGACCTAACTCAAACCATCAAAGAAATCCAAATTGCAAAGTCCAATGAAATGTTTCGAGCAAATGCTTTGGCCGAAGATCTTGAGTCCTTGAAAATTAAATTTGAAGAGACCAACCCTGCTTTAAAAGAATTAGAAGACAAAATCTCCGACTTAAATTATGCTTGTTGCATAAAAGATTCATATAACCAAAAACTGGATAAGAAAATTGATGAACTTAAAGAGGAAATCAAGTTTTATCAAGTGAAAGTTTACAAGATCGATCGATCGAATAAACAAATCTTTTTGAACAAGCCAAGAGATTTTGCCAATGGGTTTACTCAAGGGTTGGGTTTTGAAAATCCAAAGAATTTGCTCAAAGCACAACAGGAAGTTCCACCGTTATATGACGCCAACTTAATGAGATATGGCATGACCATTCTGTATGTTCGACCAAGTTATGGTGATTATGAGACAGAGGATTGTCTAGCAAAGTGTGCAATTAAATGTAATTATGATAAAATCAATGAGTCAAATGATCTTTTCAATCTTCCCCTTGTTCCTAAAATAGAAACTCACTCTGTTACTGTGAGTCCCAAATATAGATGATTAACTAAACCCGACTGGCAAGTACAACTAATCTTGATGGACAAGTTAAGTTTACGATCCAGATATGGATAACAAAAAGCAATTGACTTAAAGTAAATAACAAGAACTAAATGGCTGAAACTATATAAGATATATATATGTATAATCAAGTATGTAGCATTGAGACACGTTGTTTCCTTTCTAATGTATTTGATTTATTGATATATAAACAAATACAAGGATTGTTGCGGAACAAAGATAAACACCCAAGTGTAAGTATCTAAACAATCCTGAAAAACAAGTGATCTAAATAACTTGGAAATACTCGTAAATTTACTTAGAGTATATCTCACAAGTTGCAATGCTAAAGTTTCAAGCTTTTTGCAAGTTGTAAGAAGACTTTGTATTTATAGACCAAGTCCATGATGATGTGGACAAGATCGTACAAATGTGGTTGTGAGCATTTAAGGAATTAAACCTAATTCCTTATGTGCTCAACTAGGAAGAGTATATAAGTCAGTTGATGTGACTTATAGTACTATGATCCAACCTTATACTTTTACCTTGTACCTTTTATTAATAGACAAATCTATTAACTGGATAAAGGTATGTAAAGTAAAAAGTCTTCCTCGTAATCAGTGTAAAGTGTTGTTAATACTTTATACTGAGATGCTTCAGTCTTCGATCTGGTAGAATCACTCTTTGCTCGCTTCTGAGATGATTCTCTTCTTCATACTTCAGTCTTTGACTTCAGAATGAATGCTTCAGATTTATCTCGATCTGAACTGAAGTGAAGCTTCAGTGAAGGAATTCTGAGACATCTCAGAATTCTGTGCAGACGTCTTCACTAAACTTCAAGCTATTTCTGAACAAATTATACTTGGTCGATTTCCGACCTAACAAATTCCCCCTATTTGTTCTGAAATAGTGCATGCATCTCAGACTTCTATCTATACATGTTTGTAAGTCTGAAATGCAAGTTTTTGTTTAAGTTGTAAAAAAATTTTTAAGTACATCTTATAGATCATTGATGTCTCAGAATTTTACTTGGTTTTTCTAACTTAAACTTATCATCTACTTATTGGTTACAAGTTGCAACATATATATACAAACTGAAATGAATGTTACAAATGTAAATATATTACAAGTAAATGATAAACTGAAAAGGGAACTACTTCTTTGCATGCCTTGAACCAGAAGGTGCTTCAGTAGGTTTCCTCTTCAGTGGAGAATGATCCTTTTTACCAAACAATCTGCTTTCAATTTCTACCTTGGCTTGCATCTTTTGTTGTATTCTTGCTAACCATGCACCAGTCAAGGCAGATTTTGGTTTCCCCCTCAGAATCTGGATCATCTCCCTATGCTCTGAAATCCCGAATTCGTGAACTGAAACTTGATTATATTCTTCAGCTGCCCTACCTTCTCTTTTCACAATCAAGTCAAATAACTTCAATCCATCAGCCTTTGTAACTTCCATATCAATGATTTTGGCTGGATGCGATCGATGGTTCATATAATGATCATACTGATCCTTTTCATGTTTCCTTTGGATCTCAGCAGCATCATCAGATATTGGTTTGGTGAAGTAAAGACAACATCACGAGAATCTTTCTTTGCAATCCTTGTTCCAGTTCTGGGCTTTGTGGGTGGTCTGGACAACTCTTTTTCTACCTTCAGAACTCCAGCCAGAATCTCTTTCTTCTTTATGGCCATTTCTTTTTCTCTATTTTTCACTAAGTCCTCAATGGACATTTTGAAAGTTAGATGGTCCAGCTTTTGTTCTAAGGGAGAGTAGTTTACCCCATATTCATATTCGAGCATTTCGACAACAGCCTTCTGCACTCTTGGATCATTTTTGATTTTCTGATATCTTTCTAGTGAGAGATCAAGAGCTGCAGCATCAATGTGATCAAGGGTTCCCATTTTCTGGTGTTGAACCCTTTCTCTTTCCTTATTCTCTCCCCACATAATAAATTGATTAGAGACTTGCTTCTGCAAAGTCTCTAATTTCTTGCTATCAGCATTTGGATCATGAAGTGGGTAGCCTTGTTCATCAACGTTTTCACCAACAACCAAACCAGAACCCTTAGCATTTTTCTTTGTTGGTTCTGCCACCACTTGGGCCTTTCCCTTATCTTTCTTTCCAGCTTCAGATTTAGGTTTCTGAACTTGTTCCCCCTGAACTGAGGTGCTACCAGATTGTACCTCAGTTTGCTTCTTGGTTGCTTCGATCATTTCTTGAGTACTAGCCAGCAAACCAATAGGCACACCACTTCCCCCTTTGGGAATCTCTAAAGGCATCTTAGCATAAAGGTCAACTGAAGTTTTAATTGCCTTTAGTGGTTCCCAACTTTGTTGTTCTAGGCATTCACAAATACCCTTTGTCATTGTAGCAAACTGAGCCCTTAATCTGAATGAAGAATTAAGGTTCAGTGCTTCTTGATCTTTTAAGTCTTTCAACATCTTTCTATCTTCTTCAGTGAAAGAAGTAGGGGGAGGAGGAGCAACAACAGTTTCTTTCTTCAGAAGAGTTAGAATTTCTTCTAACTGGTTGGATTGATTCTGAACTGAACCTTCAAGCTTGGACACTGAATCTTTTACTTCATTTACAGCCTTGTCCACTTTGTCATTTGTGTCTTTGGTCAGTTCAGCAATCATCATTCTAACTTCCATACAAACCTTCTCAGAAATAGAGTCTGAAATCTGAGCAGTTAAGTTCTGAGTGAGCTCAGACTTCAGATTCTCCAAAATACCAGCACTAATAGAAGTCCCAAGTTCTTTCTCATTGACACTTGGCTTCTGAACCAACTCATGAACTTCACTTCCAACAGCCATAAACTCTTGCTTCAACAGCTCAACACTAGATGTCAAGTTGGCAACTACCGAAGCTTGCACATCTCTCTTGGTTAACCTGAAGGCTTCTCTGATTGCAGAGCTCACCTTGTTGCAAGTCATCACCAACTCATTCAGCTTCCCAACTACTAGTCCTTCATTTCCAGCAACCTTGGTTAACTCAGTTCCAAGGAACATCTGAGCACCTTTCATATCAGCCACTGAACTAGTATTGGCAGTTAGAGACTTGGTTAAATCCTCGACCCTAAGAATAAGGCTTTGGACTTTCGGTTTGTGTTTTCTCTAACTGTGCTTCTATATTTAAAGGAGGTGGGGGCTGAGCAGAAGCAGGAGCAACAAATGGTAGTTTACCAAGCCCTTTCAGTACTTTATTCATTTGTAAATCGGTTGGACTCTCAGATTCTGTCTCAGAATCCAAGTCCTTCTCTATTGGGGCATCATAGTTGATAGGCGGTGGGATGTTATGAATTTGGGGGTGAAGAAATTGAAGAGATGGAGTGAAAGTGGGATCGGTGACATATGCAGGAGTAGTGCCTGGTGGAAAAATTGGATTTTGATGAGATGGTGGTGGTGGAACATAAGGCTCATTGTCTTGTTCTTGTTGGATTTCTGGGGGAGGAGGGGCGTTTGCGAGGATGGTGGCTGGCTCAGAATCAGATTGATTCGCCTCCAATAATCCCTCGTCAAACTCAAAGTCAGCAAGAGAATCAAGATTCTCCTGAGGTAGCTCATCGTCATCCCAGAAAGCATTCACTTTTGCAATCTGGTCAGATATGCCCTGGTTTGGGTCACTAGTACCCTCACCAGATTCTGGTTCAACATCTGCAGAAGCAGGAGCAACAAATGGTAGTTTACCAAGCCCTTTCAGTACTTTATTCATTTGTAAATCGGTTGGACTCTCAGATTCTGTCTCAGAATCCAAGTCCTTCTCTATTGGGGCATCATAGTTGATAGGCGGTGGGATGTTATGAATTTGGGGGTGAAGAAATTGAAGAGATGGAGTGAAAGTGGGATCGGTGACATATGCAGGAGTAGTGCCTGGTGGAAAAATTGGATTTTGATGAGATGGTGGTGGTGGAACATAAGGCTCATTGTCTTGTTCTTGTTGGATTTCTGGGGGAGGAGGGGCGTTTGCGAGGATGGTGGCTGGCTCAGAATCAGATTGATTCGCCTCCAATAATCCCTCGTCAAACTCAAAGTCAGCAAGAGAATCAAGATTCTCCTGAGGTAGCTCATCGTCATCCCAGAAAGCATTCACTTTTGCAATCTGGTCAGATATGCCCTGGTTTGGGTCACTAGTACCCTCACCAGATTCTGGTTCAACAGCTGCTTCAGCAGTTGCATCGTCACCAGAAAAGATTTCAATAAAAGAAAAAAAGAAAAAGGAAAAAAAAAACAAAAACAAAAAAACAAGAAGCAGGTGCATCGTTACCAGATTTAACGATTGGCAACTTTTCTTTAGGTCGACTAACGGGTCCTACATTCTTTTGTAGCCCACTTAGTGACCTTTCTGAACCAGCTAGTGTGGCTGAGACAGTTTTATTGAATACCTGAAGCATTGCAGAGGAGAGTTCAGGCTCATTTTCAGCAGTAGATGCCTTTGAGAAATCTCTGCCATATTCAGGTACAGAAGCTTCAGGTCCAGCTTCATTATAAGCTTCTCCAAGTATATCCATAAAACACAAGCTTAGAAATCTTGGAAAGGCGATATGCAGGCTTCTTTTTCCTTTCAATTTTGTGATGAGCTGAGAGAAAAGAATCTCAGCAAAATCTGCCTGTATCCCATTCCAAATATAATACCCCATCTCAACTTGGGGTAACGAAAGTTGGTCCAACCCTCCATGGTTGCCACCAAGACTTTCCACAATCTGGGTCCAGAAGAACCTCCAGCAATTACCAAATCCAGACATAAATATGTGTCCGGAGGTCTTCAAATTACCATCAGCATCCTCCATATCGCCATGACCGGTGGCGACTAGAACCTCCCTGAAATTGACTCCTTTGAGTCTTTTAGCAAACACCTGGGAAGGTTCGAGGTAGTTCAGATGAAGGGAATTTCTGAACCCCTCAAGAGTGATAACACACTTCTTGGTGCCCTCATTGAGAGTGAAGGAGATGGATTGTTCATCTTTACTCACCACAGCAGTGTACCAGAATTCAAGCAAGTATCGATGATACAATGCTTGAGGATTAGCAGTCAACGCATAATGGAATGGGGATTGCTCCCAGAAATTATTGATTCTTCCCATTAACGTTTTGGATTTCACATTTAGTTGAGCCAAGAAATTGCTCATATTGAAACGAATTTGAGAAGGTGTGAAATTCTTTGGCCATGTGGCAGATGTTTTCACATCACTTGATGGAGTATATTCAAGATTTATGAGTGATTTGTGTGAAGAAGAAGATGATGATTTAGACATTTTAAGAATCGAAGGGTGAAAGTGAAAGGAATATGAAGAATTAAGGAATTTTGAGAGTAAATATGAGAGAGATTGATGATTTGGAAAGTAAATGAAAAACGAAGTAAATGAAAGAATGAGAAAGGAATTTGAATTTAAGATGGAATATAAAATGATTTTCCAATTAAAAACAATTTCTGGGGTCAAGTCAGCATTTAATGCAGAGACGTTTGAGTGGCCCCACCCTGCAACACTTTTTCAGAAAAAGTACTCATTTCTTTCTTTTTTACGGCGCAACTTGTGTGACACATAAGCATGACCAACGTAAGTTGAAAACATAGTATGCAGTAGGTCACGTGTACACACAATTGACCAAGTATCAAAATATCTTGAAAAGATTGATGTATTTCAGTGATGACTAAACAAATTCTGAGCATGGTCAGTTCCAAAAAGATCTGAACCATCTCAGTTAATAAACTTCAACTGAAATATTTTTGATTTTCTGAAGTGCTTCAGTTAAATACATTTTTCTGAGCAAAAAGGTTCCCCCTCAAAAAATGAAGGTTTATTTTAACGTTTGAAAAATATTTAACATTCCCCCTGAAGTGATGATCCATGAATTAATAAGTGCCAAGATAGTATCACAAAGGCGTTCATAACAAGATTACCAGTCTAAGGATTTAACATGCCCAACTCACTGACTAGATGTTTAAAGGTTTTGACATCTAAAGGTTTTGTAAAAACATCAGCGAGTTGCTTATCAGTGGGAATAAAGTGCAATTCAATATCTCCTTTCAGAATATGATCACGAATGAAATGATACCTGAGATCAATGTGCTTGGTTTTCGAGTGCATCACAGGATTGTGAGATATGGCAATGGCACTAGTGTTATCACAAAAGATTGGAGTCTTTGTGTAAGTAACACCATAATCAGTCAGCTGGTTTTTCATCCATAGAATCTGAGCACAACAACTTGCTGCAGAGATATACTCAGCTTCTGCAGTGGATAGTGATACTGCAGTCTGCTTCTTACTGGTCCAGCTTACTAATTTGCCACCAAGACTTTCCACAATCTGGGTCCAGAAGAACCTCCAGCAATTACCAAATCCAGACATAAATATGTGTCCGGAGGTCTTCAAATTACCATCAGCATCCTCCATATCGCCATGACCGGTGGCGACTAGAACCTCCCTGAAATTGACTCCTTTGAGTCTTTTAGCAAACACCTGGGAAGGTTCGAGGTAGTTCAGATGAAGGGAATTTCTGAACCCCTCAAGAGTGATAACACACTTCTTGGTGCCCTCATTGAGAGTGAAGGAGATGGATTGTTCATCTTTACTCACCACAGCAGTGTACCAGAATTCAAGCAAGTATCGATGATACAATGCTTGAGGATTAGCAGTCAACGCATAATGGAATGGGGATTGCTCCCAGAAATTATTGATTCTTCCCATTAACGTTTTGGATTTCACATTTAGTTGAGCCAAGAAATTGCTCATATTGAAACGAATTTGAGAAGGTGTGAAATTCTTTGGCCATGTGGCAGATGTTTTCACATCACTCGATGGAGTATATTCAAGATTTATGAGTGATTTGTGTGAAGAAGAAGATGATGATTTAGACATTTTAAGAATCGAAGGGTGAAAGTGAAAGGAATATGAAGAATTAAGGAATTTTGAGAGTAAATATGAGAGAGATTGATGATTTAGACATTTTAAGAATCGAAGGGTGAAAGTGAAAGGAATATGAAGAATTAAGGAATTTTGAGAGTAAATATGAGAGAGATTGATGATTTAGACATTTTAAGAATCGAAGGGTGAAAGTGAAAGGAATATGAAGAATTAAGGAATTTTGAGAGTAAATATGAGAGAGATTGATGATTTGGAAAGTAAATGAAAAACGAAGTAAATGAAAGAATGAGAAAGGAATTTGAATTTAAGATGGAAATAAAAGTAAATGAAAAACGAAGTAAATGAAAAACGAAGTAAATGAAAAGAAGTAAATGAAAAAGAAGTAAATGAAAAACGAAGTAAATGAAAAACGAAGTAAATGAAAAAGAAGTAAATGAAAAAGAAGTAAATGAAAAACGAAGTAAATGAAAAACGAAGTAAATGAAAAACAGTATGAAAAAGGTTCCCCCTCAAAAATGAAGGTTTATTTTAACGTTTGAAAAATATTTAACATTCCCCCTGAAGTGATGATCCATGAATTAATAAGTGCCAAGATAGTATCACAAAGGCGTTCATAACAAGATTACCAGTCTAAGGATTTAACATGCCCAACTCACTGACTAGATGTTTAAAGGTTTTGACATCTAAAGGTTTTGTAAAAACATCAGCGAGTTGCTTATCAGTGGGAATAAAGTGCAATTCAATATCTCCTTTCAGAATATGATCACGAATGAAATGATACCTGAGGTCATTGTGCTTGGTTTTCGAGTGCATCACAGGATTGTGAGATATGGCAATGGCACTAGTGTTATCACAAAAGATTGGAGTCTTTGTGTAAGTAACACCATAATCAGTCAGCTGGTTTTTCATCCATAGAATCTGAGCACAACAACTTGCTGCAGAGATATACTCAGCTTCTGCAGTGGATAGTGATACTGCAGTCTGCTTCTTACTGGTCCAGCTTACTAATTTGCCACCAAGGAAATGACACCCACCAGTGGTACTTTTCCTGTCTATCTTGCAACCTGCATGATCAGAATCTGAATAACCCATTAGATCTAGACTAGAGCCTTTGGGATACCAAAGACCCAGTCTGGGGACACCTTTAAGGTATCTGAAGATCCTTTTAACAGCATTTGCATGTGCTACTCTGGGATCAGACTGAAATCTAGCACAAAGGCATGTTGCAAACATTATGTCTGGTCTACTTGCAGTTAAATACATCAGTGAACCAACCATACCACGATATTTTGTATGGTCCACTGGTTTTCCATGTGGATCAGAATCCAAAGTTAATGGAGCAGAAATAGGAGTATCTTTTGATGAGACTGAATCAAATTGATATTTCTTTAATAAATCTCTGACATATTTTTCCTGGTTTATGAAAATACCATCTTTAGTTTGTTTTACTTGAAGTCCCAGAAAATATGTCAGTTCACCCATCATACTCATTTCATACTCAGAAGACATGATTTTAGAAAAAATTTCACACATCTTCTCATTTGTAGAACCAAACACAATATCATTAACATAAATTTGTACTAAAAGGATATCACTTTTATCATGCAATATGAACAAAGTGTTATCAATTGCACCACGTTTAAAACCATTTTTAAGAAGATGTTTAGTAAGAGTATCATACCAGGCTCTAGGTGCTTGTCTCAGACCATATAAGGCTTTGTTCAGTCTGTACACCCAATGTGGTTTTTCTTCATTGATGAACCCTGGTGGTTGAAACACATAAACGACTTCTTCTAGTTCTCCATTCAGGAATGCACTTTTGACATCCATTTAATAGACTTTAAACTGATGATGAGCTGCAAAAGCTAAGAATATTCTGATAGCTTCAAGTCTAGCAACTGGTGCAAAAGTTTCATCAAAATCTATTCCCTCTTCTTGTGCATATCCTTTTGCAACAAGTCTTGCTTTGTTTCTTATGATGTGACCATCTTCGTCCATCTTGTTTCTGAAGACCCATCTTGTCCCAATTGGTTCCTTCTTCAGGTTACTGGGACAAGGAACGAGTTCCCATACATCGTTTCTTTTAAACTGGTTGAGCTCATCTTGCATGGCTTCAACCCAGCTTGGGTCTTGCATAGCCTCGTCAATCTTCTTGGGTTCAATTAGAGATAAGAAGCTGACGTTTAAGCATTAATCGCTTGTGGCTCTTCTGGTCTGAACCCCTCTACTGGATTCTCCAATAATTTGCTCGATTGGATGTGCTTTTGTCCATTTAGAGTATTGACCAGGATGAACAATGATATCAGTGCAAGAACTTCTCTGAGTAACTTCAGGAGGAGCTTCAGAAAATACATTTTCAGCTTTTTCTTCTTCCTGCAGATCATGACTTGCATCATGAAATTCTTCAGAATGAGGTTGCTCAGTGGAGCCTGATATCAGAGGAGAAGCAGCATGTACATCTGATCCAATAGTCAGTTCAAAAGGTAGTTTGAAACTGACTGGAGGATAAAATGGAATGTTGCTAGGCTTTTTTATTGTTGGTTCTGAACGGAGATGTTCAGAATGTCACACCCCGTTGTAGCGGAAATACAGGGTTAACAAAGAATTGCATACTAATCAGAAGGTTAATAGAGATTACATCCATTTATACCAATACAAGTCAATACAAGTAATCGTTCAAAGTGTGGACCCCAAAATACGGATACAAGTCATCCTCATTTGGAACTGGGCCCACAGAATACAAGTTCAATAAGTTGGACAGTCAAATACAATTAAAGCCAAAAGCATGAGAGTCCTCAATGTCTGATGCTAATTGTACGTCCAAAGTCAAAAGATTGGCCCTATAATGCCAAAGACGATTCCAAGACTTACTGATGGTCACCTGAAAAGCATGAAATTTGAGAGGATCAACTATCGAAATAGTTGGTGAGTTTATAGTGTGTTTGACTAAAAGATCAATCGTCGTTTGTTGTAGTTATTTAATACAGGACGGTCCAGACCGAAGTCCGACCCTGATATGAAGACAAGACGGTTCAGACCGAAGTCTAACCTAAATATAATGACAAGACGGTTCAGACCGAAGTCTAACCTAAATATAATGACAAGACGGTTCAGACCGAAGTCTAACCTAAATATAATGACAAGACGGTTCAGACCGAAGTCTAACCTAAATATAATGACAAGACGGTTCAGACCGAAGTCTAACCTAAATATAATGACAAGACGGTTCAGACCGAAGTCTAACCTAAATATATAGACAAGACGGTTCAGACCGAAGTCTAACCTAAATATAATGACAAGACGGTTCAGACCGAAGTCTAACCTAAAAATAGACAGCCGTCTCATGGCAAATATAAGACAAATGATTTCATTTACCAAATCTCATGGCGTAGACAAAGACAAATCATTTACAAAGTAGTCGTGTATACAGTACATGCTTTCAGGCCCAAAGTAAAGGAAAAAGGGCGCCATAAACTCACCTTAGCAGTCTACGAGCTAAAGTATGAGTAGTCCGAGAATATGAGCAGTCTAGTCTCCACGTCTATCCAAAACCTAGGATATGAGCACGAATGGTGAGGATCAAATCTCACGACGACAAGTATCCTACGTACAACTACTTAGCTATCAACCCTAGAATGCCTTAACCGAGAATGTGTTACAAACCTTCATTTTATTTGACTCAAAATATTAATGTCATTGACACTGTTATTAAAAGGTAGTCCAAAGTACCATTTCGTACAAACGAAGTTCAAGTGTCCAAGATGTCAAAAACTGAAACGTCAAACAGTTCCAGAAATCGCGGCGCGACCTGGGGTCCTCGCGGCGCGACCCTGCTATGTTCCTCGCGGCGCGAGTCAGTTCAAGTGCAGGTTCTGTTCGAAATTCGACACACCTCGCGGCGCGAGTTCTACCTGACCGAGTGAAAAACCTGGTTTATGACCATTTTTAGCAAACTATATCGACTCCAAATCGATTCCTTTCATTTCTAACAACTGTTATCATGTTCAAAAGACCTAGAAACATACCATTTCGCCAAATCATTTCGCCATTTTAATCATTTTGATTTCAAGACCAAATTTGTAAATCAAAACTTCATTTAACAACAATACCAAACTCATTTCATTTTCATGGCTATCTAATTCATTACTCAAAACTGAAATAAACCCTTAAATGAATTTAAATCAAATCAAAAGTTTGAGAAAAAATGTTTACTTACCAAAATTTGATGTTCTTGAGGTAAAGATGAAGATGGTGATGATAATGATGCCAAAACCCTAAATTATTATTGAAATATGATTAATTCCTTTGATTTTTCTCTTTGATTTCACCTGGTAAATTGATTTAGAGCATAAAGATCTTTGTGTGTGTGTTGTGTGTTGTGTGTTTCTGGTGGGTGTGGGTCGACAGAACAAAGAAAGAAAAAGGGGGGAAGAGTTTGTTGTTTTAATTCCCACCACAAACAAAGGGGCCGGCCTATGTGGCTCCTTTTCAGTCATTTAAATACCCCAAATTTGGTAAAATGCTTACGATTTAATACCGTTTGACCCAAAGGTTAAATGTAAAGTGAAGGTATTTTTCTTCGTCTCATTTTTAGTCAAGACAAGCCAATAAAGTTTCGTCAAAGTGAACTTTATAATATTAAGTCTAGACAGTCTATTTATCTTGTACAAGACATAACCTTTAAATATTTATTTAAAGTTATTTTTAAAGACTCGGCATTCGTCTAGATAGCTAATAGTCTACGTCATCAAGATACGTCTAATTTGACTAAGTCAAAAGTCCAAAAGTCTAATAAGTTCCACGTCAAATGACTGTCTAATCGAGATTAGGACTAACCCGGTGTAAATTAATTACGAGTTGTCACACAGAAGCAGGTTCAGGTGACTGATCAGTTTCAGCAATAGGATCAGAATCACCAAAACTTATTGGACTTTCTGAGGGTGGTACAGGAATGGAATTTTTAAAGATTGCAGAATTGGATTCATCAAAGGTAACATGAATTGACTCATCAACCTTTTCAAGTCTCTTGTTAAAGACTCTAAAGGCTTTGCAATTTGATGAATATCCTAGGAAGTATCCTTCATCAGCTTTTGCATCAAATTTTCCAAGCTGACTTGAATCATTCAGAATGTATACTGGACACCCAAATACATGGAAGTATCCAATATTAGGCTTTCTATTTCTGAGTACTTCATAGGAGGTTTTCTTGTGTCTTTTGACATAAACAGATCTGTTCTGAGTGTAGCATGCAGTTGCAACAGCTTCAGCCCAGAAATTCTTGGGAAGACCAGATTCATTCAACATACTTCTAGCAGCTTCAATCAGTGTACGATTCTTTCTTTCTACAACACCATTCTGCTCTGGTGTGTGTGCTGAGGAGAAGTTCTGAGATATGCCAGTTTCAGTGCAGAAGGACTCCAGAGTAGCATTTCCGAATTCAGTGCCATTGTCACTTCTGAGCTGACAAACTTTTCGCTTGTGTTTGAGCTCAATTTGTTTGATGAGAGCAATGATTTCAGCAGCAGCTTCACTTTTGGACCTGAGGAAAATCACCCAGTAGTATCTTGTATATTCATCAACGATGACAAGGGTGTACTTCTTTCCTGCTCTGGTCTGAACATTCACTGGTCCAAAAAGATCCATGTGAAGCATGTGAAGAGGTTCAGTTATACTAAAGCTTTGCTTGGTCTTGAATGAAGCTCTTTTCTGCTTACCCATTTCACAACCTGGACATGGCTTGTCTTTGTTGAAGGACATAGAAGGTATCCCATCAACAAGTTGTTTTCTAGACAACTTATTAATGTTTTTGAAATTCAGATGGGATAATCTCTTGTGCCACAGCCAGTTTGTGTCTTCATCTGCCTTTGAATAGAAACATTATTCAGAGGTAGAAGGATTCATATCAATGACATAAATGTTTCCCTTCCTTGGTGCAATCAGTACCACCTTTCCATCCCTGTTGAATATGGTGCCTTGTGAAATATCAAATAAAACCTTGAAGCCATCATCACACAGTTGACTGACACTGATCAGGTTATATTTCAAACCGTTCACATATGCAACACGTGTGAATTTGACTTGACCATTATTCACCACACCATATCCCTCAGTTTTTCCATTACCATCATTTCCAAAAACTATTGAGGGCCCCTCTTGCACCCTATATTCCTCTAGCAGGGTCTGATAACCAGTCATGGTTCGGCTAGCAGCACTGTCCAGAAACCATATATTCTTCTTTCGGTCTCCCTGCACACAAACAAAGATTAGTTCTTTTTGGGAACCCATCTTTGGATGGGTTCACTAGACTCTCCCTTAGCAGTCTCAGATTTCTTTGGTTTATAAGGAACAGAAGGATCAAAGGGGATTTCAGTCATTATTTCAGATGACAGAAAAATAGTTGGTTTGATGGGTTCACTAGACTCTCCCTTAGCAGTCTCAGATTTCTTTGGTTTATAAGGAACAGAAGGATCAAAGGGGATTTCAGTCATTATTTCAGATGACAGAAAAATAGTTGGTTTGATGGGGTTTTCAACCTTTTTCTTTTCAGATTTCTTCTTGGTTTGCTTAGAAAAAGGTTTTGTGTTCTGTTTAGGTTGAAGAGGAGGAGTTTCAACATTTTTTAAACGTGCATTACAGCTCTGCACTTGTCTAGCCAATAGTTGAAATTGACTTTCTAACCTTAACAAAATTGATTCTTCATTAGACATCTGAGCCTTACCAGAATCTGAGGTAGATGGCTCAGTGGGGGAGAGATTTTTCTTCTTCTTTAGGTCTTTAGGAACCTTAGATGAAGTCTGAGGGAATGGCTTTTTGGATTTAGCCTTCCTTTCTGAAACAGTTGTCTGAGCTGTTTCAGATTTGCCCTCAGATTGTTCCTGGGCTTTATTAGTTACAGTTTTCTGCTTGCCAACTTTAGGAAAAATGATTTCAGGTTTTATTTCTTTGGAAGTGCATCTAAATCAGTGATTATAGATGCCAAATGAAGATCACCAGACTCATATGCTGCTCTTTGTGATGCAAAAGTATTTTTAATTGCAGCATCTGGCCTTGGTGCTTTCATCCAAGATTTAATGATTGCTTGTTCTTTTTCAAGGATGGATTTTAATTCTTCCTTTTCCAATTCCAAAGTTGCAACCATAGACTGATAACTTTTTAGAGCCAATTGAACATCTTTCAGTTCTTTTAGTCTGGCATGACTGGCGTTCAGTTCAGAAGCATTGTTTTCAAACATTTTTAGGCTTTCTGAACGCACTGTCTCAACAAAAGAGATGTCAGCCTCTAAAAGAACCAAAAGGTCCAGTTTGTGTTCCTATTATTTTCAAAGCCAAAATTACTGACCTTTTTCATTACAATATCCACCCAGCGACCAGATTCAACATCGGATTTGACCAAATGACCTTGATCTTCTTGTGCCATGAAACACATGTCCCTAACTTCTTCTTCATCATCAGATGATTCATCATAATCTTCCCATTTTTCAGTTTTGGCAATCATACAACTATTGCTTGAGTTGTCTTGTGCCAGAAGAGCCATATGTGCCTTTAACTTCTTGTATTTGGCCTTATAGCTGTCATCAGATTTCTGAAAAATAGAATGGTTAGGAGCAGATTGTGATGATGATGGTTGACTAGATCTGCATTCCTTCATGAAATGTCCTTTCTTGCCGCATTTAAAGCATTCAAGATTGGACTTGTCAAT
This sequence comes from Erigeron breviscapus, assembly GCA_034093135.1. Taxonomy (NCBI): domain Eukaryota; kingdom Viridiplantae; phylum Streptophyta; class Magnoliopsida; order Asterales; family Asteraceae; genus Erigeron; species Erigeron breviscapus. The sequence continues at coordinate 101,886,648 of CM067172.1, read as the reverse complement.
AGAAGCACTGGAAGCAAAGGGTTTGCCAGATCGATTTGACTTGGCCTTAAAACGATTGAACGTTTTAGCCAGCATGGCAACCAGATCATCATTGTCATTCTCATCACAATCATGTGTAACATTACCAGAGACACCAGTTTTTAACATTTCAGAAACCATCTTCTTCATCGAGTCAGAAATATCACTCTCAGAAGATAGTAGAGCAGTGCTATGTGGTTCAGAATACTGAACCATACCAGAACTGGTAGAAACATGGTTTTTGGCATCTTGCTCAGCCAAAGCTCTCTCAGCTTTGTTTTCTTCAGTATATCTGAAGGCTCCATAAAGGGAAGCAAGAGTGTGACTGTGCAAAGTTTTGCCTTGTCTCAAGACCAAGATTAAATTTTCCCATTTGGAAGGTAAAATGTCACAAAATTTTTCCAACAAAATTTCTTTATCTTTGGTTACACCCAGGGCTTTCAGTTGATTTACCAGATTTGTGAATCTGATGTAAGTTTGAGTTAAGGTTTCCCCAGGGACAGCAAAAAAGACTCATATCTTTTGTTTAAAGCAACTTTTCTTGTGACAATTATCTCATTTGTGCCTTCAAACTGTGTCATTAGTTCCTCCCACATTAATTTGGAGTTTTCAAGTAAAACAAGAGTGGGCATTAGGGTTTCAGGAACTGCATATAAAATCATATTTTGTAACTTGGTGTCAAGGTCTACAAGTCTATGATCTTCCTCAGACCAATGATCCTTCTCCTTAGGTGACTGCCTAGGAGTCCCATCGGTATTTCTGACAACAGTAGAAGCATTCATGGGGACAAAGGGTCCTTCTTTTAAGATATCGGGCAAATGTCTTTCAACACCAGCAATATACTTTAGCATGCATGCTTCCATGTTTGAAAGTTTTCACTGTTCCCATCAAACTTGGGAACAGGATTATTTGGAAAGTGTACGTGTACATTGTGAGATGGTATATTGTTGTTGATGACAGGGGGTGGAGCAGTGTTATTTGGGTCAGGACGTTCTTGTTGAAAGTCAGCCATCTATGTAGATCAAAGGTTAATGAATTGATATAATTCAACCTTTAGGCTCTGATACCAATTGTGAGTCCCAAATATAGATGATTAACTAAACCCGACTGGCAAGTACAACTAATCTTGATGGACAAGTTAAGTTTACGATCCAGATGTGGATAACAAGAAGCAATTGACTTAAAGTAAATAACAAGAACTAAATGGCTGAAACTATATAAGATATATATATATGTATAATCAAGTATGTAGCATTGAGACACGTTGTTTCCTTTCTAATGTATTTGATTTATTGATATATAAACAAATACAAGGATTGTTGCGGAACAAAGATAAACACCCAAGTGTAAGTATCTAAACAATCCTGAAAAACAAGTGATCTAAATAACTTGGAAATACTCGTAAGTTTACTTAGAGTATATCTCACAAGTTGCAATGCTAAAGTTTCAAGCTTTTGCAGATAATAACAATGAAAAAGCTTCAAATTTACTCAAGGGAAGTTACAGTTCAGTCAAATCAGGTGAAATAAGTCACTCAAAGTTTTCAAATGCAACAAATGCTTCAATCTCATCCAACGAAAGTCCTTGTCATCCTAAACCAAATGTCCCAAGTGTGAGTCTGGAATCCAAATCTAAAGTTACATATTCCAAAATGGATTTCTCAAATCTTCCTAATCTAAACAACTTTTTAGAAGAAGATCATTCATATGATCCTGATTTTGAAAAACAATTTGATCAAAAGGAAATTTTTGAAGGTGTTCACGTTTCGGTTCAAACTGATTGTGAATACGAAGTTGAAAAAGATCATTTCTTTCCAAACGTTTTTGATACTGAACCTCTCAAGTTTTCTGAGGAAACACAAACTTACTTGAATGAATTTGATACTTTATCGAAAAAGTTTGAAAAAGAAAGAGAACAAAGATTGAAAGTACTCGCTGAACTTAATAAAATTAAGATGGAAATGGAGTACAAGAATATTGTTCTTCAAGCTTTTGCAGATAATAACAATGAAAAAGCTTCAAATTTACTCAAGGGAAGTTACAGTTCAGTCAAATCAGGTGAAATAAGTCACTCAAAGTTTTCAAATGCAACAAATGCTTCAATCTCATCCAACGAAAGTCCTTGTCATCCTAAACCAAATGTCCCAAGTGTGAGTCTGGAATCCAAATCTAAAGTTACATATTCCAAAATGGATTTCTCAAATCTTCCTAATCTAAACAACTTTTTAGAAGAAGATCATTCATATGATCCTGATTTTGAAAAACAATTTGATCAAAAAGGAAATTTTTGAAGGTGTTCACGTTTCGGTTCAAACTGATTGTGAATACGAAGTTGAAAAAGATCATTTCTTTCCAAACGTTTTTGATACTGAACCTCTCAAGTTTTCTGAGGAAACACAAACTTACTTGAATGAATTTGATACTTTATCGAAAAAGTTTGAAAAAGAAAGAGAACAAAGATTGAAAGTACTCGCTGAACTTAATAAAATTAAGATGGAAATGGAGTACAAGAATATTGTTCTTCAAGCTTTTGCAGATAATAACAATGAAAAAGCTTCAAATTTACTCAAGGGAAGTTACAGTTCAGTCAAATCAGGTGAAATAAGTCACTCAAAGTTTTCAAATGCAACAAATGCTTCAATCTCATCCAACGAAAGTCCTTGTCATCCTAAACCAAATGTCCCAAGTGTGAGTCTGGAATCCAAATCTAAAGTTACATATTCCAAAATGGATTTCTCAAATCTTCCTAATCTAAACAACTTTTTAGAAGAAGATCATTCATATGATCCTGATTTTGAAAAACAATTTGATCAAAAGGAAATTTTTGAAGGTGTTCACGTTTCGGTTCAAACTGATTGTGAATACGAAGTTGAAAAAGATCATTTCTTTCCAAACGTTTTTGATACTGAACCTCTCAAGTTTTCTGAGGAAACACAAACTTACTTGAATGAATTTGATACTTTATCGAAAAAGTTTGAAAAAGAAAGAGAACAAAGATTGAAAGTACTCGCTGAACTTAATAAAATTAAGATGGAAATGGAGTACAAGAATATTGTTCTTCAAGCTTTTGCAGATAATAACAATGAAAAAGCTTCAAATTTACTCAAGGGAAGTTACAGTTCAGTCAAATCAGGTGAAATAAGTCACTCAAAGTTTTCAAATGCAACAAATGCTTCAATCTCATCCAACGAAAGTCCTTGTCATCCTAAACCAAATGTCCCAAGTGTGAGTCTGGAATCCAAATCTAAAGTTACATATTCCAAAATGGATTTCTCAAATCTTCCTAATCTAAACAACTTTTTAGAAGAAGATCATTCATATGATCCTGATTTTGAAAAACAATTTGATCAAAAGGAAGAAAAGGTTAAATTTTCATTGAAAAGGATTCCAAAATCACACTCTTCGAAGCACACCCCATTTCATGAGAAGTTTCAAAGACCTAAGACCAACCAAGTACCCAAAACTTCTAAAGCACAGAAGACTCTTACCCCAAAACCCCAACTCAATAAGATGAAACAACCTCCAATTGGTAATCATGCTTCTGCACAACCTAGAAATCACAGGTATTCTAGCTCTCCTAAGCAATCTTCAGTTACATCTAAGAACGTCTTAAAGGTATTTAGAGATGATGCTGTAGGAATAGTTAGATATCAAGATCAGTATGGTTGGTTTTCTCCCACATACAAAAAGCAAGCACCACCTGCCAAAGAGACCATCAAGAAGAAACCTGTCAAGAACATACACACACAGTCATCCACTAACTCTAAAAATGTTCATGTTTCAGGTTACTTGTGCTTAAATTGTCAAAGTAAATGGCTTCCTAAAGATAGATACTTTCATGCTACTAGGAAAGTCAAGCTTGCTGGAAATGCTACATCTGTAAAACAAGAGTGGATAGTTCGTAGACCTAATGCTCTAGATAGATCAAATGCTTCTAGGACTAGTCCATCTTGTTCTCAAACTTTGTAATAAGTATTTTGTTCTGTAATCCGTACCTTTACATTTGAACTCTGTTTGTGTGTTTTCTTGCTTTCAATAAATTCCATGATGGATTGTGTGTTTGTTCGTATATTTGTTTAATGTTCATGTTTATCTTATTTTTTCGTTTGTTTGCTCTTTAATTTACTTGTTCTTCTAATAAATATGATTGCATGATGAACCCCTAACCTTTCATGGACCCAGTCTAAGTGGGTACCTAAAACCTTACTTCCTGATTTTACAGGAATTTCTCATCTGTGTCTGGTATGTCGATTCCGGATGCTCTAGACACATGACTGGTGATAAATCCTTGCTAAAGAACTTTGTTGAACGTTTTATGGGAACGGTTAGATTTGGAAATGATCATCTAGCTCCCATTCTTGGCTATGGGGATATTGTTCAAAATGGCATCACCATAAAACGTGTGTCATATGTTGAAGGTTTGGGCCATAATCTTTTCAGTGTTGGCCAATTTTGTGACAATGATCTGCAAGTCCTCTTTAGAAGATATGAATGTAAAGTTCAAACCGAAGATGGTGTCGATATTCTTACTGGTTCACGAGATAACAACCTGTTCACCATTGATCTCAACAATATTCCAACTCCATCTTCAAATATTTGTCTTCTGTCTAAAGCTTCAGCTCAGCAATCTTGGCTATGGCATCGTCGTCTCTCTCATCTTAATTTCCATACAATTAATACTCTGGTTGATAAACAACTCGTCGATGGTCTACCAGATTTCAAGTATGACACCAATCATGTTTGTTCAGCATGTTCACTTGGAAAACTCAAGAGAGCGTCCCATAGACCAAAGAAGCATCTAAGCACTGATGCTCCTCTTCATCTCCTTCACATGGATTTGTGTGGCCCTATGCGTGTCCAAAGCATTCATGCTAAGCGATACATTCTTGTTATTGTTGATGATTACTCTCGCTATACTTGGGTCTATTTTCTTCGAGAAAAGAGTGAGGCTCCTCAAGTAATCATTGACTTCATCAAAAGGACACAAGTAAATCTTCAAACCTTTGTTCGTATTGTACGTTCTGATAATGGTACCGAATTCAAGAACGCTACTCTTGGATCATACTTCTCTTCTGTCGGTATCACTCATCAATTTTCAGCTGCACGAACACCTCAACAAAATGGAGTCGTTGAAAGAAGAAATCGCACTCTTGTTGAAGCTGCTCGTACTATGCTCGCTCATTTCTAGATTACCACAAAATCTATGGGCTGAAGCCATTGCAACTGCCTGCTTCACACAAAACAGATATATCATCAACAAGAGGTTTGACATTACTCCATATGAAGTCATCAACAAGAGAAGACCCAATGTGAACTATTTCCATATATTTGGGTGTGTCTGTTATGTCTTAAATGATAGAGATAATCTTGGAAAATTTGAACCAAAAGGTGACGAGGGTTATTTTGTTGGTTATTCAAGAGAATCTATTGCTTATCGTGTCTATAACCGTAGAACCAAGCAAATTGTAGAGAGTATGAATGTTAAATTTGATGAACTCTCTAGAATGGTTCTTGAACAACACGGTTCAAGACCCGATCTTCAATGTCCACAAGCTTCCGCTACACAGAACAGAACTTCTGATAAACAGAGTTTCTCCAAACCAACCACTAAAGAGTTAGACATTTTGTTTGAAGAATTTTATCATGGTCGTCCTTCTACTTTGGTCCCACCCTTGCCTTCACCTGAACAGTCGTTTTCCAATACCTCTCAACCTGAGAGCTCATCTGCTGATCAACAAAGTTCATCTCCTGCAACTTCTTCTCATGATTCATCTTCTCCACCTTCGGTCAATTCTTCGTCTACAAATGTATCTTCCCCTGACTCTTCTAATTTGTCATCAGCACCACATGATCCTTTATTAGTGCCTGCTCAGCAAAATTCTCCAGGATCCAATCAATCAACTGATTATGTCTCTGATGAAGAAGAATTTGTCCTACCAAATGAGCCGAGCTTTGAGCAAGTCGCTGAACAACATTCTCCAGGCTTTATCAATCCTGATGAAAATAATGATCCCGCTGATCCACTTCCTTACTCCAGGAAATGGTCTCGCTCCATGCTTCCTCATCCTCCCACTCTGATTATTGGGGATCCAAATGCTGGCCCAACTACACGTGCTGCCTCTACAAATGAATGTTTATTTGTCAACTTCTTGAGCATGGTTAAACCCAGTAATGTCAATGAGGCTCTTCATGATCCGGATTAGGTAAAAGCCATGCAAGAAGAGCTATCTCAGTTTGAGCGCCTTGAAGTATGGAAACTTGTTCCTAATCCATACACGCATAAAGAACCGATCAAAACTAAGTGGATCTTCAAGAATAAAAAGGATGAGAATGGAGTTGTTGTTCGAAACAAGGCTAGGTTGGTTTCTAAAGGTTTCTCTCAGCAAGATGGTGTTGATTATGATGAAACGTTTGCTCCTGTTGCTCGCATTGAGGCCATTCTAATCTTCCTGGCATATGCGGCATTCAAAAACTTTACGGTTTATCAAATGGATGTCAAGTCTGCTTTTCTGAATGGTGTGCTGAAAGAAGAAGTTTATGTTGGTCAACCCGAGGGCTTTGTGGATCCTAAGCGTCCAAATCATGTTTACAGGTTAGATAAGGCTTTGTATGGCCTTAAACAAGCCCCTCGTGCTTGGTATGATGCTCTGTCTGCCTATCTATTACAATCTGGATTCAGCAAAGGTACAATTGACACTACTTTGTTCATCAAACGTCAAGGTAGTGACATTCTTTTAATCCAAATCTATGTAGATGACATAATTTTCGGGTCCACTAATCCTAAGTACTGCAAAAACTTTTCTGCATTAATGGTCAAACATTTTGAAATGAGTATGATGGGAGAATTAAACTTTTTCCTTGGTCTTCAAGTCAAACAAATGTCAAAAGGTATTTTTATCTGTCAAAATAAATACATCTCTGACATGTTGAAAAAGTTTGATATGTTTAATTGTCAACTAATTGGTACTCCCATGGAATCTCGCACTAAAATTAATGCAGACCTTAATGGCAAACCTTACAATCAAAAACTTTATCGCAGTATGATAGGATCCCTCATGTACTTAACTGCTAGTCGACCGGACATTATGTTTGCTACATTCATGTGCGCTAGATTTCAGGCAAACCCTATGGATAGTCATGCCCAAGCGGTTAAGCGTATTTTTCGGTATCTTAAGGGAACTATGAACCTTGGTTTATGGTATCCGAAAGATACCGGTTTCGAACTAACCGCCTACTCAGATGCTGACCATGCAGGGTGTAAGTTGGATCGCAAAAGTACTTCAGGTAGTGTGCAGTTCTTGGAGACAAGTTGGTTGGTTGGTGTTCAAAGAAACAAAATTGTGTTTCCACATCCACTGCTGAAGCTGAGTATGTTGCAGCTGCTAGTTGCTGCTCTCAAGTTTTGTGGATGAAGACTCAACTCTCTGACTATGGTTTCAAGTATGACAGAATTCCCATCTACTGTGACTCCAAAAGTGCCATTGCAATCTCTTGCAATCCTGTTCAGCATTCTAAAACAAAGCATATCGATGTCAGGTACCATTTCATCAAAGATCATGTTGAAAAAGGTAACATCAAACTGTACTTTGTCCCTACTGACTACCAACTTGCAGACCTCTTCACAAAACCTTTGGATGAACAAAGGTTCAACTTCTTGAAAACCAAGTTGGGTATGCTTGATCTACAAACTTAAATGCTTCCTTGTCGTGTATTCTATGTTTCTTTTCTTGGTCAAACCATTGATGTGTGCTTATGTGATCTTACATGCAATGTTTGAGGGGGATAACAAGGGTAGAATGCATGATTTTAGGGGAGTTTGTAGAATTTATCTGAGTCTGCATGTTCCTAGGGGGAGACTGTATATATCATTACTCATTTTTGTCCTTTGTGAATTTTCTCTCTCCGTGCTTAAATTTTTCTAAGTCCTTAAGACCTTTTTCCTCTTAATTTTTCTATGTCCTTAAAACATTTCCATATATCCACAAAAAAAAGCGGATTTGACGGGGTTTGACCCGGTTTGACCCAAAAACCGGAAGTCATACCCGGTTCTGACCCCTATAAATAGCCGGTTCTGACCTCATTTTGACTTCCTTCGAAATTTTTCTAAGTATTTTAAATCTTCTTTAAAACCGGCTTTCTCTCATTCAAAACCGGCATTCCTACCGGCTTTCCTTTTTCTAAAAGACTTTTTTCAAAACGAAAACCGGTTTTGCAACACAATTTCTTCATTAAAATTTTGAAAACCGGATTTAGTTCATAAATTCATCCTTACCGGCTTTCAGGTATATTCTTCACTAATACCGGCTTTCATCTATTTATTCATTATTTCCGGCTTTCATATTTCTTCTTTAATACCGGCTTTCATAATTATTGTCTAAAACCGGCTTTCATTAATTTCTTTACTATTATCGGTTTTCATCCCTTAACAATATTTTGTGATTATCTTTCCAGGGGTGCTTTACTTGTGTATTTGTGATTTGTTTTCCTTACTTGTCATTCATTATAGCAGGTATAATCTCATTTACGATAATGTCATTTCATCATACTTCATTCATATGTATATGCTTCGATTTGATAATGTTCGTACATGCTTTAATTGCTTTACTTGCTTGAATATATGATTGTATGCACTACTTGTCTGTGATTGATTGTTATTGTGGTTGCCTGTTCAAAACAAGTGCATCGATACTTGGTGTTTTACTAAGTATCTTGATGCTTTGTTAATACCGGCTTTCAAAAACCGGTATTAGTTATCTTTTAAATCACTTTTTAACAAAAGGTAATCTGTCAAAGTTTTTCTTCACTAATACCGGTTTTCAAACCGGTATTCTAACTAAAATTCATGTTTCTATATGAAAACCGGTTCTTCATAACATTTTCTGAAAACCGGATTTACATAACATTTTCTGAAAACCGGTTTTACACCACATTTTCCTGAAATTCTTTTATAAAACCGGTTTTCAACCTTTTTAAGAAATTTTTCATATTTGTTCAACCCTCAAAATCTCATTTTCATTCAGGTTTGATCTTTAATGAAACTTTTCTTATACCAACTTTGTGAGTCAAATCCTCTTTCTTGAACAAAATTCCATGTTCATTGATCTGTCTGGCTTCACAAACATTTGTCCCTGTATTTCTGTAAAACTGTGCTTAATTTTTTCAAAATCTATCTCTCAGTTTACTTGGGATGCAAGGTATTGAACGCATTGATGTACTACCTTTGTTGTCTTTTGGAAACTGAGTGTTAGAACCTTTTTGATGTGTCTTTAATTTCTTAAAAATCTTTTCAATCTTACATTGTTTTTCCCTAAGAAGCAAGGTATCGAACGCCTTGTTGTACTGCCTTCGCATCTTCTGTGAAAAACGGTGTACGATTAAATCTTTTTGAGTAAATTAACCTTGGAAACAATGTTTCCCATTCGTCTTCTTCTTAACCGCAGAATGAATTTCCTCCAAGATGGTGCGACAGAAAACATGCCAAACAACTATCAGTTGATTATACCATTTTCCTGTCATCATGGGATCATACCGGTCATGCTTACATACCATCCACTATATCATGTCTTGACTGTAACTGCACCGGGTATCGAAGAAGAACTGCTATTTCAACTATGGCGTACCATCGAATATATCGCACCAAGAGGAAGATCGAGCATACCATACTTCTAATTTGAGCTCTTAACAACTGATGGATCAACTCAAGCTTTCACGTTCACGCTTGAAGATTTCCGTAGAGTAATTGGTTTTCCTACAGCAACTTCTCGCGAGGGAGCCACCGACTTTGTAGATCCACCACCTATTCGTGAAATGCTTGAACGGGTCAGAGAACTTGGCTATAACGGTTCTCTCAACACTATAGGTGAATTCAAGAAGAAGAATCTTCACAGACTTTGGTACCCGCTATGCTCAATCATCAACTACTGTCTCTCGCCTTCAAGAAAGGTCAAGAAGCGATAACCTCTCAAACTCTGACTTACTTGTTTGCTATCGCCTTCGATGTACACATCGACTTTGCAGCAGTTGCTTGGGATCATCTTAGACTGAATGTCAAAGGGAAGTATAATGCAACAAAGAAATATATTCCTTTCATCCGTTTCCTGACAATCATTCTTCAGGGAACACTTAACACGCATGACAACATTCAAAGATTTCCTCGCTCCCACAGAATTCGTTTCCCTCGCTATTCAACTGTGTATGGCAACTCCGGTGTAGAAAACATTCCGTTTATGCCAATTCCGGCTTTGCTTCTTCGCTTGGTGCCCCATGAGGATAGTGACCTCATGAATTATAGAGTGTTTTTAGCCGGGGGTATGGCTGCTCAACGCCGAGAGCCGCCTACCGCTCCCCCGCATAGGTCGCCTGGTGAGGGTAGTAGGTCTAGGAAAAGAAATGAGGGGTTAGTAGGAGAAGAGGCACCAAGCTCATCTGCACAATCTTCATCGACTTCCGCTCCACCAAGAAAGAAACAAAAATCCCATCACAAATCAAAGTCCAAATCCAAAACAAAATCAAAAACACTTCTCCGTGATGAGCCATCACCTCCACCTGAACAATCGTTCACCATTCCTTCTCCTTTCACTTCATCTTCCACTTCTTCCGAATCTCAATCATCTTCCTCAATTCAACATAAATCAAAGAAAATCCGAAAGGTCAAATTCAAATATTCCAAATCTCTTCCACCGATTGAGGAAGAGGTTATCTTAGAATCTCCGGAGAGACAAGGTGGTTTGGAGGGAGGGGTTGAAAAACATAATGGAGAGAATGAGCGGTCCGGGCTAGGTACAGGGCATAAAGAAAACGTTGGCCCTTCGATAGTTGAACCAATTATTCGCCGGGATGACAACCCCAGGATAGAAGCCGAGGACTCCCCACCCTCGCATATTTCACCTCCTCGCCGCTCTGGATCCTCTCTACAGGATCCAGATGCATTATTGCACAGGCACCAGCCGCATCCACTATCGATTCCTCATTCGGAGGAAGCCGATATTGAAGCAGCGGAGACTCTTGCCTCTCTCCCAACTTTTCTTGATCACACAATTGAGTCTAGATCGCCACCTAGGCCACTTGATCATGTGCACGCACGTCCTTTGGACGTTGCCAGAACATACAGAGAATTGGTTCGTGAACCATTTCCAGGACCGTATGGAAGACCTGTCGGTGCCATCATCGAGCAAGCACTGAATACAGGCGCTGAGGAGAGAAGCTTCGAGGAAGTTAGGCTCGCCTGGCTTCCTCCTAGCCCAACTCCCAGTTCAACGGGCAATCCAGAGGATCCCGGAAGTCCTACCAACCGTGAGATTGTTTGGTTCATTCGAGCCAAACCAATTCGTCACGCAACAACTGATGTTGAAGCTTTGCTTCGTCAACCATCAGGAAGTCCTGTTGGTCCACAACCTTCAGGCCGCACTGTAAACCTTACGGAGCCTACAGGTGCGACAACGACATCTACGTCGGTCGTACCCCCTTCTTCCATTGAACCGCCACTAACCGAAGCGCTCCATAAAGATAAAGGAAAAGCCATTGCCGCTCCTGAACCAACTGAAAGCGATAAGTCTGATAGTCCTCCTGCAGCCGCTGAACGCCTGAACATTCCATATGATCTAGAAGAGCGTGCAGGAATCATGGCGCTTGACGCTGCAGGACTTCTACACACAAAAAGAACACAAACTCTACCTCCACCAATCATCTCTCGTAACTCACCGTCGCCTTCTCACTCTTCTTCTTCATCATCATCATCATCCGATAATAAGTCTAAATCTGGATCCGCACATATTTCTACTCCTAGACATACTCGACTGGCGGAAATTTATAATGATTTATATGCCCATCTCATCTCCCTCGATGATCAAACTGATTCATTTGACAAAGCTATTCTTGCAACCCTCCAAGCTCGCTATGATCACCAAAACAGGATAAATCTTTTAAAGCAGCAAGCAGAACAAGATAAGTTTGTTGCCGATGCAGCACTTGAAGCGGCTCAGAAAAGAATTGTTGAACTTGAGGCCACATGCAGGCAAGCATTGTTATACAAAGACGTGATGATTCTGATGATCAGGATCAACACGAGGGGGAGAATATGGATGAGGATGTGGCTAATGTAAGAGCCAGTGCTGCTACTGAGGTTATAGATGACACAGATGTTGGTGATGATGCACAATCAAGAGATCCTCCTCAAGATGTTGATATTGTAGAGCACGTGGTTGATAATGTTGTTGTTGATAATGTTGAGCACACAGAAGTAATCCGTATTGATGAATCAATGGTTCGAGCCAGTGATGTTACTGATGTTGTTATTGGCTCAGATTTTCGTGATGATGCTCATTTTCAAGGATTACTTCGTGATCCCTTGATTATTGGCGAAGATTTTGGTGAAACAGAGTTCCCTGAGAATGATCCAAGAGATAATGATCCTAATGTTGATAATGATTCCTCTGATGATGATGATATTCCCCCAGGCTTTGATACCTATCAATCTATCCCTCAACCAAACCCCGCTCTCAACCAAATGAACCTTCATAACCTAATTCACCACCTTAATAATCCTCATCTTCAAAACATCACCAGAGCTCCAATTGTTCGAATAAACAATGGTGGTTTCAGAAAGAATGTAGAAAGAAAGATTGATTATCTCATAATACCAACCAGACTCTTCAAATCCACAAAATTCCTCGAAGAAAAAGCATATGAAATCTTCTCAAAGGAACAAGAGTTGGTAAAGATAGACGTTGATGAATTACGGGCGAGGAGAGCTTATGATCTTGATCACCAAAGGGCAAAATACCTAAAGGATCTCATGGAAGCCAAGTGTCATAAAGCCAACAAAGTATGGAAGAATCAGTTCAAATTGAAGATTGTAGAAGTTGTCAGCATTCATTTTAAGGAATGGCGTGATCCCGGGTTTGCAAGACCCCCTGGCTTAATATGGCTAATAGTGAGACGTGAAGATAACCGTCGGTATATGTTTGGAGAAGCCAGGTTTAATCTATTATCTGCTGATGATCTCATTTTTCTCCTTCATCACTTTGCAAGCAAACTTATTCAGCCTGATCCAAAGAATCATGAAGCTTACTATGCTGTGAAAAGATATTTGGATAGTCTTGTTTTGAGTCAAACCCAAAAAGACTTCCAATTGGCAGTTGAAAAGAAAAGAAAGAAAGTGAACCTCACCTTGCCGAACCAAAGGATTCAAGGAATCAACCTCGAAAATTTCAACACTGGAGCCGTGTTTGATAATCCCAGAGGGTTTGTATTTGCTAGTGATCAAGGGCATAAGATTTTTATAAGACTCGACGAACTCTCCAAGTATTCAGATGGCACACTGATGCAATGTTTGGCTGTATTTGAAAGTCTAGCTGAGTTCGAAGAGTCAGTAAAGGAAAAGAAGAGGTTGATGAGAGTGATTAAGAAGATTAAGTCAAGATTGGATCACAGAGATAGAACGAGACAGATCATTGAGGCTAGGCTTCCAAAGGAAATAAAAGGAGTAATTCATGTACCAGAAGGTACTTGGGTCAGATATTCTCCTAATAATGAACAAGGTCCTCATAACATGCCCCCAGTTGATTTTGCTGACAACATCATTGAACCACCAAATCGTCCTGAAGATCCAAAGTACCATTTTGTACCAAAGAAGTTCTGGAAGGAGAATTACCACAAGTACAGAAAGCGAGCCTTCAAATCACAATCAGTTCAACATGATAAGCCTGAATCATCCACAAAGAAAAGGAATCGAAGACAGAGAAAGAGATCAAGAAAGTGACCATTCACAAAACAGCACTAAAGGGGGAGATTGTTAGCTTTAATAATATAGTTAGTGCATGTTTGTAACAATGTAATAGAATTGTCCTTTTGTCTAATCTTGTTTAATGTGGAAGGTTGTTAATGTAATTAGACAAGGACTTGTTTGTAATTAGGGAGGGGGTTTAGAGCAAATGTCAAGCCTATATAAACCCCCCACCCCATCCATTGTAAGGTTACACCTTGAAATATATTTTTCCTTACATTTCCATATTCTCTCTACTTTCTCTCTCACACACTTAAGCCTTATAACCTTGAGTCACGATTTAGCATAGTTTACATTCCACTTTCTTATTTTGCGTGTCCAGTCCAATATGTAACCCGTCTTGCGTTTTGGCTTCTTCCCCATTTTGACCCTTTTTTTCCTTATTTTTATTTAAAAACTATTTAGACTAAGAGGAGTGGAAGATTATGGGAATGCCCCTCCTCCACTCCTTGCATGACACATGTCCAAGCCTAATCATGAGGGGCATTCCCCCCATTCCCTTGGGGTGGAGGAATGCCCCCAAGGCATTCCTTTTATGTATAAATATGATATATATATATATATAGGGAAAAGATAAAATGAGTCCAGCTTATTTTGAGTCCAATTTGAGTCCATTGATTTTCTTCTATGTCCTCAAATTCCAACCACCTCCTACCACCACCACCATCATCTCCGACCACCACCATGATTTTCCGGCGACGGCGACCATCTCCGGCGAGACTTACACATGTGTAAGTTAACTTACACATGTGTAAGTTAACTTACACATGTGTAAGTTAACTTACACATGTGTAAGTTATATGGACCCTTTTTGGACTCAAAATAAGCTGGACTCAATTTATCCTGCCCCTATATATATATATATATATATATATATATATATATATATATATATAGTTGGTTTTGAAAATAAAAAATTAAAAAAGGTTTTGTTTGCTTGTTCACGAGGCAGTCAACAATCATTTATCCCACAAAACTCCAAATGGCCAGACGCGTTCCAAATTGAACTGGGCACGATATTTAAGGAAGCGGAACGCCCCCGGGACCGAGATTGGGCGTTCCGGGGGCGTTCCTCGGCGTTCCGAGTGAAAAAATCGAGAAGGAACGGGCTACTCCGTTCAGTCTTATATATAATAAAAGGAATGCCTTTAGAGGGCATTCCCCCACTCCAAGGGAATGGAGGGAATGCCCCTCTTAATGATTGGGTGTCATGTGGCCATTTATGAGTGGAGGAAGGGCATTCCAAGAACCTTCAACTCCTTTTAGTCTAATCTTAATTTTTTATTTATTTCTTTCTTTACTATCCTACTACTCGGATTTTTGACTATAAATTTTAATCACACTTGATACACTGCTTTTTGTTTTTAGAGTAAATTACTTTTTTCGTCCCTGAAGTTGGCACGTTTTCACTTTCAATCCCTGAAGTAAAACAATATCAATTTGTATCCCTAAAGTTGGCTAATTTTTTCAATTAAGGTCCTAGCGCTAACGACGTTCAAAATTTTCCGTTAACTCACCCCACGTGACCAACACGTGGGGGTATAAGCGTCATTTACTCTTTGACAAGGACGAAAACTGCAAAAACATGACAACTTGGGGGACGAAAATTGATAATTTTTCACTTAAAGGATTGAAAGTGAAAAACGTGTCAACTTAAAGGACGAAAAAAATTATTTACTCTATATACAATCATCAACACCCACATATATAATTACATATGTATATAATATCATATAAAACATTTTTGTGATCTTGAAACATATCATTGGAGAAACTGATGATGGCACACATCACCTCCATGATTTTCAAATTTTCTCTCCCGCATTTTTGTCTCACTAGTGTTTAATCGCTTCAATCTTATAGTGTTTAATTCGCTTCAATCGCATTTACTGGAAATAAGTGAAGACGGAGAATGATGAAATCCACGGCGGAGAAGGTGGTGGTTGGTGGTTACGCCGGTGGCCGGAGCAATGAAAGTTAAAGATCGGCGTGAGATTGAACGACAGATAGATCTCACATCATCGATTTCTCCATCAAATTCTCATGGATTCACCGCAACCCTGTCGTATGTGTATATATATATATATATATATACATATATGACATAACTAATAACATCAATATATGTATATATATATATATATATAGATTGGTGGATATTTATTATTGTTTTAAAAATGGATATGGGAAATGGGTTTCATATTATGTACATGTAGTATAGATTTAGCTGTGTGTGTATATATATATATATATATAGAGAGAGAGAGTTTCCTTATTTTGAGAACCATTTTTTTGTAAGAACCATGAGAACTCTTAAATTATATATTTGTTCACATGTTTTTTTTGTTCATTCACATGTGAAATGATATAAAGATGTATGTTGTAGAAGAAACTTTTTTAAAAAACCTTCAAAGTAGCCTTTTGTGAACTTGTGAATAAATTTGTTCACGTTTTTTGTTCACATGTGATAAACGGCTATATAAAAGGTTTTGAAAAAAATTTTCTTCTGCAACATATATTTTTATAACGTTTCACATGTGAATGAACAAAAAAACATGTGATCCAATATGAATTTTAGGAGTTCTCACGGTTCTTACAAAAAAATGGGTTCTTAAAATAAGGGTCCCCTATATATATATATGTAGATTAAGTGTTTGATGGGTATGAATGTATAGTTTTGGATGAAGATGTATTTGATGATGCAGATGTGAAGGCAAAGCATATGGGTGTCGATGATTATATATATTTATATATGAGTAAATTGCAATTTTCATGAAAATCGATCAAGAAATTGAAGAACCTTTTTGCTGCTTAAGAAATATGAATCAAGAAAGAAGGATTGAATTTGGACAACAGAGATTTTCGGTGGATATGTAGTAATGTAATTAAGAGTGTGTTTTTCATTTTGAAGTTTTAGTTTTTTTTTCCCCTTTTTCTTTATAAATTTGAATAAATTTCTTTTTTTTTGTTGAGGAAATTACAATTTTCGTCCCTGAACATATCACGTTTTGCACTTTCAGTCCCTCCAGTGTAAATGGGAAAAAACACTTTTACCCTCACGTGTTTCGCACGTGCATACGTTAACGGCCAAATAACAACGGCGTCTATAAAAAGGACCACGATTGCAAATTTTTGCCAACTTTAGGGATGCAAATTGATATTTTTTAACTTCAGAGATTGAAAGTGAAAAACGTGTCAACTTCAGGGATGAAAAATGTAATTTACTCTTGTTTTTATATAAACAAATACATAATTGATTAAGAAAAGATGATGAAACCATTCAACCGGTAGAGTTATGTGATTCGACTTGCAAGATGGAGGTTCAATACCCGGCTACGACTTTTGTGAGATTTATCCTAAGAAGTCAATTTGCCGAACATAATTGAGACACTTGTGTCGACTATGTAATGACCCTTATCCTTGTATGGCTAGGTCGAGGCATGGAGTTGTCTGAAATGCGTCGTTCCATAAAAGTTAAATCACTAATAACGATTTGAGACTCCTGTGTGGTATTATCGTACTTTCTATAAATGTTTTAACAAAAAATGTGCTATCATGTACAAATCATTATCCAAAGAAGAATATGTGAAAATCATACCACGTTTGAGTTGCGGGTTTATGTAATTTCAAACGAACACGAATCATTTATTCGTGTTAAACATATGACTTTCCTTCTTAATTTTTTTGAAAAATCGTTCCATGGTGATGAGACTTCATTGTGGTAAAAGTCTCAAATAAGTCTTTTTGTTAGTAATTTTAAACAGATTGAACGGGTTTAAACAAGTTTAAAATATAAACATGAACTTAACCCACTCATGAAAGTATTGGTCAATAGTCATGTCGACCCTTTTCTTAGCTCATACTTTGTTTTTTTTTATAGAATAGAGCTCATACTTTGTTTAGTCCAGCTCTAACACGTAGATGGTGGTTTTATTTTATTTTACTTTTAACTATATGTCATTGATTGTCAATTTGTCATGTCTAATTGAGACTTGTTACTTTTGAAAAGATAATTGAACAAAAAGGGTTTAGACATCGCTAATCATTATGTTTTCGATTTTAATTTGTGGCTTTTGTATCTTCATTTTGTGAAATTGAAGGTGTAGATAGTAAAGAAAGATTAACTAAACTTTTTATATAGTATAATAATCAAACTTTAAAATTGCTGGAGAGATCAAATTCAGGATGCATAGAAAATTGTTAAGTTCAAATGTAGTCAAACAACAAAAAATAAACTTTATCTATTTGTTGATAAAATTGTTTGACATATATACTTTTTATTTAATTACTTTGAAGATAGTCGATAAAATTTGTACAATTCGATAAAGGAATAAAGGACCAGCATTATATATAGTGCATTCAACATGGGCTTAATAAAAAACATGTTCTGAGCATTTACGTAATCATTAGTTGACTTTGTAGACCCAATTGAAGCTTTGTATAAATAGAGACATATCAATATAGATCTCTAAAGCAATCAAATATATGTTTACTAACGTTCTATATATTGTTTTCCTTGGACAAGAACAAGCATTGCTTGCTAAACTTATAATTAAGAAGGTTACATATGAAAAAACATGGTACAAAACCATTATTACATACTATCTAAGATACATATTTGTAATTATATAGGTAAGTAATCTCTCACCCATTGCGCTACATAATAGATATGTTTGTTCTTGTTCATATGAGGTCCTTTTCGAAAAGACAGACTTATTAAAGAACAAGTTTATGATAGATACTAATGCTAATTGAATGTAAAGCTAACTTACGATTAGGTTAAGAGACCCAAATGGTTTTGGGGCAAATTAGGACCAATTATATTAATGGACTAAAAGGACCGTTCTTAATTATAAAAGGAGGAACAATTTGCCCACTACCAGCCCCTAACTTTCATACATTTGTATTTGTTGTTCAGTTTACATGTAGATAAAAAAAATTAAAAAATAATTTCATATTCACTTCATTTTGTTGTAGAATGCACGTAATGATTGTTATAAAAGGAGATGACTCTTACACACAATTTTTCACTCGTACTATGTATATCATTATTTATGAAACACATAGTACAACGAAATAAAAGGGAATTGCTATAAAACACGTACAATAATAATAATATTATAGAGCTAAGTTTCGTAAGAGAAAATCTTCAGCTACTATTGCATTGCAGATGTGTAAAACTGACAAAGCTTTTATTGCCTTGCCAGCATTACACGCCAACTCGGACAACTTTCAAGTACCTCCCCTACTTTGCAACTCCTATTATTTTTTTATATATTCTGTCTAATGTCTATTAGTACGTAATTAACACACTAGACTTATGCCCGCGCAATGCTGCGGAGGTGGTGGTGGGGGCGGTAGTGGGGACGATGATGGTGGTGAATGTTAAAGTAATTGATGTTAAAGGTGGTATTGTAGTTATTTTAAGTGTTGGGGGATCTATACTGTAAATTATTTCATTAAGGGTATTATAGGTATATTAGATGGAGATGTTTAAATTAGTGAATAAAGAAGAAGGGTATTTTTAGTTTTTCAAAGGCAGAAAGTTTAAGGGAAAAAAGGGTGATTTGTTTTATTAGATAGTATAGATGATCATTTTTAAGTATTTAAGTTATTTTGTTTTATTTATATATAAAGCGTTACTTGTTAGTAAAATATATACTTATTTTTCTATCATCATCGTTCACTTGTCGATAAATTTTTAAGCGTGCAAGTTGGAACGTTTGACGAACTCTCTTTTCCGGATCTTCTTTAGGACCCGTGGGGTCCCAGGTCCCCCGTTTTTTCACTCATTAATGGTAATTTATCGATATTTTGTTCGAAAACATGTATGGTTATTAAGCCGGCCCCGTCGATATAATCTTCTAGATCCGCCATTACCTGTAACAACAGTGGTGCTTTTGTGATCGAAATACTTTACATTAGATTTTGGACTTAGCCATGATCCATGACAGTACTAAAAGCAATGGTCTTTGATCTTTTTGTTCCTTGGAAGCATGTAAGATTTATGCTTCTGGAATCTCAAATCATCTCTTTTTCTATATATATATACAGATGTTTTCACTTTACTTTAAGGGATTTAATCAACCATACTATACCATGTGTGATGTAACTTTAACTTTTTGCACACTATAATTCGTTGTTGGTTCATATATGGGTTTACATAAAAGGCGTCGTTTAGTGTGAATGTTACCAATGAATAGATTTGAAGGAAAAGTAGAAGAGAAAACGATATGATAATCTTGTAATTTAATTTTTTTTAAAAAGGTAAAGAGAATGTGAATAAAGGTGGCAAATTTAAGTAACAAATAAAAATATACAAGTTTACAACCTGTTAATACAAGTTACACTAGGTTGCGTTGACGAATTGACACTATTGTGTCCACTATAATTGATGTTATGTATAATAAGAAAAACCATACTACTAAAAGAGAATAACACTATTACAGAATATAAAATAATACAATTTAAGAGGCTGTAAACACTAAACTCACCTTTTGACTAACTCATTCGACGGGTTGAACTTTTTTTTTTTTTTTTTTACATTTTACTTAACCCCTATTTAATCCAAATCAGCACTATGTATACACTAAACTCAACTTTTGACTGACTCATCCTGGTTCCTGTTTATAATCTACAAGTCTACATATTATCAACCACAACTACAATGAGCTTGTCTTACACAGTGATGGATCCGTGAAGTAGGCAGTGATAGCCTTCAAATTGCCATTTAGAAAGTTTTTCTCAACCTGAAACCAGATAAGGTCATAATTGGTATAGATTCGATCATGTTTGATATCTCATATAAATGCATTTGAATTTAATTAACAAACTCGCAAGATATTTAGGAAGCTTTATAAACATTAGAACAAAGAAAAGCTAGTAAAGTCGTACCTCAAGTGTCCATGGTGGATCAGCAGATATACACAATTCGGCTAGTTGGTCAATGTCAACATTTCTTGGAAGAAACATTACGATTCTTGGAGCGATTCTTTTTGCCACATTAAAAAGAAATTGCCTGCATGCAGCGCACACAAAAACCCCAAATGTATAAACATGGTTAAACTAAATAGCTGGGAACAATAGTCATTTAGGTCAAGAGAAACAAACCCGTCATGAGGCTTGAGCATAGTATTGATGTCAAAGTGTCTTGCTTTAGCATAATCTGGTCCTCCCCAAGGAGGAGACAAGAACACGGTATCTGCCTGCAAAAAATATAAATATTAAAGTAAAAAATATGCAAAAGCCGTTTTATAACCTGGGAAATCAATATTGAAAGAATGGAATATCTAATCTTGAACTGTGATACCTTCAAGTTTTGTGCCAGTATGAAACAGTCACCTACGATAAATTCAATAAGATCTTGGACTCCATAAATGGCTGCATTATGTTGTGCATACTCTATCTTTTTTGGATCAATATCAATTGCAATGACATGGGTGCTTCTGTGATGAATATTAAAAAAAAAGTTGAGTGCATGAGCAGAATATATCTTAAACCTAGGGAGGGATTATAAAGCTTTTAACACAACTGAAATATGATAAAAGGGGGTGACAACTCCTGCTTACTTTGATGCAAATCGGATGGCATTTCCACCAACTCCAGTGAAGCAGTCAACAATGATGCCACTACCACAACGAAGAGCGTGATGCTTTGCTATGCACTCAGGAGTGGCTGAAAACCAACCTTCTTGGTCCATTTTAATACCACCGTCGTATTCAGAGAAAAGTAAGTATCTTTGACACCAATACTTGCTAATAATTGGAGAAATATTTTCCGTTAATACCTCAAATTCAAGCTCTGTGAAAAAAAAAAAGATGTTGATCAAGAGATGGAACTATTACACAGATTGAGAAAACACTTGTATCACTAAAAAACCTTTATTGTCAGCAGATAATCTTCCACGTCGCCTTGTTCGTTTCACTTTCTTTTTCCTTTTAGCAGGGACAGCATCAAGCTCAGTATCCAACTTCCCTGCTGAATATTCCAGATTTCCATCATACTCTTTATCAGTCCCAGGTCTATTGCATGCATCATCAGATAGAGTAATTGCTGCCCTAAAATCAGAGAGGTCAGAAAATTAGAGTGTTACCTCAAAAAACAATATCTATCACTCGGAGTGAAGTGATCTAGACTACAAACACATATGCAAAACCATCTAAGTTTTGATGAATGGGTGACGATATAAAAAAATACATTAGTGACTATCAGTAAAATATATGTTAAAGGTTATAGTCAGTATGAATACCTGCTTGATGGATGCAGTGTATCAGGTAATTCAAATAAAGAGCTGTGCTCGGTGCTTTTATTTACCTCAAGGGTTACATTTAGATGGACGTCAAAGCAGGTTACAACTGATGAAGTACTAACTTTGTCAAAACCTACTGGGATAATGCCAGAACTCAATTTATCAGATAACACATCACCATGTTGCAAAAAACCCAAATTTTCCTCTATGGTATCATCTTTACTAGCAGTAACACTATCATCCATTTCAGAAGAATTAAGAACCGTCTCTTTTGAACCATTTTCACAAACAGAAGGCAAGCATTCCATGCCAGGAGGCGGTTCCCAAGTTGACTCCTGCGTTCTACAATTGTAATAGTAGTTTCTCTCATAAAACTCATCCCAGTAAATCATCCAATCTCCAAATTCATCATTGCTTACACTATGAATTATATCACAATTATCAGGTAAAGAAGAAATTACATCAGATTCCTGAGGCTTCTCAATATTTACAATACTACAGATCGCAACTTCACATTCGTTAACTCTAACTGAATCAGAAACTTCTTCTGTGGTTTCTTCATTGGTATTCAAAACTTTCTTGTGGGCATCCTTTTTCTTTCCTTTGACCTTTCCATGCCGCTTCTGGAAAGCCAAATTGTGTATCATTGCATATGCAAGAAAACAGTTCAGCATGTTAACAAGAAAGAATGATGAAATTTACAAGGATTCACATCCATGTGTTCCCTTTTAAACATCAGTTAATAATTAACCTCATAGCTTGTTAAGGAGCAAACTAAAACAAATAATGAAAAAAATTGCCATAATAGACAAATCAGCAAGTGTGTCAGGTACCATCACATTAAAGTTTCAAAATTCAAGTAACATTTTTCACCTTTCCAGTTTCAATATGGTTATGAATGCCTCCCAGTTAAGGAGATTTGATTGCAATGTCTTCTAGATAGTCCAAAAACAGACCATTCCAAAAACGCATGATATGAATGTTGAGTCTACAAAACCAAAAAACATGCAGAAAAGATATGCTCACCTCCTTGTTTGTGCAGAAGGAAAGAGGAAGACCCAGTTCATTCATATGCCTAGATAATTCAGTATCGACAGTTGACGAGCTGCTTTCTGAGACAGCAAAAGCAACAATCATCGTATCCCATTTTGTAAAAAAATAATGTACATCAAACCCCTGAACATGGTATTACAAAGAAGACCCCGCTTAAGATTTATTGTTCACTATGAAATCACGGGAGGTGACAGATGCACATACCTGTCCTGCTTAAGCATATGCCTTCATCCTTAACTGATTTCTGCATCATAAATTGTAACCTTAGATTCTAGCACGAACACAAAGTCAATAAAGTTTCTAAAATATCACACCATAATGCAAACATGTAGCCAACCACTTCAACTTAAGCTTAAAATTAACAAAATGTATGTAGCAAAATACTTTTAGTATCAACTAAATTATAAGCACGCATTTTAATACACCTAAATGCAGAAGTGCATATAATAAGCAAGTTGAAAGTAAATTAATGTAATATTTGCTCAATCCACGAGTGATAGTGGTACTACTCCCTCGATTCTAGAAAAAAAAATATGCTTTGACTTGAAAAGTCAAAACATATCTTGCTGTGGTCATCTTTATTGACTGTTATCTTTATTCTCCAGATGCTTGCCTGTTGCATGATTACATATTTGTAATTATAGGTGGCACTGCTTTATAGTGCTATTGCAAACTTTTTAAAGATCAATAGCTATTACATAACAAAAAGGATTTTGGCACTTTATTGTTATGTTGCTGCAGATGATTCGGGGTTTAGTGGCACTTAGTTTTATGTTACAGTAACTGTAAATATCTTGTAGCACATACTTTGTGCAATGAGATACATGTCATAACTAGGCCTGAACTAATTTTGGCCGGCAGACAATGTGCACCATGATATCATATCTTGTTAGTTATTTTGTCCACCGTACTGCATTGTATTTCTGAATCGACTTAAACCTAAGCCAAATGACCACCACTTCCAAATGAAAGTGCAATTATATCTCAACAATGTTTTCCATTGTCCAAGAAAGAAATATCTAACAAAACAGCACAGAAGTCTAGATGTCAAAACTAAATAGCACGTATAAGTACCTACCACCATATGAACCACAACTTCCTCCAATGTAATAAACCTCCTGGTAGCTTTGGAAGGCACGTCTTATATAACAAATAATAGGATCCAGATATGCAACCATTATGTTTAACCAAATTATTTATCTTATTTTCACTATTAGCATGGACCAAATCAGGTCAATTGTGACAAATAATTATTATATAAAAAATAGCTGTATGAAGAAGGAAAAAGCTGTATGAAGAAGAAATAGCTGTATGAAGTAGGAAAGTTAAAGTGATTCTATGGTTTCCATTAGGAAAGATGTTTTGTACGATAAAAGAGTTATCAAGAATCCAACATAGATTAAAGAGTAAAGATTGAATAACTACATCAAGGTATTTGCAAAAAGATGAAAGATAGGTAGATGATACACCCTTTATATTCATGAATATTGAACTTTTTCAGGTGTCTCCCTTGAAGGTTAATAAAAAAGGAGCATAAGGAAACTTGAGTATGATCCAATCCATCATTTTGTGGTTCAACCGGTACACAATCTGTGGAAGATGAGATACCTTTATCCTCTACAGCCACTATACTTTATGTGCAACAAACCTATTCTTATTTCTATTAGACCCCTAACTTTGGAAAAGTCGGCATTTCTCCAATCATATTCTAAGCCTCGTCTGTTAGGAGGAGCCATTCGATACAACTTGTAAAATGCCTACATATCAATAATATGTTCTAAAATGAACAAATGTGACAAACTTAATCGAGTTTAAGTAATGTTCATGTCGATATTAAATCTACATGTTCTCGAATTGATTTTGATTATTTTAGAATATTCTATTAACATGTAAGCATCACTAAAAGATATTGCGAAACTTAAAGCAAGAGAAAATAGGATACGTTAAATACATAGGAAGGATATCGGTTGGAAAAGATAGTGGTGCCTTGTCTTCCACTAATTAATAAACTTTCAAAAATCAATAAAGGGTAGATTGAATCGGTATACAAGATGACTTAAACACCCTTATACAACTTAAAAAGGTCTTATACACCTCTTTAGATAGCCCATCATGCATATCTTCACATTTTAGTATCTTTTTGCTAACACTTAAAGTCTTCAACATAGTAATGGTTTCATTTCCCTCAAATCTATTTCAATTCTTTATTTTTAAACATTCTTCTATGGATTGAACCAACTCTACTAATAGCACATTATTTATCAGAACTTCAATAGAACCTATAACAAAAGAGTTTACATAGGTCATATGCAATCTAACAAAGATGCTATGAGCCAAATGAGAACACAATGAACTATGTTTCTATGTTACAAGTCTAACAAGGTATAAAACCTAATAGACACGAGTTCAACCCAAGAAAATGATCGCACATTTAACCAAATAATCATAGGTACTTTGATAGTAGTCAAGTAATTAAACACAAAGATCCACGAACCATGAGGTCGGGATATTGGCTTAATAATGGCCGACATAACATGTAGTCATGTAAAATCATAGCATTGCACCTATTACTAAAATGCTAGAATAATTCAAATGATTAATATTACATGTTTGACATGATACGCGGCCATCATGTGATTACATCAGATGAGGCAAGTTATATAACACCGATTACTAGGGCGTTGATGAGATAAACTTGACCGATAACTCCTCAAGTAACTAAGAGGAACCATAACCCGAAATTATTTATATATTAAAAAAAAACTAAAAGTTTTGCTTCTTGACTAGTGTCATTATCCCTATATTTGGTGTTCAAAACAGAATTATATATAACTTAAACTATAAATTCGAAAAAAATAAATTATAATATGTGAAATGGTAAAAGAAAACAACTTACAGAGCAGTCAAAAGAAGTAGACCTATATGGCATTCCTGTATATATATCAACCCTGTAACAAAAATCATAACAACAATTAGGCATCACTGTATTTATTTATAATAATTATTAGTTTGTATATATTACAAAGAAAAAATGGATACCAAAAGTGGACTTGAGTAAGGTTAAAGAGGGGGCCAAGTGCTTTAATTGCAGGACAGTCTTCAAGTTCGTCTTCCATGATAACCTCCGGAATTTATATAAAGCTAATGATCACGACGACGGTCGAACGGTGGTTTGACGGCGACCGGCGATTCGAACTTCTTTTCTTTGTGTGATACTTCCAGCGTTACTTTTTAACCCGCCTAGGTTTTTATCATTGTTATCTTCGGTTAACTTTGGATGTTAATAATTCATTAATTAAAAATTAGAGTTAAATGCGAGAATGGTCCCTGTGTTTTGTCACTTTTTGCAACGGCAGTCCCTCCTATGTTTTTTTAGCAACGACGAATCGACGATCCCTAAAGACGTGTAATTAAAAATATATATAATGGATGGGGTTGTGTGAAAAGTCAATAATACCCCTCACATGAGAAGCATGTGAGGCATTTAACGCTTTAAATTAAACGGATTTGTTAAAGTGGACCATGGTTGCAACTGACACACATCTTTAGGGATCATCGTTGCTAAAAAAACATAAGAGGGACTGCCGTTGCAAACCACAGGGACCATTCTTGCATTTAACTCTAAATATAAAATAAAAAATATTATAAATTTAAATCTAAAAATAGAAGGAAAAAAAAAAGACAAAC
Source organism: Erigeron breviscapus (assembly GCA_034093135.1). Taxonomy (NCBI): domain Eukaryota; kingdom Viridiplantae; phylum Streptophyta; class Magnoliopsida; order Asterales; family Asteraceae; genus Erigeron; species Erigeron breviscapus. The sequence continues at coordinate 101,859,860 of CM067172.1, read as the reverse complement.
TAGTATTTTAAATGTAAATAAAATCAAAATATAGTAATGTAATTTTGAAACAACATATATTTTACTTCACTTTTTAAAATAATACTTTGTAGGTAAAATATTTTTTAAGATATATTATAAATGATAAAAAAAAAATTATTTCATTCTTTGTGTGAAGCCTAATCCATTTGTGACATGTAATGTAGTGTTTATGTCATTATAAATAGATGTCAGTGTTACGTTTCAGTTTGACGAGTTTGGTTATTAATTTAGCCACCATTTAGGGATCGTATAAGATATATGATGTGTCATTGTTCTGCCACTATGTAATTTTAGATTATAGTTGTCTCTATGTTTGTGATACCAAAACATATAAATGTAGTCCTACAGATATCTCATTGTAATCATATGACATAAATAATACAAGAATTATTGTTTACCTTCTATTCATGTTTGTTTACACATGTGTGATTTACTACATCATAGTCAATAGATTCGTGTAGATTCCGCACACATGATTTAATAGAGATCTCATTTTTACAAGGCGCCAGGTAGTCCGACCAAATAAAGGGTAACCGGACCAGACTTTCCGCGGCGATATCGCCGCGGAAAGAGGGGGGCCCGCTAAATTTCTGTCAGAGTAACCATTAATGACATGGGGGCCCGCACTTTCCGCGGCGATATCGCCGCGGAAAGTTTTGTCTTATTCGACTTTCCGCGGCGATATCGCCGCGGAAAGTTTCTGGTCGGCTTACCCCTTATTCCATGGTCGGGGCACGCGGGGCGTTTACAACCGCCCCCAACATAATATTTTTAACAAAAAAAGATACTTCAAGAAACACGAACACGAACTTCCTGTTCCAGAACACGTGGCTGGTATTGATGAATCTGCCTTTTATTATTCCGATCGGTTATATGTTATAAAAAAATCAATCTTTCTAAACTCTTCTTACTTTGTAGGATTTTCACCATTATCTGATCGATTTCTCGTTGAAATACGAGCACTAATCAAGTTTTTTTTTATATTTATTTTAAAGTTATGTACTGTACTTTCTTGCTCACAAGGTTTTTATTAGCAGTCCAATCAGTTTTGATTATTGGGCATTGCATATATATTTTATTCTTGGTTTTTATTAGCAATCCAATCAGTATGGTTGTTTTTGTTATCGTTTAGTTATGTACTGTACTTTCTTGCTCACAAGGTTTTTATTAGCAGTCCAATCAGTTTTGATTATTGGGCATTGCATATATATTTTATTCTTGGTTTTTATTAGCAATCCAAACAGTATGGTTTGATTATTGGGCATTGCATATATATTTTATTCTTGGTTTTTATTAGCAGTCCAATCAGTTTTGATTATTGGGCATTGCATATATATTTTATTCTTGGTTTTTATTAGCAGTCCAATCAGTTTTGATTATTGGGCATTGTATATATATATAATATATATCTAACAGTTAACAACCATATAATCCAAAACTTTTATGAAAACAAATAACACAGCAAAATCTACAAGAAGTTATTTAATTATATTGTTAAGAAATATGTTACAACAGCAAATTTTGACACGATATTGATAGATGAACAAGTTAAACGTTTTCATCAATATTCCAGTATCACATTATGTTATTTTGATTTTCATTATATTATTATATTTGAATTTATTTCTTTCATACTTTTAATTACATTCTTTAATTTGAATTCATTGGTTGTTATTACAATTTTTTGGATTATATATATTTAATTTATTTTTAATATGTCATAAACAATCTGTGTATTTGACACGAACCTAAATCTAGTAAGATTTTTAATTAGAAGATTTGAAACCCTAGGGGAAAAAAAACGTCGGCAAATATGACCGCGTAAAAGTAACGACCCAGTTTGCGTACAAAATCTATGCGTATAAATACAACGATACAATCACCGCCTTTTTGAGGGAAATTTTTGATTTATAAACCGCCCCCAACATAATATTTTTAACAAAAAAAGATACTTCAAGAAACACGAACACGAACTTCCTGTTCCAGAACACGTGGCTGGTATTGATGAATCTGCCTTTTATTATTCCGATCGGTTATATGTTATAAAAAAATCAATCTTTCTAAACTCTTCTTACTTTGTAGGATTTTCACCATTATCTGATCGATTTCTCGTTGAAATACGAGCACTAATCAAGTTTTTTTTTATATTTATTTTAAAGTTATGTACTGTACTTTCTTGCTCACAAGGTTTTTATTAGCAGTCCAATCAGTTTTGATTATTGGGCATTGCATATATATTTTATTCTTGGTTTTTATTAGCAATCCAATCAGTATGGTTGTTTTTGTTATCGTTTAGTTTCATGTTTTTTTGTTATATTCAGTTCGGTCTTAGAAGCGATATTGTGTTCTTCAAGTTTTTTTTTATATTTATTTTAAAGTTATGTACTGTACTTTCTTGCTCACAAGGTTTTTATTAGCAGTCCAATCAGTTTTGGATTTTTTTTTATGGAAAGCCGTATGGTTCAACACTTTCATATCGACTAACAAGTAACACCTGACTTGGGATGATACATATCAAATGAGTAGTAGTATAGAAATAGACAATGTCTAATAGTTGAGGGTTCAAAGTGTAACATTGGTAGAATAGTCGGTTAGTCTATTGTATATATACACATATACAGATCAATAAGCAGTTATGATTGATAATGAAATGATTCTTCCTCTCCTTCTCTGATTTCTCTCTAATTCTGCTGTAATACGATTTCTATCGTATCAAATGGTATCAGAGCCGTCGATTCTCCGACGTGCTTCCGATTCCGTCTCCGATTAGGGTTCCGATCAATTTTAGGTAGCTTATTGATTCTCTTTCTTCTTAAAATCAATAGCAACTGGAACTTGTTCGCCTTCTTCTTCGCGAGGTTATCTCCGGTGAACTTTTCTTCTCCGGTGAACTATCCGATTAAAAAAAAAAGAATTTGTTTTTTCCGATCATTAGCAACTGTTCAAGATTAGGGCATCAAACAGAGTTCTGCAACAGAAAACAATTCAAGAACAATGACAGATTCAAGAATAATGGCAGAAGAGATATTGTCAATTAGACAAACAGGTAACATTTCTGATTACTGCAGTATTTTTCAAGATTGGTTCAAACGAGTTCAGATTCCTGAGGGATTTAGTGATTTCTATGGTGTCTATCTCTTTATTTGTGGTTTAGAACCGAAAATTTGGGATGTGTTCGCCTCATGGCATCAATATAGTTGCAATACAGTTGACGATGTCATTTCTTTAGCCTTAAAAATAGATGCTAATGGTTTACGAGATTCATTTTCTCCATTTGATCCTGAATCTTCATTTTACAAAAAAAAATTGGAATGGGATACTACAATTAGTCTTGACGAGTTGATGAAGGACAATGAGTTTTTTAGGAATGGGGAGATTCAAGAAAAGATCATAGATGAAGTGATTGATGATAAAGATTTGGAAATTAAAAGTGAACAAAGGGTGGTTGTTAAAGATGCATTAGATACATATGGAAATATAGACAGTGCATATAAGGTGTTTGATGAAATATCTGACCAGATTAGGCATGAAATTGAGGTTCAGTTTAGTGATGTTTATCTCTGTAGGACCATTTTAAGTGAAATACCTGAGCAAAACATTGTGATTCAAGAGATTAATGATGACCGCTCTTCTTCATTATGCTATGGTATTACTACTTCAGTAGGTTTTGTGAATGGAGAAGAAGTTAATTCTGAGAATGAGACTAGTGTATATAAGATGTTTGATGAAATGTCTCACCAAATTAGGGATGAAAATAAGGGTCAATTAAGTGTCAAATCTGACTGTGGAAGTACTATAAGTGAAATACATGAACAAATTGTGAATGGAAATGTGATTGTTGTATTGGATGATAGTAGTAATCTTGTTCTTAAGCATAATGGAGGTTTAAGTCAAGATGTGTTTGTGAATAGAATATGCTTTGCTTGTGATTTTTGGGAACAAAAATCTTTTAAGAAAGGAGTATTAGGTACTACTCTAGTCATTGAAACTTTTGGTTGGAAACCGGGTTGGGTTATTTGTGTAAGGTATGCTAGCGAGATATACACTATTTCCTTGTCGAAGACTGCTACGAAGAGTGGTGTTAAGAAGGCAGTGGGTTCTGATAAGAGTTGTGGAGGTTTGTTTCGTATTCCTGATTTAAATCAACAGATAGGGATGAACCATGTGCATAAGGATTCATATAGGCGGGTTGCTGCTAATAAATCGAGTGGGGACAGCATTTTAGGGTGGAATGGTTACATGAAAACATATGTGAGATGGAAAGAAGTAGAGGTGGTCAAGAGTGAAGGGGACTGCTACAGGGGTAAATGTGATGCATTGAAAGAAGTAGATGTGGTTAAGAGTGAGAGGGACAGTTTGATCGAAACTATTTTGGGGTCTACAATGGCAGTTGATGGTTTAATATATGGATGTAATACAAAGATAGCAAAGTTAACTGATTTGGCCATAGCAGAATTTATTGCTAGCTATTTGCTGACCCAAGGGGCTGTTGTTTTGATTACTAACAAGTTATTACAGGGGGTGATAAGAAAGAAATCAGGTTTATGTTTAAAATTATCTGAAAATGGGCAGTTTGGTGTTGGTTTATATTGCATTTATCGGGTTGCTGCAAAAGTCATTATGACTACGAAAAACAATGATGATGAGCAATACATTTGGGAGTCTCAACCTGATGCGTTTTTATTCACTCGGGTCACTGAAGGTGAACAGTTTGGGAAAGGAACCAAGATCAGTTTGTGCCTCAAAGAAGATCAGATGGGGTGTCTTAATGAAGCTTGTCAAGTGTTAAAATCCATGCCTGAAAAGGATGTCGTGTCAGGGAGTGTACTCATATCTGAACAAACACAATTTTTTGGTTGCTGGCATCAAATTCAGAATAAGTTGTTTGCTGAGTGCTATATAAGGAGGGCATACATATCATGTACTGGCAGCGTAATAAGGAGTCAGGCAGTCCTTTGGATAGTTTTTGATCAGGATGATGACAATCAAAAGGTTCGGGATATCATGGATGAAACACTACTTGAGTACACTTGGATTGAGCTGCTTGATAGTACGAAATCAGTAACACCTGCAGAATGGGATGAGATGATAATTGGTACCAAGGAAAGCGAGCATCGTTCATGGTTGTGGGAGGAAACGCATAAAAATATGATATTTACAGAAGTGGAAGTTGGAGACAAACTTTTTGAGTTTTCTGACTTGCGAGTTGCAAAAGAAACCAAATTTAGACCGGTGTATACAGCTTATACATTTGGTCCTGCTAGTTGCTTTGATGAGACAATGACATTTCGATGTAAGGCTCCTGATGTCTTTTTGGGTGCAAATCAGTATTCAACAGCCATTGACACGTGGTATGTTGGGTGTATTTTTGGGTGCGGGTATGTTTCAAATGAGACACTTCGAGACTGGATTTCTGGTACTGAAAGCATAAGATCATTACCATGGAGTCAAAGAATGGCAACTGCCGTTGGCATGGGGAAGGGCATCCAATTTCTTCAAATCAGTATTATACCCCGTCTCATCTCAAGCAACATGATGATTACTTGCGTTTTGTTGGATCAGAATTTTGTTTCTAAGCTTAGCTGCTACGATCTACCAAGGTTGGGTCATTACCTCCAACAGGATGGTGTTCCAAGTTATCTCAACAACTTATATGAGCATAATTGTGCACGATTTAACTTGGAGAAAGCTATCAGCTTAGACCATGCTGGGTTCTATAATGGTCAGTTTAGTCCATTGGGAAACCACTCGTTGATGATCGAAGTCCTTTTGGGTGCAATCCATTACTCAACAATCATGGCAATGTGGTCTTTAGGCTGCATATGTGATGAAGTAGTCACAAGAACAGCCATACTTGCTGGAGAGCTTCTACATTTGCAGTCCATTTTCAGTTTACTCTCCATAAAGAAATCTGGCCAGAAAGGTATAATGCTCTATATCAGTCCGTTGCAGGAGGTTTATACAGGAGGTTTGTACATTTGCAATGAGGGTGATCACTGGTTAAGTCCCTGATTCTCATGTTTGCTTGTATGCATACCATTGTTTGAGGACAAACAATCCTTAAGGGGGGAGTATTGATACATATCAAATGAGTAGTAGTATAGAAATAGACAATGTCTAATAGTTGAGGGTTCAAAGTGTAACATTGGTAGAATAGTCGGTTAGTCTATTGTATATATACACATATACAGATCAATAAGCAGTTATGATTGATAATGAAATGATTCTTCCTCTCCTTCTCTGATTTCTCTCTAATTCTGCTGTAATACGATTTCTATCGTATCAATCCCCTTACTAGGATACCTCAATACCCGCTTCAATCTGTTTTGTCCCTCGAGATTCATCGGGTGTATGTAGGTTTTTAGGTAATGGGGATTTCTTTCTCTTCATGTCCATGGTTGGTGCTTGTTTGGACGTGTGGGTATTGATATTCAATCATCTGCGATGGCTTCTTTGTTCTCTTTTGTTGTTTGCCACCTCACCTTTGATGAGATGCAATCTCTTTACTGGAACACCTCAACACCGGTTTCAATCTGTTTTGTCTTGAGGTTCACCGGGTGTTTTAAGTTGGTTGCCGATGTAGCAGGATTGTATCCTTGATATGTCCCAGTGGTGGTTGCTTGCTTGGAGGTATGTGTGATAATATTCAATCATCTGCACATGGCTGCTTTACTCTTTTTTGGTTTTTTCTTCTGTTTTAAATTTGGTTTCCGAAAGCCATCTCGTTCAATGCTTTCATATTGTCCTACAAGTATTGCCTGACATGAAATCCCCTTACTAGAACACCTCAACACCCGCCTGTTTTGTCCATTGAGGTTTACCAGGTGTGTGTTGGTTTTTTAGGTAATGGGGATTTCTTTCTCTTCATGTCCATGGTTGGTGCTTGTTTGGACGTGTGGGTATTGATATTCAATCATCTGCGATGGCTTCTTTGTTCTCTTATGTTGTTTGCCATCCCCATACTATCTTACCTTTGATGAGATGCAATCTCGTTACTGAAACACCTCAACACTTGTCTTAACCTGTTTTGTCCTTTGAGGTTCACCGGGTGTATTAAGTAGGATGACACCGCCTTTTATCATGACTTGTCTTCTTTTACTTGAACACCTCAATTCCCATTGTAACCTGTTTTGTCCATCAAGCTGAATGCTTTTTCGATATAGGTCTTTCCTTTGTGACTTACATGGCCTCACTTTGGGCTACTGGAGTTGTGGGTGATGTTATTTATTATCTAATAATCTGCAGCTTGATATTTTGTTAGTTTTTGGCACTTTATTGGTTACGCGATTTAATTTTGTTTTTTTTTATAAATTGACCCATATTCATTGCAGCAAAATTGAAGTGTGTTTGAACATTTTTGGAATAATTACTTGAAAAATCTTTGTACTTAATTAAACCTTTTGTGTGTGTTCATTTTAGGCTATATGAACTGTTACATTACACTTGAAGTGTTTGCTGTTCGTAGTATTTGAGTATTGTTGGTTGACAGATATACTGCATATCTTATTTCTTACTGGTTTCTCACTTGTTTATCATGTTTATAGTTGCTCCCCCTATTGTATGTGTAATATAATTATGCAAATTGGCACATATTGACTAATTTTTGGTGTGTTGTTTCTGGTGTGAATTCGTGAGCGGTGATTATACTGAAATTCCCCGCTAACAAGCCACATACCAACATTTGGTGAACGTTGCAGGGTTATATATGATTTTGTTGATTTTCAGATGATGACCTTTGAAAATTCATTTCAATCTTGAACTTAAAACATTTTTATTAAAAGTTAAACTGTATCTTCTTTCCATCTCGCATGAAATTTGAACCTGGGGATACTTTAAACTTCTTTTTGCACAGCAAAGACATACATACTGATTGCCACCTTTAGTATACTTATGTCAAGTACGAGACTTGAACCCATAACATTTTTGGTCATCGGGACATTTTGCTACTGACAGGTCAATTGGCCAAAGACCCTGTATTTTATGAACATTGGTTTGCTTTTATAATAATCGTCTCTTGAAGTTTGAACGTACCAAACATCTTTCCTTTTTTTTTATTGTGCTTTTGCAACTTAAACTCTGGAAGCTTATACGAGTAATAAGTTGAACCCCTCATGGATTTTGACCATCGTGAAATACTAATTCGAGTTTCCTTTTTTATTCAGATTAAAGTTACTTTTTTGGTTGCAGTGTTTGATTAGCAGTCAAATTACAAGGGTTTGTAGGGGCATCTTATAAATGCTTTTAATTTCTTAGAATTCTTGAATTATGAAATCTTTGAATTTGGGTGTAGGGTATAGTATGTAAGGTCTCACCAGGCGGATTCAAGAATTGGGGTCGTCACTTTATCGCTCTTTCATTACCATGGTATCCTTTTTCTTTTTTGGGGGAGTTTCTCTCTCTTCTCTCTCTCTCTCTAACCTCTCCCTCTCCCTAACGGTAACAAATTTCTAGATCTAAGATCTGAATTTGTGAACCGAAGAGTGGGATTGAGATTGAGATTGAGATTGAGAGTTTGAGATCGAGATTGAGATTGAGAGTTTGAGATTGAGATTGAGATTGAGATTGAGAGTTTGAGATTGAGATTGATATTGAGATTGAGATTGAGATTGAGATTGAGATTGAGATTGAGAGTTTGAGATCGAGATTAGACTAGACTGAGATTGAGATTGAGATTGAGGTTGAGATTGAGATTAAGATTTTGTTGAGATTGAGATTGAGATTGAGATTGAGATTGAGATTGAGATTGAGATTGAGATTGAGATTGAGACCGAGACCGAGACCGAGATTGAGACTGAGATTGAGATTGAGATTGAGACTGAGACTGAGACTGAGACTGAGACTGAGACTGAGATTGAGATTGAGATTGAGATTGAGATTGAGGTTGAGATTGAGATTAAGATTGAGAGTTTGAGATTGAGATGAGATGAGATGAGATGAGACTGAGTGAGATTGAGATTGAGATTGAGATTGAGATTGAGATTGAGACTGAGATTGAGATTGAGATTGAGATTGAGATTGAGACTGAGATTGAGACTGAGATTGAGATTGAGATTGAGATTGAGATTGAGACTGAGATTGAGACTGAGATTGAGATTGAGATTGAGATTGAGATTGAGACTGAGATTGAGACTGAGATTGAGATTGAGATTGAGATTGAGATTGAGATTGAGACTGAGATTGAGATTGAGATTGAGATTGAGATTGAGATTGAGACTGAGACTGAGACTGAGATTGAGATTGAGATTGAGATTGAGACTGAGATTGAGACTGAGATTGAGATTGAGATTGAGTTGAGATTGAGATTGAGACTTGAGTGAGACTGAGATTGAGATTGAGATTGAGATTGAGACTGAGATTGAGACTGAGATTGAGATTGAGATTGAGATTGAGTTGAGATTGAGACTGAGACTGAGACTGAGATTGAGATTGAGATTGAGATTGAGATTGAGATTGAGATTGAGATTGAGATTGAGATTGAGACTTGAGTGAGACTGAGACTGAGACTGAGACTGAGATTGAGATTGAGATTGAGATTGAGATTGAGATTGAGGTTGAGATTGAGATTAAGATTTTGTTGAGATTGAGATTGAGACTGAGACTGAGACTGAGACTGAGACTGAGACTGAGACTGAGATTGAGATTGAGATTGAGGTTGAGATTGAGATTAAGATTTTGTTGAGATTGAGATTGAGACTGAGACTGAGACTGAGACTGAGACTGAGACTGAGACTGAGATTGAGATTGAGATTGAGGTTGAGATTGAGATTAAGATTTTGTTGAGATTGAGATTGAGACTGAGACTGAGACTGAGACTGAGACTGAGACTGAGACTGAGATTGAGATTGAGATTGAGGTTGAGATTGAGATTAAGATTTTGTTGAGATTGAGATTGAGACTGAGACTGAGACTGAGACTGAGACTGAGACTGAGACTGAGATTGAGATTGAGATGGTATCCTTTTTCTTTTTTGGGTGAACTCTTATTTATTTGGATAAGCAATTAAAGAAAAAACACTTGTTCTTCGTTAAGGGCATGCTGCAGATTTAGATGAATTTAGTAGTTCTGCTGGTGATTTTTTATTTATTTATTGTAATCCAGCACATGTCCATGTTAATCAGTGATAAAGAAAAGGTTTTTATTTTTATTTCTTTCATGCTCAGGGAAACACAAATCGTCCCATATTTATACACAAATTAACCCTAATTAGGTCAAATGACCGACACTAATTACATGGGCTTCCAACTCTAACATGATGGGCTTGGGCCCTACGATACATACTGAGGCCATTGTAAACTCGGGATATGATGACGAAGATTCTGATCCCTCATATTCTAACACTCCCCCTCAAGTTGGATATCGGGATTTCCGAAATTCAACTTGCTTAGACATTTATGAAACATAGAGGTTCCTACTGCTTTAGTTAGAATATCAGCCAGCTGGTCTTCAGACTTTACAAACGGTAACTTGATAATTCCATTTTCCAATTTTTCTTTTATGAAGTGACGATCAACCTCCACATGCTTGGTTCTATCATGTTGAACTGGATTTTCTGAGATCTGGATAGCAGCTTCATTATCACTCATAATTCGAATACTTTCTTTAGGTGCAAAACCTATTTCAGACACCAGCTTCTTCAACCACAAAGCTTCTGCAAGTCCTCTAGCTATACCTCTAAACTCAGCTTCAGCACTAGACAAGGAGACAACTTTCTGTTTTTTACTTTTCCATGTAACCAAGTTACCACCTACCAATGAGAAATATCCTGAAGTGGACCTTCGATTACCTTTATCTCCTGCCCAATCTGCGTCTGTATACAACTGAATCTTGAGGTGACCATTAGCCTTAAATAACACCCCATGATCTGAAGTCCCTTTGAGATACCTAATGATTCGCAGAACTGCATCCATATGATCTTCCTGAGGTTGATGCATAAACTGACTGACTACTCCAACAGCATATGCAATGTCTGGACGAGTGTGAGCCAAATAGATAAGTTTCCCCACCAACCTTTGATATCTTCCTTTATCAGTGGCTTTGGCATCTGTCTTCACAAACAACTTCTGATTTATGACCATGGGTGTATCTGCTGGCTTACAATCAATCATTCCTGTTTCTGCCAGAAGATCTAATATATATTTCTTCTGACAAATAAAAATTCCACCTTTAGATCTTGAAACTTCTATTCCCAGGAAATACTTCAAATCTCCCAGATCTTTCATTTCAAATTCTGCAAACAAAGCTGATTTTAGTTGATTAATCTCTTTTTCATCATTTCCTGTTATAATCATGTCATCAACATAAATTATCAGACATGTCACAAGATTCCCTCTATGACGAAGAAACAACGTGTGATCTGAGTTGCTTTGTTGATATCCATATTTCTTCATAGCAAGAGTGAACCTTCCAAACCATGCTCTGGGTGATTGTTTAAGCCCATACAAGGCCTTCTTCAACTTACAAACTTCTCCATTCTTAAAGCTGTGAGCAAATCCTGGAGGAGCTTCCATGTACACTTCTTCTTGTAATTCTCCGTGCAAGAAAGCATTCTTCACATCAAATTGATGAAGGTGCCAACCCAAATTTGCTGCTATTGAGAAAAGAACCCTTATTGTATCCAGCTTTGCAACTGGAGAAAAAGTTTCTGAATAGTCAATGCCATAGGTCTGAGTGTATCCTTTGGCAACCAGTCTTGCTTTGTATCTTTCTACATCCCCATTTGGTTTATATTTGATGGTATATATCCACCTGCATCCTACCGGATCCTTCCCTGTCGGGAGGACACACTTTTCCCACGTATCATTCTTAATAAGTGCCTCCATTTCACTATCCATAGCCTCCTTCCAGTTTTTAAGTTTCAAGGCATGCTCTACTCCTGAAGGAATCTCTTCAGAATATAATTTGGCTGCAAATGCTCTTGCTTCTTTGGAGAAAAAACCTTCTACAATATTAGCAAAGCTATCTACCGGATACTTAGTAGACCGAGAATATCTTTCTGGAGAGTATCGCTTTGCAGGAATCCCTCTGGTAGAGCGTGGTGGAAGAACATATCTTTCTGGAACACTTTCTACAGTTTCTTCTTCTACATTTTCTGACTCTCCATTTATATTTTCCTGCATTTCATTAGCAGGAATATCCAAAGTATGACTTGTGTCAAAATTACTTACCTCGGATATCAGGTCTGGACCCGGGTTGTCACTTTGAGAGGAGGACTGTAAATCTTTATCCGGAGAATCTTTATCAGTTGTAGAAGAACTTGGTTGACCTTCGGATGAATATTGAAGCCAACTCAGTATGTCACTTTGTTCCTCCCCCTGACTACTGAGTTTTTGAGAGTAAAAATACTTGGTTTCCAAAAAATCACAATTCATCGTAGTAAACATACGACGAGTATGAGGATTGTAGCATCTATACCCCTTTTGAGTACCCCCATATCCCACAAAGACACATTTTTCAGCACATGGTTCAAGTTTGGCACGATATGATTTTGGAATATGAACAAAAACAGTACACCCAAAAACTCTAGTAGGTAAAGTAAGAACTGATGGTGGCTTATGAAATTCAGAGAGTACTTTCAACGGGGTTTTCATGTCAAGAATCTTTGTAGGAAGACGATTGATTAAATAGGTGGCAGTTGCTAAGGCTTCAGGCCAAAAACTTTTGGAACTAAGGATTCAATAATAAGAGCCCTAGTTATCTCTAAAAGGATCCTATTTTTCCTTTCAGCCACACCATTTTGTTCGGGGGTGTGAGGACAAGTGGTTTGATGGATTATTCCCTTGGATTGGAAAAACAGATTCATTTGTGAATTCACATACTCCCCACCATTATCTGTTCTCATAATTTTGATAGATGTCTGAAACTGTGTTTGAACCATGTTGTAGAACACAGTAAATCTATCATAAACTTCATCTTTATTTTTCAAAAAATAAATCCATGTCATTCTGGTGCAATCATCCACAAAAATCACAAAATACTTAAAATTGTGACCTCCACTGACCGGTGCAGGGCCCCATACATCAGAATGAACTAAAGAAAAAGGAAACTCAACTCTATCATTACGAGGTTTAAAAGATTGCCTATGACTTTTTGCTAAAATGCAGGTTTCACATTCAATCTTTTTATTTAACGGGAAAAGTTTTGGAAACAAAATATGCAAATAACTAACTGACGGGTGCCCCAATCTTCTATGCCATAGCCATTGTTCTCTTTCACTAGTTCCATGAGCAAGCATGACAGACCCACTTTCAGTAACTTCATCAACATAATACAGTCCTTCTCTCTCAGTGTCACGCCCAATGATCCGTCCCGTCCTGATATCCTGTAATAAACAAAAGGTTGGATGCATGAGTACTGAGCAATTTAGTTCTTTTGTCACATGACTGATTGACAAAAGTTTGTGAGATAAAGACGGAACATAGAGGCAGTTAGTTAAATTTATGTTTGGAGTAATTGTGACAGTTCCTCCATTCATAACATCCATTTTCCCTTTATTTGCAGCCCGAATATGAGTTTTCCTTGGTTTTGAAAAAACTGAAAAATCAGATAAATCATAAGTCATAGTGTCGGTAGCACCACAATCGAAAATCCAAGATCCATCCGAATTAGATTGACTAGATCGGGTCATAAAGCTTTTAGCAATTGGACTTGGCCCATAATTATTTTTGAGCCCAAAAACATTATGGAGCCTTCTACCCGATCCATTTACCATATTATTTCTATTAGTGGGTAAAGATATTTTAGGAAACTTATTATTTATTGGTTTTGTTTGTGGTCGACACTCATATGCAGGTGGTTGTGATGGTTTTGAGAGTTTATCTTCTCTCTGCTTACCCTCAACCACCGAGAAACTCCTTTCTTCTCCAATCACAGCCGCCGCAACACCACCAACTCCTTTCTCCACTTTCCGGTCATCTTTATTATATGCGGTGGTTGAGTTGGTGTTTTTCTTGGTAGGTTTCTTCGAGCCAACCCACCAATCGGGATATCCAATAATCTCGAAACATTGCTCCTTGGTGTGCTTAGACATACCGCACTCATCACATAAAAGATGTGATTTGTCCTCTTTCTTCTTGCCGTCGATTCGCCGGAATCCCTTTGAACCACCGCCACTAAATTTTCCGGCAACAAAGCCAGAAGCTATACCTTCCAGTTCATTTCTTGTTGCTCCCAAAATATTTTGGTGAGCGGCATCTTTTCGAACAGAGGCATATGCGGCTTCGACGGTAGGAAGTGGATCGATTCGAAGAATCTCACGTTTGATGGGTTCAAATTTTCGATCCAAACCATTAAGAAACTGAAATAGCTTTTGATCAGATCTGATTTTGGCAAAAGTCTTGATATCATCTGGACACTTCATGGGATTAGGGTCGATCCGATCGATTTCTCCCCAGATCCCTTGAAGGGCGATCCAGAAATCTTCAAGAGATTTATCAGCTTGTTTCAGTTCATTGGATCTAACATGAAGGTTAAAAGTTTGTAACTTGTCTCTTCCGCTACTGTAAGTGATTGCTAAGGCATCCCATAGTTCTTTGGCCGTGGAGAACTCGGTGAGATTTCCGGCCAATATGGGTTCAATGTTCTGAATGAGCCAAGAAAACACGATCAGGTCTTCTTGTTCCCACTTTTCATATTTTTCAATAGTTGCCTTTGTTGGTGGTTCTTCGGTTAAATGGTTTAATAATGATTTGGATTTTCCGCCTATGGCGACTCGAATCATCCGAGTCCATAAAGCGTAATTTTGGTTGTTTAATTTGAGGTTGATTTGCAAGTTGTCTGATAGTTTGGGATTCTGTGATTGATTGTTATTGTTTTGTAACAAATTGGCTAATTGTATTGCCAAATCATTACTTGAGCTGCCGGCTTCTTCTTCGGCCATGGTGGCTTGGGTTTTGATTTTAGGTGATACACAGAGGGTTATTGTGTAGATGATGAACCGATTGACGGCTCTGATACCATGTTAATCAGTGATAAAGAAAAGGTTTTTATTTTTATTTCTTTCATGCTCAGGGAAACACAAATCGTCCCATATTTATACACAAATTAACCCTAATTAGGTCAAATGACCGACACTAATTACATGGGCTTCCAACTCTAACATGATGGGCTTGGGCCCTACGATACATACTGAGGCCATTGTAAACTCGGGATATGATGACGAAGATTCTGATCCCTCATATTCTAACATATATATTGGATAATGGTCTACTTTCAAACATACTTACTCCTTGGAATACCACTATGTATACTCGACCAAGCATACAGGCATACGGGATACCTTTTCCTTCAATTTTTTTTTATAGATTTTGATGAGTCATTTCCTTCAGATTCAGCCTTTGCTACTGGTAAAAGTGATTGCCAAAATGGTAAGTTTTGGTACAGAGCAAAGTGGTTTGCCTTGACTTGAAACACATAAACGGGTAAGTTGTGGTATAGAGCAAAGTGGTTTGCCTTGACTTGAAACGCATAATGTAGGTCTCTGTTAGTAGTTAGTGTCTTTACTTCTATTTCAATATAACCACTTAATTTTTTATTTATTTTTTATAATAAAACGACTTCGATGGCTTGTTCGTTAAAATTACACTAGACATTCTGCCTGTTTGACCTTTTAGAATTGAAACATAGCCCCATTGACCCATGGTAGGTAAATGGGTCAGAATTGCATTTGAAGTTTTTTCCTTGTCAGTTCCCATGGCTAAATGCTTACTGTCTGTTACGATGATGACCTGTTGTGTAATTCTTACAGGCAGCATGGGATATGGTGGCATATAGCTTTATTATGGGATTATTATTTCATTTCTCTTGCTATCCTAGAACCTGCTTGCTCCCTTTAACTTTTTCTTAGAAAAACTTACATTCATTAAACGCATGGGCAAAAAAATAATGTGGTGGCTTACGATGTGAACTCTATAGTATATGTCACTTTTCTTCTCTCTTTATCTTTTTGCTATTAGGCGTTATGTTATTTTTATATGAACCAGACACTAATTTGCCAGTTTCCATTGAATCATGCCGGCCAACACTTTCTACTATATTCTTTTTTTAAATTCATCTAACACTTGATTAACTCGAGAAATCCTTGTATACAGGGTTTTGTGTAAGTTCGCTTTCAACAAGAGTTATAGGAAATAGCCATTACGACGTAACACTTTGTAAAGCTGTAAGACCTTCATTTTTCTTTTATTTCATTCATTTGAATTTCAACTCTTGTAATAGAAAATTGTGGATGTACTTGCTACTATATTTGACACAGTTTTGCGACAATAGTGTGAGCGATTTGAGATTGCCGGAAAACCTTAGTATTGAAATACTTGCAATCTGAAATCTGAAACTGCATAGGGAAACTATTTGAATGCAGTATAGGTTACAAAGCTGACGTACTCAAAAATGCCACCGGAGACATTTTGACATCGCTGCACCATATATATGTTTCTAAACTTTATATTAGTAAAAACTAAAAAGAAAAAAATTAAAATTGATATTGATTATCAAAATCTGGAATCTCTTCTATTTTCAAATAACCATTTAATCTATATTATAATTATATCTTTTAGATTGCGTTACTAATATATATATATAATACTAAAAAGCAACTTGGTATGTGAGGGGAGTACCGTAGCTAAAAGTACTCCCCTCTATGCATACAAGTTGTTGTTGCTCAAGGTCTTAACGACCGTTAAGTGTTGTTTGGCTAACTAATGGTAGTTACAAAAAGGTATTTAACGGAGTTTGTTTACAAGTTTAAATACTAAAAAGCAACTTGGTTATGTGAGGGGGGAGTACCGACGTACCGTAGCTAAAAGTACTCCCCTCTATGCATACAAGTTGTTGTTGCTCAAGGTCTTAACGACCGTTAAGTGTTGTTTGGCTAACTAAAGGTAGTTACAAAAGGGTATTCAACGGAGTTTGTTTTCAAGTTTATGTTTTTTAACTTTTGCCACAAAGTTTTGCTTTAGTTTCTTTTTGCCACATAACTTTTGGTTTTTAAGCTTTTCCCATCAAAAGTTTATTTCTTTCTTATTTTTACCACATAACTTTTACTTTTAAACTTTCGCCACGGGAACTTTTTTTTTTCTTTTTTACATTTTTCCTTTTACTTATTGCCACATAACTTTTGTTTTTTAAACGTGCGCTAGAGAAACTTTGTTTTCATGCATAAGTTTCTTACCTTTTGTACTTTTTTCCTATAACTTTGTTTTTTTTAAGTCTCGCTCCGAAAGTTTTCTTTTATTTGCTTTTTACGACATAACCTTTGGTTTCTAAATTTTGTTACCAAAGTTTCATTATCTTTACTTTTGACCACAACTTTTATTTTCTTAACTTTTGTCACACAAATTTTGTTTTTCGGCTCAATGTTTTTTAACTTTTGACACCAGAGTTTTGTTTTTCTCCCGGGGCAACGCCCGGTAGAAATACTTGTTATGACTAATTCGTATACCTACAACCTAATCTTATCTATTTAACCTTTAGACACCATCAAAGAAAAAATGCAGTGAATGATCATCAGAGAATGGAGGTTTACTTTTTGTTGATGCTGGCCCGACATTAAACTTGGATTTTGTGTCAAGTTTTTGCAGAATTGTTGTTTTCAATTTGTGTATGTAAAAGAAATGCAGAGCAACACTAAAATATAAACATAATGTATAGGTACGCCCCAGAAATGACGCTATTATATGTATCCTGCCGATCTAAACCTTTTGCTAAAGATTGTAGCAACTATGTTATAGTTGAGGCATGGAAAATGAGCGGGTCAGGCTGACCCATCTCTGCTATTTATCATAGTTGTGGCATAAAAATGACACTACTCATGAGTCAAGCTAAAAGTCTTTAAAAACTGCTAAAAACAGGTGATACTTTTTGAAAACTAGTCTTTATATAGAAGAATGGCCAGACATTAACCATTACCAAGCTGGTTTAGTGAAACTTTAACAAGAAGTCATATATTTCCTCACGAAAAGTCACCTAGACATATCTTGGGGTGACTAGAGAATTGACTGAAACCAGCCATGGGCAAAGTCTGGCTAGACCACTACAATGAACCAATAATGACTTGTCATCCCAGTAACTTAAGAGGGTACCCAATGGGACTCGTCCCTCGCTCGTCTGGTGTGGAGGGACTAGTGAACACCATTGGGTGGGACTAGTCCTCCACTCGTCCCTCGCACTGGTCCGCCCCACTCGTTCCTGCAGGGACGAGTCTTTGTGGGTGTTTTTTGTTTTTTTTTTGTTTTTTTTTTTTGTTTTTTTTTTTAGATTAAAAAAAAAGTTTGAACTTTGTATCTAAAAAATAAATGTATGATTTTAACAAGTTCAGTTACCAAACTATAATTCATAAGATATACAGCCCATATGAGAAAAAAGGTACATGACATGAAACAAACATTTTTGGAAACACC
Organism: Erigeron breviscapus; assembly: GCA_034093135.1. Classification (NCBI taxonomy): domain Eukaryota; kingdom Viridiplantae; phylum Streptophyta; class Magnoliopsida; order Asterales; family Asteraceae; genus Erigeron; species Erigeron breviscapus. The sequence continues at coordinate 101,841,447 of CM067172.1, read as the reverse complement.
ATACATGTTGTATATGTACAATCATTGCAAAACAAACCAGATAACTAGATAAGAAGAATATAATTATGCACTACGATAGTAAGTAACTTCGAATTTCTTTATCACATACCTGACTCTTCTGCATTTCCAACATCTCTTCCTGCAATATTTGAGTTATGTCAATGTTTAGCGGTACCTAAGTGCAAAATTTAACAACTAATACAATCAAAACATGCTTTCACCTGTTTCCGTTTCAGTTCTTCATTCTTCTGTTTCAGTTCCAAAACTTCAGCTTCCAGTTCCATGGTATAAGCCTACAAACGCAAAGAAAGAATAAACATAATGCGTACATGTGTATTTTGTTACCTGAAGTGAAGTGACATCCTTATAACTTCTCAATCTCTGATCACCAAGAGGCATATCCCTATCTGATAAGGTCTGTCAGATAATTAATTTTTCATGAAGCCATTTGGTGCATCAAATTTATGGATATATGTGTCATGTGATGTGAAAAATTATATCTTCTTGTTTCTTTTATGTCATAAGTGTATTAGTTTGGTTTTTAACCAATCTATACTGGAACACCAAGAAATTCGACCATGCATACAACAATTTAGAGAAAGTATGATTAAAAACACGTATCAAAAGGCAGATATATGAAGGTATTAACCTGCTTACGAGCCCGTGATCTAGCAGCTGACTCTCGATTCTTGATCATGCGCCTCTGCCTGCGTTCTACCACTTTCTCAATGGCACCAGTTCTTCTTCCCCTCATAACTCCATTAAACGCATAATGAGTAGGTGATACTGAAGACATATCACCATTATTCTTGGCTAACCCGTCTGATGAAACCGCTGGTGACCCTGCAGCAACTGTGACCCCACCAGGTGCACCCAACCCAGCCATTGGTCCCATCCCACCGTGTAAAGTGGCAGCTGAAACCAAAGTACTATTCATCAAAGGATCCGAAAGACCCATAGCTCCATTTCTGATTACAGCACTCCCCACCTGATTGCTAGTAGGTATTCCCATCGGTGGAGCTCCAAAAGGCAAGTTGGGTTGCTTTGGAAACAGTGGCTGCTGCTGGTTTTGCGCAGAACGAACCCCGTTGCCATTCAATGGTAGATTCGCAGACTGAAACAAAATCTGATTACTTCCACCATCATCAATTGCAGCAGCATTCTGAATCTCACCAACTGCCTGTTGGAATCCCATAGCCCCAAACCCAGGGTTAGTCTGCGGATTTGTTAAGCTTGCAAAACAAACCAGATAACTAGATAAGAAGAATATAATTATGCACTACGATAGTAAGTAACTTCGAATTTCTTTATCACATACCTGACTCTTCTGCATTTCCAACATCTCTTCCTGCAATATTTGAGTTATGTCAATGTTTAGCGGTACCTAAGTGCAAAATTTAACAACTAATACAATCAAAACATGCTTTCACCTGTTTCCGTTTCAGTTCTTCATTCTTCTGTTTCAGTTCCAAAACTTCAGCTTCCAGTTCCATGGTATAAGCCTACAAACGCAAAGAAAGAATAAACATAATGCGTACATGTGTATTTTGTTACCTGAAGTGAAGTGACATCCTTATAACTTCTCAATCTCTGATCACCAAGAGGCATATCCCTATCTGATAAGGTCTGTCAGATAATTAATTTTTCATGAAGCCATTTGGTGCATCAAATTTATGGATATATGTGTCATGTGATGTGAAAAATTATATCTTCTTGTTTCTTTTATGTCATAAGTGTATTAGTTTGGTTTTTAACCAATCTATACTGGAACACCAAGAAATTCGACCATGCATACAACAATTTAGAGAAAGTATGATTAAAAACACGTATCAAAAGGCAGATATATGAAGGTATTAACCTGCTTACGAGCCCGTGATCTAGCAGCTGACTCTCGATTCTTGATCATGCGCCTCTGCCTGCGTTCTACCACTTTCTCAATGGCACCAGTTCTTCTTCCCCTCATAACTCCATTAAACGCATAATGAGTAGGTGATACTGAAGACATATCACCATTATTCTTGGCTAACCCGTCTGATGAAACCGCTGGTGACCCTGCAGCAACTGTGACCCCACCAGGTGCACCCAACCCAGCCATTGGTCCCATCCCACCGTGTAAAGTGGCAGCTGAAACCAAAGTACTATTCATCAAAGGATCCGAAAGACCCATAGCTCCATTTCTGATTACAGCACTCCCCACCTGATTGCTAGTAGGTATTCCCATCGGTGGAGCTCCAAAAGGCAAGTTGGGTTGCTTTGGAAACAGTGGCTGCTGCTGGTTTTGCGCAGAACGAACCCCGTTGCCATTCAATGGTAGATTCGCAGACTGAAACAAAATCTGATTACTTCCACCATCATCAATTGCAGCAGCATTCTGAATCTCACCAACTGCCTGTTGGAATCCCATAGCCCCAAACCCAGGGTTAGTCTGCGGATTTGTTAAGCTTGCAAACAACCTGTTATCATTCCCTTTACCATCCAACTGTCCTTCCTCCCTAACAACACCAGCTTTAAACAAAAATTCCTCAAGAGTCATTTCCCCTAACGTCTGCTGCCTATGGGGTAAATCCGGTTGACCAAAGCCGTTATTATACTCTTTAGACAAATCTCTCCAAACTTCATCAACCGTCTTTTGGCTCATCGTTCTCGGCAGGGTTAATGACCCTTGTCTCTGCAAATTCGTCCCACCAACACCACCACGATCTGGTACACTCGTAGCAATGTTATTTCCAACTGTTTGCATTTCTTCCGCATTCCAAATGTTCTTTAGTAATTCATCCATATTCATAGACCCAAAATCTTTACCAACACTGCCCATAGTGTTTTGTAGTTCATCAAAAGTCAACGAATATATGGAACCTTGCCTCGCCAATGGGAAGTTGTTTCCCGGTGGTCGGCCGCTACCACTCTTACTATCCATTGGCTGATTTCCATAGTTCTTGAAGTTCATATTTTGCTACTTAAACAATCCCAATTCAAATTCCTAATACACATACACAAGCATATATATGCGTATATCAGATTTCAATTCCCATATAGTAATCATTCAAAAGCATCAATTTTTATAATTAAAATCCAATGGAAAATGATATATCCTCCAACAAATTGGCCTAAAAATCATTCCCAATATATCTCTATCTCTATCTCTATCTCTGCTATCTCTATCTCTATCTCTATCTCTATCTCTATCTCTATCTCTATCTCTATCTCTATCTCTATCTCTATCTCTATCTCTATCTCTATCTCTATCTCTATCTCTATCTCTATCTCTATCTCTATCTCTATCTCTATCTCTATCTCTATCTCTATCTCTATCTCTATCTCTATCTCTATCTCTATCTCTATCTCTATCTCTATCTCTATCTCTATCTCTATCTCTATCTCTATCTCTATCTCTATCTCTATCTCTATCTCTATCTCTATCTCTATCTCTATCTCTATCTCTATCTCTATCTCTATCTCTATCTCTATCTCTATCTCTATCTCTATCTCTATCTCTATCTCTATCTCTATCTCTATCTCTATCTCTATCTCTATCTCTATCTCTATCTCTATCTCTATCTCTATCTCTATCTCTATCTCTATCTCTATCTCTATCTCTATCTCTATCTCTATCTCTATCTCTATCTCTATCTCTATCTCTATCTCTCTCTCTCTCTCTATCTCTATCTCTATCTCTATCTCTATCTCTATCTCTATCTCTATCTCTATCTCTATCTCTATCTCTATCTCTATCTCTATCTCTATCTCTATCTCTATCTCTATCTCTATCTCTATCTCTATCTCTATCTCTATCTCTATCTCTATCTCTATCTCTATCTCTATCTCTATCTCTATCTCTATCTCTATCTCTATCTCTATCTCTATCTCTATCTCTATCTCTATCTCTATCTCTATCTCTATCTCTATCTCTATCTCTATCTCTATCTCTATCTCTATCTCTATCTCTATCTCTATCTCTATCTCTATCTCTATCTCTATCTCTATCTCTATCTCTATCTCTATCTCTATCTCTATCTCTATCTCTATCTCTATCTCTATCTCTATCTCTATCTCTATCTCTATCTCTATCTCTATCTCTATCTCTATCTCTATCTCTATCTCTATCTCTATCTCTATCTCTATCTCTATCTCTATCTCTATCTCTATCTCTATCTCTATCTCTATCTCTATCTCTATCTCTATCTCTATCTCTATCTCTATCTCTATCTCTATCTCTATCTCTATCTCTATCTCTATCTCTATCTCTATCTCTATCTCTATCTCTATCTCTATCTCTATCTCTATCTCTATCTCTATCTCTATCTCTATCTCTATCTCTATCTCTATCTCTATCTCTATCTCTATCTCTATCTCTATCTCTATCTCTATCTCTATCTCTATCTCTATCTCTATCTCTATCTCTATCTCTATCTCTATCTCTATCTCTATCTCTATCTCTATCTCTATCTCTATCTCTATCTCTATCTCTATCTCTATCTCTATCTCTATCTCTATCTCTATCTCTATCTCTATCTCTATCTCTATCTCTATCTCTATCTCTATCTCTATCTCTATCTCTATCTCTATCTCTATCTCTATCTCTATCTCTATCTCTATCTCTATCTCTATCTCTATCTCTATCTCTATCTCTATCTCTATCTCTATCTCTATCTCTATCTCTATCTCTATCTCTATCTCTATCTCTATCTCTATCTCTATCTCTATCTCTATCTCTATCTCTATCTCTATCTCTATCTCTATCTCTATCTCTATCTCTATCTCTATCTCTATCTCTATCTCTATCTCTATCTCTATCTCTATCTCTATCTCTATCTCTATCTCTATCTCTATCTCTATCTCTATCTCTATCTCTATCTCTATCTCTATCTCTATCTCTATCTCTATCTCTATCTCTATCTCTATCTCTATCTCTATCTCTATCTCTATCTCTATCTCTATCTCTATCTCTATCTCTATCTCTATCTCTATCTCTATCTCTATCTCTATCTCTATCTCTATCTCTATCTCTATCTCTATCTCTATCTCTATCTCTATCTCTATCTCTATCTCTATCTCTATCTCTATCTCTATCTCTATCTCTATCTCTATCTCTATCTCTATCTCTATCTCTATCTCTATCTCTATCTCTATCTCTATCTCTATCTCTATCTCTATCTCTATCTCTATCTCTATCTCTATCTCTATCTCTATCTCTATCTCTATCTCTATCTCTATCTCTATCTCTATCTCTATCTCTATCTCTATCTCTATCTCTATCTCTATCTCTATCTCTATCTCTATCTCTATCTCTATCTCTATCTCTATCTCTATCTCTATCTCTATCTCTATCTCTATCTCTATCTCTATCTCTATCTCTATCTCTATCTCTATCTCTATCTCTATCTCTATCTCTATCTCTATCTCTATCTCTATCTCTATCTCTATCTCTATCTCTATCTCTATCTCTATCTCTATCTCTATCTCTATCTCTATCTCTATCTCTATCTCTATCTCTATCTCTATCTCTATCTCTATCTCTATCTCTATCTCTATCTCTATCTCTATCTCTCTCTCTCTCTCTATCTCTATCTCTATCTCTATCTCTATCTCTATCTCTATCTCTATCTCTATCTCTATCTCTATCTCTATCTCTATCTCTATCTCTATCTCTATCTCTATCTCTATCTCTATCTCTATCTCTATCTCTATCTCTATCTCTATCTCTATCTCTATCTCTATCTCTATCTCTATCTCTATCTCTATCTCTATCTCTATCTCTATCTCTATCTCTATCTCTATCTCTATCTCTATCTTATCTTATCTCTATCTCTATCTCTATCTCTATCTCTATCTCTATCTCTATCTCTACTACATTATAAAGTGGTCCATGTGTTTGAAGTTGTTATTTTATAAGGATGTGAAATGTAATATTTTAATTGTGTGAGGTTTGATTGGTAGACAATTTTTAACAGGGTGATTTTTATATTGTTGGTGATAGTGTGTGGGGTCCACTAAAACGAGAGACGTGGAAGGAGATTAGATGAAGAAGGTACTAGAGATTGTCAAGTGGTGTAATATGAACCGTCCACGCGTAAGTTGCTATTTTGATGGTTTTTTGTGATTTTGATGTTTGTCTTGTAGTGGAATAGACCTTATAACGAACTAAACTATCTAGACAACCTAACGAAGGATTTTTATTTTTTTTTTAACGGCAAATTTGGGCTCAGCGGCATGCCTCTTCATATACCCAACTCCAATTACAGAGGAAACCCATGCTGGGAAAACCCCAGTCTCCATACCTAACGAAGGATTTTAACTTGGAAAATGATAAATCTTTTCAAATATTAGCCTAAATTTTTTTTAAAAAAATTATAAAAAGGTGACATGTGATATCCACTAATTCTCTTTCTTAATCTTGCCCCTGATTTTTTCACATGTTATCATCTCATGATTAAGATGATTTCTAAGCTATTTAGTTAACAGGATTAATCATTTCTCTTTTAACTTTAAATTGGGATCAGCGTAATATGATTGTTTTATTTTGGCAGGTAAAAAACAATTTGTCTAAGAGCCAAGTTCGATCGATATATAAGATTCATGTTCTATAATAAAAACGTATATATAAACTGCCCGAACTTTGGAGATTCAGGTTCCAACTTTGTAGATGGTGAGAAATGATCACAAAAATCACAATTGGGTCTTCCATATCCGAGTGTTTTTTTCAAATTAACCACAATATAAAATCATCTTTCTATATACCCGTTCATGTTGAATTCTTTTATTAAATTTATAAAATGTGTTTAGAAACATGCTACTAAATCAAATTAATCTCTTATAGGAAATTGATCTAAATTTATACATAATTAACCAATAACAAGATGTTATTGATTAACTTTCCTAAAACTATCATATATCACGACATTAGAGATTACTGACACTCTAATTATACTTAAATAAAAATCCGTCATATGAATCTAAAAATACATATAAGCTATGGACACGCGTGAATACTAACCACGACCTAAACAACTAATATGAAACTAACCATTACACAGATAATTGCAACGAAACCTAATATAAAGCATGGATATTGGTGTATACTGACCATGCCCCAAATACCTGACATAAAACCCGAACGACTGAAATGAAATTCATTGAAACCTTCACATATCGGTTAATACTAAATGGTTTCATGACAAGCTTTAAAATCCGACAATGCATAAACTTTTTTCAAAAGTAAAATTTGAAATAGTGTCAAATGATTTGTTTCCCAATTAATTACAAAAAAAAAAAATACATCATACATTTACCAATGAACAAGATTACAAGAAACAAAGTTATCAAGTAGTATTAATCCAACAACTGCACAATGATAAAAACAATTATTTAAAGTGATAACAATAACATAAATAAAAAACTCAACTCTTAATACACATTGTCACATTAACCACAAATTGAAGATCACTTTATTTTTAACCTAAATTATCGTATTAGATTTTTATTGTGATGCTCACAAAATATCACAATTTTATAAACAAACGCTGAAAATTGGCATGATAAGTAATGATCACATCAAAAATGATATCGTTACCCGTTCTCTAGAATGCCTAATCACAAATAAAGGTAAGATAAACAAAAGTTCCTTTCCACAAATGGAGAGGATTATTGTATCCACCATCTAGTGCAAATTTCCATTTAAGACGGGACTATTTTAGAGAAGCTAGCTCCTTTCCTTAACTGTTAATATTAATATTAAATGTAATAAATGATGTTTAGTACTTTAGTGTCGTAAAGATACTTACTAGTATATTTTTAAAAGAAAATGATTAATGTGCCTAAATGGTATGCCTAAAGATGTGTTTAATAAGGAGGAATAGACATATGTCAAAATAAATGATGAGAATTAAGAAAAAGAAAAAGTACAATCCATGTGTCAAAAGATGAATGGAGTATGCACGTTATTAGCCATATTTTGTAGGCATATATATCCAAAACGTCCTTAATAATATAACTAATATTATCGAATACTTAATATACACTTAATGAAATTAATTTGTTTGTGATATATACCCCAGAATTACTAAAAAAACTACACTACCCTTTTAAATCAATAACCTACATTGTTCATCACCGACATTAGTTACCGCCATCATCACGTTGTCGCTACCACCATCGCCGCCGGATCGCGCGGGTATTCGTCTAGTTATTAGTTTATATTTACACAAATTTTAAGTTATTTTAACTATTAACCGTAATTATCATTTATATTTTCTTATTCTAAGCTTGTTAAGCTAATAATAGAAACTTAATTGGAAGTCATGTATATTATTGATTATTGATACTAATCTATTGTTTTCATCTTATCTAATAAGGTCGTTATAAAACTCGATCAATTGATCAAACCACAACTTTTAAATTTTTTAAAATCTCGTATGTATATACGTAATCAAAATATAGTTAATCAATAAAACACAAATGTAAAATAGAAGTTCTAAACGAGCCTAGCTTAACCACATACTGGGACGGAGATTGCTCTCAAACTTACACCAAAGAAAAGAAAACTCGATCGATTAATTATGACATATAATGCTCATAACTTTGCTTTCAAGATACACAACTAAAGCTGTAAATGAACTAGCCAGTTTTTACTAAAAGATATTAGGTATGTATTGATAAAGATACTAGGCTATCTCCAATGGGGGTGTCTTTGGGTGCCCTTAGGTGTCCTTAGGAGCCCTTGGATATCCTTTGCCGTTGAAGCTTGTCCAAAACTAAAGATTTTTTGAAGGACGCCCTTACCTAAGGGCATGCCCTTACTTGTTCTTATCTAATATATTTTTGTTTTTAGTTGGAGTTAAAGGATATGTAAGGATATGTAAGGATGTTTGTATGGTTGGAGATAAAGTTATAGGATTTGAAGGATGTATAAGGATGTATAAGGATTTGTAAGGATATGATGTGGCAGCTCAAGTACGCCTAAGGACGTCCTTAGCATTGGAGATAGCCTTAGATATGAAGGATAAGATATTATAATTACTTAAGATATCTTGTCATTGTCAAACATCACAAAGTTAGCAAAGAAAATATGCGTATTCTCTCATCCCTAACAATTATTTGATTTCCAAAAATAGGATATTTAAGTAAGAAAAGTGTACCTTGAAAAAGTCCATGAACATGTCCAAGTCTCATAGCCACATGGTTCCCACTTCCCACCTTAAGTTTTTTTTTTTGGAATAGCTAACTGACCCACTGGAGTATCATCGTGCCACCAGTGGTAGTAGCCCCCATTCACCATTTAGGAGGAAAACCTCTAACCAAACAACCCAAAAGTACTATACTTAAATTAGAGTAAATCTTTGCCTTCTCCATACCTCAAACCTGGGTCTCTTCAAATTAAGGTTTCATTGGAGACTTCTATACCCCACCTTAAGTTAATTATATATATGATGCTCTCCATGTGTCACTTCCCTAAATAATGTTTTATGTTTATTTGTTTGGTTGAAAAATGCTGATTGCATATAGACTTAACTTCTAAGGTGATGTCAAGTGGCATCTATAGGAGAGTAGCACATGGCAAATCATGATTGATTATGTCTCTTCCGGTATGTATATGTCACTATGACGGCATCTAAATCATTTATGCTATGTTGAGTTTCTTAATAAAAAAAATGATGAGATGAGATTAGAAGATATTGAATCCTTTTAAATCATCCCAAAAGTGATAGGAAGATTTAAGGAACAAAATCAACTAGATTATCACTCCACTTCCTATTATTTCACTTCTCTTCCATCCTTAAAAAAAACTCAAGAACACAAATTGTTTTAAGATCATTTGAATTCTTTTCTTTTCATCTCTTAAAAAAACTCAAGAACATAGCATTACATAGTGATGAAGGTCAATTATACGGTTGAATGGTGGATATATCATATATGCTACGCGATATCTTCTATTTGAAACAAAGTATATTAACTAACAAAAGTTAGTTTAAAACAACTTTTTGTTGAAGTTTGCTAATTATCACCTGTAAGACTATATATAAATCGAAGTAGAAAATTGTGCATGACAATGGAATATTATCTTCAAATACGTTAATATTGGGTACTTGAGCAAAATTCGTTTATATTATATATTAATAACCATGAAATGAATTAAGTTGGATAATTAATTTTGATTGTGGAAGTGCAGTGGGAGATGGGAACCGGGAAGGGAACAAGTAGTTGTGGGCACCAATAAACGGACGAAAGAAGACCAAAATAATATTTGCATTTATTTATAGTAGGATAATGATTATATAATTAGTGCCAAAAGTAAAGAAACCGTCCAAAAACAGCAATATATGTATATCAAAGTCAAAGCCGTGCCATGCCCACTTTCCATTTTACCTACAAAAGATCGCATGCTCCAGAACTATATAAAATTCATACTTAAAAATTTAAAATATAATTACCATGCCACATTTATGACGTAAAATAAAACGCATCCATACTTCATAAATAGTGCGGCTCTAGTAATATTTTGATGCAAGATAAATCAACTAATCTACATTGCTTAGTTCATCAAAGGTTCAAAGTTACGACACATGATTGTATACTTCCGTGATAGACTGATAGCGGATATTAATTTGACAGTATAAGCATCAAACTGGTTCCAACACTAGTTTGATGTGATGATAGGGATGTCAACGAGCTGAGTCGAGTTAGGCTCGACACTTTCTAATTACTCGAGCTTGAATAAGCTCATTTATGATTATTAATAAACTGGTCTTATAGCTAAAAAACTCATAAAACTCATTCTAACTAAGCTCGCTCGACTCGAAAAACTAGACGAATACGATTTGATCCCAAACCATATCACAAACTCTATTTGATCCCAAACCAAACTAAACTATTAAAAGAGCCAAATTAACTTCAAAATTTGATTTGGGTTTGAATCGACTTCCAATTTCATCGTTTGATTTTGAATCATATATTAAACACCATGACGTAAGATTAAAGAACTTATATGCAAGGAAAGATAATTAGGATATGGTGGGTCCTTTTTCACATGTAATTAACTTTACAAACTAACAAAGCTTTAAAGCTTTAATTTACCGTTTGATAAAAAAAAAATGACTATACGTCTATACCCGGCCTTTAAATTACAATTAACTGAACACCCCAGGACAACAGACATACATCTGAAATCCCAATGATGTAAAATGGACCACACTGGTCATTAATGTGTCAAGCAAAGTAGGATGATAATAAGATTATTATGGTACGATTGATAAATAGGTGGCAGTTTCCCAAGCTCCCAACAGCTACTTTTATCACTTTCCATTACACTGTTGTCTTTCATACCGTTATTACCATTGATTGAAAAGCTGATAGATAAATTTCACCTACATAGGCATTCTTACACATACAATTTGACTTATCATCAGCATGCCTTTATCGTTTTATTTTCTGTTTTTTACGTGTAGATTTGTCCACATATATATACGAGACGTATGCCCGCGCAATGCGGCGGCGATAGTGGTAACGGCGGCGGTGTGGTGGCGGCGCCTGGTGGCGGCAGCGGTGGTGGCGGAAGCATGGCGGTGACATGTGGTGGGGTCGGCGGTGGGGCGGCAAATGGTGAATGTTAATATATTTGATGTTAAAGGTAGCAGTGTAGTTATTTTAAGGGTTAAGGGTTTATGTTGTAAATTATTTTATTAAGGGTATTATAGGTATATTAGTTAGAGATGTTTAAATTAGTGAATAAAGAAGAGAGGTATTTTGGGTAGCTCAAAGTTGTAATTTGAGAAAAGAGAGGTTGATGCTTTATATAGTATTATATTGGGGGCAAATCAAATAAGAACACCCTTAAAATAAGAACACAGTGAGAACACTTAAAAACTTCATTTTGATGCATTAAAAGTCTATAAAACTAACATAGTGTATAACTAATTATCATTATTTAAGTGTTTAACAACATATTGGTCTGTCAAAATCGAGAAAATCATGTTTTTTGTTTTGTGCATCCATCTTGGATGCATATTCATCAAAATGATGCATCCAACAAAAAACGTGATTTTTCCGATTTTGACGGATCAATGTGTTGTTAAACACTTAAATAATGATAATTAGTTATGCACTATGTTAGTTTTATGGACTTTTAATGCATCAAAATGATGTTTTTAAGTGTTTCACCGTTCTTATTTTAAGAGTGTTCTTACCGGAGTGTTACCCTATATATATATATCAAATAAGAACACCCTTAAAATAAGTACGTGTTAAAATTTGTCAAATACCAATTTTTGGTAAGATAATGGGGCAACTCACAATTTGTCATATGGCATTTCAATCAAAGTATCAAAATTTACGAAACTTTATCAATATAAAAAGTGTGAAGTACTGATGAAGTCAAATTATGAATTGAATATTTTACATATTTGTATAGCCTTATATGTATAGTTTAATATCAAATAAATATATTTTAGCTCTCAAAGAAGTCAAGCCAAAATTAAAAGGTAAATCCAGATCTGGTTTTACTCTTTAATTTTTATATCAGAATAGCTAATTTAAGGTTGAATTTGAACCGCCTTTACTTTACCAAATTATGAATATTCTACATATTTGTAAGGGATAAGTGCCCCGGAATGCAATCAACTAATCATGAAAAGTTATTGTGTGCACGAACTCTAGGTCAGCTTTATTGTGTTCAGGAAACTTGAAGTTATGGTTATAGTAACTCTAACATCCGCGAATTTTGACTCGTTGTCTTTACGTGTAATATGACTAACAATATAGATTAATAAAAGAAAACAAAAAAAAAAAAAACAAACAAAAATGTGTAACGATTGTAAATTGGCTAGAGAAGAGAAACGGGTCGGTCCGTGGGTAGTCCATGACCCACCAGCCACCAATGACCCATTTCCCCCCACCTTATCTCTTCTTCCCCCTTTCATTTCTCTCCTCTTTCTCTCTTTTCTCCTCCAAGAAACACACACAAACACATACCTCTCTCTCTCTCTAGATTCTATCTCATATATTGGGAATTAAGCAAGATTTTGTTTGGGGTTTTCATCATCAACCTCATCTTAACAACATATCAAAAATTTGGGTTTCAAAGTGCAAGATTTCTAGCCATTTCGGGTCAAATTCGGGTTAGAGACTAGGTGAAGGTTTTGGTAAGTCAAATTCATCCCATTTACTCCTACTTATGTTTGTTTATGCATTTCTAGTCATCTTGAACATTTACAAGTCCTAAATCGGCCTAAAACTAATTTTGGGTCAAATTAGGGTTTCAATTAGGGTTTGAAGGTTTTGGTGTGATTTTGATGTTTTGGTCGAATTTGTGGATTGGGTTATGTTTATTTATGATTAATGATGTTTATTTATGCTTCAAACTAAGTTACAAGTTCCTACAAATCGATTTGAGTTGGTTTGGGTCGAGTTTAAGGGTTTTGGGTTGTTGTTGCTGCTGCTGCTGCTTGTGGTTCTGGCCAGAAAAGGGCCACTGCGGCGCAGTGGCTTAGGCCTAGCCCACTGCGGCGCAGTGGCTAGGGTCTGGTCAGTTCTTGGCTAGCCCACTGCGGCGCAGTGAGCTTGGCAAAGGCTCACTGCGGCGCAGTGGTTAGATGCTGGAAAGTTTGCGCGTCGTTTTTCAAATGTTAATAACTTTTGATCCGTAAGTCCAAATAAGTCATATGACCTATCGTTGGAATCGTGAGAGAGTCTACTTTCTCATGGTAAAGTTCTTTTGATCTGAATCCTTTTCCATTTCTAAAAATGTCGGGTCAAAGTGTTATAGTTCATGCTCGGGAGAGTCATTAAGGCGTTGTGGGACTTTGGCGCGACTCAAACTTAATTAACCAACTTGTATAGGGTTATAGAGTTGATTTTGATGACACCATGATATATATTGATAGGTTGTGGGCTCGTGGCGGTCGTTGGACATTTATAACTCGATATTAACTTGTCGTTTTGCTTGGAAATCAAGGTGAGTTTCGTAGTTCCCTACTCGCTTGAGATTCGGGCTGAAAAGTGTAAACTTATGTGATTACTTGTTATTTGTGTTTGTAAATGATTGTTGGTGTTGTTTGATTTTACTCACGTACAAAATGTCTAGTTGGTGACATTGGATGAATGATGGATAGTTTTGCTTTAGTGCTTGATGGGTTGTATGAGATTGTGATATTGTTAAATAAATTAGGATAGTAGTGTATACATAGAGGGCGGGTTTTAGATGGGGGGGGGGGGGGGGGGGGGGGGGGGGGGGGGGGGGGGGGGGGGGGGGGGGGGGGGGGGGGGGGGGGGGGGGGGGGGGGGGGGGGTGGGGGGGGGAGGTGTTTTACTTTCAAAAGGTTTTAGATGTGGTGGGAAGGCTGCGGGTGACCCTATATATAAGCATCTAGAACTTGATGAAAGCAGAATCCTCCTAAGTGTATGTGCGTGTAGTTTATTTTGGGTTAATTATCGATGGTTGACGATTGTTGATTTGTGGTTGGTGTTTATTCGCGGTTCACACGCACGCGGTTACACGACGCGGTACACACTCAAACATACTTTTATTGTTGCATTGAGGACGTTATTGATACGCATTTGATATACATCTTGGCCTTACATACGTACGACACATGATCTGACGTTAATAATTCGCGTACTCATTTATTATGCGATGTTGCTTTACCCCATATGATCTTGTAGTGATTTGATATTGTGATTAGGATAGTTGTACATACAGGGAAGACGACGATACCTTTAGTGAATTATAGATGTGGTGGGAAGGCTGCGGGTGACCCTATATATAAGCATCTATGATTCCTTAAAAGTAAAGTCGTATGAAATGTATGTGCAATGTAATTATGGTTGATTCTAGTAAAGGATTGAGATATATATATATATATTATTATGATTATTATTACTATTTAGGATGGACGTGCATACATGGAAGTCGGTTACGCCTTCAAAGAGTTCTAGATGTGGTGGGAAGGCTGCGGGTGACCCTATATATAAGCATCTAGAACTTGATGAAAGCAGAATCCTCCTAAGTGTATGTGCGTGTAGTTTATTTTGCGTTAATTATCGATGGTTGACGATTGTTGAATTGTGGTTGGTGTTTATTCGCGGTTCACACGCAAGCGTTCACAGCACGCGGTTCACACGTACGCGGTTCACACGCAAGCATATATATATATATATTCATACGCGGTTCACACGCACGCGGTTCACACGCAAGTATGACCTGTTTATATACGCGGTTCACACGCACGCGGTTCACACGCACGCGGTTCACACGCAAGCGGTTCACACGCACGCGGTTCACACGCACGCGGTTCACACGCACGCGGTTCACACGCACGCGGTTCACACGCACGCGGTTCACACGCACGCGGTTCACACGCACGCGGTTCACACGCACGCGGTTCACACGCACGCGGTTCACACGCACGCGGTTCACACGCACGCGGTTCACACGCACGCGGTTCACACGCACGCGGTTCACACGCACGCGGTTCACACGCACGCGGTTCACACGCACGCGGTTCACACGCACGCGGTTCACACGCACGCGGTTCACACGCACGCGGTTCACACGCACGCGGTTCACACGCACGCGGTTCACACGCACGCGGTTCACACGCACGCGGTTCACACGCACGCGGTTCACACGCACGCGGTTCACACGCACGCGGTTCACACGCACGCGGTTCACACGCACGCGGTTCACACGCACGCGGTTCACACGCACGCGGTTCACACGCACGCGGTTCACACGCACGCGGTTCACACGCACGCGGTTCACACGCACGCGGTTCACACGCACGCGGTTCACACGCACGCGGTTCACACGCACGCGGTTCACACGCACGCGGTTCACACGCACGCGGTTCACACGCACGCGGTTCACACGCACGCGGTTCACACGCACGCGGTTCACACGCACGCGGTTCACACGCACGCGGTTCACACGCACGCGGTTCACACGCACGCGGTTCACACGCACGCGGTTCACACGCACGCGGTTCACACGCACGCGGTTCACACGCACGCGGTTCACACGCACGCGGTTCACACGCACGCGGTTCACACGCACGCGGTTCACACGCACGCGGTTCACACGCACGCAGTTCACACGCACGCGTTTCACACGCACGCGGTTCACACGCACGTGGTTCACACGCACGCGGTTCACACGCACGCGGTTCACACGCAAGCATAGCCTATTTATATACGCGGTTCACACGCATGTATATTCTGTTTATATCTAATAACATAATATATATATATATATATATATATATATATATATATATATATATATATATATATATATATATATATATATATATATATATATATATATATATATATATATATATATATATATATATATATATATATATATATATATATATATATATATATATATATATATATATATATATATATATATATATATATATATATATATATATATATATATATATATATATATATATATATATATATATATATATATATATATATATATATATATATATATATATATATATATATATATATATATATATATATATATATATATATATATATATATATATATATATATATATATATATATATATATATATATATATATATATATACAAGCATATATATATATTATATTTAATATAATATATATATATATATTCATACGCGGTTCACACGCACGCGGTTCACACGCACGCGGTTCACACGCACGCGGTTCACACGCACGCGGTTCACACGCACGCGGTTCACACGCACGCGGTTCACACGCACGCGGTTCACACGCACGCGGTTCACACGCACGCGGTTCACACGCACGCGGTTCACACGCACGCGGTTCACACGCACGCGGTTCACACGCACGCGGTTCACACGCACGCGGTTCACACGCACGCGGTTCACACGCACGCGGTTCACACGCACGCGGTTCACACGCACGCGGTTCACACGCACGCGGTTCACACGCACGCGGTTCACACGCACGCGGTTCACACGCACGCGGTTCACACGCACGCGGTTCACACGCACGCGGTTCACACGCACGCGGTTCACACGCACGCGGTTCACACGCACGCGGTTCACACGCACGCGGTTCACACGCACGCGGTTCACACGCACGCGGTTCACACGCACGCGGTTCACACGCACGCGGTTCACACGCACGCGGTTCACACGCACGCGGTTCACACGCACGCGGTTCACACGCACGCGGTTCACACGCACGCGGTTCACACGCACGCGGTTCACACGCACGCGGTTCACACGCACGCGGTTCACACGCACGCGGTTCACACGCACGCGGTTCACACGCACGCGGTTCACACGCACGCGGTTCACACGCACGCGGTTCACACGCACGCGGTTCACACGCACGCGGTTCACACGCACGCGGTTCACACGCACGCGGTTCACACGCACGCGGTTCACACGCACGCGGTTCACACGCACGCGGTTACCTCTCCACGTGGATGTCAATTTTCATTTATTAATTAAAAAAAAGGAAGAAAAAGCAGAACATCCAGATTTTTATTTAAGGGAGTAAGGGACCAAATCCATGATTTTTGTTTATCAAAAATGTAAATAACATGATCTTTATCTCAGGAATACAAACCCTTCCTGTCTCTTTCTCTCTGTTTCTCTTCTTAGCCATTCTTGTTCCTTTCTAATATTATATTCCCCTGATCATATCAAAATCCCAAACCTTAGATTTATCTGTCTCGATTGATATGGGGGTTTCTTGATAAAACCCTAATTTTTGGTGTTGGTATATGTTTTGGGGATTCTTGTTCCTTGGTGATTCTGTTATTGATTTGAGGGATTGAAGGCTGTATGGGGCTCTTGTGATTACATCTTCCTCTTGATTACTCCCGCTGCTGCTACTTATGATATACTGAATATCATTATTTCTTATCACTTTGTTCTTTCTTGGAATCAATTTGTTCTTCTGGTGCTGCTGCTGGCTTTCATACCCCATAAACATCTGGTTTATTGTTTTGGGCAAAATAAATCACGTTTTATTGATTAGGGATCTCTTTTTTTTCTTTTCTACTGCATATAGATTGGAACCTTGTGGTGTATCTAATACTTGTTGTGGTGATATCTTCATTTTTTCCCGATTGGTTGAAGGTTGTTGACGGTTACTGTTTCTGGCGAGAATCGTTTTTCCGGCAAGGATCTGATCGAGATTGTTTTAGTTAGGATTTGTGCGGACGTCAATTTTGAGCAGTTTGGTGTTGGTTTCAAGTCGAAACTCGAAGAAACAACAAAGTTATGGTGATTTTAATTTTTCCGGCGAGTTGGTGAATTTTCTGGCGAGTGTCAATCGGTTTAACTTTTGCTGAGAGTTTGTTCGCGGCTGATTTTTGAGTGTTTTGGTGCGAATTTCGTGGTCTAATTCGAAGAAACGAAGGTTTAATCGGATTTTTAAGTTTTCCGGCGAGTATTTGCAGTTTCCGGCGAGTTAAGTGAAATTGGTGACCGGCTAACTTCTTACCCGGTCACTTTTGCATGCTATGGGACTCTTGAACAAGTTTCCTGAACACAATAAAGCTGACCTAGAGTTTGTGCACACAATAACTTTTCATGATTAGTTGATTGCATTCCGGCACACTTATCCATATTTGTAAAGCCCAATGAGTATAGTTTAACACCCAATAAATAACTCCCGATGAACCTTTACAATTTCAGTTTTATGGGCTTTTAAAGTTGGCTTAAAAGTCATAATAGAACGTTTTGGCTAGCTATTTTACCCTCAAATTTGACACCGTATACTTATGTCTATGTTGATAAAGAGTGCAAATAACAAAATTGTCATTTTCCGATCGGGTCTTACCGTGTAAAGGCAACAAACCCCCCAAAAATAAGAAAAAGTTACAATTAGTAAGTAAGACCAGATCTGGTCTTAAAGAAATGCATTTTTTGCGGTTTTTAAGTGGCTATAACTTCTTGTGTATATTGTTTTGGTAAAATCTAAAATATGTAATGATAGCTTTGTGATTAGGCCTTTCAAAAGACATAAGACTTACTTAAAACGAGTGTGTTTTAGTGGGTCAAATATGAGTCCCAAAGCAGCCCGTTTGAGCTTTTTGTTAGATTTCTAAATGAGTTTAAAAGGTCAGAATCTATTGTATACGCATGTAATCATAAGAATACTTATGTCTATGTTATTAGTTAGTGTAAATTAGAAAAATTTTGTTTTCAGGTCGGATCGTGTAAAGGCAAGAGACCGAAAAAATAAACGTTAGAATTAGTAAGTAAGACCACATCTGGTCTTAGTGAAATGATTTTTTGCGGTTTTTAAGTGGCTCTAACATTTTGTGTATATTGTTTCGGTAAAAACCGGAAATAGGTAATGATAACATGAAATTAGAACTTTCAAAGGAGATACACCGCCCCTCTCTTACACCACCACCAACTGCCACCTGGGCAGCTGGCCGGATATATATTTTTTAAAACAACCTAAGACTATCACTCACTGCCACATCATAGATGCACTATTCTAGTACATTGAATACAGATACAAAAACAGGAATACCCAATGTAACATATTTATATTAACATCAGGAATGAATATCAACAACCATCTCCAAGGTGGCCTAGTGGTAAGGCGTCCTGAAGGAATCCTGGGTTCGAATCTCATAAGGTAAGCACCTTGGGATGGTCAGGGGTATATAGGAAACAAGAAAAGGGATACCAAACTAATGTTGTTTAATTTGGAATCGATGTACTTGATGGAGAAATGGTCTTATTCAGTAAGCCATAACTTTAAAGAATACCATTATAATCCAGTAAGCGATGGAAGTGAGATTTTCCTTGTATATTATTCGAAAAGAAACTGCATGATCATGTACTCCGTTTTTAACTTAAACGAAAAAGGAACAGCTTAATGGAAATTGCACATAACAATTTCAGTTGTTTATAATAGTTATCTTACATAAAATTCAACCTCAACTATTGAAATGTTGGAAAATGAGACGGCCAAAAATCTTCTTAATGCATTATTGGCATGTATCCCTTAAAAATTATGTTTGTGGATGTACGATGCCAGGTATGAACCATAAAAAAGGCGACACACCGCCCCTCTCTTACACCACCACCAACTGCCACCTGGGCAGCTGGCCGGATATATATTTTTTAAAACAACCTAAGACTATCACTCACTGCCACATCATAGATGCACTATTCTAGTACATTGAATACAGATACAAAAACAGGAATACCCAATGTAACATATTTATATTAACATCAGGAATGAATATCAACAACCATCTCCAAGGTGGCCTAGTGGTAAGGCGTCCTGAAGGAATCCTGGGTTCGAATCTCATAAGGTAAGCACCTTGGGATGGTCAGGGGAAAAGTCAAGGAAACAAGAAAAGGGATACCAAACTAATGTTGTTTAATTTGGAATCGATGTACTTGATGGAGAAATGGTCTTATTCAGTAAGCCATAACTTTAAAGAATACCATTATAATCCAGTAAGCGATGGAAGTGAGATTTTCCTTGTATATTATTCGAAAAGAAACTGCATGATCATGTACTCCGTTTTTAACTTAAACGAAAAAGGAACAGCTTAATGGAAATTGCACATAACAATTTCAGTTGTTTATAATAGTTATCTTACATAAAATTCAACCTCAACTATTGAAATGTTGGAAAATGAGACGGCCAAAAATCTTCTTAATGCATTATTGGCATGTATCCCTTAAAAATTATGTTTGTGGATGTACGATGCCAGGTATGAACCATAAAAAAGGCGACACACCGCCCCTCTCTTACACCACCACCAACTGCCACCTGGGCAGCTGGCCGGATATATATTTTTTAAAACAACCTAAGACTATCACTCACTGCCACATCATAGATGCACTATTCTAGTACATTGAATACAGATACAAAAACAGGAATACCCAATGTAACATATTTATATTAACATCAGGAATGAATATCAACAACCATCTCCAAGGTGGCCTAGTGGTAAGGCGTCCTGAAGGAATCCTGGGTTCGAATCTCATAAGGTAAGCACCTTGGGATGGTCAGGGGTATATAGGAAACAAGAAAAGGGATACCAAACTAATGTTGTTTAATTTGGAATCGATGTACTTGATGGAGAAATGGTCTTATTCAGTAAGCCATAACTTTAAAGAATACCATTATAATCCAGTAAGCGATGGAAGTGAGATTTTCCTTGTATATTAACTTAAACGAAAAAGGAACAGCTTAATGGAAATTGCACATAACAATTTCAGTTGTTTATAATAGTTATCTTACATAAAATTCAACCTCAACTATTGAAATGTTGGAAAATGAGACGGCCAAAAATCTTCTTAATGCATTATTGGCATGTATCCCTTAAAAATTATGTTTGTGGATGTACGATGCCAGGTATGAACCATAAAAAAGGCGACACACCGCCCCTCTCTTACACCACCACCAACTGCCACCTGGGCAGCTGGCCGGATATATATTTTTTAAAACAACCTAAGACTATCACTCACTGCCACATCATAGATGCACTATTCTAGTACATTGAATACAGATACAAAAACAGGAATACCCAATGTAACATATTTATATTAACATCAGGAATGAATATCAACAACCATCTCCAAGGTGGCCTAGTGGTAAGGCGTCCTGAAGGAATCCTGGGTTCGAATCTCATAAGGTAAGCACCTTGGGATGGTCAGGGGAAAAGTCAAGGAAACAAGAAGGGGAATACCATTAGGCCTCATACATTAAAGTCAAAGGCTCAACTTTAGCCGGGCAGCCTGAATAGGAATCCCCTTCCGTATAGCAACGAATATCAATATTCACGTTTTATTATCAAACAGTTGCATATGAAAATTTTTGGAAAATGTACAGAACAAGTGGTTTATATTTGGTTTCTACCTGAACAGCAGTTGCTAGCTGTATAATGATTTTATTGTGACTGTTATTTTTAGTCATGTCATCACTTAGTCCTAGATTGACATCTTCAAGTACCAACAACGAATTAGTAACTATCTGACAAGAAAGTCTGACTATGTAATACTACACAAAAAGCTCCCATTATGTTCGACTTGTTAGATACTAATGACAGATTACATGTAAGATGCCTGTCACAGAAAACATATAAGAACAGATAGAAGATGATAGAACTTTACGAATCCACTACTGGGTGTTTCATGGACAATTTTCATTCAAGTATATATATCTAGTCAATACTGATTCATGTCTTTTACATTGCAAGAATATCTAAATCAATGCAACTTGACATGAATCAACTTATGAAAGCTTTCTAATTCAACTAAAATGCAGTAACGTTTATAAGTATTATTAAATGGAGTTTCAACACACACAAATCATGAGTTTCTACATTAGAACCAAATTAATACTGAAAACAGGGCCAGGACTTACAAGGTGTTTGATCCCAAAGTAGAACTAAGACCATGCCAAATTTGAGTGAATTTTGTTTGACTGCAAATGTTAAGCTGTCTCTAGGCACGAACCTAATTACTCAATTATTTACTTCAACCTATATTTGTTTTTCAGTGTATCGCATGATTTATAAGAGATAATTAATGAACAAGTGAATATGCAGTATATATAACTTTTAAGGCTTACAGGGCAACAAAGTCTAAGACCATGAAATGGTCTATATAAAGTTATAAACACTAGCACGGTACCCGCGCAATGCGGCGGTGTTCGTGGCGGCGACGGTGTGGTGGTGGGACGACTGTTGGTGGTAGAGGCGGCGTCGAGTGGTGTAGATAATTGATGTAAAAGTAATTGATGTAAAGGGTTAATGGAGATATTTTAAAAGATAAAGGACTGATAGTGTAATATAATCATTAAGGGTATTTTAGACATTTCCCCCCATGTAACTTTCAACATGGGGGGCTATTCTTTTTATAAGATAGTATAGAAGTATAGATATGCACATAACTAGAGAGAAGAGAGAAAAGATTAACCGTGATGTAACTAACGCCGCATCCGATCTTCTTCTCGCTCTCTGGGTGATGTGGCAACAACCTCTCTAGAATAGTTCTCTCATGCTCAGGACTTAATCTCTCGCCACTTGCATATCTATCAATAAAGTAAATTCAATGCAGAATAAATCAGAATCTTCAAAATTGGCATTGATGATTGATGCATAGACGTAAACATAACCACATAACACATGTTAACTTGTCGGCTTGTCCTAATATATAGTTACAATAACTCATGATAATATAGCTCTTATAAGTGACAGATGTATTTCCCCCCTTATTTTTCAAATGGAGCTTGAATTTGATGATGAAGAATCTCAGTGTTAACTTGACTGTAGCTCATCCTTCTAGCACTATCTTTATTGTATATCATCTTTCTAGCACTAACTCGGCTGTTATTCATCCTTCTAGCACTTAACTTCTAAGAGAGGATTGAGTGGGTGGCTAAGATTATAATTAAGCCAAGTTTTCAGCATATAAAATTTAACCACTGTAATTTGTAATTATATGAAGGTGAAAAGTTTGGTACTATATCACTAATTACTTCTCTGAAATTCATTTTGGGGTAACAATTTTATGCACATTTCTTCAATTCAGGTCTCTTTATTTCCCCAAATCGGGTAATATAGTACCCTGATTTCTACAGTTAGCGTAAAACCTGACCCACATATCCAACAGGCCAAGGGTCACACACTTACACTAACTGAAAAAACTTGACCACTTCCTTAATTTGGATAACATAATAACCTGGATCCTTAACTTGGGTAACATAGTACGCGCAGATAACATATTATGCATATCTCCTCAATCTGGGTAACATACTATGCATGATTTCTTAATTTGGGCACATACTATGCACGAATTTTGAACTTGTGTACCATATTATACACATATCTATTAGAAATATAGATATAGCTTAAGGAATAGTATAATAGTCCAGCCAGTGTGCATAGATGGGCTTAGGGTTTCTAGTGTTACATTTGTACTCTCTAAATTGTGCTCAATAAAACATAATAACCTACGGGTTCAATTTAACATGGAATTAGAGCGGGTCCTGGTTTGCTTCTTTCCTTGCATTACCTGTCCACAAGGCTTCTTCTCCCATAATTACTTGTAATCTCTATATATCTATACTATAATATAAAGCAAATTCATGTTTGATTTTCAACATTGAACTTAAAATTTCAATATTGATTTTAGTTTCAACATTTACTTCCCCAAAATGCCCTTCTATCTATTCTATATTTACCTAAAATAACTATAATACCCTTTCTCTCTTCCCAAATCTCAACCAATCATTTTTTTTCTCTCTCCTCCATAAATCATTTTATTCTTCTAATTCATTCAAAATCTTTTATCTCAAAAACCGTACATCGATAAATTATAAAAATTATATGGGTGTTCTTAAACTTTCATGCTCTTTCATTAGAGTGGTCATTCGATATACTTTCGACGAATTTTTAAATCCGAGGGCGGATCCCGTACGGCTAAGGGCGGAGCCCGTCAGGTAGATCACTCCATCACCGCCACCGCCGCCGCCGCCATTACATCACCACCTCGCCATCACCTCCATCACCGCCGCAACGCACGGGTACCGTTCTCGTAATGTATATATGTCTGTAATCAGAGGCGGATCCAGAAAAATAGTATATAGGGGGCATAAATATAACTATAACTACATGTGATAATATGAACGGGTCCGTAACATGTAAAATAACTTCGTATCAAATAATTGTGGGTTATGTAAGTTTGCTAAAATCAGGCTAGATAAAAAAAAAACAAAATATCATAGTTAATTAAATTCTATTGTCTGTATCTGTATAGTGTATAGAAATTTGAAATCTTTTTTTTTATTTTTGCAAACGGCTTTTTTATTTACAAAAAATTCTTACAGTTAACTTAAATATTGTCAATGAATGCATTTACATAACTTATTAGTCATCTACTGTTTTTATAATTTAATTATTTTAGAAAATATATGGTTTGACAATATAAGCCTTTCATACTTCTATATAACATCCAAAAACATATAAAATATTATTAAAATTATAATTGTTGATGTATTTAAATGAATAATTTTACATTTATTACTTATAAATAGAAGATTTTAATTTAAAATACTTTATAAAGTTAGACCTTAAACATAAATAGTTATAACTTAAGGTGCTTAAATGGTATGGGATTGTTTTCATAGGGAACAAGTAAGTTAATTGTCTAAATATGGGTTAGTCACTCTTTGAAGTAGAGAAACGTGGCAATTTGTAAACAAAAAATTTAGAGGTGGAAAATGTGCGTGTGTGTTTGACCGGATTGAAGCAGCAAGAGAAATAAAAAGTTTGAAGATAATGGCTAGTGTCTACTGTCAAGCTTAAAAAAACCTTAGATCAGTCAAGATAAACAAGGTATCATTCATCTTCTTTGTGGATATGTATAATTGTTTCATTGCCTTTACCAACTTTTTGTCTTGACGAGGGCATTGAAAAATTAAGATGGGGGCATTACAAAGATGGAGCTTGATATACATTAATAGCTTATTATATAGCATTTGCAATAAATATTTCAAGATTATTGGGGGCATTACCCCCACTACTATAATGGTGCATCCGCCCCTGTCTGTAATGCATAATAACCTACGGGGTTTCAATGATTAAACAGAACACACATGGGCCAATCATTTATTCATTATACCATAAATATTAAAAAATTAGTATGGGATGGGTTCTATACTTAAGCTTGAGTACATTCTCATCCCTCTAATACCTTTACCCGAAAATGTGTTCTAAATATCAATCGAATGTTTCTCGAGATTTCACAGGAAGATTACACTATGATGGTAAATGTAAATGATATTTCGTCCTCCTAAGCTAACAATAATCAGCAAGATTAAAACTAACAAGAATAAATTAAAAGAAATTAAATTAAGGTAGATGGAAAACGAGATATTACTTGCCAGAATGAAGAATCATCCTAACAAAACCAACTAAAGGAACTGTATCTTCCAATATTTGATCTTCCCAATCAATCCATCTATCTTCACTATTCCCTCCTTCTTGTTCATTATCTTTTTCTTCATATTCAGATACATCATCATCCTTATTATTTTCATCTTTAACTTCCACCACCGGTTTTCTCAACAAATCCGCTCCACCGCCGCCGTAAGCAGCTCCGTCCGCCTGACTACCATTACTACTACTATTACTGTAAGTCTTGAATCGTAAGGTAGATAAACGGTTTGGAAATGAAATGAAGGAAGGATTTGTGTGTGGAAAAAACAAGATAAGATTTCTGTGGTGGAGATTAATATTAATATTAATACTACTATTATTTGATAATGATATTTGGGAACAAATTGTTTCCATTTTCTGTTGTTGATTATTATATAATAATAGTAAGTATAAACCTTAGTTCAAAAGAGCACAAATACTAGCAGTAGTAGTTGTTGTATGATGGGGGGTCATTGTTATCATGTAAATTTGGGCGCCATTGTGTAACCGTTTTCTACTACCGGAAACAAATATATGTCTTGATATACAGATGCTAATATTATACCGGATATATGGGTCGGGTCAACCGGATAGGGGAGATGTACCATACAAGATTATTTAAAAGGGTTTAATATCTACGAATGTAATTAACCATAGAAGAATGTCTATAGTGTGAAAAAACTAAATTTATGTTTATTGTAGTAATAAACTTTCAAATTTTGTTATTTGATCAATCAAAAAGTTAACTTATATGGTTGTTACATATACCCGAATACATCCAATGCACACGATTCGAAGTCCATTATCACAATGAATACAACTTTAGTATTTTCACACTATAGACATTCTTCTATAGTTAGTTACATCAACGGATACTTTACCCCTATTTAAAACTAAGCCAAACTATTTTTTTTAACTTTGTTGAGATGAGTCGAATACATTAATGGAACAAATTTTTTCAACTTGTCATTATAAACAACTAGGAGGTTCGCAACCCTGCATTGCGGGGTTTCGCAAGAAACCAAAAAGTAACACAGTAAAAAACCCGAACGCGATATGATGTGGTAAAATTCGAATAGTAGTACAAAAAGTTTTTAATATAATTTGTGAGTCCCAAATATAGATGATTAACTAAACCCGACTGGCAAGTACAACTGATCTTGATGGACAAGTTAAGTTTACGATCCAGATATGGATAACAAGAAACAATTGACTTAAGGTAAAATGCACGAACTAAATGGCAGAAACTATATAAAGATATATATAAGTATAATCAAGTATGTAGCATTGAGACACGTTGTTTTCTTTCTAATGTATTTGATTTATTGATATATAAACAAATACAAGGATTGTTGCGGAACAAAGATAAACACCCAAGTGTAAGTATCTAAACAATCCCGAAAAACAAGTGATCTAAATAACTTGGAAATACTCGTAAGTTTACTTAGAGTATATCTCACAAGTTGCAATGCTAAAGTTTCAAGCGGTTTACAAGTTGTGAGAAGACTTCATATTTATAGACCAAGTTCATGATGACATGGACAAGATCGTATAAAAGTGGTTGTGAGCATTTAAGGAATTAAACTTAATTCCTTACATGCTTGTACTAGGAAGAGTATATAAGTCAGTTGATGTGACTTATAGTACTACGTTCCAAACCTATACTTTTACCTTGTACCTTTTATTAATAGATAAATCTATTAACTGGGTAAAGGTATGTAAAGTAAAAAGTCTTCCTCGTAATCAGTGTAAAGTGTTGTAAATACTTTATACTGAGATGCTTCAGTCTTCGATCTGGTAGAATCACTCTTTGCTCGCTTCTGAGATGATTCTCTTCTTCATACTTCAGTCTTTGACTTCAGAATGAATGCTTCAGATTTATCTTGATCTGAACTGAAGTGAAGCTTCAGTGAAGTAATTCTGATACGGCTCAGAATTCTGTACAAACGTTTTCACTGAACTTCAAGCTATTTCTGAACAAATTATACTTGGTCGATTTCCGACCTAACAAATTCCCCCTATTTGTTCTGAAATAGTGCATGCATCTCAGACTTCTATCTATACATGTTTGTAAGTCTGAAATGCAAGTTTTGTTTAAGTTGTAAAAATTTTCTAAGTACATCTTATAGATCATTGATGTCTCAGAATTTTACTTGTGGTTTTTCTAACTTAAACTTACCATCTACTTATTGGTTACAATTTGCAACATATATATACAAACTGAAATGTTTGTTACAAATGTAAATATATTACAAGTACATGATAAACTGAAAAAGGAACTACTTCTTGGCAGGCCTTGAACCAGAAGGTGCTTCAGTAGGTTTCCTTTTCAGTGGAGAATGATCCTTCTTTCCAAACAATCTTCCTTCAATTTCTACCTTGGCCTGCATCTTTTGTTGTATTCTTGATAACCATGCACCAATCAAGGCAGATTTCGGCTTCCCCCTCAGAATTTGGATCATCTCCTTATGCTCAGAAATCCCAAACTCGTGAACTGAAACTTGATTATATTCTTCAGCTGCCCTACCTTCTCTTTTTACAATCAAATCAAACAACTTCAATCCATCAGCCTTTGTAACTTCTATATCAATGATTTTGGCCTGATGCGATCGATGATTCATGTAATGATCATACTGATCCTTCTCATGTTTTCTTTCAAGTTCAGCAGCATCATCAGATGGTTTGAGGGAAGTAAAGACAACATCACGAGAATTCTTTCTTGCAGACCTTGTTCCAGTTACTTTGGGCTTTGTGGTTGGTCTGAACAACTCTTTTTCAACCTTCAGAACTTCGGCCAGAATTTCCTTCCTTTTAATTGCCATTTCCTTTTCTCTATTTCTCTTCAAGTCTTCAATAGACAACTTGAAGGTTAGACTCTCTAGCTTTTGTTCCAGAGGTGAGTAATTCATCCCACATTCATACTCGAGCATATCAACAACAGACTTCTGCACTCTTGGATCATTTTTGATTTTCAAATATCTTTCCAGTGATAAACCAAGAGCTGCAGCATCTATATGATCAAGGGTCCCCATCTTCAGATGTTGTTCCCTTT
Source organism: Erigeron breviscapus (assembly GCA_034093135.1). Classification (NCBI taxonomy): domain Eukaryota; kingdom Viridiplantae; phylum Streptophyta; class Magnoliopsida; order Asterales; family Asteraceae; genus Erigeron; species Erigeron breviscapus. The sequence continues at coordinate 101,812,467 of CM067172.1, read as the reverse complement.
CTCTTTCTTTGTTTTCCCTCCACATAATGAATTGATTTGAGACCTGCTTCTGCAAAGCCTCCAATTTCTTACTATCAGCATCAAGATCGTGCAGGGGATAACCATGCTCATCCACATTCTCACCAACAATAATCCCAGAACCCTTAGAACTTTTCTTTGTTGGTTCTTCCTCTAATGGGGCCTTGCCCTTATCTTTCTTACCAGATTCAGATTCAGTTTCCCCCTGAACTGAGGCACTACCAGATGGCACCTCAGTTTGCTTCTTGGTTGCTTCAATGATTTCTTGTGTACTTGCAAGCAGACCAATAGGCACACCTTTTCCCCCTTTGGGGACCTCTGAAGGCAACTTAGCGAATTCTTCAATGGCCATTTGCATGCCCTTCAGTGGTTCCCAACTTTGTTGTTGTAAGCATTCAGAAATACCTCTAGAAAGCTGAGCAAACTGAGATCTTAATCTGAAATTGGAGTTCAGATTCAGCGACTCTTTATCTATCATCTCTTTCAACTGCTTTCTATCTTCTTCAGTGAATGAGGGAACAGGAGGAGCAACAATATTTTCCTTCTTGAGATGAGTTAGAATTTCTTCTAACTGTTTGGACTGGTTCTGAACTGAGCCTTCAAGTTTGGACACTGAATCTTTTACTTCATTCACAGCCTTGTCCACTTTGTCATATGTGTCTTTGGTTAGTTCAGCAATCATCACTCTAACCTTCTCACCAACCTTCTCAGAAACGGATTCTGAAATCTGAGTAACTAGATTCTGAGTTAGCTCAGACTTCAGATTATCCAAAATACCAACACTTATAGAAGCCCCAAGTTCTTTCTCATTTATACTTGGCTTCTTAACCAACTCATGTACTTCTCTTCCAACAGCCATAAAATCTTGCTTCAACAACTGAACACAAGATGTCAAGTTTGCAACCACCGAAGCTTGCACATCTCTTTTTGTTAGCTTGAAGGCTTCTCTGATTGCAGAGCTCACCTTGTTGCAAGTCATCACCAGCTCATTCAGCTTCCCAACTACTAGTCCTTCGTTTCCAGCAACCTTGGTTAATTCAGTTCCAAGAAACATCTGAGCTCCTTTCATTTCAGCCACAGAACTAGTATTGGCAGTTAGAGACTTGGTTAAGTCCTCCACCCTTAGAATAAGGCTTTGGACTTCGGTTTGAGTCTTTTCTAACTGTGCTTCTACATTTAAAGGTGGTGGAGGTTGTGCAGAAGCAGGAGCAACAAATGGTAGATTACCAAGCCCTTTAAGAACATTTTTCAGTTGTAAATCAGTTGGACTCTCAGATTCTGTATCAGAATCCAAGTCCGTCTCCATTGGGGGATCATAATTGATAGGGGGTGGGATTTTATGAATTTGGGGGTGAAGAAATTGAAGTGATGGATTAAAAGTACCGGCTGTAACATAGGCAGGATTAGTGCCCGGTGGAAAAATTGGATGTTGATGAGATGGAGGTGGTGGAACATAAGGATTAATATCTTGTTCTTGTTGGTCTGGTTGAATTTGGATTTCTGGGGGAGGAGGAGGGGCGTTTGCGAGGATGGTGGCTGGCTCAGAATCAGATTGATTCGCCTCCAATAATCCCTCGTCAAACTCAAAATCAGCAAGGGAATCGAGATTCCCCTGAGGTAGCTCATCGTCATCCCAGAAAGCATTCACCACTGCATTCGGGTCAGATATGCCCTGGTTTGGGTCACTAGTACCCGCACCAGTTTCTGGTTCAACATCTGCAGAAGCAGGTGCATCGTTACCAGATTTAATGATCGGCTCAACCGTAGTGTCATTGCCAGGGACAGTAGATACAGAAACTGGAACACGAATGATGTTCAGAAACTTATCTTTAGGTCGACTAACGGGTCCCACATTCTTTTGTGGCCCACTTAGTGACCTTTCTGAACCAGCTAGTGTGGCTGAAACAGTTTTATTAAATACCTGAAGCATAGCAGTGGATAGTTCAGGCTCATTTTCAGCAGTGGATGCCTTTGAGAAATCTCTGCTGTATTCAGGTACTGAAGCTTCAGGTCCAGCTTGATTATAAGCTTCACCAAGAATATCCATGAAACATAAGCTCAGAAATCTTGGAAAGGCAATATGCAGACTTCTCTTTCCTTTTAGTTTTGTAATTAGCTGAGAAAAGAGAATCTCAGCAAAGTCTGCTTGTATCCCATTCCAAATATAATACCCCATCTCAACTTGGGGTAATGAAAGTTGGTCCAACCCTCCATGGTTGCCACCAAGACTTTCCACAATCTGGGTCCAGAAGAACCTCCAGCAATTGCCAAATCCAGACATAAATATGTGTCCGGAGGTCTTCAGATTACCATCAGCATCCTCCATATCGCCATGACCGGTGGCGACTAGAACTTCCCTGAAATTGACTCCTTTGAGTCGTTTAGCAAATACCTGGGAAGGTTTGAGGTAGTTCAGATGAAGGGAATTTCTGAACCCCTCAAGAGTGATGACACACTGCTTGGTGCCCTCATTGAGAGTGAAGGAGATGGATTGTTCATCTTTGCTCACCACAGCAGTATACCAGAATTCAAGCAAGTATCGATGATACAATGCCTGAGGATTAGCGGTCAGAGCATAATGGAAAGGGGATTGCTCCCAAAAATTATTAATTCTTCCCATTAGTGTTTTGGATTTCACATTTAATTGAGCCAAGAAATTGCTCATGTTAAATCGGATTTGAGAAGGAGTGAAATTCTTTGGCCATGTGGCAGATGTTTTCACATCATCCGATGGAGTATATTCAAAATTTATGAGCGATTTGTGTTGTGAAGAAGATGATGATTTAGACATTTTTAAGAATCGAAAGTTGAAAGTGAAAAGAATATGAAGAGTTAAGGAATTTGAGAGTAAATATGAGAGAGATTGATGATTGGGAAGTAAATGAAAGAATGAAAAGGAATTTGAATTTAAGATGGAATATAAAGTGATTTTCCAATTAAAAACAATTTCTGGGGTCAAGTCCGCATTAAATGCAGAGACGTTTGAGTGACCCCACCCTGCAACACTTTTTCAGAAAAAGTACTCATTTCTTTCCCTTTTACGGCGCAACTTGTGTGACACATAAGCATGACCAACGTAAGTTAAAAACATAGTATGCAGTAGGCCACGTGTACACACAATTGACCAAGTATCAAAAATATCTTGAAAGGATTGTTGTCTTTCAGTGATGACAAAATAAATTCTGAGCATGGTCAGTTCCAAAGAGATCTGAACCATCTCAGTTAATAAAATTCAACTGAAATAATTTTGATTTTCTGAAGTGCTTCAGTTAAATACGTTTTTCTGAGTAAAAGGTTCCCCCTCAAAAATGAAGGTTTATTTTAAAGTTTGAAAAATATTTAACATTCCCCCTGAAGTGATGATCCATGAATTAATAAGTGCCAAGATAGTATCACAAAGGCGTTCGATAGCTAGGCGAGCAAAAATTACATGGATCGCTCAGACTGGTGAACCAGATCAGTGTCACTGAGGCGTTCATAACAAGATTACCAGTCTAAGGATTTAACATACCCAACTCACTGACCAGATGTTTAAAGGTTTTGACATCTAAAGGTTTTGTAAAAACATCAGCGAGTTGCTTATCAGTGGGAATAAAGTGCAATTCAATATCTCCTTTCAGAATATGATCACGAATGAAATGATACCTGAGATCGATGTGCTTGGTTTTCGAGTGCATCACAGGATTGTGAGATATGGCAATGGCACTAGTGTTATCACAAAAGATTGGAGTCTTTGTGTAAGTAACACCATAATCAGTCAGCTGGTTTTTCATCCATAGAATCTGAGCACAACAACTTGCTGCAGAAATATACTCAGCTTCTGCAGTGGATAGTGATACTGCAGTCTGCTTCTTACTGGTCCAGCTTACTAATTTGCCACCAAGGAAATGACACCCTCCTGTGGTACTTTTCCTGTCTATCTTACAACCTGCATGATCAGAATCTGAATAACCCATTAGATCTAGACTGGAGCCTTTGGGATACCAAAGACCCAATCTGGGGACACCTTTAAGGTATCTGAAGATCCTTTTAACAGCATTTGCATGTGCTTCTCTGGGATCAGACTGAAATCTAGCACAAAGGCATGTTGCAAACATTATGTCTGGTCTACTTGCAGTTAAATACATCAGTGAACCAACCATACCACGATATTTTGTATGGTCCACTGGTTTTCCATGTGGATCAGAATCCAAAGATAATGGAGCAGAAATAGGAGTATCTTTTGATGAGACTGAATCAAATTGATATTTCTTTAATAAATCTCTGACATATTTTTCCTGGTTTATGAAAATACCATCTTCAGTTTGTTTTACTTGAAGTCCCAGAAAATATGTCAGTTCACCCATCATACTCATTTCATACTCAGAAGACATGATTTTAGAAAAATTTTCACACATCTTCTTATTTGTAGAACCAAACACAATATCATCAACATAAATTTGTACTAAAAGGATATCACTTTTATCATGCAATATGAACAAAGTATTATCTATTGTACCACGTTTAAAACCATTTTTAAGAAGATGTTTAGTAAGAGTATCATACCAGGCTCTGGGTGCTTGTCTCAGACCATATAAGGCTTTGTTCAGTCTGTACACCCAATGTGGTTTTTCTTCATTGATGAATCCTGGTGGTTGATACACATAAACGACTTCTTCTAGTTCTCCATTCAGGAATGCACTTTTGACATCCATTTGATAGACTTTAAACTGATGATGAGCTGCAAAAGCTAAGAATATTCTTATAGCTTCAAGTCTAGCAACTGGTGCAAAAGTTTCATCAAAATCTATTCCCTCTTCTTGTGCATATCCTTTTGCAACAAGTCTTGCTTTGTTTCTGATGATATGACCATCTTCATCCATCTTGTTTCTGAAGACCCATCTTGTCCCAATTGGTTCCTTCTTCAGGTTACTGGGACAAGGAACGAGTTCCCATACATCGTTTCTTTTAAACTGGTTGAGCTCATCTTGCATGGCTTCAACCCAGCTTGGGTCTTGCATAGCCTCGTCAATCTTCTTGGGTTCAATTAGAGATAAGAAGCTGACGTTTAAGCATTGATCGCTTGTGGCTCTTCTGGTCTGAACCCCTTTACTGGACTCTCCAATAATTTGCTCGATTGGATGTGCTTTTGTCCATTTAGAGTATTGACCAGGATGAACAATGATATCAGTGCAAGAACTTCTCTGAGTACCTTCAGGAGGAGCTTCAGAAAATACATTTTCAGCTTCTTCTTCTTCCTGCAGATCATGACTTGCATCATGAAATTCTTCAGATTGAGGTTGCTCAGTGGAGCCTGATATCAGAGGAGAAGCAGCATGTACATCTGATCCAATAGTCAGTTCAGAAGGTAGTTTGAAACTGACTGGAGGATAAAATGGAATGTTGCTAGGCTTGTTTACTACTGGTTCTGAACGGAGATGTTCAGAAGCAGGTTCAGGTGACTGATCAGTTTCAGCAATAGGATCAGAATCACCAAAACTTATTGGACTTTCTGAGGGTGGTACAGGAATGGAATTTTTAAAGATTGCAGAATTGGATTCATCAAAGGTAACATGAATTGACTCATCAACCTTTTCAAGTCTCTTGTTAAAGACTCTAAAGGCTTTGCGATTTGATGAATATCCTAGGAAGTATCCTTCATCAGCTTTTGCATCAAATTTTCCAAGCTGATTTGAATCATTCAGAATGTATACTGGACACCCAAATACATGGAAGTATCCAATATTAGGCTTTCTATTTCTGAGTACTTCATAGGAGGTCTTCTTGTGTCTTTTGACATAAACAGATCTGTTCTGAGTGTAGCAGGCAGTTGCAACAGCTTCAGCCCAGAAATTCTTGGGAAGACCAGATTCATTCAACATACTTCTAGCAGCTTCAATCAGCGTACGATTCTTTCTTTCTACAACACCATTCTGCTCTGGTGTGTGAGCTGAGGAGAAGTTCTGAGATATGCCAGTTTCAGTGCAGAAGGACTCCAGAGTAGCATTTCTGAATTCAGTGCCATTGTCACTTCTGAGCTGACAAACTTTTCGCTTGTGCTTGAGCTCAATTTGTTTGATGAGAGCAATGATTTCAGCAGCAGCTTCACTTTTGGACCTGAGGAAAATCACCCAGCAGTATCTTGAATATTCATCAACGATAACAAGGGTGTACTTCTTTCCTGCTCTGGTCTGAACATTCACTGGTCCAAAAAGGTCTATGTGAAGCATGTGAAGAGGTTCAGTTATACTAAAGCTTTGTTTTGTCTTGAATGAAGCTCTTTTCTGCTTACCCATTTCACAACCTGGACATGGCTTGTCTTTATTGAAAGACATAGAGGGTATCCCATCAACAAGTTGTTTTCTAGACAACTTATTAATATTTTTGAAGTTCAGATGGGATAATCTCTTGTGCCACAGCCAGTTTGTGTCTTCATCTGCCTTTGAGTAGAAACATTGTTCAGTGGTAGAAGGATTCATATCAATGACATAAATGTTTCCCTTCCTTGGTGCAATCAGTACCACCTTTCCATCTCTGTTGAATATGGTGCCTTGTGAAATATCAAATAAAACCTTGAAGCCATCATCACACAGTTGACTGACACTGATCAGGTTATATTTCAAACCGTTCACATATGCAACACGTGTGAATTTGACTTGACCATTATTCACCACACCATATCCCTCAGTTTTTCCATTACCATCATTTCCAAAAACTATTGAGGGCCCCTCTTGCACCCTATATTCCTCTAGCAGGGTCTGATAACCAGTCATGGTTCGGCCAGCAGCACTGTCCAGAAACCATATATTCTTCTTTCGGTCTCCCTGCACACAAACAAAGATTAGTTCTTTTTGGGAACCCATCTTTGGATGGGTTCACTAGACTCTCCGTTAGCAGTCTTAGATTTCTTTGGTTCATAAGGAACAGAAGGATCAAAGGGGATTTCAGTCATTATTTCAGATGACACAAACATAGTTGGTTTGATGGGGTTTTCAACCTTTTTCTTTTCAGATTTCTGCTTGATTTGCTTAGAAAAAGGTTTTGTATTTTGTTTAGGTTGAAGAGAAGGAGTTTCAACATTTTTTAAACGTGCATTACAACTCTGCACTTGTCTAGCCAATAGTTGAAATTGACTTTCTAACCTTAACAAAATTGATTCTTCATTAGACACCTGAGCCTTACCTGAATCTGAGGTAGATGGCTCAGTAGGGGAGAAATTTTTCTTCTTCTTTAGGTCTTTAGGAACCTTAGATGAAGTCTGAGGGGATGGCTTTTTGGATTTAGCCTTCCTTTCTGAAACAGTTGTCTGAGCTGTTTCAGATTTACCCTCAGATTGTTCCTGGGCTTTATTAGTTACAGTTTTCTGCTTGCCAACTTTAGGAAAAATGATTTCAGGCTTTATTTCCTTTGGAAGTGCATCTAAATCAGTGATTATGGATGCCAAATGAAGATCACCAGACTCATATGCTGCTCTTTGTGATGCAAAAGTATTTTTAATTGCAGCATCTGGCCTTGGTGCTTTCATCCAAGATTTAATAATTGCTTGTTCTTTTTCAAGGATGGATTTTAATTCTTCCTTTTCCAATTCTAAAGTTGCAACCATAGACTGATAACTTTTTAGAGCCAAATGAACATCTTTCAGTTCTTTCAGTCTGGCATGACTGGCGTTTAGTTCAGAAGCATTATTTTCAAACATTTTTAGGCTTTCTGAACGCACTGTCTCAACAAATGAGATGTCAGCCTCTAAAAGAACCAAAAGGTCCAGTTTGTGTTCCTCATTCTTTTCAAAGCCAAAATTACTGACCTTTTTCATTACAATATCCACCCAGCGACCAGATTCAACATCGGATTTGACCAAATGACCTTGATCTTCTTGTGCCATGAAACACATGTCCCTAACTTCTTCTTCATCATCAGATGATTCATCAGATTCTTCCCATTTTTCAGTTTTGGCAATCATACAACTGTTGCTTGAGTTGTCTTGTGCCAGAAGAGCCATATGTGCCTTTAACTTCTTGTATTTGGCCTTATAGCTGTCATCAGATTTCTGAAAAATAGAATGGTTAGGAGCAGATTGTGATGATGATGGTTGACTAGATCTGCATTCCTTCATGAAATGTCCTTTCTTGCCACATTTAAAGCATTCAAGATTAGACTTGTCAATAGAAGCGCTGGAAGCAAAAGGTTTGCCAGCTCGATTTGATTTGGCCTTAAAACGATTGAACGTTTTAGCCAGCATGGCAACCAGATCATCATTGTCATCCTCATTACAATCATGAGTAACATTACCAGAGACACCAGTTTTTAACATTTCAGAAACCATCTTCTTCATCGAGTCAGAAATGTCACTCTCAGAAGATAGTAGAGCAGTACTATGTGGTTCAGAATACTGAACCATACCAGAACTGGTAGAAACATGATTCTTGGCATCCTGCTCAGCCAAAGCTCTCTCAGCTTTGTTCTCTTCAGTATATCTGAAGGCTCCATAAAGGGAAGCAAGAGTGTGACTGTGCAAAGTTTTGCCTTGTCTCAAGACCAAGATTAAATTTTCCCATTTAGAAGGTAAAATGTCACAAAATTTTTCCAACAGAATTTCTTTATCTTTGGTAACACCCAGGGCTTTCAGTTGATTTACCAGATTTGTAAATCTGATGTAAGTTTGAGTTAAAGTTTCCCCAGGGACAGCAAAGAAAGACTCATATCTTTTGTTTAAAGCAACTTTTCTTGTGACAATTGTCTCATTTGTGCCTTCAAACTGTGTCATTAGTTCCTCCCACATTAATTTGGAATTTTCAAGTAAAACAAGAGTGGGCATAAGGGTTTCAGGAACTGCATATAAAATCATATTTTGTAACTTAGTGTCAAGGTCTACAAGTCTATGATCTTCCTCAGACCAATGATCCTTCTCCTTAGGTGACTGCCTAGGAGTCCCATCGGTATTTCTGACAACAGTAGAAGCATTCATGGGGACAAAGGGTCCTTCTTTTAAGATATCGGGTAAGTGTCTTTCAACACCAGCAATATACTTTAGCATGCATGCTTTCCATGTTTGAAAGTTTTCACTGTTCCCATCAAACTTGGGAACAGGATTATTTGGAAAGTGTACGTGTACATTATGCGATGGTATATTGTTGTTGATGATAGGGGGTGGAGTAGTGTTATTAGGGTCAGGACGTTCTTGTTGAAAGTCAGCCATCTATGCAGATCAAAGGTTAAAGAATTGATATAATTCAACCTTGCTGCTCTGATACCAATTGTTAGTCCCAAATAAAGATGATTAACTAAACCCGACTGGCAAGTACAACTGATCTTGATGGACAAGTTAAGTTTACGATCCAGATATGGATAACAAGAAACAATTGACTTAAGGTAAAATGCACGAACTAAATGGCAGAAACTATATAAAGATATATATAAGTATAATCAAGTATGTAGCATTGAGACACGTTGTTTTCTTTCTAATGTATTTGATTTATTGATATATAAACAAATACAAGGATTGTTGCGGAACAAAGATAAACACCCAAGTGTAAGTATCTAAACAATCCCGAAAAACAAGTGATCTAAATAACTTGGAAATACTCGTAAGTTTACTTAGAGTATATCTCACAAGTTGCAATGCTAAAGTTTCAAGCACTTTGCAAGTTGTGAGAAGACTTCATATTTATAGACCAAGTTCATGATGACATGGACAAGATCGTATAAAAGTGGTTGTGAGCATTTAAGGAATTAAACTTAATTCCTTACATGCTTGTACTAGGAAGAGTATATAAGTCAGTTGATGTGACTTATAGTACTACGTTCCAAACCTATACTTTTACCTTGTACCTTTTATTAATAGATAAATCTATTAACTGGGTAAAGGTATGTAAAGTAAAAAGTCTTCCTCGTAATCAGTGTAAAGTGTTGTAAATACTTTATACTGAGATGCTTCAGTCTTCGATCTGGTAGAATCACTCTTTGCTCGCTTCTGAGATGATTCTCTTCTTCATACTTCAGTCTTTGACTTCAGAATGAATGCTTCAGATTTATCTTGATCTGAACTGAAGTGAAGCTTCAGTGAAGTAATTCTGATACGGCTCAGAATTCTGTACAAACGTTTTCACTGAACTTCAAGCTATTTCTGAACAAATTATACTTGGTCGATTTCCGACCTAACATAATTATATAGAAACCCGAAAGGAAAAAAATATGCAAGAAACCAATGATTAACTAAACCCGACTGGCAAGTACAACTGATCTTGATGGACAAGTTAAGTTTACGATCCAGATATGGATAACAAGAAACAATTGACTTAAGGTAAAATGCACGAACTAAATGGCAGAAACTATATAAAGATATATATAGTATAATCAAGTATGTAGCATTGAGACACGTTGTTTTCTTTCTAATGTATTTGATTTATTATATATAAACAAATACAAGGATATATATATATATATATATATATATATATATATATATATATATATATATATATATATATATATATATATATATATATATATATATATATATATATATATATATATATATATATATATATATATATATATATATATATATATATATATATATATATATATATATATATATATATATATATATATATATATATATATATATATATATATATATATATATATATATATATATATATATATATATATATATATATATATATATATATATAT
>CM067172.1:101781775-101796775 GCA_034093135.1 Erigeron breviscapus | reverse complement strand
ATATATATATATATATATATATATATATATATATATATATATATATATATATATATATATATATATATATATATATATATATATATATATATATATATATATATATATATATATATATATATATATATATATATATATATATATATATATATATATATATATATATATATATATATATATATATATATATATATATATATACAATAATCATCAAAAAGATGATTATATTACAAAATATATATTTAAACTTTCAATGAAATTTAAAAGATTTACATATTATTATTTATGGTATATTAAACTCTTCCCGTCTCATTAAATTTGTCCACCTTTAAATTTTGAAAGTCGAATTTTACGATCTTTGACCATAAATATTTTTATTTATGTTATATGATAGTTTATGAAAGTTATACCAATAAAACACATATCTAAAACACAATAATTTCATATAACTTTAATCAGATATTATATAACAAAAACAAAAATATTTGTGGTCAAAGTTCGTAAAGTTTGACTTTGAAAATTTAATAGTGGACACATTAAGTGGGACAGGAGGGAGTAATAACTAAGAATGGTATATTTTGACAAAGCATAATTTACATTTTTTTGTTTTCCAATACTAATTTACACTCTACATCACTAATATTTATTTAAAGGGATATATTTTGACTAATCAACTACAGTGTGAGGATTAATATTGTGTTTAACAATTTAAGAAATTAAAGAATATGATTTAGTGACCATAAACCAAAGTTAGAAATCATCCAAATACAAAAAAAAAAACAAAAACCTATTTTAGTGTTAAAAGGATGATGAAGAATAGCCAAGAACCATGAAAAGTAAAAGATATAAAAAAAAAAAAAAAAAAAAAAAAAAAAAAAAAAAAAAAAAAAAAAAAAAAAAAAAAAAAAAAAAAAAAAAAAAAAAAAAAAAAAAAAAAAAAAAAAAAAAAAAAAAAAAAAAAAAAAAAAAAAAAAAAAAAAAAAAAAAAAAAAAAAAAAAAAAAAAAAAAAAAAAAAAAAAAAAAAAAAAAAAAAAAAAAAAAAAAAAAAAAAAAAAAAAAAAAAAAAAAAAAAAAAAAAAAAAAAAAAAAAAAAAAAAAAAAAAAAAAAAAAAAAAAAAAAAAAAAAAAAAAAAAAAAAAAAAAAAAAAAAAAAAAAAAAAAAAAAAAAAAAAAAAAAAAAAAAAAAAAAAAAAAAAAAAAAAAAAAAAAAAAAAAAAAAAAAAAAAAAAAAAAAAAAAAAAAAAAAAAAAAAAAAAAAAAAAAAAAAAAAAAAAAAAAAAAAAAAAAAAAAAAAAAAAAAAAAAAAAAAAAAAAAAAAAAAAAAAAAAAAAAAAAAAAAAAAAAAAAAAAAAAAAAAAAAAAAAAAAAAAAAAAAAAAAAAAAAAAAAAAAAAAAAAAAAAAAAAAAAAAAAAAAAAAAAAAAAAAAAAAAAAAAAAAAAAAAAAAAAAAAAAAAAAAAAAAAAAAAAAAAAAAAAAAAAAAAAAAAAAAAAAAAAAAAAAAAAAAAAAAAAAAAAAAAAAAAAAAAAAAAAAAAAAAAAAAAAAAAAAAAAAAAAAAAAAAAAAAAAAAAAAAAAAAAAAAAAAAAAAAAAAAAAAAAAAAAAAAAAAAAAAAAAAAAAAAAAAAAAAAAAAAAAAAAAAAAAAAAAAAAAAAAAAAAAAAAAAAAAAAAAAAAAAAAAAAAAAAAAAAAAAAAAAAAAAAAAAAAAAAAAAAAAAAAAAAAAAAAAAAAAAAAAAAAAAAAAAAAAAAAAAAAAAAAAAAAAAAAAAAAAAAAAAAAAAAAAAAAAAAAAAAAAAAAAAAAAAAAAAAAAAAAAAAAAAAAAAAAAAAAAAAAAAAAAAAAAAAAAAAAAAAAAAAAAAAAAAAAAAAAAAAAAAAAAAAAAAAAAAAAAAAAAAAAAAAAAAAAAAAAAAAAAAAAAAAAAAAAAAAAAAAAAAAAAAAAAAAAAAAAAAAAAAAAAAAAAAAAAAAAAAAAAAAAAAAAAAAAAAAAAAAAAAAAAAAAAAAAAAAAAAAAAAAAAAAAAAAAAAAAAAAAAAAAAAAAAAAAAAAAAAAAAAAAAAAAAAAAAAAAAAAAAAAAAAAAAAAAAAAAAAAAAAAAAAAAAAAAAAAAAAAAAAAAAAAAAAAAAAAAAAAAAAAAAAAAAAAAAAAAAAAAAAAAAAAAAAAAAAAAAAAAAAAAAAAAAAAAAAAAAAAAAAAAAAAAAAAAAAAAAAAAAAAAAAAAAAAAAAAAAAAAAAAAAAAAAAAAAAAAAAAAAAAAAAAAAAAAAAAAAAAAAAAAAAAAAAAAAAAAAAAAAGCTTTCAAATAACCTAACAAAATGATATGAGTAGCATTCATGAGCCTAAATATTTAAAATTTTCTCGCCCCATATGATCACGTAACATTGTTTATATGGGTTTTGGTTGAGTCAAATTAGCCAAGAATATATATATACGAGTTGTATTCACAAGAAGCCTTCAAAATTAGATCTATATATATATATATATATATATATATATATATATATATATATATATATATATATATATATATATATATATATATATATATATATATATATATATATATATATATATATATATATATATATATATATATATATATATATATATATATATATATATATATATATATATATATATATATATATATATATATATATATATATATATATATATATATATATATATATATATATATATATATATATATATATATATATATATATATATATATATATATATATATATATATATATATATATATATATATATATATATATATATATATATATATATATATATATATATATATATATATATATATATATATATATATATATATATATATATATATATATATATATATATATATATATATATATATATATATATATATATATATATATATATATATATATATATATATATATATATATATATATATATATATATATATATATATATATATATATATATATATATATATATATATATATATATATATATATATATATATATATATATATATATATATATATATATATATATATATATATATATATATATATATATATATATATATATATATATATATATATATATATATATATATATATATATATATATATATATATATATATATATATATATATATATATATATATATATATATATATATATATATATATATATATATATATATATATATATATATATATATATATATATATATATATATATATATATATATATATATATATATATATATATATATATATATATATATATATATATATATATATATATATATATATATATATATATATATATATATATATATATATATATATATATATATATATATATATATATATATATATATATATATATATATATATATATATATATATATATATATATATATATATATATATATATATATATATATATATATATATATATATATATATATATATATATATATATATATATATATATATATATATATATATATATATATATATATATATATATATATATATATATATATATATATATATATATATATATATATATATATATATATATATATATATATATATATATATATATATATATATATATATATATATATATATATATATATATATATATATATATATATATATATATATATATATATATATATATATATATATATATATATATATATATATATATATATATATATATATATATATATATATATATATATATATATATATATATATATATATATATATATATATATATATATATATATATATATATATATATATATATATATATATATATATATATATATATATATATATATATATATATATATATATATATATATATATATATATATATATATATATATATATATATATATATATATATATATATATATATATATATATATATATATATATATATATATATATATATATATATATATATATATATATATATATATATATATATATATATATATATATATATATATATATATATATATATATATATATATATATATATATATATATATATATATATATATATATATATATATATATATATATATATATATATATATATATATATATATATATATATATATATATATATATATATATATATATATATATATATATATATATATATATATATATATATATATATATATATATATATATATATATATATATATATATATATATATATATATATATATATATATATATATATATATATATATATATATATATATATATATATATATATATATATATATATATATATATATATATACGATTTCGATTGAATAATAAGAAAGGAATATACTATGGAGTAATATATATATATATATATATATATATACACAATGAATGTTGTACTAAAGGTTGTAAAAATGTAAATCAAGAGAAAGTTTGGTTTGTGACCGAGTTGTCACTTTGCGTTTTGAAAGCTAAATAATCAACAATGTAAAATAAAGTACTCAACCGGTATTAATCGAGAGCACACGAAAAGAGTTTGAGTTGTAAACAAATAATTAAAAAGCCATCTATGTCGAATCCGCTACACAAAAAGTCTAGGTTGCATATAGGTTAAGCTCAAAATTCTTTAGTGTTGGTGATAATAATCGTGACAAGACAAAAACACAACCGGGTGCACTCCGTTTGTAAAATCGACTCAATCACCTAATCAATCCAATTTCTTGCAACAAGTGGTACCACCAACCCTATTACAATTCCTCGAACTAACTAGTTTGTTTGATAATTGTGAGGTCCCTGAATACGATGGTTAACCCCGAAAGTGTAAAATACAACAAGTCTAATAATCACTAGAATGGACTAGTATTACTTAAATATAAATGCAAGTATATAAATAAAGTAATACAAGACTTAAAGCAATAAACAAGTAAAGTGGAACATTATGTATTTTTCAAGGTGTATCTTATTTATGATGTTAAATAAAATACAAGGTTGTGCGGAATCAAGATAATACAAATAAGTATGTATCCTAACAACCTATGAATTACAAATGATCTATATTTGTCAAATAACTCTTTTGGATCGAGATACTTAAAGTTGTGAAGTATCCCTGTTTAAGATCGAGAGTATTTAGACAAATTCACTCTAATGCTAAATGTATGCTTTAAAGTATTTTTCTCAAGGAAATGACTTTGTATTTATAGGCAACAAAATTCACCAGTGAATTTTGTGCCGTACAAATATGGTTGCATGCATTTAATGAACCGACAAGAACATTAAATGCATTGGTTAATGGTACAAGGATAAAGTCACATCAATATGACTTTATTCTTTTAACCAACCACCTTTACACACGTTTAAACTTTGGTAAAGAACAAGTGGAATGTCCTTTGGAAAGTGTGTAAAGGCAAAGTCAATTACTCGATATCAGTGTTCAGACTTGTAAGGTCTAGAACACTGACAATCCTCCAGTGTACAGATCTGGTAAGACTTCCAGTGGACTCCGCCATTTGTCAGTCTTCTTTATTCTGACTTCAGTCTTTGACTTCAGTGAGAATGTCTTCAGTAGAGTAGATCTGGACTGGGGTGAAGTCCAGTGAGCTAATCTGGAGAATACTCCAGATTTTCTATACAAGTATTTGCTCACTGGTCTTTCATTATTTCTGGACAAATCTTCAGAGGGACTCCAGATTCCAAGTCTGGAGTAGGTCCAGTAGAACACGTTTCTGGACAGATCTCAGTAAGGCTCCAGTAGTCGAGTCTGGAGCGAGTCCAGTAAATCTGGACCTAACAAATTCCCCCTATTTGTTTAGAAATAATGCAAGTGTTTTCAAGCTTATATCTATACAATTTTGTATGCTTGAAAAACACAAGTTTTGATTTTAGTCTAAAAAATCTAAGTTACTGGAAAACACTTTATAGATCATGAGTGTTTTCAGTTTCATCTTTTAAGTTCTAACTTAGACTAAATCTGATCATTTACTTTTATGAATCAAAAATTGCAACTAATATTACATACATCAACTGATAAATAGTTACAATTTTCATCAAACAATAAATTACAATAAGTAAATGATATAAGAGTCAGGCCCTTCTCTTCGATGTCTGTCCTGGAGCATCTTCAGAAGCCTTTCTCTTTGGTGATGGAGAAGATGGTACTGATTCTGGAGATTTCATGCCTATTGCAACTTCCATCTGTTGCTTTCTTCTCCATACCTTCTCAACCCTCTTCAGAAATGCTTTAACATCAGTCGACACATTTGTCTTCCCCCTGAACGTTAAAGCAATCTCCTTCAGTTCACTCCATCCAAACGCCTGGACTGAAGTACTCTTTCTTTCATCAGTAAAGTTACCTTCCCTGGTCAACTTTACTTCAAACTTTGACATACCTTCATGATTACCAGCAAGCTTAATCTCTGCACCAGTGATCCTTCTAGCATCAGCCCTGAAATTCAACATTTCATTATACTTGTCTTTCAATTTGGCTATCTGGATCATTGCTTCAGTTTCCTTTGACATCATTCTCTTTTGTTCTACAGCAGACTGGAGTTGTTGACGATTGATTTTTAGAGAAGTGTCCAGGGGAATGAATTTGCTTACATCAGCATCTTTAATTGCTTTGATTTGTTTGGCAGTCAGTTTTGGTAAGCCAGTTAATTTCCTTCTGTACTCTAACTCCAGAGCACCAGCATTCTTCCTTATCTTCCTCTGGAGGTTCACCAGTTCCTCCTTCCTCTGTCTAATAAGTTCTGGTACACTAACGCCATAAATTATAGAATCATAAATCTGTTCTTCTTCGGCGTAAAAGGAGCGTACATGAACATCATTCAATGCATTCAGACATTGATGAACTCTGGGGTCTTCCTTCATCTTTTTGTATACATCAATGTTTATGCCTAACCTGCCAGCATTATAAGAGTCCAGAGTCCCCATAGTTGCCATCTCCCTTTGATGGGCCAGCAGTTCATCTTTTTTATTTCTCTTGAAGATTTCAATCATTATGCATTCTTGTTCCAGCTTTTTAGAGGTTTCATCATCAGTAGTGGGATACTCTGATGATTCTTCAGCAGTTTGCTCTTCTTCTCCAGATACCATTTGTTGTTTTCCTTTAACAGACTTCAGAGTAGTTGGTATATCTGGGAAAGATTCAAACTGGGGCTCACTGGCTTCAGTACCAGCAGCCTCTTTAGTCAGCATAGTGGCTTCAGTGCCAAATGCTCTTTGTGCTAATCGTGCACTGGCATCAGTACCAGTCACTTGTTTTTCTTGCACAATGCTTTCAGTAGCAAAGGCCCTTTCAACAGCACTGGCAACAACATCCTTCTTCTTTCTAATCAACCCTTCTTGGTCACCAGACGACTTTTCCCCCTTGGAATGATCACCAGTTCTGGACTTGAGATCATTCCATAATTGTTCTAGCATATGTCTATCCAGTGCACCAAAGGTTCTTCCAGCCACTGGAGTTGTATTAGTCACAATTTTCTTAAGTGCCTGCACTTCCTTTTTAACAGTTTCAACTTCTTTAGGCAAGTGTTTTGGCAATTTTTCTTCCATCAACTTCTCCACTTGGGGTAACAGCCCATCTTGAAGAGTTCGAAGAACAGATTCAGAAATTTCTTCAGATATTTCTTTCTGCATACTGTTTCTGAACTTCTTTGTGCATTCATCACTAATCGTGCTAACAACAGTAGCCTGATCAAGTGTGGGCCTGCTCTCCAGAGAACTAACCCTAGCAACCAACTTCTGAACCTCTTCTTTCAGACCTGCCAGTGGTTGAACAAGTTCACCTTTCACTGCAGTCTGAACAGAGTTCACTAGCCTTGTCTCCAATCCCTGGACTGCCACTTTGAAATTTTCAGTATTGTTGTTTGTGGCCAGTACCAGTTCATCAAGCTTCTCAAAAACAAGCTTCTCATTCCCAGCAAACACATTCATCTCAGATGCAAGGTTATTTGATAATAAAGATTTAAAGTCTGAAATAACCTGCGATGATGTCTGGAGTGATCTCTCCAGGTCCGCCACCTTACTAAGAAGGCCTTGGACCTCGGCTGAAGACGAAGTGGAGAGACCACTGGGAGGTTCAAGATTGGAAGTCAATCTGGTCATAAGAGGTACTTGTGCCCAGACCTCTTCAGTTGCAGCTTCAGATGTTACAACTGTTGAGTCCAGCGCACGAGGTTCAGATATCTCGACTGGAGTTTCAATTGGTGGAGGTTGAGTTTGTGAAGTTTGAATGGTTGCAGGAGTGAAGTATTGAGTGTTTTCTGGAATTGAAGGTGGTGGTGGTGGTGGCATGTTTGATTCTGGTGGAGGTGGTGGCATTTCTGATTCTGGTGGAGAAATATTTGTTTCTGGTGGAGGAGGTGGCATTTCTGGTAGACTTTCAACTTGTACAACATCTTCACCCAGAAAGTTCATATTGACATCAAAATTTTGATCTTCTGACATGGGAGAATCAGCCTCATCCCAAAACATTTCACCAGCCTGAGCACCTACCAGTTCACCTGCCTGTTCACTTGCTTCAATATTCAAATCGATTTGAGCCTCTTGCTCACCAGATGCTTGTTCATCAGTCTGAACATCTTGTTCGACCTGCTCAACAACCTGCTCAATAATCTGAGCCACATTTTCCATCTGTTCATCAGTCACCTGCCAACAACCTGTACATTCTCTTGCTCAATAACTTGTTCAACATTCTCTTCAGGTTCAAAAAATGGAGACCCATCCAAATTCATTACATCACCAGGATGTCTTTCAGGATTCACCTGAACTCCAGCTCTCATCAGACGCCTGTTTGATCTAGGTCGTCTGGAAGGTTCAACATTTTCTGGTCCTTGACCTTCAGGAGCCACTTGTCTAATTGGTTGTACAGCTTCTATAATCTGTACATCTTGGTCACCAGAGGGTCCTTCACCAACTTGACCTCTACCTGGAGCCAATTCTACTTCTTCCCTTTGAAAGGAGAGCATGGATTAGGAATATCTACCTCATTCAGTGGAGATCTGAGGTTGGTCAGATCCCTCATATACCCACTCACAGAAAAGTGAGTAGTTTCATAATCGTACTGGTCTCCAAGAGCTCTTTTAAACATCAGTGAAAGAAAACGGATATATGGAACAAAGGCTTTTCTTCCTTTCACTCTAAGACGCTCTACCAGATCATCAAACAGGATCTGAGCAAAATCCACTCTAAGTCCAAACCAGAGGCAGTAGGCAATCTGGAGATGAGTTTGATTTATCTGGTCAACCCTCCAGAACTGCCTCCCAAAATTCAACAATGTGCGTGAAGAAGTATCTCCATGAGTCTGTCAGTTTGCTCATGTAGACTGTTCCCTTCCTGGATAGCTGGCCATGCTCATCCACAATGTCTGTGTGTCCCATTAGTCTGCACACTTCCCTTGTATTGATACCAGATGGAAGTTCGATGGGCAACTCATTCTGTTCAAAATAATTCAACTGTAGAACAGACCTGAGTAAACTAACAGTGAAACCCAAGGATCTGGTACCTTGCTTCAGAGAATAAGTAATTGATGAAGTTGTATCATCATATTGTGCAGTGTACCAGAATTCACAAAGGTAATCGTGGTACATCCTCCCTGGATTTAATGTCAACGCACCATATAATGGACATGAGAGAAAAAACGTGTTTAATCTCCCAATAACAGATTGGGCATCATGAACACTGGAAAGTGAAAGTCTGGCCATCCAGTTATTCATGTTTATCCTTATGGCCTTAGCCTCAAGAGTGATATGGGGTGCCTTATCAACATTTTCAGTTGGAGCATATTCAGCAGCGAGCAGATTTTTAAGCGATTTGGATTGTAGGTGCCATTTTATGATGAATAGATGAAATTGAATATTTAGGGTTTTTGCTCGCCGCTCTTGCTTGCCGCCTTGCCTGCCCTGGCGTCCTCTTCGCGCTGCCTTCTGCTTGGCCTTGCCTTCCGCCCCTCCCTGCCGGCCTTTGCCGCTTTGAAGGGAGTAAATATGTTCGAAGTAAATGTAATTGAAAGTGAAAGTGGGTATATATAGGAGAGAGAATGAGGAACTCAAACGGTTTAATTTGAAATTATCAAATAAAATTTTGATCGGGTTCTGAGATCCGCATTAATTACATCACATCACACATAAATGTGTGACGGTTTACAGCCCACAAACAGTATCAAGTTGCACTTTTTTGTCTTCCCAAGGTAAAAATACCATCATTTCTTTGAAAAATTTACATGCCACGTAGGATTATAAATATCTTTAAAAAAGTTTGCTTACGTGGCACGCACAATGACCAAGTATTTAAAAAATATTATGACTCATTTCAGTGCATCTGGAGGTTGACTGGACACTCCAGTATCACTGGTGGATTAGTCCAGTGACACATGTACTGATGGTACACTGGAGGGACACTCCAGTAAAGTACCAGTGAAAACCATTTGAAAGAGACTGGTGACCTCAAACATGCACGTCAACTAATACAGACAAATGAGAGGGACACATTTACAAGGAGACAAAAGTCACCTCAAACACGTACTTCAACCTGTCCAATTACCAGTGAGAGGAACACATTTACAAAGTACCAGTAATATTTTTTGAAGAATTTGTCCAGTGAGAAAATAAATTGATAAATTCCCCCTGAACTTAAAACATTTTTAAGAGCAAAGATATCTTTCAAGTCTTTCCCCCTGAAATGTTGATCCAGAAATCCTCAGTAGTACACAATGGCGTTCAATACCAAGGTTCCAGATTTAAGGGTTTAACATTCCCAACTCACCAACAAGATATTCAAAAGTTTTGACATCTAGAGGTTTAGTAAAAATGTCAGCGAGTTGTTTGTCAGTGGGAATAAAATGGAGTTCAATGTTGTTTTTCATAATATGATCACGAATGAAATGATACCTGAGATCAATGTGTTTCGTTTTGGAGTGCATGACTGGGTTGTTCGAGATAGCAATGGCACTGGTATTATCACAAAAGATTGGGGTTTTTGAGTACTTAATACCATAATCAAGCAACTGGTTCTTCATCCAGAGTATCTGAGCACAACAACTGGCTGCAGACACGTATTCAGCCTCAGCAGTGGACAATGAAACTGAAGTTTGCTTCTTACTGGTCCAGCTGACCAGTTTGCCACCAAGGAAATGACATCCACCAGTAGTGGATTTCCTGTCTATCTTACAACCTGCATGATCTGAATCTGAATAACCCATTAGATCCATGCCTGAGCCTTTGGGATACCAAAGACCCAAACTGGGAACACCCTTAAGGTACTTCAGTATGCGCTTTACAGCAAGCATATGAGATTCTTTGGATTAGACTGATATCTGGCACATAAACATGTTGAAAACATAATATCTGGTCTACTGGAAGTTAAATACATCAGTGAACCAACCATGCCTCTGTAGACAGTGGTGTTCACTGGTTTACCATCTGGATCGGAGTCCAGTGTCAGTGGTGCAGAAATTGGAGTTGGTTTAGATGGTGAAGAGTTCATATCATATTTCTTTAAAAGTTCTCTAACATATTTTTCCTGATTAATAAAAATGCCATCTTTGTTTTGTTTAATCTGGAGTCCAAGAAAATACGTTAATTCACCCATCAAACTCATTTCATATTCTGTTGACATTATTTTCGAAAATTTCTTGCACATGTTTTCATCAGTAGACCCAAAAATAATATCATCAACATAAATTTGTACCATTAACAGATTACCTTTTTCATGAAGAATAAATAAGGTATTGTCAATTGCACCTCTTTTGAAACCATTTTTCAATAAATGTTTAGTCAGAGTGTCATACCAGGCACGTGGGCTTGTCTGAGGCCATAAAGCGCTTTGTCCAGACGATATACCCAATGTGGATGCTTTTCATCAACGAAACCTGGTGGTTGTCTGACATAAACTTCTTCTTCAAGCTTTCCATTCAAGAAAGCATTCTTTACATCCATCTGGTAGACCTTGAACTGATGATGAGCAGCGAATGCTAAGAATATTCTGATCGCTTCAAGTCTAGCCACTGGAGCAATGATTCATCAAATCGACATCTGACTGGCAGTAGCCTTGTGCTACCAGTCTGGCCTTGTTTCTGATTACGTGGCCATCTTCATCTACCTTGTTTCTGAAGACCCATCTTGTTCCAATTGGTTCTTTCTTCCCAACTGGGAAAGGAACCAGATACCAGACCTTGTTCCTTTCAAACTGGTGAAGCTCTTCTTGCATAGCAGTCACCCAGCTTGGATCTTCCATAGCCTCGTCAATCTTCTTAGGTTCCATCAATGATAGAAAACTAACATATAAGCATTGATTACTGGAGGCTCTTCTGGTCTGAACTCCTCTACTGGAGTCACCTATGATCTGATCAATAGGATGAGCTTTTGTCCATCTGGAGTACTGGCCAGGATTGTTACTGACAACAATATCAGTACAAGAATTCAGTTGAGTCTCCTCTGGAGTTGCTTCAGGAGGAGGATCTTGCCAGACTACTTCAGCATCTTCATCTGAGTCATTTAAATCAATATTTGCATCATGAAATTCTTCATTTGAAGGCATTTCTTGAATACGATACCCTTTTCTGGGAGCAATCAACACTACCTTCCAGTCCTTGTTGAATACGATACCCTGAGCAATATTGAATAAAACTTGATAGCCATCATCACACAGTTGGCTTACACTGATCAGGTTATATTTCAAACCATTCACAAATGCAACTCGTCTGAACTTGACTTGTCCATTGTTCAGAACACCGTTTCCCTCAGTCTTTCCACAACCATCATTTCCAAAAGTAATGGAGGGTCCATCAGAAATGGTGAACTCCTCCAGCAGGGTCTTACATCCGGTCATCGTCCTGCCAGCTGCACTGTCAAGATACCAGATATATTTCTTTCGATCGCCCTGCACATCCACCAGATATTATCAGTTAGATTTGGGAACCCATCGACTGATGGGTTCACTGGACCCTCCCTTATAGGTCCCTTGGGCAATCTGGTTTAGTTCACTTTCTTCAACAGTGGTCTTAGTTGAAAAGACCACTGGGGTTGATAGTTTTGAAACCTTTTTCTTTTTCTCAACTGGAGAATTAGATTTAACTTTCTTAGCAAAAGGTTTTGTATTTTGTCTAGGGCCAGATGAAGTACCCTCAATAAAGTTTAATTGACGAGTCAGTAGTTTGAATCTGGCTCTCTAACCTGGACAAAATATTTTCATCAGATGATACCTTAGCCTTTCCAGTTCTAGGCTTAGGTAGGGGATTGGTCTGAGGCAAAGGTTTATTCCGATAAACCTCTTTAACTGGAGCAGTCATCTGGAATGCTCCAGTCTTAACCTCTGGGGATTGAACTGGGAAAATATTGGCCTTGGGAGTTACAGGCTCATCATAAATAGTGGTGGGCCTGAACCCCTCTGGTAATCGATCGATTACTGGTATTAATGATGCTACATGAGTATTTCCATCTAAATATGCACGTTTTTGAGCAGGAAATTGATTTACCCCAGCATCATATGGCTTTTTGGTTTCTAGCCATGATTTAATCACCAGTTTTTCTTTCTCTAAAATGACTTCAAGATCTTTTTTCTTGAATCAATTGTTCAGTTACCAGAACCTGGGCTTGAAATGCCAGTTCAATGTCTTGAAGTTCTTTCAATTTTGATTTTAAAACAGTTATTTCAAAAAATCTGTTTCTAGACCATTTACACAATCAGATCTAACAGTTTCTACAAATATCAAATCAGAATTAAGAGCTTCAGCTATGTCCAGTTTTAATTCTTGGTCAGTTGCAGTATCATAATCACTAACCTTTTTAATAACAATGTCCACCCATCGTCCAGATGTGACATCCTCCTTCACCAGGTGCTCTTCGTCTGCCAGAGCCATGTAACATCAATCTCTTTCTTCTTCTTCATCAGCAGATGATTCATCAGAAGGAACCCACTTCTCTTCAGTTGTTGCGATCATGCACTTATTATTGTTTTCCATTTGTTGTGCCATGAGAGCAATCTGGTGTTAGAAATCTAAAATGGTGTTAAAATGTAAATGTTTTAGAGGTGGAAGGGGCATTAGTGAAACTTAGATTTATGATATAAATAGCCCCCTTCCACACATTATTTTGTAAGCCTTTAACATAATTCCATAGTTACTTCTCTCTAAACTATTACTTTCTCTCTCTAAACTGATCTTCAACCTCCATTTCACACACAAACACACTTTTCACACACTAACCTAAATCCTCCATTAAACCTTCAAATCGAGCTTAAATTTCTACTTAACAATTGGTATCAGAGCAAAATCAGTTAATCTGAACGATCCATAGCTCGATTTGTTGCAATTCTCATCCAATTTTC
Source organism: Erigeron breviscapus (assembly GCA_034093135.1). Taxonomy (NCBI): domain Eukaryota; kingdom Viridiplantae; phylum Streptophyta; class Magnoliopsida; order Asterales; family Asteraceae; genus Erigeron; species Erigeron breviscapus. Next base: position 101,782,430 of record CM067172.1, on the reverse strand, counting down.
GAATTTTTATTCCGAAACTGTTTTAGTTCATCAACTGTGGGATTTTTCTACAGTTGATTTTACCTCGATATTTGTTCACCAATAGATTTCTAGTAGTTGAAAACATAATCCTGTCAAGTTTCAAGTTCCAATTCGATCTAAATCTCGAGTTTGAATTTTTGCATTTTTGGCGCGATTTTGTGGGATTCGAATCTGTTGTGTTTGGTGTTGAATTTTGTTCATAGATTTGTTGCGGAGGTAAAAACACACAGTTTGCAAGTGTTTTCATGTTCTAACTCCTAGTAATTCGAAAGTTATTGAAGCTTTAAGAAGTCGTTAATGGAGTTTTTGTATAAAACTGATGTTCTGATAAAGAAGATGATACTAGGACGATCTGCACTAGGACGATCTTCCCAAGATCGTCTTAGTCTTTGAAAGCTCGTTTTTCATTCTTGTGCTTTGTGGCTTGTTAGACGATCTTCACAAGATCGTTCTGACAAGTGGTGTGTGGTGAAGTGTTTGTTTGTGGCTAATTAATCCGTAAGGATTGGTTTGGTCAATTCAAACACTTGGAAAGTGTTTGATACTTGAAGATTCTAAGCCAGAACCTAGGACGATCTTACCAAGATCGTCCCAGCACATTGAAGGATAAGACGATCCTGACCAGATCGTCTCA
>CM067172.1:101767702-101780775 GCA_034093135.1 Erigeron breviscapus | reverse complement strand
GACGAATGAAACCTTTATCTAAAAGTTCCTGAATTTGGGTCATCAGCTTCTTCATCTCTGTCGGAGCTAATCGATAAGGAGCTTTGGCTACAGGAGTAGCACCAGGAATGAGGTCAATAAAAAATTCAACCTCACGATCAGGAGGAAGACCTGGAAGATCTTCAGGGAAAACATCAGGAAACTCGGAAACAACTTGACATCAGAGACTGTAGGCTTCGCGATACGAGAATCGATGACATAAGCTAGAAAATGTGACTTAGTTTGCCGTATACAACGAAGTGCTTTCATCATCGAGATCACCTTAACATTTCCCGGCTTTTTGTCACCATAGACACAAACACCTTTTCCGTCAGGGGTAGCGATACGAACTATTTTCTTTGCACATAAGACGACAGCATCGTTTTTAGACATCCAGTCCATACCGAGTATAACATCAAAACTAGGGATAGTAGCAGGTAGCAGGTTAGCAGTAAACAAACGACCTTCTATTTCTAAAGGACAATCAGAGTAACCTTCCCGAATAATAGACGTTGCACCATTAGCCACTTCTACTTCTAAGGGCACCGTAAAGAACTAGTAGTCATGTCTAACTTAGGAGCAAACAGAGTAGACACAAAAGATTTGTTCGCACCAGAATCAAATAACACATTAGCGGTTTTGAGTTAACAATAAGGGTAGCAGTAACTACCTGATCGTCGTCTTTTGCCTCCTCGGCCGTCATCTGGAAAGCACGGGCTTTGGCTTTGGAAGCTTCCGCTTTCTTTCCTTCATCTTTCTTCATTTGGGGACAATCGGCAATACGGTGCTTTGCATCTCCACATTTATAACATCTTGCTTTATCAGTGCATTCATCAAAAGTATGACCCTGTGCTCCACACCTATTGCACCTGCGGGTCTTAGCAGAACACTGACCAGAATGAAAAGCCTTGCAGCTATGAACACCATTTTCCATCCTTGTCTGTCTTTCCCTTATCAGAGGACGAAGATCCCTTGAACTTCTTACCAAAACGATTTGACCCACCAAACCTCCTCTTATTGCCAGACTTCTTCTCATCCTCTTTCTTTTCCACTTTCTTGGAGAAAATAAAATGTATATAGCCAGCAAGGGCTTTCACAAATAAGATAGCAAATCGTTTACAAACACAAACCAACCAAGCAATTAAGGATTCTGGACGATGGAGCCGGAGGGTGCAGCGGAAGAGGTAGTAGCCTGGACAGGAGCGGAGGCCCCGGGAGCAGGAATAGTAAGGATTTCTGCAGCGGAAAGGTTGGCGTCGGAAGCGAGCACATTCAAATATTCAAATCTTTTTTCGGCAAATTTTTGTGCTGCTTCCCTTAAGGCTGCGACACTCCCTCGCTGGTATCCCTCAAACTGCGTAATGTCCAGCTCCGGAACCTGCGCTTTAACCTTCCCAAGGGCTTTGTTAAAGCCAACCGTCAGAGCACAACTTTGCACGACCCCCATCTCTTTCGCAAACTCTCCGCTCGAGCGGAGCTTATCAAATATCGAAGGGATGCCTCTTATAAGCTCCGCCCGGTCCGCTGTAATCCGCTCTATATCCTCATACTTCTCCTGAAGCTTACCACGCATTTCCCATTCAATAGTCTTACGATCATCGATTTCCATTTTTAATTGTTCAACTTTCATCTGCTCCTCATATAAGTCATCACTCAACTTCGTTTTCTCCTCCATCAACTCTTCAATTTTCTTCTGATGAGCGGCTACCGCAAGCGCCGCCATCTCCGCCTGGTTCTTCAGGATCACATTATTTGCTTCCATATCAGCCACTTTCTGAGTCTGTAGCTCCGGATCTTGAACCTCGAGCTTCCGGAGCTTCCGGCGGTACTCTTTGTTCTTTTCTTTTAAATCCCCCATCTCAGCCTCCATTAAGTCCCAACGCCTCCAAAAATCATTCTAAAAAAAAAAAATTTAAATAAATATGTAATAAATTCTATTACAAAAAAAACAACAAACATATAAACTGAAGTAGAGGATACGAAAACTTACTTGCTCCGACAGATGGCGGATGGATGTTTCATTAGTGGAACTCCTAAACTCTTCAATAGATAGCAAGGCAACATCTTGAAGACGGGCCGGAAGCATTGCCCGTGCAATATAATCCTCCTTCTCCTCATCTTTATCTAAGTAACTGTCACATGGGATCCTTGGGAAAGTAACCTTGAATGGGGCTTTAGAGTTCGGAACCCGCGGGATACCCAGGGATGATGATGATCACCTCCAGATGGCTCCGCCTCATTATCACCAGTGCCGGAGGCCCCATCGTCAGTGCCATCAATCTCGTGAGTTTCTTGATGAGCGTCTTTCCTTATTTTTCTCACGGCCATAAGGCTCTTCCCAGCCTTCCACCACTCCCGAGCACCTTCTTTCAACATCCTACTAGCACACAACACTTTCTTATCCTCGGGACAATCACAAGCTTCAAAAACCATCTCAGTATCATCAAGCCATTCCATGCAACCTACTGCATTAAGTGTTCCATAGAATTTCTGAGCTCCACACTTCTGGAAACTTTCAAACTTGAATCGAGGGGCGTGAACATCATTAGGAGGAGCCACATTAACATTAGCATGGGGAATAACCACATCATCGACCGGTGGCTCAGTGTGGTGAGAAGGCACAGAGTGACTGTTACCAGTTCCTTCTGCGTTAGCTGCCAACGCCTGATTCAACTGTTCTTGCGTTTGGGCCAACTGGGCCTGAAGAGTTAGCACAAGATTATACATCTCCGCCTGATTGGGAATGTGATCCACCACTACATCGTTAACTCTCGGAGGATTGCCAGGTGGTGGAGGCATCGGACCCAATGAGCCTGGTTGATTAACACGGCGGGGGTTCACACGATTCACATTAGCATTAGCAGCAGCATTAGCAGCATTAGAAGCACTTGCACCCGGATGGACAGGTGGAGTAACGCTAGCAGTAGCTCCGTCGCGTTGGATGTTGCGGTTGCGAGTGTTAACCATTTTCCTTCAATAAATGGTGGAGTCGATAAGCGCAAAATAAAACAAAAAGCTCGTTGAGATAAGGCTAAAACATATCATCGTAACGTAAACATCTCGTAAGCCCTATCACACTCGCACTCATCCCAACCCATCCTACATCACATGTCATCACTAGCTAAGGCATCCTACGAGTACCTAGCATGCACATCTTAAGTTTAAGTCCAAACCCTATGGTCAATAGGCCTTGGTTCACTTAAACTACGTCTCTGATACCAACTTGTAACACCCGTTTCGTAAAAATATGGATTTCCAAAAATTTTCGCCTAACGGCGTCAATAAAGCGGAAACAGTTTATTAAAAACCTCAACCAATGGAAACAGTTGAGAACATAAGTGGTGTTACTAATAGCATCAAATCAGTAATAAAAGAAATCCATAAGATTGCCCAACATAAAGCAACCATAACATAGTCATTACAATAGTTCCATAAAAGAAATCATTAACATTAGGTCTATGCGAAGTTATTGGGTAAACTAAAGCCATCTTGATCATCTACCCATCTCTCGCCAAAGCTTCACACGACATCTCACTGCTTAACCTGAGGGGTGTCAACACATAAGAAGAAACAATGTTAGCTATAAAGCTAAGTAAGATAACACCAGGTTTAAGCAAAACATTTCATCCATTAAACACGTCACTTTAAAACATTACGTCATTTGATTTAGGCATTTATATCACCACATAACGTATCCATATCACATATAAGCATAGAGTCTATGACCCTAAGTGTGCCTAATCAATTTCGTCATTTCATCTCATCTCATTAGGTTGTGACTAGGTCACCGTTAAGTTGTAACCGAAGTTACCGTTAAGGAAAGACAATGTCGATCCATGAGTAGCACGTTATGTTCATAACATTAGGTGGGTCATCAGGCCACCCGAACTACTCACCACATATGACTTGTTGCAAGGAGCCACCCGAGCAACCATTTTAACGTACCCTCCCACATACGGGCACTACGTACTCTCCCACATGCGAGCACGACGTACTCTCCCACATACGAGCACGGTTTATACGTACCTATTACCACATCAGGCACGGGTTATGCATAACACTCATCATCTAATTTGCTCGAGCATTTACCACGTTTAGTTTAGGTTTCCACATTAATCCTAAACTAATCCACATCTATCATCTTTTCACGTTAGGGCCCTTAAAACGTGCACGTGTCATGGCAACCTAAAAAGGTCTAGTGTTCCAGATGAACAAGCCACATATACATGCACATAACAACATTACAACATATCATTAACCACCGTAATCATTACACATCATATCGTCAGATGGCGGATGGATGTTTCATTAGTGGAACTCCTAAACTCTTCAATAGATAGCAAGGCAACATCTTGAAGACGGGCCGGAAGCATTGCCCGTGCAATATAATCCTCCTTCTCCTCATCTTTATCTAAGTAACTGTCACATGGGATCCTTGGGAAAGTAACCTTGAATGGGGCTTTAGAGTTCGGAACCCGCGGGATACCCAAGGATGGATGATGATCACCTCCAGATGGCTCCGCCTCATTATCACCAGTGCCGGAGGCCCCATCGTCAGTGCCATCAATCTCGTGAGTTTCTTGATGAGCGTCTTTCCTTATTTTTCTCACGGCCATAGGGCTCTTCCCAGCCCCTCGCCTCGGACGCTCCGCAACGAATTCACCCTCCTCCGCATTCTGATCGCCTTCATCTTCCTCCAATATCAAGTAGTCTCGTGCTTTCATTTTCTTGCGGGACTTGGGAGCAGATTTCTTCTCAGATTTCCTTTTTCGATTGGTATTCTTACCAGAAGCTTCACTGGTAGCAATCTTCTCTTCCTTATTTTTCTTCTTACCCAGCAATGATTGTCTAGCAAAATCTTCCTCAATATCTTTCCGACGAGCAACAGTCTCCGGTGTGTCCTTCAAAACTATGACCTCTTGTTCATGGGAAACACGAGGAACCTCCGGAACAGTTTGTCCCTCCGGAATATCCGGAATAGCGTCAATATCCTCCAATTCGGAGCCCATGTATGACAAAAAATCCATAACTGCAAGGAAAACCAAAATAAGGATCAAAGGTTACATACAAAAACATGAGAACAAACACAAAGGCAAAAGAGTTCAGGCTACGATACAAGCAAGTAAAAGTACACATATATTGGCATAAATAAGTACACATATACATATATATATATAAGGAAAATCTCCAGGAAGGGGCGGAGCCTCCATACCCTCCCCCTTCTTGTTAGCAAGCCTCGGGACCGCCGGGTGATATTTCCAAACGGAGCTCAATTTAGCTAAATACAAGACAGCTTCCGGTAGCGTCCGACTCAGTGTTGGCCTGCATAACTTTGTCACCAATTCTTGGTCGAACTCAACGTCAGTTAGAGGGTCCGCAAGGGTGCCGCGGGCATTGCCTTTCATGTTTAACAAAGCCGGATAGGCCGCAGGTACAACGGAGGCATCAACATAGAAGAACCTCTTCTTCCAACCCTTGATGGATGCAGTTACACCATAAATACACTCCGGAAGCTTCGAACCAGGTCGCTTCTGGATAGTGAACCAATCACCATCAGCTCCCAAGCAATAGAACTTGCGAAAATTACCCACTGTAGGCTCCGTGCCATGAGCACGACATATAGCCTCAAACATGGTTATCCTAAGGGCTCCGAAGGGGGTTAATTGAGAGATATTGCATTTAAAGTGTGTAAGGATTTCGAGAAAAAAAGGTTGTAAATGGCAAGCGAACATTGGCTATCTCAAACATGGCCATATACAAGGTTATCTTTCCGGCCGGAGCCATCCTCGCATTATCGGAGGGGCGGGGAAGGGTATAATGGTAGCCTGGGGGAAACCTATGGTCGGATAGAAACTGAACCAATTCCTGCTTCGTAACATTACAGAAACTAACACATAAATCTTTCCTATTACCCATATTATAAAAAGAAGTGAGAAAGTGACACACACCTGCAGACGATCCGAATAAAATATCTGGCTACGGAGGCTACGGATTCAATAGAAGCGAGAGAAAGAGTGTTTAGTCGAGAGAAAAAGTGAGAAATGAAGGAAAATATGAAGTATTTATAAGGAGAGAAATGCTACAGTATCCCACGATGGGACGTTTCGAAGTAACGTAGCGTCAGAAGACACCACGTGTATCCCACTAGGTCTCGAAACTGGAAACACTTATTGCGATGACTCCGAGCACGACACGTGGACCCCACTAACAAACCCTTAATGAAGTAAAAAACAAAATGCAACGATACATCTTCATAAATTAAATAAGTTTTATCTCGTTTTCATCTTTCAGTTTTCATTTTTAGGGAGAAGAGTATAAGATAATACTCACAAAGGCAACGGACAAACCTCCAAACCCCAATGTATCCGGAGAGTAAGTATGAACAATCATAAAAATTTTAAGGCATTTTTTGCCTAACCCCACCATTATAAAAAGAATATAATGCTAGGCTGGGGGGCTTGATGAGGTACCATCCCTAAACCCTACGAACCCTACGGTTTGACTATGCTAATGATAGGTCAAATCCCATTAAGGCAAGTATTGGAGCCTAACACTCGGCAAGACTGATAGGCTCCGACGGCTACACCCGCGTGAGAGACAAATAGTACAAAGTGAGATTGCTAGGTTAAGCATATAGCTAGCCTTACAGAGTTTGTAGTCTCAATCACAGATGATTCGATCTTAGGCGAACGAGGTTACCGGCTCTCCGGCGCCATTTCGGTGCACTATTGGTGATCTCATCTTGCTTGCTGGGAGAGAGGAAGCTTCCGGACCACCTTTTCCAGCCAGATAGCGAGCGATCACTCAGCAATGAACACTAACTGAAAGCGGCCGGGAATGAGTACCTATCCCTTACGGGAATCGAACCCGTGTCTTCGACATGAAAAGACGATGCTGCTGGGAATGCAGGGAACTTCTATAGGCACCTTCCTAAGGCACTTTCATCTAACTTCCACTGCTTATCTATAGTCTTCCATTCCACGGCTTAGCCATAGGAAAGAAGAGGTTATGCATACGAAAGTACTCTTTAGGGAAAGGGCTTAGCCTAGCACTCCAACAGTATGGGCTCAACTAAGGCTTTTCAGGGAGTTACACATTTCATGTCATAGCCAGCTAGAGTGAGCATCATTGCATATGGCAATATAGAAAGTAAAGAAGAAAAGGCATAACCAGAAGAATTGTGTGAAATAAGTGAATTTATCCAGTTGAGGCATCTTGATTGAGAATAAAGGATTCCCCCCATACAGAAAGTTACTTTTTCCTGTACGAGTAGTCGAAGCCTTACTGCATACATGCAACCTCCTTTGCTTTCCCCACTTCCTCTGCCGTTGATAGCTACTTCGATAACATTGCGTTATTTTTCTTTAGCGGAAAATGGGTGAAGTTGACCCGGCTTATTCAGCTTGTCAATTATTGGTGTAGTGCTAGACTCCTCCTCTCCTCTATTTTTTTATGAATGGAAAAAAGAGTCGATTGTTACTAGCCCCTTTTTGCCCACCCACTGAGCTGAGCCCAATGTAACAACTGACAAAAATTCGGGTAAAATTTAAAAATTTAATTAATTTATTATTTTTTGAAATATTCTGGAAAGATCAAATTAAATATATAGTTCTTTTATATAATATATGTTGATTAATTTAATATTACGTGTACTATTTAAATTTTTGTTGATCAAACAATATGAACAAACATTTTATGGCATAATAAACTTAACAAATATTTTTTTTTGATAAATTATGGATAATTATTGACAAGAACTCAAATAGTTATTTGAAAGTTGTTTGTAAATATTTTTTTCATACCTATACTATCAATAACCGTATTTATGAATAGTAACATATACATGAATAGTACCGTATCCATGAATAGTAATCGTGTCTAGAAATTGTATTTATGAATAGTGATCATGAATAGTGATTGTGAATAGTGAACGTGAATAGTACCGTGAATAGTGACTGTGAATAGTAACGGTAAATAGTAAAGGTAAAAAGTAAATTCTAAATAGTAAAGGTAAAAAGTAAATTCTAAATAGTAAAGGTAAAAAGTAAATTGTAAATAGTAAAGGTAGAAAGTAAATTGTAAAAAGGGTAATAAAATAAAATAATAAAACGGCGGGACCCATACGGGACCCACGTCAAATAATTCAGTGACCTTTGAATTCTGAATTCGAAAATTTCAAAAGATGAATAGTGCTGAATAGTAAACATCGCTTTCATACTTTATTCTTATAATATAAACGTCCAAAACCCGCTCACAGGGGTTAGTTGAGTAAAAATTATTAAAATGAAAGTTGTAGATCTTAATTTTCTGATCTTATAGAAACTTGAATTTTCTCAATAGGAGCACGTATGCATAATTTAGGATTAAAACAATGTATAAATATATACTACTAGTATAAAAGAAATCTATCATTAGAAACGTCCAAGAGGTAGTGGGAAACACACTTTTATCTACTTTATAATTTAAAATTTATAAATTATGAATCACGGTTTTAGTTCACTAGATGTATGGACAAAAAGAATACTATATATATACATACCCCTTATTCATGATTAACTTTATAATATAATAATAATATAATATAATAATATTATATATAAACGTGTTATGTTGAAATTTTCGAAGACGTTTCTTTTTCTAAATCGGAGTGTAATTTTATTAATATAATAATCAAACGAATGAATTCGATCGTCTATAAATAACAGGTGATATTAAACTTTAAAACACACACTACTACATAATCTCTTCTAAATATTCTCTGGTATAACTATACAAGGCTTGTTTCATCTACTTAATTCTTGCTATATCACTAAGGTGAGTTTCCATATCCCCTTTTAAATTCTTTTATATGATTTATTTCGGACTGAGATACATGCATAAAACTATTTTATGTTATCTATATGTATAAAACTTTGAAGGACATTTATATATATGTTATATATACTATGTGAGTCTTCATACTCCCCTTTTCAGTTATTTATACATTTATTTGGGGACTGAGATACATGCAATAAAACTATTTGTTATACTTATATGTATATTTTCAAAGTTATATTATATGTAATATACTTATATGCATATTTACAAATTTATATATTATATATATTTTGTAACTCCACTTTATTTATTTTACCTTCGGGGTAAAATACAAACTCTTTACTGTTATGATGAACACAAGTATTCCAGAAATGTATATATGGTTGATTCTAAGTTGCTCTGTTCACTCAAAGACCTCTCTATCATGAACGATTAATTATGGAAACATAAACGTGGGTATATTGAATAGTACTATTGGGGTAGGCACCCCCATTCGTGTTGGTCATACCAACTGGATACGGATGCATATATATTTGGAAAACTTAGAGTACCCTGAACAAGGTACCTACTCTGGAGGCAAACAAACACACACTTGTCTAGTTTCGGTTCATGAGCTTAGAACTTGATGTATACAGTTTCAACTCTTATATTCTATTTGATCCATTGTGTGATCAAATGGTTACTTAAATCTTGTGGTTCATACTCTGTATTTTGATTAAAAACATATGATACTCTTTGCTGATATTGTATCATAACTACTTGATATTGCGGTAAGGCTATGAACGTACTAAAAGTGAACTTTTGTTGGGTTTTGATAGCCTGGTAAAACCGTGAAACACAAGTAGTGAAGATGAGGGGAATTCTCATTCTATTCATGGTTCACCTTGTCAGAGTCACACGTGATGGTGATTCCAGTACAATGTGGGCTGGCAACTTAATACACACGTATGACGTGACCTATCATATATCCTAGTAGCTTATTTAATTTGCAACTAATAATTTTGGTTCATTAATTTTAGAGGGAATGCTTACATAAAAAAATAATATCTATCATATCATAAAAGTTATCTTTTAAATTTTATAACAAAAATACAATTAATTTTGTGTAGGAGTTCTCATTAGTAAAACCCTTTTAGAATTATAATACATAGCCTAATATTCATAAAATAAAATGGTGTGTTTGATTGATGGGTATGTTAATAAGAAAATGCCTTTTATTTTTATCGATATTGTTTGGTTAGTGACATTGGAATTGGAAAATTGAATATTTATCTCATAGCCAAATTTTAAACGACTCTTCAAAAAAGATAGATTGGAAAAGTTATTAAGTTAAAACCAGACATTATTAATCAGTTGGCAGGACGGATGGGACCCAGAGTTAACAAGTAGCTTGGCTCAACCTTCGCTTTCCTTTGACAAGGCAGCTAAGGCTCCAGCTTCGCTTTCAAAGATCTTCCGCATTGAGATTATGAAGAAACGCCACCCATTGTTCCTTAGTAATGTCCCTACGCCATTCCCTGGGTCTTCAACCATCCAATTTCGTCGACTATCAAAGGAAAGGCCGGTTCGAATTTGTTCTTTCTTTTTTTCTTTTGAATCTTAATAACTGGCGGGAGACCTGACATTCATTAGTTTCGAATGAAGAGTGCCCTGCCGCACCTACTCCTATCAAAAAGCGAGACTTTACTAAACAAGAAAAGCCCCTTCTATCTTATTAGTAAAGCGCTAACGCGCGCCCTGCAATCAAACTCAAGTTTCGCCTTATTGGAAATGAAAGCCAGGGGAATGCTACCAACTCCCTTTACTCCCACAAAGGAAAGGAGATCAGAAAAATAGGCGGACGACCAAGCGTATCATCAGATTTGACTACGAAGGAAGGAACTCGGCAGAAGATCGGTCTGCAAGAAAGGCCTACTTATCCACGGGTTCATTGACAAAACCGCCGTAGGAATGGAGACCAGTTTTCCCAGGTTTGGAATTCATTTTGCCTCCAAATGTGTTTGTTGTTCCTCTCCTTGCATAGAAAGAGTGGATCACCACTCTCAAAGTGAGATTGCTAGGTTAAGCATATAGCTAGCCTTACAGAGTTTGTAGTCTCAATCACAGATGATTCGATCTTAGGCGAACGAGGTTACCGGCTCTCCGGCGCCATTTCGGTGCACTATTGGTGATCTCATCTTGCTTGCTGGGAGAGAGGAAGCTTCCGGACCACCTTTTCCAGCCAGATAGCGAGCGATCACTCAGCAATGAACACTAACTGAAAGCGGCCGGGAATGAGTACCTATCCCTTACGGGAATCGAACCCGTGTCTTCGACATGAAAAGACGATGCTGCTGGGAATGCAGGGAACTTCTATAGGCACCTTCCTAAGGCACTTTCATCTAACTTCCACTGCTTATCTATAGTCTTCCATTCCACGGCTTAGCCATAGGAAAGAAGAGGTTATGCATACGAAAGTACTCTTTAGGGAAAGGGCTTAGCCTAGCACTCCAACAGTATGGGCTCAACTAAGGCTTTTCAGGGAGTTACACATTTCATGTCATAGCCAGCTAGAGTGAGCATCATTGCATATGGCAATATAGAAAGTAAAGAAGAAAAGGCATAACCAGAAGAATTGTGTGAAATAAGTGAATTTATCCAGTTGAGGCATCTTGATTGAGAATAAAGGATTCCCCCCATACAGAAAGTTACTTTTTCCTGTACGAGTAGTCGAAGCCTTACTGCATACATGCAACCTCCTTTGCTTTCCCCACTTCCTCTGCCGTTGATAGCTACTTCGATAACATTGCGTTATTTTTCTTTAGCGGAAAATGGGTGAAGTTGACCCGGCTTATTCAGCTTGTCAATTATTGGTGTAGTGCTAGACTCCTCCTCTCCTCTATTTTTTTATGAATGGAAAAAAGAGTCGATTGTTACTAGCCCCTTTTTGCCCACCCACTGAGCTGAGCCCTATGTAACAACTGACAAAAATTCGGGTAAAATTTAAAAATTTAATTAATTTATTATTTTTTGAAATATTCTGGAAAGATCAAATTAAATATATAGTTCTTTTATATAATATATGTTGATTAATTTAATATTACGTGTACTATTTAAATTTTTGTTGATCAAACAATATGAACAAACATTTTATGGCATAATAAACTTAACAAATATTTTTTTTTGATAAATTATGGATAATTATTGCCAAGAACTCAAATAGTTATTTGAAAGTTGTTTGTAAATATTTTTTTCATACCTATACTATCAATAACCGTATTTATGAATAGTAACATATACATGAATAGTACCGTATCCATGAATAGTAATCGTGTCTAGAAATTGTATTTATGAATAGTGATCATGAATAGTGATTGTGAATAGTGAACGTGAATAGTACCGTGAATAGTGACTGTGAATAGTAACGGTAAATAGTAAAGGTAAAAAGTAAATTCTAAATAGTAAAGGTAAAAAGTAAATTTTAAATAGTAAAGGTAAAAGTAAATTGTAAATAGTAAAGGTAAAAAGTAAATTGTAAAAAGGGTAATAAAATAAAATAATAAAACGGCGGGACCCATACGGGACCCACGTCAAATAATTCAGTGACCTTTGAATTCTGAATTCGAAAATTTCAAAAGATGAATAGTGCTGAATAGTAAACATCGCTTTCATACTTTATTCTTATAATATAATAATATTATAAATATTATATAACAATAATAATAATAAAAAATACACTAATACATAATATATATATATATATATATATATAGTTGCATATGTATATAATATGTAAACATATATATATATATATATATATATATATATATATATATATATATATATATATATATATATATATATATATATATATATATATATATATATATATATATATATATATATATATATATATATATATATATATATATATATATATATATATATATATATATATATATATATATATATATATATATATATATATATATATATATATATATATATATATATATATATATATATATATATATATATATATATATATATATATATATATATATATATATATATATATATATATATATATATATATATATATATATATATATATATATATATATATATATATATATATATATATATATATATATATATATATATATATATATATATATATATATATATATATATATATATATATATATATATATATATATATATATATATATATATATATATATATATATATATATATA
>CM067172.1:101675202-101765202 GCA_034093135.1 Erigeron breviscapus | reverse complement strand
TCTCATAATAAATGAAAAAGACAATTACATGGATCCATCATTAAGCATGTTGAAAGGTAAGCACACTAACTATGATGTGATGATGCCGTTCAAAGAAGAAAAAAAACTATGATGTGATGATGATTTCATGATTTCTTAACTTAGAATAAGTGTACATAGCACTATTTTTTTTTAATACTTTTTTTAGCTGTTAATAAATAAATTAAGAAATGCCTTCATAAAACCTTTGAGAAAAATGAAAACTAAACCACTTCTATTTTTTTGTGTTTTACATCTCAACCTGTCTCATATATCGTCGAGTTATTGGGATCCAAAATTCGTAAAAAACGACCTTAGGTGTTATTTACTTACTATGAAATCTCTATAATCTTAAACAAAAATATATAAGGAGTATATAATAACAATATATCTTAAAATGTCCAATTAGGTAGTTAGCTTATCCTTTCTGTCTAATAAAGTTATTATAACTTTACTTGCCCGACTATAGTTACAGTTTTACTATTATAATTGGTAAAATCATGGGCGGTATCGAAGGGGGCAAGATAAATCAATGCCTTTTTGAGAATATAGATTTTGCCGGTGAGTTTTATTTCTTTTAATATATACTAGATTTAGACCCGTGTCAAATACAAGGATTGTTTATGATATATTAAAAGTAAAGTTATATATATATGTAATCCAATAAAGGTTGTGAAAGAACAAACCATTGAATTCAAATATAAAGAAGGTAATTAAAGTTATGAAAGAACATAACGGTAAATTCAAATATAAAAATGTAAAAATCAAAGTAACAGAATGTAAATTGATGATGAAAAACAAAAAAATGTAAATTATATTATGACATGGGCTAATTTAATTAAATTAGAGAAATTGAGAGTTGTGATTGGTCAATTGAGGTTAGGTCAGTTGCCTTTTAGTATATATTAAGATTAAGATTAAGATTAAGATTAAGATTTGCACCTTTTGAATTATTTATTATGGTTTTTTTAAATTTCGTCTCCTATAACTTTTTTTTTTCCTAATATCGCACCTGAGTAAAATAGGTCACATACCAAAACTATATTGTGCAAAGTCTCACATATTGCTGGTTGATAAAAGTAAGTCATTTTTTCGAATAATATTATAATTACCTAAACAGGTTAAAAAGTTATTATTAAAATGAAATTATAAATAATAAAATATTTTTCTGTTCTATGATTTTTTGGTCTTACATACTACTTATGTTTTAGTGAAAAGAGTAAAAATAAAACATGAATTTTATCTCTATACATCTATTTTATGTTGTATTCTATTTAATCACGTATCTATGTTGTTTCTTGCATGTACAACTAAATATGAATCAGTCTTTTTGGTCCTTTACCGCTTAAGAGGAATCACTCTTTCATTGAAGGGGTGTATGCTCTCCAACAAAAGTGAACAAGTTCAAGTGTTGAACAAGACAATGAACAATATTACTAAATTTAAATCATATCGAACCAGGCGACTTCAAAATTTTTGGAAAAACTTAGATGAGGTTACATGCCAAAAAGGCATGGTCATAAAAGCTTGCCAAAAAAGCAGACTTTTAAACATAACATCCAATATGTCTACCACAATGAATAGTATATTTAATATTATCATTAATGTATGATTAATTTAATTTAATTTAATACTTTTAGGTTTTTTCAGGTTGTTATTAATATATTTTAAATATTATTCTTAATGTAATTTTAGATTTTTAGGAATGTAAGTATTTTAAAGTTTTTTTAGTTCATAAATTGTACTAGTTCAAAACAATAATTTGTTTAACCATTTTTTTTTGGAAAAATGGAACATATGATAATTTTATTTTTATTTTTCCGTTTTACATTGTCTTTCGTCACGTTGAAAACCGGATTTTAACACTGAAGTGCCGTATTGGTGTCATACTTGACTCAGCCGTACATGAAGATTGGGAAGTGCGTCCCAACATTAACTGTCAATTGGAAAACAGGCTGACCGATCAGGAAGCTCAAGAGCTTGTGGGCCCGTTCTCGGCAGAAGAAGTAAAAGAGGCTATTTTCTCACGTGGAGACGATAGAGCACCAGGGCCGGATGGTTTCACATTCAAATTTATTAAGAAGTTTTGGAAATTTTTTGAAAGAGATTTTTTGAATATCTTCCAGGCATTCCACGACAAAGGGATTATAAACAAGGGATGTGGGTCGTCTTTTATAACCCTAATCCCAAAAGTTTCTGATCCCGGCAACCTCAATGATTATAGGCCCATTACACTTGTTGGCATCATCAGCAAGTCGATCTCAAAAGCTCTAGCGAATAGACTTAAAAAAGTGTTGGGCTCCATTATTTGCTGTAATCAGTCCGCCTTCTTGGAAGGAAGGCTGATTTTGGACGGCCCACTCATTCTTAATGAGTTAATCACGTGGGCCAAAAAGAACAACAGGAAATCCTTCATTCTGAAAGTTGATTTCAACAAGGCTTATGATCACGTGAATTGGAATTTTTTTAATGGATATTATGCGTCAAATGGGTTTCACGAGCAAATGGTGTGATTGGATTATGGGGATTTTGTCATCCGCCAGATCTGCCGTTTTGGTGAACGGGTCACCTACTTTTGAATTTCAATGCTCGAAAGGAATGCGCCAAGGCGACCCGATTTCTCCCTTTTTGTTTCTAATAGTTATGGAAGCATTATCGAGCATGTTGAGACGCGCTTGCAGTAGTGGTATCTACAGAGGGCTTTACTTTACCGAATCATGGGCCATCTTTATCCCACTTGCTTTACGCTGACGATTGTGCGTTTGTGGGGGAGTGGACTGAAAGTAATTTCAAACAGGTGGCTCGAATTTTAAGAACTTTCCATATTTGTTCCGGTTTGAAGATTAATATGGGTAAATCGGTTTTATACGGGGTGGGGGTTGAAGGAGAGGAAGTCAAGCGAGATGCTGGTATAGTTTGTTGTAACCCTGGTACGATTCCTTTTGTTCACCTCGGTATTCGAATAGGAAGCAATATGAATAGAATTGCAAATTGGGATTTTATTTTCGAGATTTTCAAAGCTAGATTGTCAAAATGGAAAGCTTCGTGTCTATCACTGGCTGGTCGGGTGACTCTTATTAAAGCAGTAATGGAAAGTCTTTCGACTTACCATTTCTCTCTGTTCAAAGCACCACTGAAAGTTATCGACGGTTTGGAAGCATTAATAAGACGGTTCTTGGGGGGGGGGGGGGATCTTCTGAGTCAAGTAAGATACACTGGGTGGCTTGGGATGTGGTGGCTTCACCGACCAAGGTAGGTGGGCTGGGCCTCTGTAAACTCGAAGACTCTAACATGACATTATTGGCTAAGTGGTTGTGGAGGTACATGAATGAACCAGAGGGTCTATGGAGGAGAGTTATCGACGCCATTCATAATAATAGAAGCTGTTGGCACCCTCTTCCCTACAACAGAAGTATGAGTGGGGTTTGGGCCTCGATTGTTAAAACTATTATTAAGGTAAAAGTATCGGAAGTTGGCTTGAATAACATGATAAAAGGAATTTATGGGGACGACTCACGCATTTGTTTCTGGCTGGACATTTGGGCAAGCGATTCTCCTCTTAAGGATGAGTTCCCACGACTCTTTAAATTAGAAAGGAATAAAAAATGTATGGTAAGCGATAAGACGGCACAGGCTGTGAGGGGTTTCAAGGTTTTCGGAGAAGCTGTTACACGTGTTATGAGTGGTGAAGATCTCTCTGATTATCAACTAACAGGAAAGGTGGACGCCATAGTTTCAACCGGTGCTAGGGACAAATGGGAGTGGAGGGACAGGAAAGATAAGACGTTTTCGGTTAAAGCTGTTGTTTAAGCATAAATTTACACGGGCCTAACTATGTTATGTTTATACTTAATTTTAGGGGTTTTAATCTTGCTTAGAACGTGATTGGATTTATCGAAGACTTGCTAGCGGTTCCCAGTTGGTGTGGAGGTATGATCAACTTCCACGCTACCAAGTATATGAATGTGTGTGTGCGTTACATGAATTGAGTTGGTTTGGTCTGAGACAGAGGCCTGCTATTTATAGGCACCAAAGAGGAGTGGTCCTTGGTGTATGACGTCTTGATGGCAGGAGGCCGTTATTCGGTGCGTCGTCTAGTGTAACAAACTTTGTCTCTTTAGTTGACGTTCAGTACGTTTCTGCAGTGTACAAGCATGGACGTCACTGGGTCTAGGTACAATTAACTCCGGATTAATGAGTAATGCCGCAGCTAATGATGATGTCCGTAACGTGTGCCGGAGGGCGTACGTCATCAGCTGTCAAGTTTTTTCTGAATAAGAACAGAGACTTCAGTAACAGGTTTGTTTTCTCGGGAGTGAAATGGGTCTCTAAAAAGTGTAATCTTTTCATGTGGAGAGTTGGCTTGGACCGAATCCCCACTATCTCGGCACTTAAGAAAAGAAATTTAAGCTTTGGGTCCAAGTTGTGTGGTTTATGTGATCAGGAAGAGGAAACGTGTGAACATATTTTCTGCTCATGTAGTACATCCATGGATGTTTGGCACAAAGTTGGCTCCTGGTGCAAGCTGCCCCCGATATACTTTTTTTCCATCAAGGATATATTCGAGTTACAGGAGTTCCAGGAGCAAGCGAGGTAGAGGCAAGGAACCTGTAGGGTGATAAAAGGAATCTTATATGTCACTTGTTGGTGTCTTTGGAGGGCTCGTAACGAGAAAAGGTTTGCTAACGGGTCCATTTGCACCGAAAAGATTTTCCAGGATATTCGTTCATATAATTATTTATGGTATTGTAATAGATCAAGGCATAGTTCGTTAACTTGGGATAGTTGGTGTAAGTTCCAAGATTTGTAAATGTTTGTATAGCTTGCCGACCACGATTTGGTGGTTTTGGCCGTTGTGAATAAAAGTTAATTTTCAAAAAAAAGAAAAAGAAAAAAAGGATATCCATCCAGCCATCCATCCTAGGATACTTTTTAAAGAGTGAGTGAGTGAGTGAGTCAGAGATCCCATCGTAAACCAGGCGGCAATTTCAATTACGTCACCTGCACTCCATCTCATCTCACAATCTTCTTACATTTACTAAAATTAAATTAATTAATAAACAATAATACAGTCCAGAGAGTCCACCCTGTAACCTCTTAACAGACAGTTCATTCATACATCCCCAAATTCTACCAAACCCTAACTGTATATATATTCTTCTTACTTATTACAACTCTTTCATCTTCAAATGTAACTTTATTATATTATATATATTGTTTTCTATACATATAATCATATATATATATACACACACACTTACTGTCAAAAAAGATTCCATTTCCCCCCTATTCCAACTATACAATAACAGAACTTTCTTCTATTTTTCATTTCAAATTTGATTTCTCCTTCTTCTTCTAATTATTTTAGATCTGAAATTTGTATACTTCATTTAGCTCAGATCAATTTGACCGACTAAAAATCAATCAAACAGTTGGCGCAAATGGACGGCGGCGGTGGTGGTGATTCACAAGCAGCAGCAATGAAGCTTGAATCACCGGTTCGACCGGATCACGGTTTCAATTTGGATCCACCGGATGTCTCTGTTTCTTCTCCTGTTACTAGACAGAAAGCTGCTGCTGCTAAACAGTTGATTGAAAATCATTATAAGAATTACTTACAAGGTTTACAGGATCGTAAAGAAAGGTTCATTATCTATATCTATAATCTATATGTATAATGTATTGTTATTGATGAATTTGAGGTAGTCTTAGTGAGAAAGGTAATTGTTGTTTGATAATTTTGAGTAAGTGATGAAATATGTGATGCTGATTGGATCGCAGACGGAGAGCGTTGCAGAGAAGAGCTGCGGAAGCGCAAGTATCGAGTGAGGAAGAGGAACAAATGTTAAGGAATTTGGAGAAAAAAGAGACTGAGTATATGAGATTGCAGAGGCATAAGATTGGGATTGATGATTTCGAGCTTTTGACTTTGATTGGCAAAGGTGCTTTCGGCGAGGTATAGATATTAAACACTAATCTGATTAGATTGATAGTTCTGTTTGAATGATAATGTTGTTAGTAGAAGTTGATTGTAACTGCTATAGAATGGCTATGAGATCACATTTTGTGCTAATATTGGTGAAAACCGAAAACTATGAATCTAGTCGCTGAAATTGATTGGTGGATACTTCTATGAATGTAAGTTGTTAGAGTTGAATCTATAGTGATTGTTTGACTGTGGTATGCAGGTTAGGCTGTGTCGTGCTAAAACTACCGGAGAAGTTTTTGCAATGAAGAAGTTGAAGAAATCGGAAATGCTTAGTCGTGGTCAGGTATGCTTACAAAGTAGTATTTTTTTCTGGTATTCCCATCTTCGATATTAGGAATACGTAGGTAGTATTGTTGGGACCATGTGAAATTATATGAGATGTAAGTTGTTTTTGTACAGGCGCCAGGCGGTATCTGTAATAGTTTAGTGTAATGCTGTCTCAAGTCTATGGTCTATACCATTAGTATTATTCTTTACCCTCAGTTTCTAGAGTTCTAATGGCTGAGAAGTGTTTGATTCACTGAGCAGTGGAGATGATCATATATAT
This sequence comes from Erigeron breviscapus, assembly GCA_034093135.1. Classification (NCBI taxonomy): domain Eukaryota; kingdom Viridiplantae; phylum Streptophyta; class Magnoliopsida; order Asterales; family Asteraceae; genus Erigeron; species Erigeron breviscapus. Next base: position 101,758,648 of record CM067172.1, on the reverse strand, counting down.
TTTATGTAAATTTATGGATAAAATTGGCTGATAGCATCTAGTCTTTTGTGTACTTAGGTTGAGCATGTTCGATCTGAGAGGAATTTGCTTGTGGAGGTTGATAGCCGATGCATTGTAAAACTCTTTTATTCTTTTCAAGATGCTGATTACTTGTACCTTATCATGGAGTATTTACCCGGAGGTGATATCATGACTTTGCTAATGAGAGAGGATATTCTTTCTGAAGATGTTGCTCGATTTTACATGGCTGAAAGTATCATGGCCATTCATTCTATTCACCAGCACAACTACATTCATAGGTATCATTAGTCACAAATGTAGAGTACATCTTAACTATATTCAGTACCTCCGCATATGAGCCTTTACATCCAAATCACTCTTTCGAAGATTTGTGTAAATGGAAAATAACATTGGCTGAACAACTTTTTACTTGTAGGGATATCAAACCAGATAACCTGATTCTAGACAAGAATGGCCATCTAAAGCTGTCTGATTTTGGTTTATGTAAGCCCCTAGAAAGTAAATTTTCATCAATATTGTTGAGTGATGAAGATTATGCTAATCAGGGCCCCATTAACGACAATGATGGACAGCAAGTTCCTTGGTTAATGCCAAAGGAAAAATTGCAACAGTGGAAGCGTAACCGACGTGCCTTGGTACTACTTTCAGTAACATTTGTTTTTTTTACTCTTCTCCTGAAATCAAGATCCTGTCAATGTCTCAACGACCTTGAACTTTGTTTAGATTCGATTCCCAAGCTATCGTAACTTAAACAGTAACTCTTCTTGCAAAACTTCGTCCTGTAGGCATATTCTACCGTTGGAACACTTGACTATATGGCACCCGAAGTGCTCCTAAAAAAAGGATATGGAATGGAGTGTGACTGGTGGTCATTAGGTGCAATCATGTATGAGATGCTTATTGGCTATCCCCCATTTTGCTCTGATGATCCTAGAATGACGTGTCGCAAGATCATAAATTGGAGAACATGCTTAAAATTCCCAGAGGAACCAAAAGTTTCAAAAGAGGCCAGGGATTTGATCTGTCATTTGCTATGTGATGTTGAATCAAGGTTGGGGACGGGAGGAGTGGATGAAATAAAGGTAGGGTGACCTTTAAATAATAATCCTCCCATTTTTACATACCTATAGATATATGTGTTCAATGGCCGATATCATGTAAGATGATTTGAGCTTTTATCTTTGACATTTTTAATTAAGCAGTTAAAACGCTCTTTTAGGCACACCCATGGTTTAATGGAGTCAAGTGGGAAATGCTGTATGAAATGGATGCTGCATATAAACCCATTGTCACTGGAGAATTGGATACTCAGAATTTCGAGAAGTTCCCTGAAGTGAGTACTTTGGTTTATAATAAATTTGTTATTCTTTGAACAAAGGGTCAAAAAGGGTGTTTGTGAATTGAGAAGTAATTAAGGAACTTTCTGTTCAGTGACAAGTTGTCCCCATTCCTTAATTCCTTAACTCTAATTAAGTTAGCAGTGTGCCAGTGTGCCTGTGTTCAGTTGCTAATTTATTTTCCTCGACTTTTTGTTCTAGATTTGTCAAAATAGTTTGATTATGATGCCTGAGCTTTTTTACACCTCTTTGAAAAAGGGTGACATTACATTTCTTTTCTCGTCGTTGTTTATGAGGCATCTCTTTTGTTCATGTGTCAATCTATGGTTTGATAGGTGGAAGACCCCCAGTCAGCAGTACCAAGAGTTGGACCTTGGAGAAAGGTACCCTTTCTGCATGTTACAAGACCTTGATTTTTTTATTATTATGTTTTTTTGCTTTGCTATGTTCATAATCTTGGCGTGATGTTTACTAGAGATAGCAATTTTCATTGCTCGGTTCTATAACCTTTTCTGTATAAAATGCAGATGTTAACATCAAAAGACTCCAATTTCATAGGATATACCTTCAAAAAATCAGATATGTTGAAATCAGTTGGAACTTCAGGTATGCTTCTTAAGCAGTTTTGCTCTTCTGATTGATTCTTCTATCCAAATCATAATCATATTAATAAAGTTTTGATCACTTGTCTTATATGTTAAACACCTTTCAATAAAGAAAAGGAGTCTTAAAAAAAAGAAAAAAAAAGTCTCTTGGGCAAAGTAATTGCAATCAATGTATTCATGATCATTGTAATAGATAAATAGGTAACTTTGCAACAGTATCTTTCTAAAAGGAAATGTTGCAAGTTGAATTCGACATATCGAAAGGAAAATGTTGCTATTTTCATGGGATTGAAGAAGCAACATCCTATTGAAAGAAATCCGGGCCTGAAATGAATATTTTAAAATGTGATGGTCCACAGATGTTAGAAACAGAAGTTAACTAGTATATGTAACCCGCGCTTCGCGGCGGGAACAAAGTGACTACAACCAAATGCTAAATCAAAAACTCATTATTTTGAATTGGGTTTAGAATGTAAAAGCATATTTTCCAAACTTTTATCCCAGTTCACTAAAATCCTTTTTAACAAAAAGGGAATAAGTTATGTAGATTATCACACCTTTTTAAAAGACACATGTATCTCTCTTGTAGAGACACATATAAAACTACTAAGTCAAAAGTCAGAAAAGTGATAAAACGGTGGGCAAGTCTTTTATTTTCCATTTTTAAAAACTTTAATGGGTAGTCACTTGAAATCCACATGGTCTACAGATTCATTCATTTACTACTTTTCTCATATCTCTATTTTCATTTTCCCTCTATACCTCACATCTTCAATCTAGGCTTCATTTTTATGAGCAAATGAAAAACGTTTCAATCTAGGCTTCATTTTTATGAGCAAAAGTCGATTTTGTTTTCCGTAGTTTTTTATTCCATTCGTTAGCTTATATAAATTTCCGACCACCATAAGCAGATACAACCTCAACCAACCTTGGTGGTGACCTACACCCATTCTTCCCGGAGTTCCCATCCCCACCATTACCTCCGGCTAACATCTCAATGGCTTAATTGAAGACTATTATTCTATTTAAAAAAAGGTAAATTGGTAAAATTACTCCAGCAGTCCAACTCTTAAATCAATGCTTTTCCGTTTTCGATTCAACCGGTCGACGGCCTACACAGTCGAAGAATGGAGGCAAGGAGAACGACAGTTGCCCCGGTGTTTTTACGGAGATGGTTAATGAAGAGGCTATATGCATATGTATTTTGTATGTTCATGCTTTAGAAGTTGTACTATATGCATAAGTGTTTAATCTGTATCATAAGTATGTATTTTGGATGTATATATTCATGATTTGGAAGTTGTACTATAAGCATGAGTATTTGTACAATTAGCTACAGTAAAATTTGTGAGAATGACCGACTTTGCTTTTTAGTACACGAGCATCGTACCCGCGCAATGCGGTGGCGGGGACGGCGGTCTAGTGGTGTTGGTGACGGTATTATTGGTGGCGGTGGCGGTGTCAAGTGATGTAGGTTGATGTAAAGGTGATAGTGGAATATTTAAAAAGATAAGGGCTTAAGTGTTAATTATTAAAATAAGGGTTTAGGGTGTAAATTAATTCATTAAGGGCAAATTTGGTAATTTATAAAAACTCTTTCCATAGTGGGTGTTTATTAAGGGCAATTTAGTACTTTCATATGTAACATTTGAGTAACACTTTCTATTTTTAGGGGTGAATAATTTTTATAAAGGAGTATAGATATAGATATGATTGTATAAAAGGTTTTTAAAAAATTGTTGAAAAAGTTGTAAAAGCATACTTGTACAAATAGCTTCAAAAGTTGTAAAAGCATATAGGTTTTTAGTATAGTTATAATAATGAAATTGTCTTGTGCTTATTTGCATATGTCCAATATCCGAAACGATTTTCTGAATATTGGATACTAGAAGCTTTTTAAATGTCTTCCTAGTGCCGCGACTAAAGATTTTGTAAATTCTGTATATAGCTTTATAAATCATCTCATGCCAGAAATTAGTTGATAAATACGCTGATCATGTAGAAAGAAACATAAGTCTCTAATTGTTTGTAATGCAGGTATTGATATGAGGGCAAATGGAGCTTCAAAGCCCCCATCGTTGGTGTCCTTGTTTGGTATGTTGATCTTACCATGTACACAATAAACTGGTGTTTAAACTCTTTCTATACACGTTCATCACTAATTTTCAACCATGGATCTAAATGCATGACACTTATCTACGCCCCGTATCAGGAAAATCATAAAACTTGACCTGACGCATAGAACTGTAGGCATATAGTTAACTAAATGTTTAAAGTTCAAACACTAAAGGTATCAAACATATCTAATTGTTGTTATCCTATTTTAGGTCATATGGATTTGAAAGGAACTGCAGTACCTGAGGAAGAGCAGGAGCCTAAAAGTTGACGCAGCCACAGGTCTTTATATGCAAGCATTTAGATCTCTCACACGGCTGTTTTAATGAGTGTTTACTGTAAAAATACAACAATCTGAGAAGATCAGTCTTAATACAATTTTGAGTTTCATAATTTACTTCATAATCTACTATAGTGCAGTTTCAAAGTTAATTTTTATTTTTTTGTGGGATGATATGGAATGATCCCAATATGGCCATTGATATAAAGCCCAATATAAATTTATATTCTTTGTCAACAAAACTGTCCCTTGTAGCTTTTCCCCTTCGTTTTGCAGCTAAATTGCATTGCTTCTTTATGTTTATACTTGTGTTGAGTTCTCGTTATTGCCATGGACTTGTGCCAAGTGCAAAGAAAGCAGTTTTCCGACTTTTTCCCCCTACACTTTTCTTATTTTCTTTGGATAAGGCTGGTGCACATGTACAACCAGGTCAATCCCCTGGCAGAAAAGTTTCATTTCAGCTATGAAGCTATGGCATGTGGTCACAAGAATGGATCTTTTTAATAATGTAATTTGACAAATTCTACTTATGAAACTTAGTGTCCAATTAATCTAATTATACACCTTAACTTAGTAATAATTATATGATGTCAACGAATAAATTACCATATCTTTTTAAACAGCTAAAAGTAAAAGCAGTATTATACAAACAATTATTTTAGTAAAAGCTGTATTAAATTACCATTTTATTTTGAATAATATGATATCAAATCATAGCAACTGATGTCAATTACTTTTTGGATAAGATGTAAAAGGGGCGTGATCATTCGGTATCTCAAATAGTATTTGAATATATAATTAAACACATGTTTGACATCATTATCATATCATCAAAAGAAAGGTCTAACTAGTTAAAAGTTTAAATCACATAGATTGTGTACATAACTTTTTGGTTTTCATCAATTTCAAGAGTTAATATATGATAAAATCAATAGATAAAATATTTTATGGACAACTTTACTGGTAAGATATTTTCTCTAAGTAAAATATTTTGAAAGATCAAAAATAGGTTCATAAATGATCAAAAAATGTCGTCGTTTAGTTTGCTTAGTTCATTTAATAATTGTCATCTTAGGTGGACGAAAGTAAGCAAGCAAGGGAAGACAAGTAGAGAAAGCATGTTTAAGAATGCCCTTGCTTAAGAAGAAAGACTGATTGTTACATGAGAGGGTCTAATAACTTGAATTGGAAAAATATCTTTCGTTTATTCAATAAAGTTAATAAATAGAGAATGCTAAATAAATTAATTATACATCGTATACTTCTTTTGTTCTAGGTTTACTTTTCACATCTCCAATTTGGTTTGTCTCGAAATAATCGGCTTTTTATATATTCGCGTCAACTAAAAGTATAAAACTCATTTTAATCTTTTTTTTAAACGGCTAAATTACTCTAAAGTCTTCTTAATATAAGGAGTGTCGGAATTGATACTTATTCTTCTGCTTAAGAGGTAAGAACTACTACCACTTCGTTAAAGCTGAAATGATATAAATTATTTAAATAAAATCATTTAAATGATAAATATTACATATTAAAAAATTTGATTTTGGAAAAATATATCTATACTATCTTATAAAAAAATATACCCTATGTTGAAGTTACGGGGGAAATGTTTAAAATACCCTTTATGAATATATTACACTATCATTCTTTTATCTTTTAAAATATATTCATTAACCCTTTATATCAATTACTTTTACATCAATTATCTACACCACTCGATGCCACCTCTACCGCCAACAGTCGTCTCCCACTACCACACCGTCGCCGCTTACTCTTCAGACATACTAGAATAGTAATATCTAGAACCTCATGGGCAAATAAGTAATTATTCATGGGATAAGAATAAAAAAGAAGAAACACCCTAGTGTGATATTTTAGATCACAAAATATCTGGTTGACGAAAATAAAGATCAACGGCAAGGAAAAAATATCTAACTGCCAACTTGGACATAATATGACGTGGCTCCATCATCATTCCATCGCACCTGTAAAAGCATCTGCCACGTGGCACGTTTTATTCCTATCCCCCCCTCTTCCACAGAACGCACTTTTTCTCTTTTTGAAAAAAAAAAAAAAAATCCAAATCTGCAGCGATTTTATTCTCCTTCCCGATATTTTTATATATATTAATTCGTGTAAACAAATTCTTCACCTAAATATGAACGGAAAACTTTCACCGGCGACGGTTACGGTGATGGACACGTTTGAGATGACTGGCAGCGATTTTGTAGAACAGGAAGAGAGTTCAATTATGGTAGTCACTTTTCTCTCTTTTTTCATTTCATCTTATGTTTAATTATATATATGTACATGTATATGTATATATGTATGTATCATGTATGTATATGTTGGATATGTGGTTTATAATTATAAGATCTAATATGTTTATAATTTTAGGTAAAATTAAGGTGTTTGTCAATTAATAATATTATTATTGTTGTGATGATTGTTTAATTGCAATAAATTTGTGCTGTAGTAGATCTCTTAAAGGTGTGTTTGGCTGCTAGTATAATAAGGTTTGTGTTGGAAGTTTGAAAATAGAGCATGATCAGGTTTTTGCTTATTAATAATATATGATTTTATAAGTAATGGATTAGTGTTTGTTTAGGTCGCTTTTTTTTGTATGTTCTTAAAAGAATCAATTACACATAAATAAGGAACTAAGAATTTAGAATAGGTGTTGGTTTGAAATGGATGTCTGAATGAGGTGTATCTTGTTCAACGGAGTGTGTTGTGTGACGATGGTAAGGCTGACGAGTCTTGTCGGTAGTCAGATGTGGATAGCCATGGATAATAATCATAATAGTTCAACGCTTTCCATGTTTTGGAACGAATATGGCGAGTGCCGAATTGTTTATGGATTGGGTTGCAAAAGGGTCGTGATATGTACACCACCATTTTTTGTCCATACATACACCACCAACATAGGATTTAAGGTGGTGTATAGCATGAATAGCTGCTGTGTGGATATAAGTGGTGGTGTGTACATACCATCACCCATTGTTGAACGGCTAATTTTGTAAACTCTGATCAACTTGTGTGTTTTCCTTGCTCAAATGCTTTTTTTGTGTGTTTTTTAACTCTGCAAGTGTTCATTTCAATATGAGCTGCTCGCTAACGCATGTTGTATCAGGAATCCCAGAGAGGAGAATCATCAGAATGGACCAACGAGAAACATAGTTTATATCTGAAGTCAATAGAAGCATCATTTGTTGACCAGTTATATAACTCTTTGGAGATGCAAAGTTGTCAAATGCAAAAAACCTGCTCATCAGATGCAATTTCATCTTGGAAAAACCATCCCAACACTTATATCCCGTCTGGCCAGGTTTATAATCCGATCTTTTCTGCATCGTATAATACCGTTATTGTATTTTTATTTCTTATCAGAACTCCCGATATTCGAATGTACTATTCTGAGACAAATTTATTTGTCAGTTTAAGGTTCTTCAGGGTGGCTGTTGGTCAAAGAAAAATTTTACGAGAGAAAATTCACAGCCAAAGGATGCAAATCGACCCAAACTTTCTCCTGGAAATCCATGGATCCAGCATTTCACTACTGGGTGCAAGCAGGGAGATATATCGTTTCTTTCCCACCAAAAAAGGCTATACTCAACTGAAACATCACTGCAATGTCCTGTACCTGACTCTCGGTTGCATCAAGAATCGGGTAGTAGTAATACAGGTACTTCTAAGATGCTTATACAATAGCAATTAGCATGTTTCTATGTATAAATCGATTTACTAATTTGATCACTGCATGCTGTATCTTATGCACTCATCGCAAATATTTGGTGGTGGACTGGTAATATCAATATCACCAATTTCTACTTATGTCCTTTAATTTGGTTATTTTCAGAGGTTACGGGTCAAAATTTTGTTGAAGACACATTAATAGAAAAGGAACAGAAACAGCGCAGCAAAAAACGGACGAGAACTTCTAGAGTTGCTGTCAATGATCAGGTAATTTGCAAAGCCGGTTTATAACAAATATGGCGTTTCTAAAGTTATGTTGCTGTGAAGTCCCTCATTCTTATATCTTTATATCATCAGGTTGTTCCATTTTGCACCTCTGCTGCAACTGAAATCAACGATACATATGTTTCCCCTGAAAAAAAGTAAGGGCTTATCACTCGCCAGTTCCCATAGTAGCTAATGGTAATAAAGGATCACAAATGAGAGGTGTTCCAGATGACAATTCATATATCCATAACCAGAGATTATTAACCCACGCTAGGCTCTATATCGACAACTGTTTTTTAGCATCTTAACAAAGTCTAAGTGGGTGATGGTGCTAAGAACAGATAGTAAAGTTGTAAATGATGATTACGAGAAGATCGATGAAAATTTTGTCACAAAGATATTCTTCTTGAACTTGGAAATTCTGAGATAGTTAGATTGCTCATAGATTGGCTTCTTCTTTTTTTTTCTTCCTTTTTTCTTTTTTGTCATTGTGCCTACGGTTTTCACGATGTAATTGACCTGTAGCACACGAGTATTAATTATTGTTGGTAGCTAAATTGATATCTATATCACTATATCAGACTAGTTTGGTAGTTTATATCAAACAATTGTTTCTGCTGGCCAGTAATTTTTTGCTTTGGAAATGGTTTTTTAAGTCAGTAATTGTCTAGGCGAGCAAGGAAACTGCAGACTTAAGTTAGATACTTTGGCATATTATTTACGGGAATACTAGTTAGGCCCTACATCTTATTCACAGGCATACTAGTTAGGGCGTCCTCATCACTTTTTAATAGTCTGAAGTAGGATCTTTCTCCGAAACTTGTTTACTTTACAATCTCATGTTTGGTAATTGGCAATTACTAATTGCCTTGATCTTGGGCATGATCAACCATAATGCGGTATCAAGGGCGATTTCAGTTTCACAGTACTACGTAGATTGAGGGAGAAGGGCTTCAGTTTTAAAAGATTAGCAAGTAAATCAAGGGCGAGTTCAGTTTCACAGTACTTGTTACATTGTTATTCGTCATTCTAAAGTAGTACGAGTATAATGTATTTTATAGTTGTTTATGGTGTACTTTTTAATTTTAAATTTTGCGTATTTGTTTATCTTCCATAGAAGACAATACTGCTTACAGCTCATACTTTCCTATTCTGATCTTATCATAAAGTATATTTTATTAAAGAAGATCATTTTAGATTAAAGTTAGCAAACAATTTAGCCATTTAGGTATTCCAGGTTGCATTATTGTCAGATAGATTTATTCCTCTTACACCATGAGTGAGGAATATAAAAGTTTAGTTTGATGGAAGAGAAACCGAGCAATTAGTACAAGCAAGGGCGGCACCACATAGGGGCAAAAGGGGCCCATGTCCCCCCGAAATTTAGATTTTGTCATGTATTTTTAGATTTTTTGTAGATTTTTAAAATTTTCTGATAGGTTTTTAACATTTTTCCCCTTTTAGATTTATTTTTCATTGATTTTTTTTATTTTGTTTATTCTAAAAGTTTTTTCTGATACCGTCTCTGAGTACAAGTAGGTCGAAGAGGTCGTTGAAGAATTTTCCATTTACCTTTGAGGACACCAAAAGCTCGCTCGACATCCTTTCTCGCCGCCTCTTGCAATTTCTTGAATCTTTTTTCCTTAGGGTCGGTTGGATACGGGTATGCTTTAACAAGTGTTGACCACTTGTTGTAGATCCCATCGCTAAGGTAGTAGCCGCGTTTGTAAAAACGGCCATTCACGTGGAATGAAGAGTCCGGAGCCGTTCCGTTACGCGCTGTGAGATACAAGTCGGATTGGTTCAACACGTTGATGGGAGTAGTTGTGTGTTGTTTTGTAAAAGAAAAGAGTGTATATACATAGAGAAAGAGGTAAAAAAAAATAAAAAATTTGAAAAAAAAACCCAACGGCTTGTTGACCGTTGGGGACGCTCCCACCGCCACGTGGCCAGCCACCATTGCTCCTTTTCCTGCGCGCGGACCCCACCTCCAATTCTCTCTCCTCGGTCTCACTACACCGGATTCCTTCCATTCTTCCCCACCCCGACCCCCTGGCGGCGGTGTGCCCGCGCGGGGTCAGTTGGGCCCGAGCCACTCCCCGCATCCACTCCTACCCACCTAAGGGGAGAAGAAGAGACTGTTCTATACATGACCACAACACTGCAACATAGATTATAAGGAAAGAAAAAGAAAATGATATATGGGGTAGTTTTGTCTATAAAATAAAGTTTCTGTGTATTGATTAATTATTTAAGTGTAAAAATCAAGAGCCTTTTAACACCTATCAAATGTATTTATTTTTAGAGAAAATTTCATTACATACCTCTGAGGTATGTCATATTATCAAGTTTCGTCCCTCTCGTTTTTTCGTATCATTACATACCCCTATGGTGACTTTTTGTATCATTAGATATCCCTCACCCTAACGAACGTTTGTGACTCTCCGTTAACTCCCTCACGTGCATACCACGTGAGGGTATTTTAGTCCATTCTCATCTAACATATCCTTATAACATCTTTTATCCACCCATTTTGACATAAACAGATCAAAAACCTATCCTCCCACAATTTTTTTCTTTCCAAAGCCAACATCACAATCTATAAAACATTTATTTCCAAAACATTTCCCAAATTCACAAAATCCATAAACAAATCTACAAAACCATAACAAAGTCATGAACAATACTAGAGGAAAGTTTTATAGTATGTTATATACACACATCAAGACCAGTTTTCTCTCTTTCTCTTTGTAGAACTTCGGCCGGCCAACACCTCTGCCGCCGGAGCACCGTCCAATTCCGCCACCAGCAGACCACCTCCACCGCTGCTACATGACCACCGAACCACCTCCCCTTTCTTCTTCCTTCTTTAACCCTCATTCCAACTCCACTTAATCTATTTTCTTTTATTTAATCACTACTTCAATAAAAACCCACCTTAGATCTCATTAACAAAATAATAAAAATAATAATAATAATAATAAAACCTAGATGATTCGTTTCTCTTTATCTTCCTTTTGCTTCGTTTTTGGTTGGGGTTGTGGTGGAGGTGCTCGATTGGGGTTGTGGTGGTAGTTGGGAGTTGGTGGTTCTCGGTGGAGGTGGCCGATGGGTAAGTGTAGGCGCGTGGTGGTGAAGTTGGTGGCTGGTTGTAGTGGGTTTCGTTGGGATGGGGTTTTTGTTGTACCCAAAGTATGTGGCAGATGGTCGATCGTTGGTGGTGGTTTCCCGGAGTTGTAAGTTGTAACTGTCATAAAAAAGAAAGAGGGAGACGAGCCTTGCCGGATCTGGTAGCAGATAATGTGAAAAGCAGTGGTAGAGAGTTAGAGAGAGACAGATTAGAGAAAAATGGTGTGTATGTGTATATACTGTGTGTATAGCAAGTTTCTACATATTGATATATATAGACTTGGGACTTACATATACAAAGATATAGATAAACAGATGGATCTTGTGTATGTATATTGATATTGGTCTGTAACATATCTTAGATTTTTGTTTGATTTGTTTTGGGTAGGTTAATTTGTTTTGGGTATAGATTTGTTTAGGAAGAAATGGGTTGGGAAAAGGAAGAAGAAAACAGAGTTCCAAATAAGAAGATTTTTGTAGTGAAAAAGACTAAAATACCCTCACGTGGTATGCACATGAGGGGGTTAACGGAGAGTCACAAACATCCGTTAGGGTGAGGGGTATCCGATGAGACAAAATGTCACCATAGGGGTGTGTAATGATACGAAAAAACGAGAGGGGCGAAACTTGATAATATGACATACCCCAGGGGTATGTAATGAAATTTTCTCTTATTTTTATTTGCAAAAGTTTAGTTTATTTAATTCAAACATACGCTTTTGTGGATATATGTCAATTTTATATTTATTTATTTGAAAGATATATTTGTTTTGATTGTTATATATCTCTTTTATTTTGAAATGTGTTCTTTTTAAATTCCCAAATGAGTTTTTACCTAAAAGTTGTCATGTTGATCGTATTAAAAGTTGGTATTTTTTTATTGGGAGGGGGTTTCCTAAAGTTATCCCAACTTGACTAGTCAAGTTGGGAAGATCTTGACCCTTGGATGAAAATCAAGGGTCAAGATTTAAAACTTATCTTTAAATCTTGACCCTTGATTTTCATCAAAGGGTCAAGATTATCCCAACTTGACTAATCAAGTTGGGATAACTTTAAGGAATCCTTTCCCTTTTTTATTTGTTTTTTTATGTCTATCGTGTTAATAGTTGTCATATTGTCTCATATAGATCATTATTAAGTTTTCATATCATGTTGATCATAAGAAACTGTTCACTGCCGCCTTCTGCGGGTTTTTAGTCCCAATATCTCGACGGTGTTTGGGGAGGTTAAAATGTAAGTAGGCCTTACCTTTACCAAGATAAAGAGGTTGCTTCCAGGTTCTACCTAAGTAGTAAAAAAGGACATTCGACCTTTGCATGGGATGAAGATCGAACATTTGACCTCTGTCTCCAGAAGCCAACGCCGTTTATTATTATAAGTGACACATACTCATTTAATTGATGTAACATTGTTTAGGTGACTTTACTTATAGAATGATGATCCGTATTACCTTTTTTAGTCAATGTATAGTTGTATATAAAACATGTATGATGATATACAATTAAAAAACCGATATATGAATCAAAATCATCATCCATACTTAATGGCCACATAAACAATATCACCACAATTAAATGAGTCCCATAATGTTATCTAGTTCATCAAAGTGTAACAATTGGAAAGTTAAATCAACTAGATAGAACTTTCAATTTCTTGAAAAGAAAAAAAAAATATGATGTGGAAAAGTACAAAAGTAGTTTTTTTTACGGGAAAAAAACCTAACAAATTTTGTTAAGTAAAGGATCTACGATGCAGTTTGTTTTGAAGGGCAAGGAGTTAGCCTGTTAGGACTTGGTAGAAAGCAGAGCCGTGAAGCATTAGAAATTCAAAAAAAAAGAAAAAGAGAAAAGTAAGGTCCACCCGTAACATATTTAATACTATCTTATAAAGCATTTTGCCCTTTTTTTTTAAGTAAAAATGATTTGAACTACCCCTATTCTTTATTCACTAATTTAAACATCTCTATCTAATATACCTATAATAACCTTAAATCTCAACCACTCATTTTTTTCTCTCTCCTCAAATCTCAACCACTCAATTTTTTCTCTCTCATCCATAAATCATTTTATTCCTCTAATTCATTCAAAATCTTTTATCTCAAAAACCATATATCGATAAATTATAAAAATTGTATGGGTGTTCTTAAAATTTCATGCTCTTTCATTAGAGATGTCATTCGATATACTTTCGACGAATTTTTAAATCCGAGGGCAGAGCCCGTACGGCTAAGGCATTTGGCTATCACACTCTATGACTTATCACACCATCTGTTACCGCCGCCCGTCACTGTCTCGTATATTTCAATTTAAATCGCTCATTTTTCTTCAATTTTTCCAACATTTTGGTTCATCTCTACAACATTATTTTACAGGTACTTAATCTTTTTTATTATTCTAAATGCAAGTTTAATGTAATTGCTGTAATAGTATTAATTAATAATGATAATAGCTATACGATTACGATATAATTGTTGCGTACAGAAATTTTTTACATACAGGTATTTGCATTCCTTCCTAAACGTATCAACAATATTGTCTTTCTGCACCTGCTTGGAATTTAGGCATTATTTCATTTTGATCAATTATTCTATATTTTACACGTTGTTTGAGCCATTATTATTATAATTAGCCGTTTCTTGTAGAAAAATTTTGGTATTAAAAATGAAAACTTATATGATTAGATGTTTGATTTATATGCAAAAAACGTTCATTTTACATGTAATGATAAATGTTGTATATAAAAAGGTAATTGATTTGATGACTGAAAAGGAACGCAAAAACGTCTTTTAATGACTTATTTGGACCAAAAAATAGTTCGGTGTTCCGGAACGAATAGATGGAAAATGTTCGGGTATTTTATGCTTTAAAAACATGATGAATGAAATCGTTGGATGAAGGAAATCCTGGATGTTTTGTAGCTTAGGTGGAACGTTCACAAAATCACAAATGAATCAGGTATTGACAAACTCTACACTTAGAAATAGCATATATGAGAGCATCTGATGTTCGATCGTTGGAGAAAGAGTTTAATTTGCATACTTTTGACGTAAGCTTTGATGTAGGATTGTTGCATTGTTTTCTTGGTTATTAGATTGCTAGGCAAAGGTAGAGTCTATAGAGGATCTGTAAACATAAGTTGTTAAGATGAGATGTAATTGCAGAATGCTAAGCACTGATAAGTTACCATCCCTGATATCCGTGACACATGGTAGTCGAATTGAGGGTTTAGGTGGATTTGATTTTCGTAATGTCCTGTTTATTGGATCAGCTACATGAATATCTACAAGGTTCAATGTTATATATGTTAGACATAGGCACACAATACCCTATAGAAAAATATAAACTTTCAATCATATGTTTATACATGGACATGACCACAATCTCTTTTTATTGGAATTATGATAGCAATGATATATAGTAGCATTTCGAGATTTTTCATAAGACTTGGTCCGTTTTATATGAACGAGTAAACTACAAGTCACCCTGTTATAGATGATTCGGTGGCATGAACTAGTAACTCGTGACTCCTTCCATGTCTTCCCTTTGTTGCTCTATCTTACTCATTTTGTACTGTGGTTTTTGGTGACTCATTCCAGCTTAGTATCTCTCTATCTTTTTCCCAAATGTGGTTTTCTTTTGGTGAAACAAAAAATGTGGAGATTTATGTAGGTTGTGATTGACATTAACATATGAAAATTGTCGCTATGGTTCAACAGTCATTTGTAACTTGCAAGAGAGAATTTTATTTGTCCAACATGAACAATGAAACTGCCAAAGCTATGATATCCAAGTAACTTGATGTTATTGATTGAATGATAATTAAACGATGTTACCAAATATGATCATCTAACTTTAAACCTTATATGAATGTGAATTAATGGATGAGTGGGCAATGTTCTGTGCTCATTTAGCACATCCTACATGTTTCTTAATGAGGATATGATGTTTGTATATTTGTCCTTTCAGGGTTGATAATTCTTCCAATGTCATCGGTAGTATCAACATCAAAGGCCGTCAGGCAGCTTTTTGTATGCAAGAATGGTGGTAGACAGCTAACCAGATGTTTAAGAAACAATCCCGCACCTGAAAGTTATGTTCAAAGTCGGTGGTTTAGAAGCATCGCAAGGTTCGAAGCATTGCCCCCTTCTGGTCAATTATTCAGTGGTAGTCATGAGGCCGTGCCCTTCTGTTTGCACGATACACCTTTCAGTAGCACGAGTATTATTCAAAGGAGAGGTTTTCTTGGTTGCGGTGATGGAGATCAAGGGAGTAAAGGTTTGGCAAAGGTTCATGAGGAGAAGTGTACCATGGGGTAAAATTCTTATTTATTTGAAGCCCTAAAAATTGACTGTTTTACTTCAATTCTATGGTTAAATTTTTGCCTAAGTTTATTGATCGAGTTTGGTTTATCAGGTATTCCCCAGAGCAGATGTATGCAGTGGTTGCTGCTGTTGACATGTATCAAGATTTTCTTCCTTGGTGTCGACGATCGGACATAGTTCAACGTCATTCTGATGGGTCCTTTGATGCAGAGCTGGAGATCGGCTTTAAGTTTCTTGTTGAGAGCTATGTATCTCATGTCAAATTGGTTAAACCTAAACTGATAAAGGTGAATGAGCTTAAAGTTTTTTTCTTATATTATTCAGTGCATTCATACATTCATATTGCTAGTTAAGGAGATTTACTTGTTTGTTTGCAAATGTTTAATAGCATTGAGTGAGAATGTCGAAAGTTTTTACATTGAAGCCAATTAGTATTACATTAACCTATGTTCTCTTCGTACTGTTTCATTTCCAGACAACTTCATCTCAAAGTAGCCTTTTCAATCATTTAATAAATGTTTGGGAGTTCCATCCTGGACCTGTTCCTGGGACGTGTGACCTCCATTGCTTCGTGGATTTCAAGTTCCAGTCACCTTTTTATTCACAGGTAACTTTCGTGTTGGTATATTCAACATACTATTTATTAAGTTAAACATTGTATCA
This sequence comes from Erigeron breviscapus, assembly GCA_034093135.1. Taxonomy (NCBI): domain Eukaryota; kingdom Viridiplantae; phylum Streptophyta; class Magnoliopsida; order Asterales; family Asteraceae; genus Erigeron; species Erigeron breviscapus. Next base: position 101,742,211 of record CM067172.1, on the reverse strand, counting down.
TTTTGCAAGCTATATACCTTTCAACATGGCTTCTGGTTGAAAGCAATGTTTTAAAAACCGTTTTTTTTGTTTGACCCGGCTTCGTAGCTGGTTCTGGTTCTGGTTCAACCGGTCGACTCAATAAACTAGAAAATTACTATATTTATTGTTGTAAAACGAGTATATGTTTGGATTTATTGCAAGTGATGAGGCATTACGTAGATACACTTACTGTTGTCATTGTTGAATAACACACACAACACAAGATTTACATTTACCTACACACTTACTGTTGTTGTGAATAAGAGATGGTAGATTGAGGCGGTTGTGATGGTGGAGAGATAAGATACAGAGCCGCTAGATGTGAGAACAGAGAGAAGGAGGCAGTTTAGAAGAAGTGATACTGATCCAAGCAAACAAACCCTGTTATTCACCTTTTTTCCCATAAGAAAAATAACAATAAAACCGCTTTTTAACCGGTTGGGGTCAACTGGGAAACCCCGGCCGGTTTCTAAAAGACATAAATTGCTCTCAATTGAACCAGTCTCCTAACAGGTCACCTTTCAACCGGTTGACCCGTGTTTTAAAACATTGGTTGAAAGAAATACATCTTTATTGGAGTCGTGGCTTTGATTACAAAAGTCTGACTAGGATTATGGGTGTCTTTTATGCAGATGGCCTCTGTGTTCTTTAAGGAGGTTGTGTCTCGGCTTGTAGATTCGTTCCGTGACCGGTGCCGTTTGATATATGGGCCAGAGGTTTCGGTTATTGAGCAGAGGACATGAAGATGACATACAAACTTTTTTGCTAACTCGTGTACATATACTAGTTGTCTTGTTCTGGTTGTAGTTATCTATCTACTTTTACTCTATGTAAAAATAGGATTAACCTTTGTTCAAACTTTAATTGCAATATGTTATTGTTGTGCACTTCTGCCTAACATGAAATATATCCATCTGTTCTAGTCCAATCTTTATTTTTTCTGTTTCTGTTTTGTGATTTACACATAGCAGAATTTAGTTGTGTGGGAAAGAGCATACCTGCGTCAGATCATATCATGTTTGTTCTTCTGGGCATGTTTTATGTCCTCTTGTCCAGATAGTTCGTCGACAAGAGGGTTTAACCCTGCTGACCTACAACCCAGGATCCATTACAACGCTATGTCAAGTTCTGAGATGCTCACCTTTGTTAATATAAAAAATAAAGAAACTCATCTATGAAACAATTTGTATGCAAATGAATGACTGATTACCCTACGGAAATTAGAAAGAAAGCATTCTCATCAAGGTCACAATCTGATCAACTCAAAAAAATTGAGCACTGTGGTTTTATACATTTGAACATCCTTTCTTTTATTTTTCATTCTCTATTTTGTAGCCCACAAAATAAGAATTTTAAGAGACTAAAATGAACTATGTTTTATACCAATGAAATACAGCTTGCTATGTGTTACAATGCAGCATGGATTGAATTATATATAGCTCCACGTCGAGAATTATCTAACTATAGTTCACAGAGGACCAAGACGGTTATGCATTTTGAGCAGCAGTAGAAGCAGGTGCTGTGTATTTCTCTATAGCCTCTTTAATCCGCACCTTGTCTCTGGTTGCAAAAGCTTCCAAAAGAATTCCATTTTTATAGAAGTGAAAGAGAGGCACCGACTGCATTATATAACAAATAAGCTCAGCAAAAGGAATCGGGGATTTGTTCAGACTAATGTCAGCAAGAACGCCTGCAGATTTGAAGCTGCTAGATACTATACCTTAATTCGTAGACGCTCTGCAATTTCTGATTGCTCGTCATATTCATCAATCACCTGCAGCATACAGCATGAACCAGAATCTCGTGGTCACTTCAAAATGGTCTATAGAACGAAATATATCACAAGACCATGAAAACTGCCACATGTTACATTATTACAGCTACTATTGCATTTGAGCTGTGATAGAATCTCTATAGTATGCACTTAACATGTTCTTCATTCATGCCATAAAAGTGTGTTATTTGACCCTCAATAGTAGACTCAGGTCTCAAGGTACTTACACGAAACAACTCGAGTAACTATGATTAACTTAGAAAGAGTAAATGAACATAACTCACATTGTGTTTTAAGAAGATAACTGAAGCCTCCTCATCACCCAACCCTTTGCACAGTTTTGCAAAACCTTGTTCAATATACTTGCAACTACCACACGAAGTGCGGTAAAAATCTACCACAACCAATGAATTAGCTTCTTTTGCTTTTTCCAGCACACCGAGTAATTCCTCATCCGTCTTGATTTCTCTGACACATTCGACTGGGCAGAGCTCCTCGTCTTCATCAGACAACTCTTCTGGATCGCCATTACCCATACAGTAAACTGGCGGACAGTGAATCGTTGACCATGTTTTATATCTTCCATCACATGGAGTTTTATCTTCCAAATTACATGTTCTAATGAAAGTTTTATTTAGAGTAAAATAGGCAAAAGTTGAAGGATTTTTTAATTCTGTTTTCGGGTTGTTAAGTTTTGCAAAAGTAATTAGCTTTTGGTGAATCATGCTTGTCTCCTTATGCACTGAAGCATGTATAGACCAAGACATTGAATTCAAATAGTTTCTACAAATCAGTTTGACGTGCACAACAAAATAGAATATGGAGCTTCGAGATGTTCTTTACCCAACGCATATAATACGGAAAAATTCTTGAAACATGAACTGTAAAAGGTAGCAAGAATATAATTAGATACAGCCTTCTGTGATAGATATATATCATATATAGTGAAAAATAGTGATCAATGTTGTTTCTATTCTACAATAAACGTAGCGACATACAGAGCATTTGTGATCTAAGGATGTCTATCATGTGCATTATGGGGACAAGTTTATTACAGTAATGACAACGTACATTCGAGTAAAAAAGACTCGGATCCTGATAACATGAACAGGAAAAAACCTCGCCCGTTTACCCCTGTTAGACATAAAAAGAGTACCTGGCAGGTGAAAGACGGAGGCGGAAATGGCGTTACAGTTTGCCGATGAGAAAATGACACCACAAGAGACAAACTGCCAAACACATTCATCACCACACACTTCTGTTGAATGTTCCTATCTTTTACCACTCCCTCCTCCATTATTCCACGAACTCTTAGAATATTTGAACTTTGGTCACTATAATTTTACTTTATTCGCAAACTGGCCACAAGAGTTTTTAAGTTTATGATTGTCTCCTGTTTCTTTTTCTTTTTAGCGTATTGGTTTGTTACTATTTAGTATTTACTAGTATGATTGGGTGATACGGCGGGGGAGAATATAACTAAAAGAGGAAGTTGAGGTACACTTGGCATCCCTAAAATTTTTTTTAGGTCTAATACTCTCTCCTAATTACTCTAGAATTTATATTAATATTTGTAGAAAAAGTCTCATTAATTTACACTTTTTTGTTTTCCATCAATAATTTACATTTTTTAGCCCTAAATACTTAATTCATATTTATTTGAGTTAATTACAGAAATCGTCCTTGTCGTGGACCTCCACTTGCAGCTTTCGTCCCTAAGTTTAATAAATTACAGTTTTAGTCCAAAAAACTTTGCCCCGTCAACACTTTTGGTCCTACTCTGAAGTTTTGGTAACACTTTTAGTCCTTATTAACACATGAGCTTTTACTTTAAAGAGTTAATTACAGAAATCGTCCTTGTCGTGTACCGTCACTTGCAGCTTTCGTCCCTAGCTTTCAAAAATTACAGTTTTGGTCCAAAAATTTTTACTCCGTCAACACTTTTGGTCCTAACTACTAACGTTCGTTTAAAAACCCATCACGTGCCAGCCACGTGATGGGTAATTTCGTCATTTCGTGTGTTCTTTTCCAGATCTTCAAATACATCCCCATCTAATACCCAACCACCATATTATCTTATGTATCATCATCATCCAATAACAACAAAAAACAACTCACCTGCAAATACCCTTTAATTCTTCATACTCATTTCTTCATTACCCTAAAACCACAAATCTGAGTTATTGAAATATTTGGATAATAATTCCAAATATGTGAATAATAATTCAAAAAAAAACACGGTTGCTTCTTATTGTATGGATCTAGACCATCTGCAACCATTTCGGCATCAAGTTCGTCACGCCACCGCCACCGCCACCTACCTTCACACCCACCAAATCCTCACCCTTTATATATTGAGTACATGTAACTATCAGGTACTTGTTAATAACAATCACAATATGGTGAATATCAATGATATTCCGAAATCGGTGTGTTGTGGTGTGGTATGATAGAAATAATAAAGATGATATTACAATGATATTATGGCTGCTCCACCACCACATCGTCTGCCCCATCTCCACCGTCATCATCTCCGATGTCCATCCATCGGCAGCGCATATGTAACACCCGTCGTTTAAAAATATGGGTTTTCAAAACTTTTCACCTAACGGTGTTAAATTGCGGAAGTAAAGACTGTAAAAGTCAAAACCGATAAAAACAGTTCGGTTTCTGCATTTATTTGGTGTTACATGCCATATCAAACAATAGTTCAAATGAAAACCCAACGGTTGCCCAACATAAAACAACCGTTCACAAGTCACAACATAAATTCGACATTAAGTACGAAATGTAAATAAATGTCTAAGCAAAGAATCGTCTATGGATAACTAAGGCTCCTTCAATGAATCTACCCAAGCTCACACATCCTTCATCTAATTCCATCAAGCTAAACCTGAGGGAACAACCACATTAAAGAAGCAAGTGTTAGCTATAAGAATAGCTAAGTAAGATAACACTTAATTAAAAGCATTTGTCCAATTAAAACAATCTTCATTATTAGACAAGTTTTATTAGGCACAACACACATCACACGTTCACACATATACTACATTTCGACTTCATATTAATTAGGATAATCATCCTAAATGTGCCTATCCTGCATTAGTTCACACATTTTCACACGTATCTTTGTTAACTGCATATAAGTGTGCCCTGCATCACACCCGACTGGATGATCAGTCAAAAGACTACTCATCTTACGTCGTTAAGGAGTGGCAAGCCAATCCAAGAGTAATCCGTATGTGGAGGTTGGTCAAACCTCTCGTATTACTCGCCCTGCGTTATAAAGACCATGTTGCGAGGAGCCACCCAAGCAACAACTGCATCAACGCACTCATCCGGCTGAGACAAGTACGGGTTAAGCTTAACACTTTCCCTGCATTAGTTTTATGAGCTCAATTTCACACATATAGATTGGGTCCCTGCATTCCCAAACATTCACACACATATAGTCTAGGTAACACACATTCCTAGACCTTCACACACTTTAACTTCATTACGTTTGGATCCTTAAACGTGCAAGTGACATAGTAACCTAGCAAGTCTAGTGAACTAGGCGTACAAGTCAAGCATGCATATCACACATCAACTTCATTTCTATATATCATGCATATCAAGATAATTCATTAAACTACATCAACTGCATAGCTACATACTACATTAAGCAATACTACATTACACTACAATAGGGACTGCATCTCAGGTCTCATGGTCAACTGCATAACCCATAATACCTCCCAAGTAACCCATATGCCCACATGCAATATAAAGATACCGAATGGAAGTGTTTACGATTTGAAACCAGCTTTTAGTTGATCCCCCAGCGTGTCAAAGTAGTGTATCTTACCTGGTAGTAGTGTACGCGCGCAAACAAATAGCTAATAGTGCTTATCAGTAATCCCCGACACCTATCGTACATTAACATATGAAATATAAGTCATTTGGGACTCAAACGAACTTAACAAACCTCACGAACTTAGTCTGGAAAATCCTTCTTACGAACTTAGCTACAGTTCTTACGAAGATAGTTTGTTCTTACGAAGATAGTTTGTTCTTACGAAGATAGTTTGTTCTTACGAAGATAGTTTGTTCTTACGAAGATAGTGACTGCGTACGAAAATAGAAGTCTTACGAAGGTTATCTTCGTTCGAAGTGCAGAAACGTGTTTTTCGACCTTTTTCCAGAAAATGACCCCAAAACTCTTTAAGTACCGATCGAATTGACACAAAAACATTAATCTTTGATCATCAAAACATCTCTTATCAATCCAAATCGTTAAAACATCGTTTACAATCGTTTTAGGCCAAATACTTGATTAAAACACATAAATTAACCAAGAACACAATGAAACCCTAATTCCTTTACAAACCCCTTTTCAATCAGATTTGATTCAACACACACGACTCATGATCTGAAAATACGATCAATGAATTGATTATTACCTGCAAATGACAAATAGAATGCAAATACTCTTGACAATGACCACCAATTCACACACAAAACGACTTTTCGGCTTGAGATTTGATGAGAGAAGACTATGGAATGACTTAGGATCAGTTAGGGCTTGTTTAGAAGAAGTGAGATCTGCAAATAACCTCCTAATGACAGCCTCTAAGCTACTAATCCCGTTTTTGACTTTCCACACATGTCAAAACTAGTCCCTAGGCTTCCTAATCCTTCATTATTGGTCACAAACTTCTTTATTGCCCATATACAACATTAACCCTTCATTAAATGTCACTACATAGACATAATTTCTTCATATTTCACACATTTATACTACATTAACATTTAGGTTTTCAAACCACACACATAACACACATTAACTACGTATATGCATATATTCACACTAGACTTAACGACACACATGAGGTTGACTTAACAGCGTTAGTCAAATCTTAAAGAAAAGTTTGGGATGTTACAATTACCTCCCCCTTAAGAGGATTCCGTCCCCGGAATCTCATCATTAAGGAACAACTCGGGATAATTCTCCTTCATTACTGCTTCAGTTTCCCAAGTCAAGCTTTCTCCATGATTATGCTTCCACTTTATCAAGACAAGATCTATCACTTTCCTGCGTAACTTCTTTTGCTTCCTTCCAAGTATTGCCACCGGTTCTTCAACCATTTTCTTCATTGGGTCAATGCTCACATCTTGAATTGGAATCACACTTGACTCCTCGGCTAGACACTTCCTTAGGTAGGATACATGAAAGGTGTTGTGAATTCCATCCAATTCTGGAGGTAATTCCAACTGATATGCTACATCCTTAATGCGTTTCAAGATTTTAAAAGGTCCAATAAATCTTGGACTCAACTTGCCCTTCTTTCCAAATCGGATTACTCCTTTCCATGGTGACACTTTCAGCATCACTAAGTCACCTACATTAAACTCCATTGGTCTCCTTTTCTTATCTGCATAAGTTTTCTGCCTTTCTCTGGCCACACGTAAAGCTTCTTTAGCTACATTAACTTTCTCAGCGGAGATTTCAATAATTTCGGGACCGGTTAACTGCTTTTCACCGGGCTCCATCCAACAACTTGGAGTCCTACATCTCCTTCCATATAACATTTCAAATGGTGGCATTCCAATACTTGCATGGTGACTATTATTATAAGCAAATTCAATCAACTTCAAGTGTTCATCCCATGCTCCACCATAGTCTAGTACACACGTTCTCAACATATCCTCTAAGGTTTGGATGGTTCTCTCACTTTGCCCATCGGTTTGAGGATGATAGGCGGTACTCAAGTTCACTCTAGTACCCAATTCTCGTTGAAGACCCTTCCAAAATTTAGACACAAATCTAGTGTCCCTATCCGAGACAATAGACAATGGAACTCCATGTTTCGAGACAACTTCATCTATATACATCTTTGCCATCTTCTTTAAAGGCACATCTTGTCGGGTAGCTAGAAAATGAGCACTCTTCGTCAATCTATCTACAATCACCCAAATCATATCATTCCCTTTCGGCGTTTTCGGTAGCTTCGTTACAAAGTCCATCGTGATATGATCCCATTTCCACTCGGGAACGTCTAATTGATGCAACAAACCATACGGCTTTTTATGGTCCGTTTTCACACGTGCACATGTCAAACACTTTGCTACAAAATGAGCTACTTCACCTTTAATATCCGACCACCAATAAATCGGCTTCAAATCTGCATACATTTTGGTGACACCGGGATGCATCGAATACCTACTTCTATGGACCTCTTCAAGGATCAACTCCCGGTTACCACCAAGCAGTGGCACCCAAATACGACCCTTGTATGTTTTAAACCCACGGCTATTAGTCTCCATCACAAGTCGTTTCTTCTTCCCAATACTCTCTTTATCAATATTATCCTTCATTAATGCCATCTCTTGTGCTTCTTTAATTCGATCTAATAGACCCGACTTGGCTTGAACTTGCATGCTCATCAACTTACAAGAAGAGCTTTGCACTTTCCTACTTAGTGCATCCGCCACTACATTGGCTTTACCCGGATGGTATTTGATTTCACAATCATAGTCTTTAAGTAATTCCATCCACCTTCTTTGTCTCACATTCATCTCCTTTTGAGTAAACATATATTGTAAACTCTTATGGTCGGTGAAAAGTGTGCATTTAGTACCATATAAGTAATGTCTCCATAATTTCAATGCAAACACAACCGCCGCTAGCTCAAGATCATGGGTAGGGTAATTCTTCTCATGAGGCTTCAACTGACGTGAAGCATAGGCAATCACTTTGTCTCTCTGCATTAAAACACAACCCAAACCCGTAATAGAAGCATCGCTATATACCACTAAATCATCAGTACCTTCAGGCAAGGCAAGGATAGGAGCTTCACACAACTTCTTTTTCAACATTTGGAATGCATTTTCCTGCTTTTCAGTCCACTCGTACTTCACACCCTTCTTTGTTAATTCCGTCATAGGCTTGGCTATTCGGGAAAAATCCTGAATAAACCTTCTATAATACCCAGCCAAACCAAGAAAACTCTTAATCTCGGTAGGAGTCTTTGGCTGCTCCCACTTTGAAACAGCTTCAATCTTTGAAGGATCTACTTTAATACCTTCTGATGAAATAACATGACCAAGAAACTGCACTTCTCGGAGCCAAAACTCACATTTAGAAAACTTTGCGTACAACTTCTTCTCCCTCAACACCTCCAAAACTGCTTTCAAATGCTCACGGTGTTCATCCTCTGACTTAGAATAGATCAAAATATCGTCAATAAACACAATAACAAAATGATCTAGAAAGGGGCGGCATACCCGATTCATTAAGTCCATAAACGCGGCTGGAGCATTGGTCAACCCAAATGGCATGACCAAGAACTCATAATGACCATATCTAGTCCGGAAAGCTGTCTTTGCTACATCTTCCTTCTTTACCTTCAACTGATGATAACCGGACCGCAAATCAATCTTTGAAAAATACGAAGCACCATGTAGTTGATCAAAAAGATCATCAATTCTCGGGAGAGGATACTTGTTCTTGACCGTTCGTTTGTTCAACTCACGATAGTCAATACACATGCGCATCGATCCATCCTTCTTCTTAACAAAGAGAACCGGAGCTCCCCAAGGCGAGGAACTAGGTTGTATGAACCCCTTGTCAAATAACTCCTGAAGTTGCGTCATTAATTCCTTCATTTCTGTAGGAGCTAATCGGTAAGGTGCTTTAGCAACGGGTGTAGCACCGGGAATAAGATTTATCTGAAAAGTAACTTCACGATCGGGAGGAATACCGGGTAGATCATCGGGAAACACATCGGGGAAATTGGATACTACATCAACACTAGCGATTGGAGACTTCTCTTTCCTTGCATCAATGACATAAGCCAAGAAATGGCTCTTGTTTTTCCTTATACATTTAATAGCTTTCATCATACTAATAATCTTTATTCCTCCTCTCTTCTTGTCTCCATACACCGCTATCACTTTACCCTCGGATATAGGCAATCGAATTATCTTTTGGGAACATAAAATACTAGCTTCATTTCTAGCCAACCAATCCATACCAATCACTACATCAAAACCACCTAAGGTAGTAGGCAATAGTTGGACTGGAAAAGAACGACCTTCAATCTCAATGTCACAATCGTCATAACCCACACGTATATTATTAACCGTACCATTAGCAATTTCTACCTCTAATGAACAATCTAAGGGAGTAGTGACTCTTTCTAGCTTAGGAGCAAATAATGTGGACACAAACGACCTATTTGCACCTGAATCAAATAAAACAGAGGCAGGCTTTGAGTTAACAAGGAAAGTACCACATACCACTTCATCGTTGTTCCTTGCGTCATCAACCGTCATTTGAAGAGCTCTCACTTTTGTTGCTGTCGTGGCGGTCTTCTTTCCAACATTCTTCATCTGTGGACAATCGGCAATGAGATGACCCGTTTCTTGGCACTTGTAGCAACGAGTCTTGTCCCTACATTCAGTGGCAAGATGTCCCGACTTCCCACACTTATGGCACCTTCTTGTCTTGTCGGTACAATGCCCTTCATGAATTGTCTTGCAAAATGTACACCATGAACCATTCTTCTTTTTATCCTTGTCACCACTCGAACTACCACTTCCACGGAACTTCTTATTATTATTGTTATTGGAAGACCAATTTGACCTTCTTTTAAACCCCGACTTCTTATCATCACTCTTCTCAACCTTCTTGTCCGAAGCGAAATCATCGTCAAGCTTCTTAGACTCCTTGATAGCTTCAGTCAGAGTCTTGTGCTGCCTGCAGATACCTCGATAACTCGGAGGCAAACCATCAACATAGCAAGCAACCTGATCTGCATCAGTACGGAATAAATGACCCACGAACTTCATCTTCTCCATGAAGGAACGAGCATACTCGTTGACCTTTCCGACTTCAGCCGTCAAGGCACGAAACTCCTTTTCCATCTTACGCTGCTCATGAACCCCAATATATTCCTCAATGAATTTCTGCTTAAAGTTAGCCCACGAGATAGCAGATACCATAGCTGGAGTCATCGAAATAGTAATGCTCTTCCACCAATCCCGAGCACCTTCTTTCAACATTCGACTAGCGCACAACACCTTCTTATCCTCGGGACAGTCACAGGCTTCAAAGACCATCTCCGTATCATCGAGCCATTCCATGCAACCCACTGCATTAAGGGTTCCATCAAACTTCTGACCTCCACACTTCTGGAAACTTTCAAACTTAAACCGAGGGGCTTGAACGACATTAGGAGTAACCACAACGGAATTTGCAGGGGGAATAACAACATCATCGACCGGTGGCTCAGAGTGGTGAGAAGGCACTGAATAGTTGCCATCAGTTCCTTCGGCATTTTCAGCAAGAGCGTTGTTCAATTGCTCCTGTGTCTGGGCCAATTGGGTCTGGAGAGTCCGTACGAGATTGTACAACTCAGCCGTGTTAGGGATTTGTTCCACCACTTCCTCGTTAACCCTAGGTGGATTGCCGGGAGGTGGAGGCATAGGACCCAATGAGCCTTGCTGATTGACCTGGCGGGGATTTCCTCGATTTCTATTTGCATTGGCTGCAACAGCAGCAGCAGCATTTGCAGCGCCTGCACCTGGATGGACAGGTGGGGTAATGCTAGCAGTAGCTCCATCACGTCGGAAGTTGCGGTTGCGAGTGTTAACCATTTTCCTTTAATAAAAAGGTAGAGTCGATAAGCGCAAATTAAAGCAAAATGCTTGTTAAGATAAGGCTAAAGCATATCATCATAACGTAAACATCTCATAAGCCCTATCGCACTCGCACTCGTCCCAACCCATCCTATATCATCTTTCATTAAAACTAAGGCATCCTACAAATACCTAGCATGCATATCTTAAGTTTAAGTCCAAATCCTATGGTTAATAGGCCTTGGTTCACTTAAACCACTTCTCTGATACCAACTTGTAACACCCGTCGTTTAAAAATATGGGTTTTCAAAACTTTTCACCTAACGGTGTTAAATTGCGGAAGTAAAGACTGTAAAAGTCAAAACCGATAAAAACAGTTCGGTTTCTGCATTTATTTGGTGTTACATGCCATATCAAACAATAGTTCAAATGAAAACCCAACGGTTGCCCAACATAAAACAACCGTTCACAAGTCACAACATAAATTCGACATTAAGTACGAAATGTAAATAAATGTCTAAGCAAAGAATCGTCTATGGATAACTAAGGCTCCTTCAATGAATCTACCCAAGCTCACACATCCTTCATCTAATTCCATCAAGCTAAACCTGAGGGAACAACCACATTAAAGAAGCAAGTGTTAGCTATAAGAATAGCTAAGTAAGATAACACTTAATTAAAAGCATTTGTCCAATTAAAACAATCTTCATTATTAGACAAGTTTTATTAGGCACAACACACATCACACGTTCACACATATACTACATTTCGACTTCATATTAATTAGGATAATCATCCTAAATGTGCCTATCCTGCATTAGTTCACACATTGTCACACATATACTACATTTCGACTTCATATTAATTAGGATAATCATCCTAAATGTGCCTATCCTGCATTAGTTTTATGAGCTCAATTTCACACATATAGATTGGGTCCCTGCATTCCCAAACATTCACACACATATAGTCTAGGTAACACACATTCCTAGACATTCACACACTTTAACTTCATTACGTTTGGATCCTTAAACGTGCAAGTGACATAGTAACCTAGCAAGTCTAGTGAACGAAGATAGTTTGTTCTTACGAAGATAGTTTGTTCTTACGAAGATAGTTTGTTCTTACGAAGATAGTTTGTTCTTACGAAGATAGTTTGTTCTTACGAAGATAGTTTGTTCTTACGAAGATAGTTTGTTCTTACGAAGATAGTTTGTTCTTACGAAGATAGTTTGTTCTTACGAAGATAGTTTGTTCTTACGAAGATAGTTTGTTCTTACGAAGATAGTTTGTTCTTACGAAGATAGTTTGTTCTTACGAAGATAGTTTGTTCTTACGAAGATAGTTTGTTCTTACGAAGATAGTTTGTTCTTACGAAGATAGTTTGTTCTTACGAAGATAGTTTGTTCTTACGAAGATAGTTTGTTCTTACGAAGATAGTTTGTTCTTACGAAGATAGTTTGTTCTTACGAAGATAGTTTGTTCTTACGAAGATAGTTTGTTCTTACGAAGATAGTTTGTTCTTACGAAGATAGTTTGTTCTTACGAAGATAGTTTGTTCTTACGAAGATAGTTTGTTCTTACGAAGATAGTTTGTTCTTACGAAGATAGTTTGTTCTTACGAAGATAGTTTGTTCTTACGAAGATAGTTTGTTCTTACGAAGATAGTTTGTTCTTACGAAGATAGTTTGTTCTTACGAAGATAGTTTGTTCTTACGAAGATAGTTTGTTCTTACGAAGATAGTTTGTTCTTACGAAGATAGTTTGTTCTTACGAAGATAGTTTGTTCTTACGAAGATAGTTTGTTCTTACGAAGATAGTTTGTTCTTACGAAGATAGTTTGTTCTTACGAAGATAGTTTGTTCTTACGAAGATAGTTTGTTCTTACGAAGATAGTTTGTTCTTACGAAGATAGTTTGTTCTTACGAAGATAGTTTGTTCTTACGAAGATAGTTTGTTCTTACGAAGATAGTTTGTTCTTACGAAGATAGTTTGTTCTTACGAAGATAGTTTGTTCTTACGAAGATAGTTTGTTCTTACGAAGATAGTTTGTTCTTACGAAGATAGTTTGTTCTTACGAAGATAGTTTGTTCTTACGAAGATAGTTTGTTCTTACGAAGATAGTTTGTTCTTACGAAGATAGTTTGTTCTTACGAAGATAGTTTGTTCTTACGAAGATAGTTTGTTCTTACGAAGATAGTTTGTTCTTACGAAGATAGTTTGTTCTTACGAAGATAGTTTGTTCTTACGAAGATAGTTTGTTCTTACGAAGATAGTTTGTTCTTACGAAGATAGTTTGTTCTTACGAAGATAGTTTGTTCTTACGAAGATAGTTTGTTCTTACGAAGATAGTTTGTTCTTACGAAGATAGTTTGTTCTTACGAAGATAGTTTGTTCTTACGAAGATAGTTTGTTCTTACGAAGATAGTTTGTTCTTACGAAGATAGTTTGTTCTTACGAAGATAGTTTGTTCTTACGAAGATAGTTTGTTCTTACGAAGATAGTTTGTTCTTACGAAGATAGTTTGTTCTTACGAAGATAGTTTGTTCTTACGAAGATAGTTTGTTCTTACGAAGATAGTTTGTTCTTACGAAGATAGTTTGTTCTTACGAAGATAGTTTGTTCTTACGAAGATAGTTTGTTCTTACGAAGATAGTTTGTTCTTACGAAGATAGTTTGTTCTTACGAAGATAGTTTGTTCTTACGAAGATAGTTTGTTCTTACGAAGATAGTTTGTTCTTACGAAGATAGTTTGTTCTTACGAAGATAGTTTGTTCTTACGAAGATAGTTTGTTCTTACGAAGATAGTTTGTTCTTACGAAGATAGTTTGTTCTTACGAAGATAGTTTGTTCTTACGAAGATAGTTTGTTCTTACGAAGATAGTTTGTTCTTACGAAGATAGTTTGTTCTTACGAAGATAGTTTGTTCTTACGAAGATAGTTTGTTCTTACGAAGATAGTTTGTTCTTACGAAGATAGTTTGTTCTTACGAAGATAGTTTGTTCTTACGAAGATAGTTTGTTCTTACGAAGATAGTTTGTTCTTACGAAGATAGTTTGTTCTTACGAAGATAGTTTGTTCTTACGAAGATAGTTTGTTCTTACGAAGATAGTTTGTTCTTACGAAGATAGTTTGTTCTTACGAAGATAGTTTGTTCTTACGAAGATAGTTTGTTCTTACGAAGATAGTTTGTTCTTACGAAGATAGTTTGTTCTTACGAAGATAGTTTGTTCTTACGAAGATAGTTTGTTCTTACGAAGATAGTTTGTTCTTACGAAGATAGTTTGTTCTTACGAAGATAGTTTGTTCTTACGAAGATAGTTTGTTCTTACGAAGATAGTTTGTTCTTACGAAGATAGTTTGTTCTTACGAAGATAGTTTGTTCTTACGAAGATAGTTTGTTCTTACGAAGATAGTTTGTTCTTACGAAGATAGTTTGTTCTTACGAAGATAGTTTGTTCTTACGAAGATAGTTTGTTCTTACGAAGATAGTTTGTTCTTACGAAGATAGTTTGTTCTTACGAAGATAGTTTGTTCTTACGAAGATAGTTTGTTCTTACGAAGATAGTTTGTTCTTACGAAGATAGTTTGTTCTTACGAAGATAGTTTGTTCTTACGAAGATAGTTTGTTCTTACGAAGATAGTTTGTTCTTACGAAGATAGTTTGTTCTTACGAAGATAGTTTGTTCTTACGAAGATAGTTTGTTCTTACGAAGATAGTTTGTTCTTACGAAGATAGTTTGTTCTTACGAAGATAGTTTGTTCTTACGAAGATAGTTTGTTCTTACGAAGATAGTTTGTTCTTACGAAGATAGTTTGTTCTTACGAAGATAGTTTGTTCTTACGAAGATAGTTTGTTCTTACGAAGATAGTTTGTTCTTACGAAGATAGTTTGTTCTTACGAAGATAGTTTGTTCTTACGAAGATAGTTTGTTCTTACGAAGATAGTTTGTTCTTACGAAGATAGTTTGTTCTTACGAAGATAGTTTGTTCTTACGAAGATAGTGACTGCGTACGAAAATAGAAGTCTTACGAAGGTTATCTTCGTTCGAAGTGCAGAAACGTGTTTTTCGACCTTTTTCCAGAAAATGACCCCAAAACTCTTTAAGTACCGATCGAATTGACACAAAAACATTAATCTTTGATCATCAAAACATCTCTTATCAATCCAAATCGTTAAAACATCGTTTACAATCGTTTTAGGCCAAATACTTGATTAAAACACATAAATTAACCAAGAACACAATGAAACCCTAATTCCTTTACAAACCCCTTTTCAATCAGATTTGATTCAACACACATGACTCATGATCTGAAAATACGATCAATGAATTGATTATTACCTGCAAATGACAAATAGAATGCAAATACTCTTGACAATGACCACCAATTCACACACAAAACGACTTTTCGGCTTGAGATTTGATGAGAGAAGACTATGGAATGACTTAGGATCAGTTAGGGCTTGTTTAGAAGAAGTGAGATCTGCAAATAACCTCCTAATGACAGCCTCTAAGCTACTAATCCCGTTTTTGACTTTCCACACATGTCAAAACTAGTCTCTAGGCTTCCTAATCCTTCATTATTGGTCACAAATGAGGGTTTTTACCTTTTTGGTAGATATTTGTCTAGTCGTCCACACCATCAAAATGATCAAAACAAAGAATATAAAAATAGGTCTTCTGCTTGTTTTCTTTCCAACGCACAAAGCATTAATGAGCTTATATGTTTGAATTTTTTATATTAGTTTGTTGTTGGTGAAATAATTATTTAGTTAGAATATGTGTATGAATATTTGAGAAAAGAGAATAACAAATAAAGTTACACTTATAGTCCTGTGTAAAGGTAAAGACAAATATGCCCATCATGTGCAGGTCATGTGACCTATCATTTAAAGTCTGTTAGTCATTTGGACTAAAAGTGTTGACGGAGCAAAGTTTTTTGGACCAAAACTGTAATTTTTGAAAGTTAGGGACGAAAGCTGCAAGTAACGATTCACGGACGATTTCTGTAATTAACTCTATTTATTTTTAGCCATCAACTTGAGAAGATTTTAATCATTTAATTAATTAAAAAAATTTCAACATATGAAATATTGTCTAAAAAAATTATTTCAACATATGAAATACAATATATGTATTCAATGTAATTTTGACTTTTCTTGACTTTTTATCTTATAAATAAATATAGATTTACACATATAGATATCAATGTCGACAACATGACTAAAGATAAATATTAGCTTATAAGTAAACATTATAAAATATTATAAATTGATACCTATAGATGTCGTACATTGGTATGTCAATACAATTTTGATAATGTCGTCCAATTTAATAATATATTAGATTATATTTTTATAAATTATAAATATTAATAAATTTAATATTTAATATAAACACAATATGAACTCTAGATACATATCCCAAACACAATAACAGATGACGATATAAAACATTTTTATCCTAACACAATAGGTTTCACAGAACATGGGACGATCACTAAACAAAACACGATTTACAACAGAGGGTTACTTGAATACTAAATCCAAATCAATATGAACTCCATTCAAGATTCATTCTATCTCTCAATCAAAAAGGTATAAAATTTTCTCCCTTTTATATATTAGTTTTGCGTATTAATGTTTAAAGTTACAATTGTCATTCAAATCAAGAGTTTTAATTGTTATCAAAGAATATGAAAACATTCTTATTTGTTATTTATTTATCATAGGACAAGTGATTGAAAATAAATCTATTCGTGTTATGGGCTCATATCATGAACAAAGACATATACTCGAATGTCAAGTCTAGGATCACAAGTATGTTTATATTTTAATTCTTAATTATCTTTCATAATAATATCACATTGTCAATATATACTATAACTAAAAGAGGAGTTTGGGGGTACACTTGACACCTCTTAAAGCTCTTTTTAAGCTTGAAGATCTTTCCTAATTACTTTAGATCTCTTCTTTTTTCTAGATTTTTTATATTTTTTATTTGCTAATTAAATAGATAATTATATTTAAAACTCTATCATAAATCTTTCTATCAAAACAAATCTTTTTAGATTTTAAAAATATATAATATTCTTAAAGCTCTCCAATAAATTATTATATATACAAACTAAATTTTTTTGTTTATTATTTGATATTTGTTATGTTATTGTTATTTTTCATTTATTTTAATTTGGTTTGTTGTCAATTATAGTTTGATTATGACTTCTTCTTCTACTACAAAAGAGTTTATTATTTTAAATTTGTTTTGTTCATGTTTTGTTATTTTTTACCTGTTTTGTTATTTATTATTTTGATATTTGTTATGTTATTGTTATTTTTCATTTATTTTAATTTGGTTTGTTGTCAATTATAGTTTGATTATGACTTCTTCTTCTACTACAAAAGAGTTTATTATTTTAAATTTGTTTTGTTCATGTTTTGTTATTTTACATGTTTTGTTATTTATTATTTTGATATTTACCTTTGATATATATATTTTGAGACTATCCGTCCATCGGACGGGCTTGAAGACTAGTATACTATATAATACTTTGTATTTAAGAAACGACATTAAAATTATTACGATAAAATTGTTTATATTGACTAGTGTTAAATATGACTATAGACCAAATATTATTATTAAGGTAAACTAAATTAAATTCTATAATGATGAGTGTTGACATTAACAGTATAGATTAACACTAACACTAAAAAAGGGTGAGGTAAGTTTAATTTTGTATTGTAAAAACTTAATGTTAATTTCAATATATCAAATGATTTATCGATACAAAAACTTTAGATAAATTATATTAATGTAAAATTAGAAAAATTTGATTATATAAATTAAAAAGATATTACAAAAAATATAGCTTTGATAGAACGTGCATTTGAATATCGTAACGTGTTAAAACTTAACTTAAGATATTTACAAAATAAGGGAAATTATAAAGTGTTAAATGTTTTCATTTCCTTATCATCTCAAGTTTAATACGGAGTAATGACTGTGATGTTAGATATATTAGAAGTTAATTAAACTTGCAATGAAGCATAGAGATAATTTTCCTTCTTCGATTCAAATGTCGGAGCAACATTAGCTCCAAATATTGAGTAAAGAAAGGGTTTTGAGTTTGTTAATCATGGCCGTAGATGGCCTACATGGCTACATGAAGCAAAAATGGAGAATTGGAGATAGTCATGGTAACGTAATACAATATCTTATGATGCTAGAAATCGTTGGGATTGCGTTTGGTTTTGGTGAATGCATTTATTAATTTGTTTAAATTGTAGATACAATCGGTAGTGAGAAACTTTCAAAGATATCCATCTGAGTTCGACTCATTAGTAACAAAGAAAAAATATACAATACAATTGGTTGTTCTGTCTCATTAGTAACTCTTTGACCTTATAAATATCCATCTGAGTTAGAGTTTTCTATATTTTTTGGTAAATAAACAAATTTTTTTCAAAAGTCACGCATTTGGTTCACATAATGTTTTTGAAAAGAATTGAATCTATCAAAGGAATTAGAAATTTGAATGAATGGAATTTGTCGCAATGTTTTTTTATTTTTTGAAGATTCAAGTGACGAATGGAATGAAATTCCTTCTCCTAACTTCAAGGAATAAAGATTTCATCAAATAATGGAAATGTTTACAAATTTCTTCATTTATAAACAACCAAATACACTAAAAAATGAAATTCAATTTCATCAAATCAATCAAATTCCATTACATTACGTGAATTAAACCCGACCTTAATTTCGGGCGACACATTTGATGTAATAAGTAATAGGGTTTAAAATAAAAATAAAAATACATGTGTCAACAATATGTTTATGACTCATTCATCTCCTAAGTAGTCCTAACTAACTTCTGTCTCTGTGTCTCTAAAATATTCTCACCCATTTCACCAAACTAAAATCTGTCTAGAGATTTCCGTCAGTAAGTAAATGGCTGCTTCTTCGGATCTAAAATCGGCAGCGTTACTGGAACAAATGAAACCTTATCTATCTACTGACGCTGGTAAAGCCGTCACTAAAAAGATCGGTCTCGTTTATCAAATCAATATCGCTCCCAAGGTCCACTTTTACTATTACATTTTTCTTCTTAATGATTTAATTTAATTGATTAATTAGTATTGATCTATAATAATTGTTGGTGTTTATTTTGATTTGATTGATTGATTGATAGAAACTTGGATACAACGAGGAGATTTACGTTGTTGATCTCAAAAAAGGAGAGGTTACTAAAGGTCGGTCTGCATATACATTTAATCATTTATATCTATACATATCGGTTTAATTAATAGTTATTATTATTATTATTGTGAGTTAGAGGTGATTCCGTTAAAAAAAATTAAAAAAATCCTACTGCTATGTGTTAATAATTACTGGAAGCTGTTAGGCTTTGCAACTAAGTTGTCGTTAATTATAAGCTTTATTATTATTATTATTATATGATCATAAGCTTAGTAAATGTGTTCAGATCAAGTTATCTGATGAAAATTTACGGCGAGTAATTGATGCTAAAGTATACAAGTAGCTCCATTCCTAATTAAACTTTCAATATAAGTCTGTGGATTTAAAAGAATTGTTATTGATTTAGAAATGATAATACAATGAGAAAATTTCATTACATACCCCTGGGTATGTCATGTTATTAAGTTTCGCCCCTCTCGTTTTTTTGTATCATTACATACCCCTGTATGTCATGTTATTAAGTTTCGCCCCTCTCGTTTTTTTGTATCATTACATACCCCTTAGCCTAACGTCCGTTTATGACTCTCCGTTAACCCCCTCACGTGCATACCACATGAGGGTATTTTAGTCCTTTTACTACAAATATCTTCTTCCTTAGATCAAATCTGTCTTCTTCTTCCACTTTCCAACCCATTTCTTCCCAAACAAATCTACCCAAAACAAACCTATATCTATCTATACATATGTAAACAAAAATCCAAAATATGTTAGCAGATCTATATCAATATACATATACAAGATCCATCAATCTATCTACATATTTGTACCTAGATCTATATCAATATACATTAACAAGATCCATCTTATCTACGTTGAATCTATGTCCCAACTCCCAAAGCTATATATCATACACAATACATATATCAATATACATACACAATATATACAAACATACACCATCTTTCTGACCTCTCTTTAATCTCTCTTTCTCTCTACCATTTTTTTTCGCATTATCAGCAACAACCTAATACAACTCCAGGAAACCACCACCAAAGATCGACCATCTGCCACTTCCACCGAGAACCACCAACTCCCAACTACCACCTCACCGGAAACCAAAAACGAAGCAAAAGGAAGACATAGACAACCGAATCTGTTGTGGTGATCCACCGCCGCCATTATCATCTAGTACGTCTGAACGTATAATTATACACAAATCTCAAATCCTTTGTGGATTTTAATTTATTACATGATGATACCAAAAATTTGACGGAGCCACATTAACGTCCGTTTGAGAGAGGGTTTCTAATGATACAAAAAATCACCACAGGGTGAAGTAATAATAAAAAAATAGCACAGGGGCGAAAATTGATAAAATGGCAAACCACAGGGTGATGTAATGAAATTTTCTCTAATACAATAAACGTGACGGCATAGTATGATAATTGTAGAACATTTAAAGAGTTAACTAGTTAGAATCTCTATGTTAACCTTTTAGATTGAAAAACTTAGCTGGTTCGAAATGGACTGGCCCTTTTTATTGGGACAGAGTGGAGTATGAAGAACAAAGTTAAGAAAGAGAACCTGGTGTTACATAAATGCTAAAAAATTTAAATGGAAAAGATAATTAGGA
The DNA here is from genome assembly GCA_034093135.1 of Erigeron breviscapus. Taxonomy (NCBI): domain Eukaryota; kingdom Viridiplantae; phylum Streptophyta; class Magnoliopsida; order Asterales; family Asteraceae; genus Erigeron; species Erigeron breviscapus. The sequence continues at coordinate 101,720,964 of CM067172.1, read as the reverse complement.
GAAGACTGATCCAAACTATCTGTAAACCACAGTAAATTTACAATCCGCCAAAAGCTTTCAGAAAAGAGGGGAAATGGGATTTTGAATGCAATCGAAGATGACGGGCTTTGTTAACTTTTCTAGTAGGATGCCAATGATGTTTCCTAAAATTTTCTCATCTAGTTTATATATCTTTAGAATTTAGATGTATTTACTAATCTCAATGGGCACCATTTTTGAATCTACGTTGGCCATTCTTAGGGCTGACTGGTCGTATGGCTTAAGCCCAATATATCCTTCATTTTTGACTTTCCATTATTGGGGTTACAGGTCCATATGAAGGTGGAAAACCAGATGCCACTTTTTCATTCACAGATGAAGACTTCTACAAGGTTGCCACTGGGAAAATGAACCCTCAAATTGCTTTCATGAGGTATAAATTGATGTTTACATTTCCAAAGATTTATTAACTTTCAAATTGTCATATACTTAAGTTTTTGTTTCATTTAAATCACTCTTTTTTAATTATTTATGAATATGCAAGAAGAGCACCGCAATTTGCAAAAAATGAACACTTCATTACAGAAAATACCAAGTATTATGTTTTTAATAATTTTCCGTTTTCCAATTCTATCTGCACAATGTGTCTGAACTTACTCATAATTTTTAGTGTTTCTAAGATGGTTAATTTGCAATGAAAAACCAGAACCAATGGTTAAAAGTTTCCATCATAATTCTTGATTGTCATAGTTTTATATGACATCTATTTATATTGGAAATCGTGTGGGTCATCTTCATTGCTTGCAGGGGTGCAATGAAGGTCAAAGGCAGTTTGAGTGCAGCCCAAAAATTCACGCCTGACATCTTCCCAAAACCTTCAAAGATGTAAGCAGGAGGTTATGTGTTCTTAAAGCCGGTCCTTTGAGAAATAGGTTAGTCACCTTGGAGAATGAATTTAGATATAATGTATAAAAAATGGTGATAAGTTAATCTGTATAATTGCGTTACTTTTACATGTTTTACAATGAAATGAAGTTACTTAAGTATGACACTACGGAAATCGTTTATATCATGTGTTCTTGTAATTACTTCCACTTTCTCTATAAGATATTTAGTTCACATAATCCCCCAATGTCACTTCGATCTATATAAGTGAACCAACAATTGAAAATTATATACTGTATTTTATATAGTTCCAACAAGCTATTAGACTTCTATTTTGTTCGGGAAACTAAGTCCCCGTTTCATTGGTCCATTCAGAATTTTAGCACGAATAGGTAAAGTGGCTTATCAGTTAGAATTACCCGAAGAACTCTCTAGAATTCACAACACTTTTCACGTGTCTCAACTTCGTAAGTGTCTCACTGACGATGCTTTATATGTTCCTTTGAATGAGATCGAATTAGATAAGAAATTAACATATATAGAGGAACCAATTGCTATAGTTGAAGAACAGCTGCGGAGAGTTCAAAATAAAACAGTGCGGTCATATAAGGTACAGTGGAGACATCAAAAGAATTCTGAATTTACATGGGAAACCGAGCACGTTGATTACACTTTTCTAGTTGGTACTTAGTACTATGATACTTGTATTGGTGGCTTTGATTATATCTTTAAGAAGAAAAGATATCCAGGTTTTGAAAACCCATCAAAAGTTGTCGGGCAACAAATAATTCTAAAACTATTTGAAGCGTTGATTCATAGTCATTTGCTCTACTCATGATCTTAACAAATTGCTGGTTGTTTAGACTGTATACTTTAAAGATTCTTAACAAAGTTTACAGGTGTTTTCATAGTTTGGCAAGGATTTATTATATTAAAGGCTATCCATAGTTTAGTTGGAAAGCAAACTCCATTCCCAGTCACTACATCAATACACAAATCTCCTTAGATGACCATTGTCAATCAACTTAGTTGAAATATGAAAGCAGACGTATATAAACCATGTAGGTTGAACTAATCACCCTTGCATTGAAGCCAACAAGCCTAATTTTACAACTAGTCGTTAAGATCATCCGCTATAAGAAGAGATTAGTGACAATCATCCACAAGTTCTGGGCTTCAATAGGACCTTCCACTTCCAAGGCAATCTGGACACAATGTTAATGACTTGTGAGATGGGCTCAAGTAGGTGTTTATTTTTTTCTTTTTATCAAATTACAGTTTCATGTGCAGTCGAGTTGTTATCTCCCTTGATGTCAATAACTCAATACCATAGTTGATGTTCCTGATGTTTCAACTGAAGGTTCTGTCTTAAGTTGTTTAGGGTAGTGATCAATGGTGCAGACTTGATAGCGGGTGTTGAATTAAAAAGAGAGGTGTTGTAAACCAGAATCACATTCATCAATATGTATAATCAAAAGAAAAAAACAAAAGAGTTGTCCCCCCGTTGATTTCACGAGAATTAACATGAAAAAAAGGTACTTTTAGGCGCATAATTTTTTTAAGGATAAGCTTTTGAGGATGGAGTGGAGAACAACAAAAATACAAAAATCCTCATTATTGTTGTTTATAGATAACCCAAATATCGAGTTGGCAAAGAATAAAATATCTCTTTATTTCATTTGTATGATGACCATCATATAACATATTTGTTGATTTTGCGCTAAAGAATGGTATACAGTTCACCTCTCTTTTTTACCACATGTTATTCATGACTTTAGCAAAGTTCTCTAAAATGCTAACGGATCCAAATTTTTTAACTAACTTGATACCATTACACCTTTTGATAGTTACTAGCATGGTGCCCGCGCAAGGCGGCGGCGGTGGCGGTGGCGACAATCCGGTGGTGATGGGTGGCGGCGACTGATGGCGGTGACGACGAATAGTGTAGGCTATTGGGTTAGTGTAGTTATTTAAAGACTTGAAGGACTGATGGTGTAATTTATTTCATTAAGGGTATCTTAAATATATTAGTGGAGATAATTAAATTAGTGCATAAAAAAGATGATATAAGAGAAGAGTAAGGGTATTATAGTCATATTGCATAGAGTAATTTTCAACATTTCCATAAATAAAAGGGGCTATTCTTTTTATATTGTAATACAAGTAATGATTATCACTTCCCAAAAACCAGTGGATTTAATGACAAAAAGAACCTACTTTTAAAATCTTAAGGGAAATCACTGTATTACTTTTGATCTTTCATTTTTTTTCACTTTAATCATCCAATTCAAGTAATGAGTTCCAATTTCATTCATTCGTTTGTTACTTATAGTAAAAAAAAAATTACACAAACGACAACAATCACCATATATATACAAAGATATTTAAAAGGTGAACCGACATTTTTTTTACCTTAGCATTTCATTCGTAATAGGTCCCAATCGTACACTTAGTGAAGTCGGTGTAAGAACACCCTTTGGCGGTACCTCACCGCCTCAACGTTTGGGCCCACGTTAACATTGGGACCCGCATTCCCAACTTCTTCTTCAACTTCCTCAACCATATTCTCCTCATTGATAACTCCCCCACCCACATTATTCGACTGGTTTATATTAACATTGGCACCACCTTGTGCCCCTCCATTACCACCCATTGCCGCCGTGACTTGAGCCACGATATTGGGCATAATAGCATTGATGGTTTGGGCAATAACAACGGCCATATCCGGGGCATTATTCACCACGGGCTCATTATTACAATTGTGATTACCACCCCGGCCCCCACGACCACCACCCCGACCGCCTTGATCTTCATGATCATTCCGGTCCTCTTGGTGCCTAACGTTTGTAGTCGTTCTTCTTGGTCTATCCATTTGTTCCTGAACACACGTTTTCAATTCACTAACATTAGATTCTCAAGCTCCACAATAAACAAAGGCTCCTACGGATTTACCACTAGACCACACTATGTTATTCAACATATAATAACACATAAGTGCCCTAGTTACCGTTACCAAATCGTCACAATCCAAATAACTGTTAACATAACTCATTATTAACACACCGAACCAACTCGCATATCATCATACCACACAATCCAAGTCATAAACAAGTCGGGTAAAGTATAGTCCGAATCTAACTCCTACATCCAACTACTAAGGGTGTCTGTATACAGGTGATACCATCGGCTTTCCCTCCACACCCTTAGCATATTAGATGCATGTCGGAATTCGGTTCCGTTATGCCCTTGAGTATTGGTTGGGTTTGTATACAAGTGATACCATCAACTTTCCCTCCACCCAACCAACGCTCATCAAGCATACCGGTTTACCTACTATACTTTATTCATAACAAGTGCAATCCATGATACCAATAACTTGCATATACCACCGGGTCGTTGTAGAACCGTTGATCAGGCGTTTCTACTTTTACCCCGTGTTATACTACGTTATTGCCATCACTTCACTTTGCTAAAATAAATGTACATAACCAAACCAAATCAATCAACCAAATCCATCTCGTTCCATTTCAACCGACAACAAACAAACAAACGAACCAATCCATCTCAACAATCCAATCATGGACACATGTCACATGTCATTCCTACTACGAACATCACCACTAACCAAGTACACTTAGAGGAAATTTCATCAAGATCGAGTTGCACACATAACTTCCTATTATGCATGCTATATGAAGGGTTCCTCAGTTATAGTCTAGGCCAATCCACCTAGTTCTCTATAACCACGGCTCTGATACCATTATGTAACACCCTAACATGGCGGAATCATGGGGCGTCTAGAAAAGCACAGCACGACATGAAAATTATATAGAGCAACCAATCTAAATGAAGATAATGGTTACAAGTGAACCAAGGATTTAGCGAATAACCTCAAAAATATCATACAATCACATAAATAACCATGCAACTAATACAATCGTTTCAAAAACAACAATTGTTCATCCCACAATTGGGAGCATTCGGGTCAACGACCGCGAGAATCAAGTCCAATAAAGAAAGCGCTACCAAATGCGCATATTCCTGATACATCTAACAAAAGATGCACCGCTTCCTCGATTCCATTCCAAGCTAGCCTCCCAATCAATCCTGGATTCTAGCATTCCCTTGGTTATCTGAAAAGTGCACTAGATCAAGTCAACACATGGTTGGTGAGTTCGTAGGATAAGACAACAACACAAGCCGTGTCATCGTACACAAGGTCTCATAAAATAAGGCATAAAGTGTGAGAAGTCACATACCGTCATCACACAAGAATAGCACATATCAATCCAACAAGTATACGACAAAACAATAATACACAAGCCAAATACAAAGCATAATCATAGCCAATACACCATACACCAATCCTCCTCATAAGGGTGTTCCCTACGTTTCGTACCACACAGAATCGAGCCACACAGTATAGGGAAACACCGAAGGTATCGTACCACACAGAATTGTACCTCACAGAGTTGTACCACACAGAATTGCACCACACAGAGTTGTACCACACAGAGTTGCATCACACAGCATTGCACCACACAGAGTTGTACCACACAGAGTTGCACCACACATCACATTCACCAAAAGCATTACCCACACCACTTAGACAGTACACTTTCCATCCCTTGTACTCTATGAGATAGGGGCTACGAAACTCACCTTAGGCGATTACACAAGCAATACCGCTTCCAAAGATGAGGAGATAAGAACCAAAGCTCAACAACGATCACAACCTACTACACAAGCATCGAGTCGTCACAAAATACCCCAAACAATAAGGCCTAGCTAGTCCAAGACATGATTGTTAAACAAAAAGATGTTTTGAAACTGTAGGAGGGAAATATGCGACGCATATATGAAGTATGCGGCACATATTTCAGTATTACTGAAATATGCGGCGCATGCCCATAATATGCGGCGCATAACACAAGTCAGGGGGTTGGGGTCGAAAAACTTATGCGGCGCATGAGAAGAATATGCGGCGCATACTGGGCAACTTTCCTGAAGACTTTGAAAATCAACACGATATGTGGCGCATGAAGGCTATATGCGACGCATATCTGTTGCTGCAACATTACAAATTCGAGTTTTTGACATAAATCGAACAATCTAGGAGCCAAATCAAGTTACCACATTTTAACACAACATATTTCTAGTATAACTAAGCATAAAAATCAATTCCTTTTCACAACCCACTTCCAAAATCATCAAATCTCCTTTTTAAACCAAGAACTCAAGAAAAACGATTTCGATCTAGAAATTTGACCATAGGAACTCAAGATTCAGTTATGAATCAGATTTAGCAATATAAATGTGAACTTTTGAGAGTAAAATCACTTACCAAACCTTCCTCGAAGCACGAAATCCGGTTTTGGACCTTTGAGAGGATGAACACTAACACAAACCACAAATCTTGAGTTTTCGAAGATGATACCTGTTACCCAATGATTTCACTAACACTTTTGGCACAACCAACAACCTTAAATCCGGAAATTTGATGAAGAATGAAGATGATGATGATGATGATCTTGCTTAGAGAGAGAGGGAGGAGAGAAAGATAGATAAGAAAGATAAAGTGTGTGTGTGTGAAATGAAAGGAGAGGGGGGGGGGGGGGTGTCCCTCAACACACACACACACAAGGATACACACTAACACCACGACTAGCTAGTGACAACCTTACGGGTATCCCGACTAAGCACATAAATGTAAAGCATTACCATATACGCGAAAGAACATAAAATTAACTCGGTTCTTATTTATCTCATAACTCCACTAATTCATTATTTTACAAATAATTAGCAAAGTCAAAGTGCAAGTCAAACTAAGTCAACGGGGTCAAAACTCATGAGTGTTACACACATGCTTACCGTCAGGATCAACATGGAGATTATTAGGAGGGGACATAGGAGTGGCTTTAGGAATGACATTTGACATGTCAAACTTAGCCAACATGTCTCGAATGTATTTCTCTTGATTTATGAAAATGTCATTCGAGAGTTGCTTAATTTGAAGACCAAGAAAGAAAGTTAGTTCACCCATCATACTCATCTCAAAATGAGATGACATCAGTGAATTGAACTTGTCACAAAGTTTCATTCTGGAGGACCCAAAGATGATGTCATCTACATAGATCTGCACATAGAGAACATCAGCATCCTTTTTGAAGATAAATAAGGTGCTATCAATGGTTCCTCGCTGAAACTTATGAGAAAGAAGAAAGTTTGAGAGAGTTTCATACCAAGCCCCTGTGGCTTGTTTAAGGCCATAGAGGGCCTTATTAAGACGATACAAATGGTGTGGCTTGGCTGGATTTTCAAAACCAGGTGGCTACTTGACATAGACTTCCTCGCTGATTTTTCCATTTAGGAAAACACTCTTTACATCCATTTGATAGACAGTAAACTCTTTGTAAGCAGCATGTGCCAAGAACAAGCGAATTGCTTCCAATCGGGCCACTGGAGCAAAGGTTTCATCATAGTCAATGCCTTCTTCTTGACGATAACCTTGTGCAACCAGCCTAGCCTTGTTACGAGTAACAATACCATCTTCATCCATTTTATTCCTAAATACCCACTTGGTGCCAATGGGTTCTTTGCCAGGTGGAGGAGGAACCGAGAACCACACATGATTTCTTTCAAATTTAGTTAGTTCCTCTTACATGGCAGCAACCCAAGATGGGTCAGCCATTGCTTCCCCTATGTGTTCAGGTTCAATCTTTGACGAGAAATTTAGATAAAGACATGTATTTCTTGTCACTGATCGTGTGATGACCCCTTGGCTAGGTTCACCAATAACTTGGTGTGCTGGATGACTAGTAGTCCATCGAAGTGCTAGAGCACATGAGATACCTAGCTGAGTATTAGCGTAAGACCGGATGATAGGGACAGAAGAGGGATCATTATTATAGGCAGAGAAGTCAATGGTGAGAATTGGATCAGAAGGAGTGGTATGATCAGCAGAGCCATTTAATTGAACATAATGTCTATCAAGAATAGAGTCTTCAGCAGACTCCAAGTCATCAGCATTTGCTGATGCATCATGGAATTCTTCTTTAATATTGTCATCAGCATGCACAGACCCAGTTAGTTATATAGGTTTAACTGAGGCAGCATGGATTGACCTTAGAATAGGCTCAACTGGTTCACTTGAGTAGATATGAGCAGAAACTTGCTCATTTTCAGCAGCTGCTGAATTAGCCTGAGGAATATGCTTATTGAATTCAGGCAGTGAGCAAGATGCATCAGTATATGAGTTTGAAACCTCACTAAGAGGATCAGTGGACTCATTGAAGATAACTTCCTCAGTGGAAGGTTGAATGTCCTTTAGTACCGATGAACTTTCATCAAAAGTGACATGTACAGATTCATCCACTTTTTGGGTTCGAGTATTGAACACTCTGAAGGCTTTGCTGATGGAAGAATAACCAACAAAATAACCATCATCAACCTTGGGGTCAAACTTATCTAAATGGTCCTTGTTATTCAAGATGAATACTGGACACCCAAAGATATGGAAGTAGTTAATTTGATATTTCTTTTCCTTCAAAACCTCATATGCTGTCATGCCATACCTCTTGACAATTAGATTGTTGAAAATGGTAACTTCATTATATTTATTTCGTTTATTGATGTAAGCTATAGTTGTTGTATAACAACTTGTTGCATGTCTTCATCTTTATTCATTTCATTTCATTTAATTTTTATATATATTTATATATACTAGATATGTTATATCAAATCTTCATATTCCTCGCTTTGAATCCACATTTGTTAAGATATATAACTGAATTTCCTTGATACTTAAAAGCCCGGAGCATGCAATAATATGACAAAATCAATAAAAAGAATACACTACAATGAAAGGAACTATGCCTTTGAAACTAACTCTTACTAAAAAAATCACCTCCTGGACTTTGGTGCGCCGCATCTTTTGGTGCGCCGCACCTCCTCTTTGGTGCGCCGCACCTCCTCTTGGTGCGCCGCACCTCCTCAATGGTGCGCCTGCATCTTTTGTGCTCCGCACCTCCTCTTTGGTGCGCCGCACCTCCTCTTTGGTGCGCCGCACCTCCTGGACTGGTGCGCCGCACCTCCTCTTTGGTGCGCCGCACCTCCTCTTTGGTGCGCCGCACCTCCTCTTTGGTGCGCCGCACCTCCTCTTTGGTGCGCCGCACCTCCTCTTTGGTGCGCCGCACCTCCTCTTTGGTGCGCCGCACCTCCTTGGACTGGGCACCTCCTCTTTGGTGCGCCGCACCTCCTCTTTGGTGCGCCGCACCTCTCTTTGGTGCGCCGCACCTCCTCTTTGGTGCGCCGCACCTCCTCAATTGGTGCGCCGCACCTCTCTCATGGTGCGCCGCACCTCCTCTTTGGTGCGCCGCACCTTCCTCTTTGGTGCGCCGCACCTCCTCTTTGGTGCGCCGCACCTCCTCTTGGTGCGCCGCACCTCTCTTTGGTGCGCCGCACCTCCTCTTTGGTGCGCCGCACCTCCTCTTTGGTGCGCCGCACTCTCTTTGGTGCGCCGCACTTCCTCTTTGGTGCGCCGCACTCCTCTTGGTGCGCCGCACCTCCCTCAATGGTGCGCCGCACCTCCTCTTTGGTGCGCCGCACCTCCTCTTTGGTGCGCCGCACCTCCTCTTTGGTGCGCCGCACCTCCTCTTTGGTGCGCCGCACCTCCTCTTTGGTGCGCCGCACCTCCTCTTTGGTGCGCCGCACCTCCTCTTTGGTGCGCCGCACCTCCTCCTTTGGTGCGCCGCACCTCCTCTTTGGTGCGCCGCACCTCCTCTTTGGTGCGCCGCACCTCCTCTTTGGTGCGCCGCACCTCCTCTTTGGTGCGCCGCACCTCCTCTTTGGTGCGCCGCACCTCTCTTTGGTGCGCCGCACTCTTTTGGTGCGCCGCACTTCCTCTTTGGTGCGCCGCACTCTCTTGGTGCGCCGCACCTCCTCAATTGGTGCGCCGCACTCCTCTTTGGTGCGCCGCACCTCCTCTTTGGTGCGCCGCACCTCCTCTTTGGTGCGCCGCACCTCCTCTTTTGCCCTGATCGTTTTGTGCGCCGCACTTCCTCTTTGGTGCGCCGCACTTGGCTTGGTGCGCCGCACCTCCCTCAATGGTGCGCCGCATTCAATTTGTGCGCCGCACCTCCTCCTTGGTGCGCCGCACCACTGGACTGGTGCGCCGCACCTCCTCTTTGGTGCGCCGCACCTCCTCTTTGGTGCGCCGCACCTCTCAATTTGGTGCGCCGCACCTCCTCTTTGGTGCGCCGCACCTCCTCTTTGGTGCGCCGCACCTCCTTTGTGCGCCGATCTTTTGTGCGCCGCACTTCCTCTTTGGTGCGCCGCACTTGGCTTGGTGCGCCGCACCTCCCTCAATGGTGCGCCGCATCCTCTTTGTGCGCCGCATCAGTTTGGTGCGCCGCACCTCCTCTTTGGTGCGCCGCACCAAAACTGGACTGGGTTTCCCTGATCTTTTGTGCGCCGCACTTCCTCTTTGGTGCGCCGCACCTCTGGCTTTGGTGCGCCGCACCTCGTTTTGTGCGCCGCACTTCCTCTTTGGTGCGCCGCACTTGGCTTGGTGCGCCGCACTCCGTCTTTGGTGCGCCGCACTTCCTCTTTGGTGCGCCGCACTTGGCTTGGTGCGCCGCACCTCCCTCAATGGTGCGCCGCATCTTTGTGCGCCGCACCTCCTCTTTGGTGCGCCGCACCTCCTTTGGTGCGCCGCACCTCTTTGGTGCGCCGCACCTCCTCTTGGTGCGCCGCACCTGGCTGATCTGGGCGCAGGTGCGCCGCACCTCCTCTTTGGTGCGCCGCACCAAAGCTTGGACTGGGTTCCCTGGTTGATTTGTGCGCCGCACCTCCTCTTTGGTGCGCCGCACCAGGGCTTGGACTGGGTTCCCTGAAAAAAAAAAAAAAAAAAAAAAAAAAAAAAAAAAAAAAAAAAAAAAAAAAAAAAAAAAAAAAAAAACAAATAAAAAAAAAAAAAAAAAAAAAAAAAAAAAAAAAAAAAAAAAAAAAAAAAAAAAAAAAAAAAAAAAAAAAAAAAAAAAAAAAAAAAAAAAAAAAAAAAAAAAAAAAAAAAAAAAAAAAAAAAAAAAAAAAAAAAAAAAAAAAAAAAAAAAAAAAAAAAAAAAAAAAAAAAAAAAAAAAAAAAAAAAAAAAAAAAAAAAAAAAAAAAAAAAAAAAAAAAAAAAAAAAAAAAAAAAAAAAAAAAAAAAAAAAAAAAAAAAAAAAAAAAAAAAAAAAAAAAAAAAAAAAAAAAAAAAAAAAAAAAAAAAAAAAAAAAAAAAAAAAAAAAAAAAAAAAAAAAAAAAAAAAAAAAAAAAAAAAAAAAAAAAAAAAAAAAAAAAAAAAAAAAAAAAAAAAAAAAAAAAAAAAAAAAAAAAAAAAAAAAAAAAAAAAAAAAAAAAAAAAAAAAAAAAAAAAAAAAAAAAAAAAAAAAAAAAAAAAAAAAAAAAAAAAAAAAAAAAAAAAAAAAAAAAAAAAAAAAAAAAAAAAAAAAAAAAAAAAAAAAAAAAAAAAAAAAAAAAAAAAAAAAAAAAAAAAAAAAAAAAAAAAAAAAAAAAAAAAAAAAAAAAAAAAAAAAAAAAAAAAAAAAAAAAAAAAAAAAAAAAAAAAAAAAAAAAAAAAAAAAAAAAAAAAAAAAAAAAAAAAAAAAAAAAAAAAAAAAAAAAAAAAAAAAAAAAAAAAAAAAAAAAAAAAAAAAAAAAAAAAAAAAAAAAAAAAAAAAAAAAAAAAAAAAAAAAAAAAAAAAAAAAAAAAAAAAAAAAAAAAAAAAAAAAAAAAAAAAAAAAAAAAAAAAAAAAAAAAAAAAAAAAAAAAAAAAAAAAAAAAAAAAAAAAAAAAAAAAAAAAAAAAAAAAAAAAAAAAAAAAAAAAAAAAAAAAAAAAAAAAAAAAAAAAAAAAAAAAAAAAAAAAAAAAAAAAAAAAAAAAAAAAAAAAAAAAAAAAAAAAAAAAAAAAAAAAAAAAAAAAAAAAAAAAAAAAAAAAAAAAAAAAAAAAAAAAAAAAAAAAAAAAAAAAAAAAAAAAAAAAAAAAAAAAAAAAAAAAAAAAAAAAAAAAAAAAAAAAAAAAAAAAAAAAAAAAAAAAAAAAAAAAAAAAAAAAAAAAAAAAAAAAAAAAAAAAAAAAAAAAAAAAAAAAAAAAAAAAAAAAAAAAAAAAAATAAGAAACAAAAGTTTTGTTTCATCACAGACATGCGTGTGATTTAAGAATTCAAATAGATTAGAATGTTGTTCTAAAAGAAAATTTGTTTCTTACTAAGAACTAATTTTTTTTTTCAAAGGAACTTTTGTTCCTTCTTCTCGCTGAGCAAGTTGTTCACAAAACCAATGAAACAAATGTTTTCCTTTTTATTACTTTTTTTGCTCTCTTTTTGTTCCGATGACACCTAATTGTGCTAAACTAACTTGTTTGAGATTGTTGAGTTGACCTTATGTTATTATGATATATATATATAGGTTGTGGACGTGTGGATCCCATTACTCGTTTGTAATCCTTTGCTAGCTTCTTTGCCAATCAAGGTGAGTTTCGTATCTCCCTACCCGCTTGGGATTCGGGCTGAAAAGTGTAAACCTGGCGTGTTTACTTGTATTTATTGATGTATTGTTTGTTGACTTGATTGTTGGATTGATGTGACGTATCTTTTCGTTTGATTGACTTGGGTTGTGTTTTCGTTAAGTATTACTTATACAGTAGGATAGACGTACATACATGGAAGTCGGTTATGCCTTCCTTTGGGTTTTAGATGTGGTGGGAAGGCTGCGGGTGACCCTATACATAAGCATCTGGGACTTGAAGAAAGTAGAATCCTCTGAAGTATATGTGCGTATAGTTGGTTTATATTGTGATTAGTGGCTCATGTTTTGTTGATTACTGATCGTTGGCTTTTGGTTGTCATACATCGATTCTGGGTTATGTTTGAAGAAATATTGATTGTTGGCACAGGTTCATTGTACATTGATTGTTGGTTCATGAGCATGCATTTACATTTGATTGTAAGCATTGCATACATTGTTGATGAGCCCTCGGCAGGGGATTGCCGACATCCTGGTGCATAGATGTATGCACCCGTTAGGGATGTAGTTCCTGACCCCGAGTATATAGACATATATATCTCGATGTTTTTGAGATACAGCCTTGTCCATGGCGATGGCAGAAGGGTATCGTTGCATACGTGACTGAAGGTCACGCTTGGGATAGGCATATTTGCTTATTCATACATTTGGCACTTGCATTGATACATATATCATTTGTGCATCCTCATTACACTCGCATTTCTTTTGTGTAATCTTGTTGTTGGATGATATTGTGTTGCTTAGAGGCTCGCTGTAAGTCATGCCTAGCCTCTATTCGTATATTGTGATTACTGTTGATGGTTCTTTATGGACCATTACTACGAACTCACCAACCTTGTGTTGACTATGCTTAGTACACTTTTCAGGTAACCAGGTTCTCCCCGGACGTGGTGTTTAGTTGCTTGCTTGCGGTCTAACCCGGACTTGGACCTCATGGATCAAGGATTCATTGACCCTCCTCTTGCATTATACTTAGGATCGTTTGCCATCTTTGGATGTATTATGTTAACGTTGATGGCTATTTGCTCCTGTTGTATTTTGTTACTCGTTTTGCTATGTTTTGGATTCACCGAATCTATATTTGCATTTAGATTGTTCTATTGTAATTCCACCGGGTGCTATGTGTTTTCCGTGACATTTCGAGCTCCGGCTTGGGGTGTTACAATCACCAATATGAGTTTACATACATCCAAACACTATATATCTACAAAAGAAATTTTTTTCCAATTCTCCCAAGTTATAGCAACCTTCTGCGCCCTATTTTTCACCCAAAGGAACCCAATAGATTGTATATCTTCAAACGTTTTTTGAGAGGAGAACCTATCACCTTGAAACACAACTTCATTTAACATGCATGAACAAATGAGTCACTGGAGTGGATCAATGATGTATAGAAAAATAAAACATAAAATTTTTCCAAAATCAAAACAAAACAGTAAATAAAAACAAACCCAAATAATAAAATTAAGAATTCATCAGGATTTGAAGTGGCTTTCCAAAATATAATAAAAAAACAAAGAAAAATAAAAATCCTTATCAAAAAGAAAAAAGAATTTGTGTTACGTACAACAATTAAGAATCTGTATTACGTACAACAATTGTTTTATAAGTAACAGACATGAACATCTCAACACCTTAGCCAATGTAATTAACCACTCTTTCACCTTGGGTTAGGTCAGAAGCAAGTTGAGGATTAGAAATTCATCCTGACCAATCACATTTCCATAATAAGATTGGTAGGATACTCAAATAAAAGAATGTATACATTTAATCATTTATTTGTATATATGCATGTATATGTTTATATTTAGACACAAAATTTTGCTAAAGATGGTTAATATTGTAAAGAGTAAATTCTTCCTCAGTAGGTTTTGTCGGTCTTTTAAAGTGATCAACACGAAAACAATTAGCTAAATAATTGTTGGATTTTGGGTATATATTTGATGGAAAACTAGGTTAGTCCCGTGCGTTGCATGTTTATATGTTATACCATTGAGTTCTCATTAATAATATATAGTAAAAACAACCGTAAAAATTGAGTTGAATGATTATATATCATAAAATAGACGTTTATATAGAAAAATGTCAACAAAGCGGAAGATATTAAACATTATTACAAATAAAAAGTTCTAAAGAATTAAACATACTCCGAACTTTCCTTTTCTTTTGTGCGAATTAAATAAGAAACAAAAGTTTTGTTTCATCACAGACATGCGTGTGATTTAAGAATTCAAATAGATTAGAATGTTGTTCTAAAAGAAAATTTGTTTCTTACTAAGAACTAATTTTTTTTTTCAAAGGAACTTTTGTTCCTTCTTCTCGCTGAGCAAGTTGTTCACAAAACCAATGAAACAAATGTTTTCCTTTTTATTACTTTTTTTGCTCTCTTTTTGTTCCGATGACACCAAAATAACCAACTGATTTACCTTGTGTGGTTGTTTAAAGATCATTAACTAAAAGTTTTTGATACAGCTGTTTGAAAAAAAAAAGTTTTTAATACAAACATTTTCAATTATTGTCTTTTTAATTACTATTATATTATTTATAATAAATGAAATAATAACAAAGGAACTTAAGTAGTTTATGCCCTGCATTAGAAGTTAGAAGTCATAAATTTTAATCTTGCTTATGTCTTTTAAATTTGCTATTTAAAGTTATATATAGGGTGTTAAATTATTTAAAAAGGTATAACATTTTCACTTAGCACTCCTTAATAATATTACTTAAATAACCCCCTTAATGTTAATTACCTTTACCGCAACCACACCACCAACACTATCACACCGACCATCATCACATTTCGCGGATACTCCTCTTTTAATACTATGTGATTTTACAAAAATAAAATATTTTAATGAAGTGTTACCTTTTCATATATTGAAATATAGAAGTTGAAAATGGTGATGTTATCGTTCTTATAATTTTTTTTTGATTACTCTAGGCACAATATATGTATATGGAGTATTTTTTATTTGAATACTATAAGATATTAACGATGTAAAATTAAAAATTTATAACCAATATCTATTCATTTGATATTATTAAAGTTTCTAGGCAAAATCATAATTTTAAAGGTAGTGCTCAACAATAAAACATGTATATTTGTTACCAAAAATTGTGGTAGATATATATTTTTTCAATTTTAATAACAATTTTAATAACAACGTATTGCAATGTTTCAAATCGTTTTAGAATTTATATATAAAGACTACTACTTTTTTAATAGTGATTTTAAAAATTAAAAATAAAATTAAAAATTGTTATTTAAGATTATGATCTACTCCCTCCGTCCCACTAGAAGTGTCTTACTTTGAATATTCAAAGTCTTTATTTTTAAACTTTGACCTTAAATAAAAATTTTTGTGTTATATAAATTTTGATAAAAGTTATACCATTAAAAAACACGTCTAAAACACAATCAATTCATATAACTTTCATCAAATATTATATAACACAAATAAAATTATTTAAGGTCAAAGTTGTAAATGTTAGACTTTGAAAATTAAAAACATGACACTTCTAATGGGACGGATGGAGTATTACATTATGAATCAAGTAATTAATGTTATCAGTTTAAAAAAAAATTAATTAATGTTATATGATGTTTAAAAAAACTTAAAGAAAACAATGTTACGTGATTTTACTAAAATAATTAAAAATTAAAAATAGAAATAAAAATTGTTGTTTAAGATTAGAATCTATCACATTATGAATTAATTAATTAATGTTACATGATGTTAAATTTTTTTTAAAGAAAACTATTGTTATGGGTGAAATTTCAGGTGTCAATATCCTGAAGGTCCAAGATCTTGACAGCCCAGGATCTTGACGTAGGAAAATATTCTGATTACTTGTTAATACTTTGCTAACGTTATGTTTCAAATATTATTATCATTTCCATGTGAGATAAATATGCAGACTTCAGAATAAAGCTGAGGAAAATATCTCCAACGGTAAAAAGAGGATTTCACACATGGGATTAATCTTCAACACGCTAAGAAGACTTAGTCTGCCAAGATAATCGGACTTCAAGTTGAATTCGGCACGAGGAGAAGAACTACAACGTTCACTTGACTGGTCAAGATCTTCCACAACGTTCACTAGCTGAAGACCCGGAAGATCCCTACAAACTCGCCTAATTAGTTAGATCTTAGGTCTATATAAAGAATGAGGCTGATCGATCATAGGCATCCTATCTATCACTTACATACTGCTCAATATACACTTGTATTCACACACACTGCTCTCATTTCCTTTACACTTAGATACATCGATCAACCGAATTCCATCATTTGTAATCATTTAACAATCATTAATAAGAGAACAAAGGCAAGGACGATTGCTTCCTCCCGGGGTTTTTATGCCGGCAATCCTCAAAGGATTAAGGGCTTTTCCTCGATAACAAATCTCGGTGTTCTTGTTCTTTACTCTTTACTTTTAACGCATTATTTACTTTGATTAGCATTATTTATCGTAATTTCATTTATTTCGATACTTATTATTCTGATTATCATTGTTTTACACCTTTATTTCTTGTTTAGTCGACATAATCATTCTTTAAAACCTCTTATTAAACGCATCTTTGAATCTCAAACATAATTTACAAGCCCTTAACCTCACGAACGAAAGTTTGGTTACAATATTGATCTAAGTCTTCGACATAGATTATCTTAGGTAATTTTTGACCAAAACAATTTGGCGCCCACCGTGGGGCGAAAGGTGCTTTCGATTGATTAAAAAGTTCTTTTGATTTTTTTTATCAAAACCAATTTTCCGAAATTAATTCTGATAATGTCGACTCAACCAACTAATTCTTCACAAAACACTCCTGCTGTTTCTTCTTCTATGATGCCTCCTCCTCTAGGAAATAATTCGTATCGAAGGAACAAGAATAATGCTGCTCGAATTCCGAATCAAAGCAAAGACAAAGGACCAGCTGATCGAAGTAACGAATTCCACATCGTTGGCGACACACCAGCTGGAAATTCGCCTCAGATAAATGCTGGACAATCGGAACGATCAAGCTTTTACAATGATAAAGGCCACCCAGACCCATTTAATATTGGATCTGAAGAGGCTGCTCGAAATCTCGATCATGAAGAAGTTCCTAATTTGTTTGCTATTTTGCAGAAACTTACCGATACTGTCGCAGCCAATCAAGAATTTAATCAGACTCAATTTAGGATTTTGGAATCCAGAATTACAGAAAATGGACCTTCAATAACCCCAAGGAATTTATTTTCAACTCCAGGAGCATCTGCAGCACCTGGATCTGCGCCGTTTAATACGTCATTCCCAACTGCAACTCCGAATTTTGGGAGCAACATTCCTCAAAATACTCATGCTGCTGGGACATCTGCCACTATGGGCGCAGAAATCTCGATGAAGCCAAAGCAAGGGCTGCAAGATTTATAAGGCTTGAAGAAAATGAGTTGACATCTTCAAAACTGGAAGCTTTATCATATGATCGCCCAAATAGGAAAGCAGAAACTCCAGTATTTAAGCCGAGAAATAAGCCCTACACAAGACATGTTGACAATCAAGTAAGTGCAGTTGAAGAAGATGATGGGGTCGAATATCCTGCCCTCTCAACATACTGCTTCTCAGTATCAACGCCTGGCATTATAATGGCACTTAGAGATCTTGGAGACAAAGTGAGATGGCCACAAAAGAAGAATGATTCTTATTACAAAAAGAAGGATCCCGGTCAATGGTGTGCATATCATGAAGACTTTGGCCATCTTACTGAAGATTGCAAAATGTTAAGAAGGGAGATTTCCATTCTTTTGGCCAAAGGTTATCTTAACGAACTCATTGGAAGGAAGAAGGCTAAGGATGTTGAAGACATAGAATTTGCAAGGCCTAATTCGACTCAAAAAGCAGATTCTCCACCTCCAGATGCTAGAGTAATTAACACTATTTCTGGCGGATCAGAAGTATGTGGGACAACATACTCGGCAGCAAAGAGATTTGCAAAACAAAGCAAGGCAGATAAAGGAGAAAAAGGCGTGAAGAAAGCTTCAATTTCAGATTCAGATATTGTCTCTTTTGAAGACAATGGCTTTGATGACATAATGGAGCCTCATCATGACGGTTTAGTTGTCACTCTATTTATTGCTAACCATTATGTTCGCAGGATCTTGATAGATAATGGAAGTTCAGTGAATATAATCAAGTTGGAGACTCTGAGAAGAATGGACATTTCTGAAGATAATATTATTGGCAAGGCGTCACCACTAATCGGATTCAGTGGCGAGACCAAATATACTGTGGGTGAAATTAAGCTACCAAGTATATGTTGGAGGGGTTAATTCCATGATCAAAATTTTGTGTGGTCGACACTCTTCCAGGCTGCAACATAATTTTGGGAAGACCTTGGATTCATGAAATGAAGGCAGTACCATCAACATATCACCAATGTGTTAACATGAAATGAAGGCAGTACCATCAACATATCACCAATGTGTTAAAATGCCAACACCTTGGGGAGTGATCACTGTTAAAGGAGATCAACAAGAAGCTAAGGATGAAATGTTATACATCCACCATGAAGTCGGCAGCAAAGTCAACTTCACAATAGCAATTACAGAAGAGGATCTTCGATGTCAGTGAGCCAGTGGAGCAAGATGTCAAAGAAGTTATTTTGGACCCTGAAGATCCTAACATCAAAGTTTTATTAGGTGCCAAGATCTCGAAAGATTTAGAGGTCAAAATCACTGAATTTTTGAAGATCAGAATGAAGACTTTTGCTTGGAAGCAAGAAGATATGACTGGAATATCCAAAGATGTAATTACACACAAGCTTGGAATTGATAAAAGTTTCAAGCCGATTCAGCAAAAAAGAAGAAAATTTGCCCCAGAAAGGAACGCAGTTATCCAAGAAGATGTGGAGAGATTATTAAAAGCAAAAATGATTAAGGAAGTAAAATTTCCTGAATGGCTAGCAAATGTGGTGGTAGTACAAAAGAAAAATGGAAAATGGAGGGTTTGTGTAGACTTCACTGATCTTAACAAGGCTTGCCCAAAAGATCCATTTCCACTGCCACATATTGATGCAATGGTAGATGCAACTTCTGGACATGAGATGCTCACGTTTATGGACGCTTCTTCTGGATTTCAGCAAATTCAGATGGAACCTGAAGATCAAGAAGCCACCGCTTTCATGACCCCGACAGGTATTTATTGTTATATTGCTATGCCTTTTGGTCTTAAAAATGCAGGTGCGACATATCAAAGGCTAGTCAACATGATGTTCAAAGACCAACTGGGGGATACGATGGAAGTCTATATAGATGACATGGTGGTAAAATCAAAGAGAGCTGAAGATCACTTGAAAGATCTTGAAGTGGCCTTCAATATCTTGGACAAGTATAACATGAAGCTGAACCCTGCAAAATGTAATTTTGGAGTAGGAGCTGGAAAATTTCTAGGATATATGGTCACTAAAAGAGGAATAGAAGCAAGCCCAGAACAGATCAAGGCTATCTTGAACTTGAAGTCTCCATCGAATGCTAAAGATGTTCAAAGATTAACTGGGAGAGTTGGCAGCTTTGAACAGATTCATATCAAGATCTTCTGATAGATGCAAAGAATTTTATGACATCTTGAAGAAAAATAAAAGATTCGAATGGGGAGAAAAACAAAAAGAAGCTTTCCAAGAATTAAAGAAATATCTATCTACTCCACCACTGTTGGTAAAACCTGAAGATGGTGAGCCTCTATATCTATACATGGCAGTATCTTCGAACGCGGTCAGTGCTGTCTTGGTAAAAGAAGAAGAAGGTCAACAACATCCTGTATACTATGTAAGTAAAAGTTTAATTGATGCTGAAACCAGGTACTCTCATCTTGAAAAACTTATACTTGCATTAGTTATGGCATCTACTAAGCTTAGACATTATTTCGAAACACATGCTATACATGTTAAAACTAATTATCCTATTAAATGTGTGCTTAGAAAACCTGAAGTATCTGGTAGAATGGCTAAGTGGTCTGTAAAACTAAGTGCTTTTAACTTAATTTATGAACCTAGGACTGCTATAAAATCTCAAGTTCTAGCCGACTTTGTGGCTGATTTTAGTACTGACCTGCAACCAGAAGTAGACTTAGAAGTAAAAATGTTAGAAGAAGCTACTGAAAAATGGATCTTATACACTGATGGTGCAGCTAATGTTAAAGGAATAGGACTAGGTATCGTACTAAAATCGCCACAGGGGGATATTATACCCCAAGCAGTGAATTGTCATTTTATAGCCACTAATAATGAAGCAGAGTATGAAGCTTTAATTTCTGGTTTGCAATTAGCTAAGGATATGAATATTAGAAACCTTAAGGTATATGTAGATTCATTACTTTTAGCTAATCATTTCAATGGAACATATGCTGCAAAAGGTGAAAAATTGATGCAATATTTGGAAATAGTAAAAAGTTAGCTGAGAACTTTGATTTATTTGATATAGAACAAGTGCCTAGAGAAGAAAATACCGAGGCTGATGCTTTAGCAAATCTAGGGTCAACACTTAAGATGTCACCAGAAACTAGGATTCCTATAATTCATGTGTTACATCCTGCTATAGAAAAAGAATCAACTAATATATTGGCTGTTCAAGATACAGAAACTGAAAATTCCGGGGACAATCAAAATTCCTGGACTACACCAATAATAGAATATTTAAATACTGGGACAATCCCTAAAGATGAAAACCCAAGGAACTTCCGTATGAAAACAGCACATTATTCTATGATAAATGGTATTTTGTATAGAAAATCTCTTGCAGGACCATATCTTAGGTGCTTAGAATTCCCTGAGACCAATGAGGTTCTTAAGGATATACACGAAGGAGAATGTGGAAATCACACAGCTAGAAGATCTTTATATTCAAAGATCTTAAGAACAAGTTATTATTGGCCAACTATGAAACAAGATGCTGAAGAATATGCGAAGAAATGTGATGCTTGTCAGCGACATAGCAACATTTATCATCAACCAGCAGAACCCATGTATCCAGTTCTGTCTCCATGGCCATTTATGAAATGGGGAATGGATATTGTTGGACCAATGACAGAATCTTCAGCTGGGAAGAAATATTTTTTGGCTATGACAGATTATTTCTCAAAATGGATTGAAGCTGAAGCATACGCCAAGATCCATGAATCACATGTCATATCCTTCATAAAAAGAAATATATTGACAAGATTTGGAGTTCCAGCAGAGATAATTTGTGATAATGGATCACAATTCATAGGAAAGAAAACTACAAATTTTTGTGAAAGATGGGGTATCAAGATGATTACCTCTACTCCTGTCCATCCACAAGCTAATGGTCAAGCAGAATCAAGTAACAAAATCATAATGAATAATTTGAAGAAAAGACTGGGACAAGCTAAAGGAAAATGGGCTGAAGAATTGCCATTTGTCTTATGGGCTGATCGAACAACTTCAAAGAGTGCTACTGGACAAACGCCATTCTCACTTGTCTTTGGAGCTGAGGCAGTTCTACCTACTGAAATGGATCTACCTACTGCTAGAATTAGTTTCTTAACTTATGAGAAAAATAAAGAGTTGTTACTTGAAGATTTGGAGGCTGTAACTGAATTACGAGAAAGGACCAAGATAAGAATAGCAGCTTATCAACAACGAATTGCCAAGTCTTATAATAAGAATTTAAGATTAAGATGATTTCAAGTTGGTGATTTGGTTCTCAAGAAGGCTTTAACCAAGCCAGATGGTAAATTGAATCCAAAATGGGAAGGTCCTTATTTGATTGAGGCAGAAGCTGGAAAAGGATCTTATTGGCTTCAAGATTTACAAGGTAATCTAATTCCAAGAGCTTGGAATGCTGTTCATCTCAAAACCTACCATGTATGATTAATTTTGTCTTTTGACAAAATCAGGTATGATTTCTTACTATTGAATTTTATTTTTTATCTTCTTTACCTTTTATTTTATTTTCAAAATGATGATACTGACTTGAGCGTCGGAGTGGCGTTAGCCAAATGGCTAACGTCAGTTTCTAAGATTTGTGCTTTATAGATCTCCAAGGATAATCGATATCATCAAACACATGCATTACAACGTGGGACAAGGTCTTCACCTTTTGGCTTTCACAGCCAACTTTTGGTTGGAGGTTTTCACCTTCTCTTAAATTCGCCCGTGTCGCACGATAATTAATTTCACGGTTGAAGGGTTAAATTCCAAGGTCGTCGAAATTAATTCTGTTGGTTATTGATGTTACCATCGATCTCCCGAATTGGCTAACCACGCCACTCATTACACAAAACATACGAAAAAGGCTAACCACGCCTCCAAGCAAGTTCAAGATATTGAGACACCCTCTATATCTTGAAAACCAATGAAAATCTTAAAATTAAGAATTCCCTTCTTAATTTTAATCCCTTCCGAAAATTCAATACAGTCCCATATATATTATTTCAATGCAGGAATAAATAATGGAGGCTCATAATAATTAAAGATACTGCAAGCCAAAGATCATAGCCTACAAGTGGATCTTAATTACGAAAAAAGGTGCATGTATCTTACTCCTTAATTACTGCGTTGATATGATTACTTACTGTTGATGTAGTCAAATAAGTCAAGAATAATTATTAACTGACATATGACGTCACATAATTGATTAATTATTTTCCGTTTTTACCCTTAAAAACATTCTTGGTTTTCGAGTTTGAAAATGAAATGGATCAAAAAACAGATTTCATTCATTCAAAAAGAAAAAACTACTCGAAAGTAGTTTTACAACCATGATTGATCATGCCAGATCAATCTCGCCCCTACTAAGTACATTGTTATTCTACAATACACATCCCCTACCGATTCGATTTTCCTACTAACAAAAGAGTTTTAAAATATGGGCTCTGGCCTTTGCATCATATCCTTCATCGCCCATATTATATAATGTTAGGTCCAGATTTACTGGACTCGCTCCAGACTCGACTACTAGAGCCTTACTGAAGATCTGTCCAGAAACGTATTTTACTGGACCTACTCCAGACTTGGAATCTGGAGTCCCTCTGAAGATTTGTTCAGAAATAATGGAAGACCAGTGAGCAAAATACTTGTATAGGAATCTGGAGTATTCTCCAGATTCGCTCACTGGACTTCACCCCAGTCCAGATCTATTCTACTGAAGACGTTCTTACTGAAGTCAAAGACTGAAGTCAGAATAAAGAAGACTGACAAATGGCGGATTCCACTGGAAGTCTTACCAGATCTGAACACTGGAGGATTGTCAGTGTTCTAGACCTTACAAGTCTGAACACTGACTACGAGGAATTGACTTTTGCCTTTACACACTTTCCAAAGAACATTCCACTTGTTCTTTACTAAAGTACCTACGTGTGTGAAGGTGGTTGGTTAAAAGAATAAAGTCATATTGATGTGACTTTATCCTTGTACCTTAACCAATGCATTTAATGATCTTGTCGGTTCATTAAATACATGCAACCATATTTGTACTTTTAGCATTAAAGGTGAATTTGTCTAAATACTCTCAATCTTAAACAGGGATACTTCACAACTTTAAGTATCTCGATCCAAAAGAGTTATTTGGCAAATATAGATCATTTGTAATTCATAGGTTGTTAGGATACTTACATATTTGTATTATCTTGATTCCGCACAACCTTGTATTTTATTTAACATCATAAATAAAATACACTTGAAAAAAATTACATTGTGTTCCACCTTTATTTACTGCTTTTAGTCTTGTATTACTTTGTTTATATACTTGCATTTATATTCAAGTAATACTAGTCCATTCTAGTGATTATTAGACTTGTTGTATTTTACACTTCTGGGTTAACCATCTCGTATTTGGGACTTTACAATTGGTATCAGAGCAGAAGGCTAAACATTGCCTAGATCTGCTTCTTTGATGGCCACCCCAGAAAATACACAAGGAAGTTTTAATTTTGGTCCCGATCCTAATGTTAATGTTAATGATCAAAATACTGACCCACCTATTGTTAATAACACTAATCCACCACCTCCTCCTACTTCTGCTTCTCCACATGTGCATGTGCACTACTCAAATAATCCTGTTCCTAAATTCAGTGGGAACAATGATGAATTTGGTACGTGGAAGGCTAGGATGATATTACATATCACTGGTATTGAGAGAAACATGATGAAAATTTTAAATGAAGGACCTTATGTCCCCACATCACCTCTCAATGCTCTTCTTGATCCTACTGGATCTAGAAGGGGCAGGGAAAAGAGGGAGGAACATTGGTCTGAAGAGGAGAGGAGATTGGTAAATCTAGATACCCTTCTCAAAAACATGATCCTCAGGGCTGTTCCTGAAACCCTAATTCCTACATTAGTTCTTTTTCCCAGTGCTAAAACCATGTGGGATGAACTAATGAACTAGTTTGAAGGAGGAGATGACACCATTGTCACCAGAAAAGTCTCCTTAAACAAGAGGTATGAGTCATTTTTTGCTCAGCCTAATGAGTCTCTCACTGGTACTTACACCAGATTTATGAGCATCATAAACCAGTTGAGAGGTCTTGGGGTTGAAAAAGACAAGGATATACTTTTGGAGAAATTTTGTGATATTCTGCCCACCAAATGGTCTCAAATGATCCTGGTCTTACGACAAGGTAAAACTCTGCACACACACACTCTCTCAACTTTATATGGAGCTTTCAGGTACACTGAAGAAAATCAAGCTCAGAGAGTGGTGGCAGAACAAGATGCTTATAACCATGCCTCCAGTAGTCCTAATGTGGTTAGTCATTGTTAGAAATATATATGTAGTAGTTGATTTGTATCTTTTGTACTTACATTGTATGTAGTAAGTATGGAAGGGGGTTTAATGTAAATTGTGTATAGGTATATAAATCCCTTCCTTAATGAATATTGTAACCTTTCACCCATTTATGCAAACTAATCTTTCCCTGCCAAACACACATTCTCTCTCTAACTTCTCTCTCTTAAACCGCCATTGATACACACAATTACACACACATAAGCTCGAATTCTATACATTACATTTGGTATCAGAGCACAATCAGAGTTTCTGAACGATCCACAAGCTTAATTCAAGCTTAATTTGTGCTTATTTCCAGAATTTGAGTTAGTTTCTGAAAGGTTCATTTGCCGAGGTTACTCTTTGAGTGATTTCTGCAAATTAAGTGTGTTTTTGTTCAAATTTTGTTCACCGATCGATTCAATATCAGTATATCATCCTTCGTTATCGATTTCAGAAGCTAATTTCATCATTTGAACTGTTTTTGCTCGAGCTCGGCAAATCGCATGTTCGAGTGGGTTTGAATTCTAGTTGAAATTAGCATCTAATTTATTCAAGGATTTGTGCGCATTGTTTTCCTGATCATTTTGATATAAAATACGAGCTTTAATTCGCAAAAATGAAGGAGAAATCGAAGATTTACAGTCTTCTCTGCAATTGAGGGTTTGGCTGAACGAAGAAGACGAACAGTAACCGACTATTTTGTCACGTAGTGATTACTTGTGTTTGCAGAGGTCGTTGGCTTGGTTTGATCTTACTTGTTCTATTTGCAGAGCTTATTGCTCGGCAAATACGTGGTTCAACATAATTTGGCTAAGTATTGGTCCTACTTGTTCTATTTGCAGAGCTAATTGCTCGGCAAATAGTTATTTCAAGAATATTTGTTAAGTATTGGTGATAATTGTTCTATTTGCAGAGCTTTGCTCGGCAAATAGTTGTTTCAAGAATCTTTGATTTGAGACTGGTGCTACTTGTATTGTTTGCAGAGGTTTAAGCTCGGCAAACAAGTACTTTTGGTTGGTGTGACTAAGTACAAGTTCTATTTGTGCTATTTGCAGAGTTATTTGCTCGGCAAATAGTTGATTTCGATTCTTCGACCAAGTGATTTTATTAGTTGTGCTGTTTGCAGAGGTTTAAGCTCGGCATTCAGTTGAAGTTGGTTGTTGACCAGTGTACTTGGGTTGAGACTTGGCTACTAACACTATTTGCAGAGGATTAAGCTCGGCATTTAGTTGTTTTTGAAATTCTCAAATCAAAAGTTTCAAGAAAATCAATTCAAAACCATTTTTCATCAATTTTCTTCAAGTGGGAAGAAAATAAAATTTTCAAATTTTTACTTGTTCTATTTGCAGAGGTCTAAGCTCTGCATCTAGTTGAAATAGAAAATTTTTCAATTTTTTCTTTGGAATTTATTTGAAATGGCTTCAAGGGAAGCTTTAGCACTTGGTTCTGAAGGAAGACCTCTTGTCTTGTTTAGAGGTTCTTATCCTCAATGGAAGAAAAGGTTTCTGAACTGGATAGACAGACAGAAGAATGGAAAACTGTTGAGAAAATCTTACAAAGATGGTCCTGAAATTCCAAAGAACCCTGTAAATGGAGAAGTTTTACCTGAAGAGAGCTGGAATGCAGAACAGAAAAATAGAGTTGAGGCAGATCAAAGTGCAATTGCCTATCTTTACCAAGCACTTCCTGATGACATTTACTGCAATGTGGACTCCTATGAAACAGGAAAAGACATATGGGATGAAGTGGAGAAGCAGATGGAGGGATCTGATGTATCAAACACCATCAGGTTGTCGACTGTTCTGAACATGTATGAAACATTCAAACAACAAAAAGGTGAACCATTGAATGAGGTATACATCAGATTCTGCAATGTCATCAATGAGCTTAGAAAGAATGATGTGAAGAGAACCAATATGGAACTGAACATCAAATTCATCAAAAATCTGGAAGAGGAATGGCAAGTGTATGGAACCCAACTCAACCAACAATCAGACTTTGGGAAACTTACCATTCACACCTTGTATGAGAAGCTGAAGCTAAATGTTGAGGATGTTCAGAGGATCCAAAAGAAGAAAGATGAAAGTTCACATTCCGATCCATTAGCCTTGGTAGCTGAGAACAAGACTTCAAGAGTGTCAAGACAAAGATTTGTTGAGTATGACACTGATTCTGATTCAAGTGAAATGAGTGATTGTGATCTTGATGAGAAACAAAAAGAGATGTACAAAGAACTCGCTTATTTCACAAAGGCTTTCAAGAAGAAATTCTTCAAGAAAAAACCAACCAACAATCAGCTTAGAACTTCATCAGTATCTTCGTATGCAAAGAATTCGAATGCTCCTAAGTTTGAATCAAAGAAAGATTTTGTTGGTGGTGAGAAGAAGTATGACAATCAGAAGAAGTTTGAGAAGAAGGTCATGGAGAGAAGGAATGAAGACAAGAAGTGCTACAACTGTGGTCTTACTGGACATTTTGCAATCAATTGCACTAAACCTCGACAGAAGAACTCCGAGTACTATAAGTACAAACTTTTGCTTGCAAGACAAGAGGAAAGTGGAATTGCTCTGCTCGCTGAAGATGACAAGTGGTTACATCTTTCTGATGAGGAGACAGACGAACTTGCAGCAAATGTGTGCTTCATGACGAAGATCAAGAAATCAAAGGAGTTGGATGATGTTGAGGAAAGTTCTTCAGAGGATGATCAGGTACTAACACTTCCCAAATCTGTGTTAAAACACTATATGGATATGAGTGAAACAGCAACAAAAGATTGCAGGGAGTTGAGTAAAAAGAATTTAAAATTAAAGAAAGATTTGGAAGAAAAAG
Source organism: Erigeron breviscapus (assembly GCA_034093135.1). NCBI lineage: Eukaryota > Viridiplantae > Streptophyta > Magnoliopsida > Asterales > Asteraceae > Erigeron > Erigeron breviscapus. The sequence goes on along the minus strand of CM067172.1, from coordinate 101,692,935 downwards.
AAAAAGATTTTCAAAGTAAATTTGATTTGCTTCAAAAAGAATTTGAGAATTTGAAATCTGAAAAAGCAGCAGTCATTTTTACTCAAAACTCTAAACTGCATCTTGAACAACAAGAACTTGAGACCAAAGTTCTTGAACTGAGCAAGACCGTCAGACAACTTCAAATCGAAAAGACCAATGAGATGTTTCGAGCAAATGCATTGGCTGAAGACATTGAGTCTTTAAATGTGAAATTGAAAGAATCTATCCCTGATTTGACGGAATTTGAAAACAAAATTTCTGACCTAAAATATGAGTGTTGTATAAAAGATTCTCTTAAACAAAAACTTGATAAAGAAAATGATGAGCTTAAAGCTGAATCAAGTCTTATCAAGACAAGTTGTATAAGATTAATCATTCATATCAACAAATCTTTTTGAATAGGCCAAGAAATTCAGAATCAATATTCAAGTCAGGGTTAGGTTATGTCAATCCAAATCATTTGCTCAAAGCACAAGAAGAAGTCCCATCATTATATAAGGAATATTATTTGAGATGTGGGATGACTGACCAGTTTGTGAGACCGAGTGATAGTGATTTTGAGGCTGATGATTTTCTAAAGAAGGGTGCAAAAGTCTATTTTAACTATGCGTTAATGGATGAGTCATATGATTTTTTCAGTCACCCTTTACATAAAATGGAAAAACAAAATGACGAAAAAGACAATCATGAGGCTATAATTCCTGAAATTCTTGAGTGTTTTAAAGAAAAACCTTTAGAAGAATCTATTCAAATTCCAAAACCTGCAGTTGAAAGACCATATGTTCCACAAAGTGTTTTGGAAAAGGTAATAGAGGATTTGCAAAAGTCTCTTGATGAAAAGCAATCTTTGATAGAAAGTTTGAAGACTCAAAATCACTATGACATTGACCTTCCCAAGAATCATGTAACTGATTGTGATCACCCCGATTGTCCCGTTTGTGAAGTTATGACCACTCCAACTCCACCAAACCAATCTGTGTGTCAAAATGAGACAACTTCACAAACTGCATGCTCTATTTGTGAAATCATGAATGCATCTGTGCAAACTGAGAGTCAAGTTGTGCATGTTTCTGTTCAAACTGATGGTGATTTAGATGATGTTCATGATGTTGATGATTATTTCTTCCCGATTGCTTCTGAAACTCAATCATTTACCAAGTTTTCTGAGGGAACTCAATCATACTTGAATGAAATTGATGCTTTCGAACAAAAGTTTGAAAAAGAAAGGGAACAGAGGTTAAATGTGCTAAAGGAACTTAATGATCTAAAAGTTGAATTCCAATATCAGAAAATAGCACTTCAATTTCATAAAGAAAAAGAAAAAGCATCAATTCCACTCAAGCTAAGTCCATGTCCGATAAAGAAAAGTGAAGTTAGTGTGAAGTTGGAAACTGAAAATATGACAAATTATTTGGAAGAAAATCATGATTTTGATCCTGAATTTGAAAACATTTTGTTCAAAAGAAGGAAAACCTTGATTTTTATCTAAAGAAGATTCCAAAGTCACACTCTTCACAACCTTCATCATTCGATAAGTTCCAAAGACCAAAGACCACCCAACAATCAAAGACCAACCCATCACACAAGACTGATTCAAAACCGAAGACCAGACCATCACCAAAGACCAATCAATCACCAAAGAAGGATTCAAGTCATAAATCAAAGAAAAGTCCCACAGTCCAAAAGACTTCTAGGCAACCAAAGATGTACAAGGTCAAATCTGAACCTCAGTCACAAAAAGAAGTCAAAACAAGCAGTGGTCCGAAGATTATTAAGAATGAAACTTTCTCATTAGGTAACAAACAACCTCAGCAGGTTAGGTATTCTAGTTTCCCTAGGTATTCTCAGAAGAATCCTAAGTGCACTTTACAGAGGGTTAGAGATACTTTTACAGGCATGACTAAATACAAAGACCAGTATGGTTGGTTGTCACCTAATAACATAAAGAAAGTGAATAAAACCACAGAACCCATCAAGAAAACACCTGTTAAGAATGGAAATAAATTGTTTGCTGACTCAAAGACTATTCGTGTTTCAGGTAACTTGTGCTTGAATAGTAGCATTAAATGGATTCCGAAAGATAGATTTTTGCATGCTACTAGAGATGTCAAACTTGATGGAAACACTACCCATGTCAAACAAGTGTGGATTGTCCATAGATCAAATTCTTTAGATAGTGCTAATACATCTAGGACTGGTCCCGCTTGTATCAAAACTTGTGTATAAACAATTATTTTTCTGTGCTTGTAATTTGTATTTGTGTTTTGAACAATTATGTGTGTTTGTTTGTTATTTGAATAAAAAGTTTCTTTGTGTGTCATTTTGCTTGATGTTTATTGTTAATGTGTACTTGCATGTTATCCCTCTAACCTGCAAGGACCCAATCGAAAAGGGTACCTAAAACCACATTCTTTGTTCTTGCAGGAATTTCTCATTTGTGTATGGTATGTTGACTCGGGATGTTCACGTCATATGACTGGAAACAAGTCCATTCTTTCGAACTTTGTTGAAAAGTTTATGGGAACCGTCAGATTCGGAAATGATCATATTGCTCCTATTCTCGGTTACGGAGACATTGTTAAAAATGGTGTCACTATAAAGAGAGTTTCCTATGTTGAAGGATTAGGACACAATCTTTTCAGTGTTGGACATTTTGTGACAATGATCTTCAAGTATTATTCAGGAGATATGAATGCAAAGTGCAGACTGAAGATGGTGTGGATATTCTAACTGGAACAAGAGACAATAACTTGTTCACTATTGATCTCAACAACATTCCATCTAATTCTTCAGAGATTTGTCTTCTTTCAAAAGCAACTGCACAACACTCTTGGTTATGGCATCGCCGTCTTTCTCATCTGAATTTTCAAATAATTAATGCTCTCGTGGATAAACAACTTGTTGAAGGACTTCCTGATTACAAGTATGAAAGTGAACATGTTTGTCCAGCTTGTGCAATTGGAAAGATGAAGAAAGCATCACACAAACCGAAGAAGTTTCTAAGTACAGAAGGTCCTTTGCACCTAATACATATGGATTTGTGTGGCCCAATGAAAGTTCAAAGTATCCATGGCAAGCGATACATTCTTGTGATTGTCGATGATTATTCTCGTTACACTTGGGTATTCTTTCTTCATGCAAAGAGTGACACTCCGAATGCAATTATTGATTTCATAAAGAAGACCCAAGTAAACCTTAAATCATCAGTTAGAAGTGTTCGCTCAGATAATGGCACTGAATTCAAGAATTCAACGATTGATTCTTTCTTCAAGTCCATGGGTATTACTCATTAATTTTCCGCTGCCAGGACACCTCAACAGAATGGAGTAGTTGAACGTCGAAATCGAACTCTTGTTGAAGCAGCTAGAATAATGCTTGCTTATTCTAAGTTGCCTCCGAATCTATGGGCTGAAGCTGTTGCAACTGCCTGCTTTACTCAAAATAGATCAATCATAAACAAGAGGTTTGATAAAACTCCATATGAGGTGATAAACAAACGAAAGCCCAATGTGAACTTCTTGCACATTTTTGGATGTGTATGTTATGTTCTCAATGATCGAGATAATCTGGGAAAGTTTGAACCAAAAGGCGATGAGGCATATTTCATCGGTTATTCGAGAGAATCGATAGCATATCGTGTATATAACCGAAGAACCAAGAGAATTGAAGAGAGTATGAATGTTAGATTTGATGAACTTTCGGGAATGGTTCTTGAACAACACAGTTCAAGACCCGAACTTCAAAGTCCACAAGCTTCCGCAACAAAGACTGCTTCAAATGTAAAATCTTCATTCTCTACTCCAACAACACAAGATTTGGATATCTTGTTCGAAGAATTTTTCCAAGTTTCGAAGAAAGTTTATGAATCTGATGGAAATGCCAATGAACCATCCAGTTCAAATTCAAAAGAGATGGATCCCAATGAGTCTTCACCATCACAATCATCAGATGTTAATTCATCATCTGATTCTCCTCCACCTACTGATATTTCAGAGTTGCATACTCAACCTCATAATATCTCACACGTGACAAATCCTACAACCAATCCTGAAGATTATGATCATGACGACTTTGTTGAACCAATTGCAACTTCGTTTGAACAATTAACAGAACAACATTCTCCCGATTTTATTGATTCTGAAGAATCTGGTGATCCACTTGATCCAATTCCTCACACAACCAAGTGGACAAGAGCTCATCCTATTTCTCAAGTCATTGGTAATCCAACAACTGGAGTTCAGACAAGATCCGCATCCATGAATGAATGTCTGTTTGTGAATTTTCTGAGTATTGTTGAACCAAAGACAGTGAATGAAGCTCTAAGTTGTCCAGATTGGGTGAAAGCAATGCAAGAAGAACTTAATCAGTTCGAACGTCTTGAGGTGTGGAAATTGGTTCCCAATCCTTACAAGAACAAGGACCCAATTAAGACCAAATGGATCTTCAAGAACAAAAAGGATGAAACTGGAGTTGTTGTACGTAACAAAGCACGATTGGTTGCAAAGGGATACTGCCAACAAGATGGAATTGACTACGATGAGACATTCGCACCAGTTGCACGAATTGAGGCTATTCGGATGTTCTTGCCTATGCTGCCTACAAGAAATTCACAGTCTACCAAATGGATGTCAAAACTGCCTTCTTGAGAGGAATACTCAAAGAAGAAGTGTATGTTGAACAACCAGAAGGTTTTGTGAATTCCAAACATCCGGACTATGTTTACAGGTTAGATAAGGCTTTATATGGTCTGAAACAAGCGCCTCGTGCATGGTATGATGCTCTATCCTCATATCTTGTGAAATCTGGTTTTAGCAAAGGTTCGATTGACACTACCTTGTTTATCAAACGACAAGGGAGTGACATCATTCTAATCCAGATTTATGTTGACGACATAATTTTCGGGTCAACTAATCCTAAATACTGCAAGAATTTCTCTGCTTTAATGATCAAGAAATTTGAAATGAGCATGATGGGTGAATTAAACTTTTTCCTTGGTCTTCAAGTAAAACAGTTGTCAAATGGTACTTTTATCTGTCAATCTAAGTACATTCTTGACATGTTGAAAAAGTTTGATATGATGGATTGTCAAACAATTGGGACACCCATGGAAGCTCGAACAAAGATTAATGCTGACTTAAATGGAAAATCTTTTGATCAAAAGAAATATCGCAGTATGATAGGGTCACTCATGTATTTGACTGCAAGTCGCCCGGATATTATGTTCGCCACATGCATGTGTGCCAGGTACCAGGCCAATCCCAAGGAAAGTCATTTCCAGGCCGTTAAACGGATCTTCCGATACCTGAAAGGCACAGTGAACCTTGGTCTCTGGTATCCAAGGGATACCGGGTTTCAGTTAATTGCATATTCGGATGCTGATCATGCAGGTTGTAAGCTTGATCGAAAGAGTACTTCTGGGAGTGTACAGTTTCTAGGGGATAGATTGGTCAGTTGGTCTTCAAAGAAACAGAATTGTGTATCCACATCTACTGCAGAAGCTGAATATGTTGCTGCAGCAAGCTGTTGTTCACAAGTTCTTTGGATGAAGACACAGTTGACTGATTATGGATTCCAATTCAACAGAATTCCCATTTACTGTGACTCAAAGAGTGCTATTGCTATTTCTTGCAATCCTGTACAGCACACAAAGACCAAGCACATAGATGTTCGGTACCATTTTCTTAAAGATCATGTCGAGAAAGGTAACATCGAACTCTATTTTGTCCCGACAGACTATCAACTTGCTGACCTTTTCACTAAACCTTTGGATGAAAACAGGTTTAATTTTCTTAAAACCAAGTTGGGAATGCTAGATTTACAAACTTAAATGCTTTCATGCCGTGAATTCTATGTTCATTTTCTGTTTCAAACATTGATGTGTCTTACTTGTTATTACATGCAATGTTTGAGGGGGAGAAAAAGGGTAGAATGCATGATTTAAGGGGGAGTTTGTAAATTCACTGTTTTGATATATGCTTAATTTGAGGGGGAGTATGCAAATGCATGTAAATTTTTGTGTAATTTTTTCTAGTATGTGTATATTTTTTTAAAGTTTTTTTTGTTGTTGTTATGTGTGTCTGTTTTAAAATTGAAAAATCTAATTCAAAATTTGAAAACTTTAAAAAGATAAAAAGATTTTTTTTGTTGTTAATTTTTTTTTTATTGTTTTAGTAATTGTTTGTATTTTATTCTTTTTATTTTTATTGTTTATTTTTATTTCTATTTTCATTTAGTTTTTTTTAAATTTCTGCTTGTTTGTTTTTGTGAAAAACCTGTATAAGCCCAAAACTCAAAAAGATGTCAGCCCAAAACAATTTGTTGAGTCCAAAGTGAATATTAAGCCCAAAACCAGTTTGGTCTTCGGGTAGGCACGCGGGTCAAACCCAAACCCGCGACCCGGATTTGAGTTTTAAAAGGAAAGTGGGCGGGCCGAATCCTTCACTTCAAATTCAAACCAGTTTACTTTATTTATTTTTCGGGTCAACTAATCCTAAATACTGCAAGAATTTCTCTGCTTTAATGATCAAGAAATTTGAAATGAGCATGATGGGTGAATTAAACTTTTTCCTTGGTCTTCAAGTAAAACAGTTGTCAAATGGTACTTTTATCTGTCAATCTAAGTACATTCTTGACATGTTGAAAAAGTTTGATATGATGGATTGTCAAACAATTGGGACACCCATGGAAGCTCGAACAAAGATTAATGCTGACTTAAATGGAAAATCTTTTGATCAAAAGAAATATCGCAGTATGATAGGGTCACTCATGTATTTGACTACAAGTCGCCCGGATATTATGTTCGCCACATGCATGTGTGCCAGGTACCGGGCCAATCCCAAGGAAAGTCATTTCCAGGCCGTTAAACGGATCTTCCGATACCTGAAAGGCGCAGTGAACCTTGGTCTCTGGTATCCAAGGGATACCGGGTTTCAGTTAATTGCATATTCGGATGCTGATCATGCAGGTTGTAAGCTTGATCGAAAGAGTACTTCTGGGAGTGTACAGTTTCTAGGGGATAGATTGGTCAGTTGGTCTTCAAAGAAACAGAATTGTGTATCCACATCTACTGCAGAAGCTGAATATGTTGCTGCAGCAAGCTGTTGTTCACAAGTTCTTTGGATGAAGACACAGTTGACTGATTATGGATTCCAATTCAACAGAATTCCCATTTACTGTGACTCAAAGAGTGCTATTGCTATTTCTTGCAATCCTGTACAGCACACAAAGACCAAGCACATAGATGTTCGGTACCATTTTCTTAAAGATCATGTCGAGAAAGGTAACATCGAACTCTATTTTGTCCCGACAGACTATTAACTTGCTGACCTTTTCACTAAACCTTTGGATGAAAACAGGTTTAATTTTCTTAAAACCAAGTTGGGAATGCTAGATTTACAAACTTAAATGCTTTCATGCCGTGAATTCTATGTTCATTTTCTGTTTCAAACATTGATGTGTCTTACTTGTTATTACATGCAATGTTTGAGGGGGAGAAAAAGGGTAGAATGCATGATTTAAGGGGGAGTTTGTAAATTCACTGTTTTGATATATGCTTAATTTGAGGGGGAGTATGCAAATGCATGTAAATTTTTGTGTAATTTTTTCTAGTATGTGTATATTTTTTTAAAGTTTTTTTTGTTGTTGTTATGTGTGTCTGTTTTAAAATTGAAAAATCTAATTCAAAATTTGAAAACTTTAAAAAGATAAAAAGATTTTTTTTTGTTGTTAATTTTTTTTTTATTGTTTTAGTAATTGTTTGTATTTTATTCTTTTTATTTTTATTGTTTATTTTTATTTCTATTTTCATTTAGTTTTTTTTAAATTTCTGCTTGTTTGTTTTTGTGAAAAACCTGTATAAGCCCAAAACTCAAAAAGATGTCAGCCCAAAACAATTTGTTGAGTCCAAAGTGAATATTAAGCCCAAAACCAGTTTGGTCTTCGGGTAGGCACGCGGGTCAAACCCAAACCCGCGACCCGGATTTGAGTTTTAAAAGGAAAGTGGGCGGGCCGAATCCTTCACTTCAAATTCAAACCAGTTTACTTTATTTATTTTTCTCTCAAAACCGATTAAAATTTCCATCAATCATTCAATCTTTTTCATCTCCCTTGTAAGAATCAAAGTGAGTCTGGGATAATTGTCATATTTGGGTTGCTAATCATCTCTATTCATCGATCATATCATTCACTTTGAGGTAAGATTTTTAACTTTAATTTTGTTTACCAAGTGTTTGATGAAATGTTTATATGAGATGATCATGTTTTCTATGCTTAATATGATGGTTTGTTGTGTGTTTTGATGATCTTAGATGCATGTTTAGGGTTTATATTTGTTGCTAATCGGTTCTGAATGCATTAATCTGCTTGTGTTTAAGTTTTCTGGATTTGATTGGTTGAAGGGCTGGGTAACAATGAGTATTTGAAGAAAAGTGCCATTTGCAGAGCATTTAGCTCGGCAAATGCGCAATTTGTTCATGTTAATCATCAAATCTTCATATACACTGGTAAAACAAGTTCATATTATTCTCAAATAAGTTTTTGGATCAAAAGGGTCATTTGCAGAGCATTTTGCTCTGCAAATACTTGTTTTTACCAAATCAAGAAAATTTTCACCAAGTCTTTAAACAACTTGATGCAGAGCATTTTGCTCGGCATTCAAGGCTTTTGGTTTTTCAAAATGAATCTAAGTTTAAAAATATCTTGTTTGCAGAGCTTTGAGCTCGGAAAACAAGCCTTTTTGAATTCCAAAATTTTAACAAGTTTTAAAAACAACTGTTTGCAGAGCAGTTTGCTCGGCAAACAGTGCATTCTGTTCAAAACTTGTTCCAAGTCTTAGAACAACTGTTTGCAGAGCATTTTGCTCGGCAAACAGTACAAATTGGATTTTTAAATTTTGTCAAGACTTGAACCATGCATTTGCAGAGCTTTGAGCTCGGCAAATGCATGTAAACTTTTCACTTAGTTTTCAAATCAACTGTTTGCAGAGCATTTTGCTCGGCAAACAGTACAAAGTGAAAATTTTTCACCAAGTTTTTTTTAAACCAACTGTTTGCAGAGCATTTTGCTCGGCAAACAGTACAAAATTGAATTTTTTCATTGAAATTTTTCTTAATCAAATTGACAACATGATTGTTGATCAATATAAGGAAATTTCATACATTGAAAAGGAGTTGGACTGAACTGCTCATTTGCAGAGCTTTGAGCTCGGCATTTACATGTTTCAACTCCAATAAACGATGACTTGGTGCCAGACTTGAGTTTTCTCGTGTTTGCCGAGAAGTTTGCTCGGCAAACAATACAAATCAAATTTTGCCAAAACCAATTTTTAGTCCTTGTCAATTTCTGAGCAAAATTTTCAAAATGTGCTATTTGCAGAGCATTTTGCTCTGCAAACAGTACAAATAGAATTTAAATTTTTTTTCCTCTCATTATTTTATTCTATGTTTTCTTTTATTATTATTTGTGTTGTGTTTTAAAATGTATAAATGTTCGTGTGTATTGTGTTGGTAAATATATAGTATTTCATAAGTGTTTGGGGTGAGAGGCAAGGTATCGAACGCCTTTGTGTACTACCTTGTTTTCTTATCTTTTAATACTTATGTGATCCTATATATTGTCATGTTTTGTATATATATGTGGATGAGATGCAAGGTATCGAACGCCTTTGTGTACTACTTTGTTTTCTCATTTCTAATATATATGCAAAACATTGTCTATGTATAATAAATGTGTTTCTTAAATGTTGGTTTGTGTTGTTATTTTTCTGTGATTAAATTGTATTTTCTGGTCAAAATTTTGGTCAGTTTGTCTTAACAGAAAAATAATAAATTTTCAAGATGGCTATGTTTCAAGAAGGAGATTCAATGAAGATGCAAGCCAATCAAGCACTTCATATACCATTTGCTTGCAAATTCCCAATCATTACGGAGATTTTGAGCCATCATCCATTGAATAATGCTCTGATTGGAGGTGCAATTGTTCCCGAGAAGTATGTCTTTGAGTTATGGGAATCGATTGAATATGTAAAAGGAAGTAAGAGGCATAGAACAGCAGACTACTTCAAGTTTTCTCTTCAGTCAGAAGATGAAATCTTCAATTGTAAATTCAATCTAGCTGAGTTCAGAACTATCATTGGTTTTCCTGAACTTGAAGAATACGAAGAACTTCCAACAGTTGAAGAAATGTTAGCTGGAGTTCATTCGTTGGGTTATGAAGGAGAGTTGGCAACAATGAGAGATTTTAGAAGAATGAATGTAGCAACTCTCTGGCATACAATGTACAATGTTCTAACAACTTGTTTGATGCCATCACAGAAAGGGATTGATCTCATGACGAAGCATTCCTTATCAATGTACTATGCAGTCACTCACAATGTGCAGTGTGACTTTGCAAAGATAATATGGGATAAAATGATCCAAGTTGTCAAGGGAAAGGATAAACAAGAAAGAAAATATATTCCCTTTATCAGATTCTTCACACTGATTATCGAAGATGTTCTTGATAATACAGAAGATATTCCAAAATTGGAAGACAGCTTCAAGTGTGTCATTGCTATGTATAAATCCAACTTAAGAGGCACAGGAAGTGAAACTGCAAGACCTTTTCCGATTCCACCATTTCTAATTAATCTGGTTCCTGCTCAGAGTCCTCATCTTAGGGCTTATCTCGAGTGGTTAGTCTCAGCAATGGGTCTGAAAGCCGACAGACTCCTACCCAAGCTGAGCATAGGTCGCCAAGTGAGGGTCCTAGGTTAACAAAAAGAAAAAGAGGGGATAGTGGTGAGGGGACTTCTGGGCAGAGGAAAAGAAAATCAAAAAGAGTTATGTTTGAACATGATGTTGTAACACCTGAACCTGTTTCTCAACCTACACCATCAACACAATCTACACCAACCGTTCACTTTTCGCAATCTTCACCTTCACAATCTACACCTTTACCATCCGTTGTTTCACCAAACCCACCAACTTTTACACCACCTCGCTCATCACCTGTACTTAATCCAACACCGCTTGCTTCAGCACTACCTAATGAACCAACTCCACCACCAGGTAGAAGACTTAAAATGGCTGCTCGTAGGTCACCAAAGAAATCAAAGAAGAAGAAATCCAAAAGAAAGCATAAGTCTGTTGGATCGGAACATATTGGTGCCTCGACAGAGTTGGATGCTGAACAAGTAACTCAAGGAATTCATAATGTTGTATCTGAGTTGGAAACTGAGCATGTTAGCACTGGAGATGATGTTGTGCTGGAGGAACAAGGCGGAATTGAGGGAGGAGTTGAAAATACCAGAGAGGATGTGCGGTCCGGGTTAGGACAAGGGCATAAAGAAAATGTTGGCCCTCCATTAGTTCAAACCAATGTGTCTAGCCGGGTTGTTTACCCTAGGGTAGAAGTCGGGAACTGCCCATTCTCGCTTGCACCAAACTCTCCTAGCCATTCTGACTCCTCACAATAGGAGTTAGTCTCACAAATGCACGGGGATCAGCCACGCTCACCACACTCTCCTCATTTGGAGGATGAGAGTGTTGAAATAAGAGAGGACCAACCCCACCTCTCGCCTTCATTTCGTGCACAAGAGTCTAGATCTCCTAGGTACACGGATTCACAAGCACAGTTGAGTACTGATGCCAGAACAAGCGGAGGGGGACCCACTTTGTGTGACCCTCAAGGACAGCTTGGAAATCCTGCCTTAGCTAACATCACGCCAGCTTTAGCCGCAGGTAACAGTCCTCAGACCGAGACTGGGGGACAGTATGAACGCCGTAGTGACACTGCTGTTCCTCAGGATCAACCTGAGACTGTATTAACGGGCATTCTCAGTGACCCCGGTGTTGTTAGAGGTGTTACCCAACAACAAGTCCCGGACAGTGATTTATCACAGTCTAGGACACAACCCGATTCTGGTTGCAAAGCCACTGAATCTCCAACTGCTGGTGAGGGTATAACCCGAGGATCCGCAGGAAATCCTGAATCAGCTTCGCTGAATTTAGGTCACATTTTAAATGTGCAAACAACCCCCGGGTTGGCTACTCCATCTCAAACAACACCAACACCAAATCAAATTCCATCAACATCAACAAATCAACCTACCAAAGACTCTGCATGTGAAGTTTTGTTGAATATCTTATGGTCTGAGGGTGATTTGTTGACTGTAACTGAAAGAGGAGTGTTGAATACTCTTGAGGTGAGAGAAAGAGAAGTGGCTAATGAACGAAGAGTAAAAGCTTTACAAGATCAAGTTGAAAGACAGAAGGCTGAATATGATGCAAAACTTGCTGCATTTGAGCTTAGATTGTTAGCATTAGAATCTTGCCGACCGGCCTCGGTTGCTTCTAGACGGGATGATCCTGATTCTGATGATCACCCCGAGGGGGAGAACCAAGGAGAGGGTCAAGCCAATATTGAAAATACTTCGGCAAGAGTTGATGTGAATGTGAGAATGTGGTAATGGAAGAAAGAGCAGAGGATGTGAATGTTGAGAATGATACTTTAGATGATGTGATTAGAAGAAGATTAGTTGAAGTTTTTGGTGCTGATTCTGATGTAGAAAGTGAAGAAGATTTTGAAAATGTTGAGATTAATGAAGAAGAAGGTTTTGTTATTGAAGATGATTTAGTTGAATATGCTGAAGGAGAAGCTGATCTAGAGGCCATAAAAGATAATGTTATATTGGATGAGCCAGAGATAGTTGAAACTCCTGTGAACGTAGAAGCTGTAGAGGAACCTATGTTTGAAGAATTTGCAGATCTTGATTACTTTGAAACAGGTTCTTCAAGCAGAGTTGAAGTTGGAGAATCATCTACTCGTGCTAGCTCAGCTCCACAGTATTACAATTTTAATGAATTCAACAATTTTGATGATCTGAGAAAGACTCCAGAAGCTGCAGTTCAGAACTTTCAGAAATCTACTTACAAACAGGTTTTGAGAGAGGCAATCATATCCGAGGAAGTTCTTCCTGATTATTTTCCAACTGATTTAACTGAAGAACAACTAAGATTTATTAATCGGGATACTTCTTGAGGGATAGAGAAAGAATGGTTGCTCTCGGCATCAAACCTAAAGAAGCAGCTAAGAAATCAAGATATCTGGAGGAAAGGGCTTATCCTATATTTTGTGGAGCAACTAAGGTCACTAAAACCAAGAGACCAGAGTTAGACTCAATGTACAAGTTTAAGGAAGCCAGGCAAATAGAAGAATACACAGAGCTTCTTAAACTTACAAAACAATACAATCCAAAGTTGCTGGAAGAACAAAGAAAGCATAAGATATTGGTGCTGATAAGAGTAATCTTGATTAAAAGAGTTACTATCTCTATTCCATGTTTTCACGTCAAAAGAGATAATAACAAGATCTACCGATTTACAGAAGCCCAATTCAAACTTTTGCCAGTTGATGACATTATCTTCCTCTACAACCATTTCCTGAATGCAATGCAAAGATACCGTGAAGATGTGATTGCTTTTGATGCTGTAAAAAGATACATGTCAAGTTGTATTCAATATGCTTCACTGGAAGATTTTCAAATTGGGTTTGAAGTTGTAAAGAGGAAGATAAATGTTCCATATCCAGATCAGAGTCTTTACACTGAAGACATTGAAAAGCTCAGTATTGGTCATGTCATCGAAGAACCATCTTTTGGGGTTGTCTTTTTAAATAGCCGAAAGAAGAAGATTTTCATTCGTATGGATGAACTTGCTTCTTATTCTGATGGAACACTGGAGTTTTGTAAAAATGTGTTGCTGTGCTTGAAAGAAGATGAACAAAATGAAAGGAAAAAGGAAGTGTTTGATAAAGTAATCTCCAAAATCAATCAAAGGCTTGAGTACCGAGACAGCATTCGAATGATGAGAGAAGCAAAGAATGTTCAGAAGTCAAAGTATGTTGTTCGTCGGAAAGGAGGTTGCTGGATCAAGTACGAGCCTAGTCATCTACCAGGGCCACATAACATTCCTCCAAGAAATTTTGAAGCTAATATGATTGTTCCAGATGACAGACCCGAAGGAGAAAATTGGTTCTGGCATCCAAATAAAGACAGACCGAATACAAGAGTTTGAAGATGGACAAAGACTGGATCTTTTCCACAAATCACTACTAAGGGGGAGATTGTTAGAAATATATATGTAGTAGTTGATTTGTATCTTTTGTACTTACATTGCATGTAGTAAGTATGGAAGGGGGTTTAATGTAAATTGTGTATAGGTATATAAATCCCTTCCTTAATGAATATTGTAACCTTTCACCCATTTATGCAAACTAATCTTTCCCTGCCAAACACACATTCTCTCTCTAACTTCTCTCTCTTAAACCGCCATTGATACACACAATTACACACACATAAGCTCGAATTCTATACATTACAGTCATACTGAACCACAAAGTACAACACTGATATCTTCTGAGAATGTTTTTTCTATGAAGAAGATGGTGTCTGAACTCATGGATTCTGGAGAAGCCAGTCAAATCTCTCCAGATTGTGATGAATCTGATAATGATGACCTTGTTGCTATGATTGCTAAAACGTTTAACCGTTTCAAAGCAAGAGCAAATAGGCCATCTGGACAATTTGTATCCAGTTCTTCAACTGATAAGACCAATCTGACATGCTTTAAGTGTGGCAGAAAAGGTCATTTCATGAAAGATTGCAAGTCCAGTCAGTTTGTCTCACAACCTGGTCCTTTTTCTTCAAATAAAAAGCCTGATGATAGCTATAAATCTAAATACAAAAAGCTTAAGGCTCAGATTGCTCTCATGGCACAACAAATGGAAAATAATAATAAGTGCATGATTGCAACAACTGAAGAAAAATGGGTTCCTTCTGATGATTCATCTGCTGATGAAGAAGAAGAAAGAGATTGCTGTTACATGGCTCTGGCAGACGAAGAGCACCTGGTGAAGGAAGATGTCACATCTGGACGATGGGTGGACATTGTTATCAAGAAGGGCGATCGAAAGAAATATATCTGGTATCTTGACAGTGCAGCTGGCAGGACGATGACCGGATGTAATACCCTGCTGGAGGAGTTCACCATTTCTGATGGACCCTCCATTACTTTTGGAAATGATGGTTGTGGAAAGACTGAGGGATACGGTGTTCTGAACAATGGACAAGTCAAGTTCAGACGTGTTGCATTTGTGAATGGTTTGAAATATAACCTGATCAGTGTAAGTCAACTGTGTGACGATGGCTATCAAGTTTTATTCAATATTGCTTAGGGCATTGTATTCAACAAGGACTGGAAGGTAGTGTTGATTGCTCCCAGAAAAGGGAATGTGTACGTGATGGATATGGAAAGCTCTCCTTCAGAGCAGTGTTTCTATACTCAAGCTGATGAAGACACAAACTGGTTATGGCATAAAAGGTTATCCCATTTAAATTTCAAAAATACTAATAAGTTGTCTAGAAAACAACTTGCAGATGGGATACCTTCAGTTTCCTTCAAAAAGGAAAGACCATGTCCAGGATGTGAGATGGGTAAGCAGAAACGTACCAGTTTCAAGACCAGACAGAATTTCAGCATATCTGAACCTCTTCATATGCTTCATATGGACCTCTTTGGTCCAGTGAATGTTCAGACTCGTGCTGGAAAAAGATATACCCTGGTAATCGTAGATGAATTTTCCAGATATTGTTGGGTTATCTTTCTCAGGTCTAAAAATGAAGCTGCTGCTGAAATCATCAGTCCTATCAAGCAAATTGAGCTCAAGTACAGTCGAAAGGTGTGTCAGTTAAGAAGTGACAATGGAACAGAATTCCAGAATGCAACTCTGGAGTCATTCTGTACTGACACTGACATCTCCCAGAATTTCTCATCAGCCCGCTCTCCAGAACAGAATGGAGTGGTGGAAAGGAAGAATCGAACGCTGATAGAAGCTGCCAGGAGTATGCTTGCTGAATCTGGTCTGTCTACCGGTTTTTGGGCTGAAGCAATTGCTACTGCTTGCCACACCCAGAACCGGTCAGTGTATGTGAAGCGACACAGAAAGACAGCCTACGAAGTCTTAAGAAATAGAAAACCTAAATATTGGTTATTTTCACGTTTTTGGATGTCCAGTTTACATCCTGAACGACTCCAGTCAGTTTGGCAAATTTGATGCCAAAGCTGATGAAGGGTATTTCTTAGGCTATTCAGCCATTCGCAAGGCCTTCAGAGTCTACAACAAGAGACTGGAGAAGGTCCATGAGTCAATTCATGTCACATTTGATGAATCAAATGCTACAATCAACAAGAAGCCAGCCCTTGACACTCCCCCAGTAACTCCAATTGTCTTCTGTGAATCTGATCCTATCAACTACAATAAAGAAGATTCAGAAGACACAGTTTCCAGTCATCCTGATCTGGAACCTGTTCAGAAAAAGAAACTCTCCAGTGGTACTCCATTCTATCCTTCTATTATTTTCAAACTACCATCTGAAATTAATATTGGATCAGATGTTCGTACTACTCCCCCAGTATCAGTATCAGTTGAGAATATACCAGAAATGTCTTCATATGAAGAATTCTATACTGAACCAGTACTTCAAGAAATATCTTCAAATGAGGAATTTCATGATGCAAATCATGATTTAAATGAATCAGATGAAGATGCTGAAGTAGTCTGGGAAGATCCTCCTCCTGAAACAACTCCAGAGGAGACTCAACTGAATTCTTGCACTGATATTGTTGTCCGTAACAATCCTGGTCAGTACTCCAGATGGACAAAAGCTCATCCTATTGATCAGATCATAGGTGACTCCAGTCGAGGAGTTCAGACCAGAAGAGCCTCCAGTAATCAATGCCTATATGTTAGTTTTCTATCATAGATAGAACCTAAAAAGATTGACGAGGCTATGGAAGATCCAAGCTGGGTGACTGCTATGCAAGAAGAGCTTCACCAGTTTGAAAGGAACAAGGTTTGTGTTAGGTCGAAAATTGACCAAGTATAATTTGTTCAGAAATAGCTTGAAGTTTAGTGAAGACGTTTTATCAGAATTCTGAGATGTCTCAGAATTCCTTCATTGAAGCTTCACTTCAGTTCAGATCAAGACAAATCTGAAGCATTCATTCTGAAGTCAAAGACTGAAGTATGAAGAAGAGAATCACCTCATAAGCGAGCATCAGAGTGATTCTACCAGATCGAAGACTGAAGCATCTCAGTGTAAAGTATTACAACACTTTACACTGATTACGAGGAAGACTTTTACTTTACACCTTTATCCGGTTAATAGATTTATCTATTAACAAAGGTACAAAGTATAGGCTTGGAACCTAGTACTATAAGTCACATCAAGTGACTTATATACTCTTCCAAGTGCAGCATGTAAGGAATTATGGTTTAATTCCTTAAATGCTCACAACCACATTTGTACGATCTTGTCTATGTCATCATGGACTTGGTCTATAAATACAAAGTCTTCTCACAACTTGCAAAAGCTTGAAACTTTGCATTGCAACTTGTGAGATATACTCTAAGTAAACTTACGAGTATTTCCAAGTCAATTAGATCACTTGTATTTCAGGATTGTTTAGATACTTACACTTTGGTGTTTATCTTTGTTCCGCAACAATCCTTGTATTTGTTTATACATCAATAAATCAAATACATTAGAAAACAACGTGTCTCAATGCTACATACTTGATTATATTTATATATATCTTTATATAGTTTCTGCCATTTATTCTTGCATTATTCATATTGTCAATTGTTTCTTGTTATCCATATCTGGATCGTAAACTA
>CM067172.1:101629660-101664150 GCA_034093135.1 Erigeron breviscapus | reverse complement strand
TCAGATAATTGATTCAGCAAAGCTTGATAGTTTGCGGGTAACTGAGACGTCATTTTCTTCGAGCTAGTAAAGTTCACGAACTGTTCAAAAATAAACGAGGTCGTAAAAGTTTACGAGGTCGCAATTAGTTACTCGAGGTCGTAATTGAACTGGTGAGGTCTTAAAGAGCTCACGAGGTCGCAAACGAAATACGAGGTCGCAATTGAACTGGCGAGGTCGTAATTAGCTACCCAGGTCGTAAATAGAGCTGGATGAGGTAATACGAGCCCGCAGGATCGCAAACGATGCTGAAACCTTTAATACTCTTGAATTCGAAACCCTAATACCCAAAACACCTTCGACTGCTGTAATTGTCAGACTACTACTCTCTCCTTTCTGTAAATCTGATGAGATCTTCTTATGCCAAGATAGGGTATAGAAGGTACTCCTGATTTCCCTCCAAATTTTTGCCGCCAAAATATGTTCTCATGAAACTTTGAATTCCATGTAAACTTTGGATATCATGATCATAGGAAAAATTTGATAATTCCTAAAAATTTTCGCCAAATCCGCGTCGACAACGGATGAAAATTGACCTAAAATTTTCCGAACGCTACCAAACTTCAAATCTTCATGATTCATCCCATTTTAAGACCCTGGGCAAAAATTATTTTTCCCGCCAAAAGACTTTTTTTTTATTACAACAACAACAACATAAGAGTCTTCTCTCGGGAACTTACCCTATGTTTCTTCAGATAACCTTCTTCAACTCTGTGATTAAAGTCTTCTGATTAAACAACTTGAAACATAAGAACTCCTCTTTAGTGTGTGGACTAGAAACTGATGCTGCTTGTATATGCGAGGTCGCAACTTACTTGTTCTTTACGAGGTCGCAATAAAAAAAACAATTGCGAGGTCGTAAACTAGATGACTAATTACGAAGTCGCAATTCTGAAGACCAATTGCGAGGTCGTAATTCTACCAGGTAGCAAAACATCCTGATCAGCATCTTCATTGAACGACAGCAGCTCTTCTTTTCCAGAAACCCTAATTCGTCCCCAACCTGAAAGGCCACGAATCTGGGTCTGCCTCAACATGCAAAACTAATCAGATCTTGTTTTCATCGTTACAAAGCTTTAACACTGTAAGCGTGTAAGGAGGAAAACACAATCTGATATAGTTTCACACGATCAGATCTCAAAAATAAAGATTTCGGTCGTAAACTCCATGAAAAAATCACGGCTAGACGACCAGATCTCAATACTAATGTTTTCGGTCGAGAACTCCGTGAAAGAATCACGGCTAGACGACCCTAAACCGATGTTGTCTATCACCAACAAGCTATAACCTTCCGGTATTAAACCAAGAGGCTCTGATACCAATTGTAAGTCCCCTGGTACGGATCATTAATAGCTTGCTCCAGTTATCTTGAGGTGTGGAATCCCTCACTATAACTTGGTGATCAACAATAAGCCTTCAGATCATCTGCTGCCTCGCAGATCTTCTCTAGGCTAGCGGAACAAGCTTTGACGACTTAACCTGCACAAATATGCTCGAAATTTCGACAAATGTTCAACCCTAAACTCTGTTAGGGTTCAGTTTATATAGGTATCAATACGACTGGGCTTCAGCATACTGGCCTCGTATTTCAGGCCCAGCTCGACATATTTACGAGGTCGTATTTATGCTCTAGCCTCGTATTTATCCCTGCAAATACGACGTCGTAATTACCTCTGTGAAATGCGAGGTCGCATTTCTCACTTAGCAGATTTATACATTCAATACTTAAACTTAATCTAGTATTTTATGCATAATACTAAGTTCATTAATGACAATCACATTACAAAGACATATAACAATATAAGCACATCAGTGAACCAACCATACCACGATATTCAGTTGTGTTCACTGGTTTACCAGTTGGGTCAGAGTCCAAATTTAAAGGTGCTGCAATTGGTGTGGTTTTAGAAGGGATTGAATCATATTTGTATTTTCTTAACAAATCTCTGACATATTTTCCTTGGTTTATGAAAATTCCATTTTCAGTTTGCTTAATCTGAAGACCCAAGAAAATGTTAATTCACCCATTAAACTCATTTCATATTCAGATGACATGATTTTAGAAAACCTCTTACACATTGCATCATCAGTTGACCCAAATATAATGTCATCAACATAAATTTGTACCAGTAAGATATTACCTTTTTCTTTTAAAATAAACAAGGTATTATCTATTGCACCTCTTTGAAAGCCATTTTTAAGAAGATGTTTAGTTAAAGTATCATACCAGGCTCTTGGGGGTTGTCTTAGACCATACAATGCTTTGTTCAGTCTATAAACCCAATGAGGATGCTTCTCATCGATGAAGCCTGGAGTCTGTTTAACATATACTTCTTCTTCCAAAGTTCCATTCAGGAACGCACTTTTGACATCCATCTGGAAGACTTTGAACTGCAGATGGGCTGCATAAGCCAAGAAAATTCTGATGGCTTCAAGTCTAGCAACTTGAGCAAAAGTCTCATTAAAGTCAACGCCCTCTTCTTGACAATAACCCTGGGCAACCAATCTGGCTTTGTTTCTTACAATATTGCCATCTTCATCCATCTTGTTTCGGTAGACCCATATTGTACCTATGGGTTCTTTCTTCATCCCTGGTGGACAAGGAACAAGTTCCCACACATTGTTCCTTTCAAACTGGATAAGCTCTTCTTTACTTCTACCCAGCTTGGGTCTGCCATAGCCTCGTCAATCTTCTTTGGTTCAATCAGTGATAAGAAGGTAACATTTAAGCATTGTTCGCTAGTGGCTCTTCAGGTTTGAACCCCTCTACTGGACTCTCCAATGATCTGATCAATTGGATGTGCTTTTGTCCATTTAGAGTATTGACCAGGATTCCTTACAACAATATCAGTGCAAGTCACCTGAGGAACCTCTTCAGTTGATGTATCTTCTGGAGGAGGATCAGCCCAAACTACTTCAACATCCTCATCAGAATCAATGAGGTCACGATTTGCATCATGAAATTCTTCAGTTAAAGGCATTTCTTGAAGAACTGGAGAAGTTGGAGGAGTTTGAACTGGTGCTGATATTGGAGTGACATGTACATCTGATCCAATCACCAGTTTCTGTGGTAAATTGAAACTGATGGAGGGATAAAATGGAATGTCACTAGATGATTTCTTTTTTTGAACAGGTTCCACGTCAGTGTGACTGGAAACATTTTCTGGTGAAATATCTGACTGATGAACTTAGTCAGTTTCACCAAAACTTAATGGAATAACTGGAGAGATATCAAGACTTGGTCTTTTGTTGATTGCATCATTTGATTCGTCAAATGTGACATGAATTGTCTCATGAACCTTTTGAAGTCTATAATTATAAACTCTAAAGGCCTTTCGAATATCTGAATAGCCTAAAAATACCCTTCATCAGCTTTTGCATCAAACTTTCCAAGCTGACTGGAATCGTTAAGAATATAAACTGGACAACCAAATACATGGAAATATCCAATATTTGGTTTACGATTCCTGAGCACTTCATAGGCAGTCTTCCTATGTCTCTTGACATAAACTGACCGGTTTGGGTATGGCATGCAGTTGCCACTGCTTCAGCCCAAAAACTGGTGGGAAGACCAGATTCAGATAGCTTCTGGCCGCTTCTATCAGTGTACGATTCTTTCTTTCCACAACTCCATTTTGCTCTGGAGAGTGAACTGATGAGAAGTTTTGAGAGATGCCAGTGTCAGTACAATGTAAATCAAACTTTTCGTGTTTGACTTGTTGACTATTCCGTTAGTTAACGTTAGCTTTCGTCAAGTTTATTTGCCTTAATTGGCTTATGTGTGACCAATGTGCTATACGTGTAAGGTTATAATGCCTTAATGATTCATGTGTTAATGTATTTAAGATGATTAAATGTGTTTAAAGTGTTAGTAAGTATTCCGTTAGGTCGTTTGAGCCATAAACATAAAGAAGTAAAGTCGAGGGTCCTAAGTGTGTGCTAAGGAAAGTGTTCCAGCAGGTTAAGGGGTCATTAGGGTTAATCAAAACACAATTTTAGTTCTCATTCTTCCCTTTCCAAGCCCTAGGCCGCCCCCTCCCTTCCCTTGATCAATTCTTGCGAGTTACGATCGTTTCTTGGTGATTTGAAGAGGCTTTGATCCATAGTTTGCATCCTTTGTGTAATCTCCAGGTATTTGAGGTATTATTACATTGATTTCATGTCCCTTTATTCGTTCCATAACTGATCTAGGTCTTTAGAGGGTTGATTGGAGTCATAATCGTGTGTTTTAATCGATTCGGTAACCTAAAACGTTTGTTATTGTGATGCAAATCAAGTAGGGATTAATCAATGATTTCATTGCATCATTATGGTCTTAAAATGATAATTTTGTGGTACAAAAGTCATTCATAAGGTTTGGGATCGTTTGGGTTGTGTTTGGTTAAGTTTTGGAGGTTAAACAATGAGGTTTGTGCAGATTCGGGGTCAGTTGCGACGCAATACCTAAGTTGCGATGCAATAGCGACAAAATTTTCAAATGACCATAACTTTTGAACCGTAACTCCGTTTTTGACAAATAAGCTATCCACGGAATCGTGAGAGTCTACTTTCTAATGGTAATGCTTTCAAAAGATGATTATGATGTCAAGTTTCCTGAAAGGTTAATTTAGTGAGTGAATGCCGAGTTCCGTCGAGTTATGTAAGCTCTAAAGTATTAAACGAACCTCCGATGCATCAAGCATTGTTGTGAGTCATATATATAGGTATTTAGACATGATTCATGACTATAAGTAAGTGGGTATTTGTTTAGCTCATTATTGGTCGTTTAATGATTATAGGTAGTCGGGAATACTTGCAAAGCTCGGTAACTTATGTTATCACTTGTTGTGCTCTTCAGCGAGGTAAGATAACATCATTTGTCACCTGATGGTACAACAAAACTCGTTTTCATAAGTTAAACCTTCCAAATGTTTATGATGCTTAAAAGTAAGTTAAAGGGTGCTTATGGGAGGTTGTCACGGGATATGTGGCTTATCATTTATGATGTATGATATGCATTTGCAGGTTGCAAAGGTAAGATGTAAGTTTTTATGAAATGAAATGTTGGCATGATATTGTTATACGATTATGAAATGATGACGTGCTGATGTTATATGTTGTTTACGTGACTTGAACACCTAGTCACTAGACTTATGATTAGGATTGGCATGTTCAAGTGAACGTTAAGGGCCCTAAAGTAAAAGATGAATTATGTGATTAGTTTAGGTGAAAGTGTAGCCTAAGCTAATATGATTAAGAAGTCTCGAGCATATGTGAAGTCTTGTGTTAAGCTTAACCCGTGTTAGCTCTAAGGAGCTAGTGCGTACGTGGTCACGTGGTTTGGGAATCATGATACCCTCCCGTGGCATAGTTACGTTTGAGTATTCCGGGTGGAGTAACTAACCACCATTGCATAAAGGCATAAACGGTTTATTCAGTTGGAAATGACTTTGTCAATTCCTTAACGACGCCAATGGACCACCTTATGGTTTACCCATCATGTCGGGTGTGAGGATTCCATGTAAGGTCTAATGGCCGCCTACACACAACCCCACATCCCTAAGATAAGTGGCTTATGTCACTTAGCCTATGTCTAGGCAAAGATACAAAGTAAAGAAAGAAAGAAAGAAAGAAAAGAAAGTAAATAGGCACAATTAGGAGTATGATGAATCCTAATGTGTTATGTTTATGTTGTGTAGGTGATATCTCTTTGTGATATGACATATGTTATGATGTTTATGTGATATTGACAATTATGAAATGATTTTGTTAATATATTATGAAATGGGAAAATGTTTTCAAATATGTGTTATCTTACTTAGCTAATTTATTAGCTAACACTTGTTCTTTGAAAATGTTGTGCCTTCAGGATAATCAAGTTTGAGCTAGGCGAGGATTAGCTTGGATGAGATTGGGTAGAATGAATAAAGAAGACTAGCAAAGACTTTTGATTGCTTAGACTTCCCATTAGCCTTATGTTGTGGCTATCTCATTTACATTTAAAGACTTGTAATAAAGTGGCTTTTATGTTGGTGCCAAGACTTAGATTTACTTTCATTATTTTGATGATGCTTATTAGTAACACCATTTATAAAGGTACCATCCATTACGGATGGGGCAGATTTTAAAGTGATCTTTTCCGCTACATTTTAAACGCCGTTTGGCAAAGTTTTTGAAAACCAGGTTTTTAAATGACGGGTGTTACATGGTGGTATCAGAGAAATGGTTTAAGTGAACCAAAAACCGACCAAAGCCATAGGATTTTGGTCTTAAACCGTATGAAAAATGATAGGCTTAAGTAGTGATGCTTTAGCTTTATGAAGAAACGTTGTTAGGACGGGTTGGGATGAGTGAGAGTGTAGGTTAAGGCTATGTGATGATGTTTATTGATATGTGAATGTGTCTTTTAGCCTTTTCTTCCGTTTCTCGCTTCCTCCGTCGATAAATGTCCTTGTTGCTACGATAGACGATTTCCTAAGGTAATGTGCAAATTTCCCGGTCAGAATTGGACAAACTGGTACAATCGAATTGTGTGCGACGTATTGCCAATGAAATTGATCCACTACGCCTTACTATGCGATTTATGCTAAGAGTTGCGATTGGAAGTGAAGTGTTTTGAGAGATAAATTTGCTAAATTGGTCCAATGTTAGAGACAAGGACCATAAAGGAAAAGAAGTTAGAGATGTCATGTATGTGATGGAAGTTGTAGTGGTTCAAGTTGAGAAGTGTTTGTAAATGTTGATGAAACAAAGTTCGTGTTCGAAAGGAAGAACACAGAAGTTCAAGATGGGAGTAAGGGGTTCAAGGTTGATAGAATGTTGAAGGGTCGATGTTTTGGTTGCAAGCTGGCTCATATTAGTCCATGTTTAGATAAGACCCGTAGATGTGATACTTGTGGTGGTACGGGTCATGCTACTTCAGAATGCATGGACAATCCCAAGTGTTACCGATGTCAGCAAAGCGGTCATTTCATCAAGGATTGCCCGCAAGGAAAAGATGATGTAAAGAAGACGGCTGCTCCAAAGCCTAAGGTTCGAGATCTTCAGATGACAGTTGAAGCTGCCAAAGATAACGATGAGGTAGTAAGCGGTACTTTCCTTATTAATTCAAAACCCGCTTCTTTTCTTTTGATTCGGGTGCAAATAGGTCTTTTGTGTCTACTTTATTTGCCCCTAAGCTCGATAAAGTTACTACTCGCCTAGATTGTTCTATAGAAGTTGAAGTTGCTAACGGTACTATTAGTGACATTCAAGAGGGTTATGATGATTGTTCCATTGAGATAGAAGGTCGTTCCTTCCCGGTTCAGTTATTGCCCACTACTCTTGCTGGATTTGATGTAGTGATTGGTATGGACTGGTTATCTCAACAAGATGCTAACATTTTGGGTTCCAAAAAGATGGTGCGTTTCTTTACTCTGGATGGTCATGTTGTTTCGGTTTATAGAGATAATAAGAAAGGGAGATTAAAGAACATTAACATGATGAAAGCTCTCAAATGTATACGACAGAATAAGAAACACTTCCTTGCTTATGTTATTGATTGATGTGCTACCGAGTTTAAAATTTATAAACAAGAAATACCTAAAAACTCACTACTACACACTATCGGGCAGTGGACCCGATCGTATGCAATATAGTAAAAAGGTAAGTCCAGGTTCGTTCGCGGGGATTGGTTTGAATTAATTGTTTAAGTAAAGGGGTTTGGAAAAAGGGTGTTACTTTGATTCTCACTCTGACAATAACTTTAAAAGACAAATGCGTATAAGTAGAGGTAAGTCTCAAACAATAATGGTAAATATCATCCACCTTGACTCCGCTAGACTTCAGACATGATTGCTTTCAGTTAAGACCAAATTCATTAAGAGTTGACACGATAAACGTGAGAGAATGAAATGCTCGCGTGGTACCACCAACCGCTCACAAGTCCCCCAAACACCTAACTGCTAGTTAAATTACCCAAGCCGGTACCACCAACGCCTAGACAATCTTACCAACACTTAGCTGTTTGATTACCAAATTACCAATTGCGCCTATGTGAATTAAAACGTGGTACCACCAACCGTTTCTAGACCCGTTGACAAAATGACTCCTTTTATTAATTTGACATTCACTATCATACCATGAACTAGTGATAATCGCTCATAGACAAGCGACCGTTAGAAAATCACATATGCATTCGACTAGTACCACTAACGAAGAACACACATGCCACCAATATCAAATTAATACAAATAAAGGAATTAAATCACCAAGATCACGACACAACGGTAATTGAAATCAACTCTTTGAATTAAAAATATAAAGCAATCACATCATTCGTCTAGTTTCATCAAGGTGGACAATAGAAGAATTAGCCACTCATGACCAAATTGAAATTACAATAAGAATCAAGAAAGAACATAAAATACCAATTGTTTGAAGAAATGGAAATTGCGAGACAAATAAGTAGATACGATCTAGGTGGGTGCACGTGAATCTCCAATGAATCGACGACGATTAGATCTTGAATCGACCCTTGAAGTATCCCCTGAAGTGCAGCTCCTAGAAAGAGTATTTGATACCTAGAATAATAGGCTGTGAAAACTATTTATACTTCTTTAATTCTGATGCAGAAAACTCCTAAGACCCTTCAGTTCCGTGTACTCACTGCGGCGCAGTGGGCGTGTAAGGCCCCCACTGCGTCGCAGTCCCTCCACTGGTTGACCAACTGGTTGATGACTGGTGCTGACTGCGGCGCAGTGATCCAGTTCACCACCACTGCGTCGCAGTGGATTTCCACGTCTTTCTTTTCCTATTTCTGACTGCGGCGCAGTCACCATCACACCATCCCCACTGCGGCGCAGTGGGGGATTTGGACGAATAAGGCCGTGGATAATGGCTGCGGCGCAGTGGACCACGTACATCTCCACTGCGTCGCAGTCAACTTCTTAGTGTACAACCTTCACTTTACGATCCCGACACTCGCTATCTCATCCACTCGAAACGACTCTCGACTTCACAAACGACTTCTGGCCAATAATCATCCGAATTTGCACAAAATGAACGCGTACTTGTTAGAACCTGAAAACACTAACAAACACATAAACGCGCCAAATGCACACAAATTCGACAGAAAACATGTAATCTAAAGGCCAAAAACAACGTGGGCAATGGGTATAAGTTAGTCACATCAAATCCCCCCACACTTGAGCATTGCTTGTCCTCAAGCAAATCCAACATTTAAAGCAAAAAGTATTCCTTGACAATGGAGCTAAATAAACAATGACGAGTATCAAAAAGAAGCCACACCAAGCATGTCAAATGACAAAAAAGGTTGGGTGAAGCAGTTTTAATCTTAAATGAAAACCCGAAATGTTTGACAATACCTGAACAATCCGCAAGCCACGATAACACAACCAAGCACAAGTGAAACAACCGAACCTATCAAAACCATTCTACTCCAACAAACTTACTTTTGGGGTTGAATATATTATGAAGAATCACTCATAGCACGGTCGTGATGTATGCTATTTTACCATAGGCTTGAACTAAGATCATTGCTCCACCAACACGGCGCAAGCACCAAGTACATCATCCAAAATAGGCATAAAGGTAGGTTGTATAGTTAAACTAAGGTATAGAAGGATATTTACAACGAATGAATGGGAATATAGGTTAATTAAGAAAAGAAAAGAAAAAGTATATGTACAAATGAACAAAATAGTCTAATCAACCCGTACCATTGATTGCCGACAAACCGCTAACCCAAAAGATATCCTCCCGAGAACGCACCCCCAACGTCACCAAGCAAAACCCAGCACCATAGTGGTGTATTAACATCAACCAACTTAAAATCCACCAAACTCTCCCTTCATAACGACACATCACAACACTAGACATATAAAAATGAGATGTACCTCCTAGTAGCCCAAGTTCTTTTTCTCTTTTTTTTTCTTCTTTTTTTTTTTTTGTTTTTTTTTTTCAATTTTTTCACTTTTTTCTCTATTTTTTTTTTTACTGAACTACTTTTACTCTACTAGAAGGTACCCTCTTACAATGATGATCAATGTCTAACAAACATACTTTCTTTGAACAATCCAAGATACTCCTCCTTAACTCAACCAATTTATGTATTCTGATAGACAAGAAATTTCCGCTAGCCAATCCACCTAAACTCCCCAAACCATCCAACAAACCAATAGCAATCAACGGCCCACCAAGATTAGACTATCGGAAAAATGAGGTGAAGTATATAAATGGGTGAAATTATACAAGAGTGAAGGCTAAATTATATGGGATGTATATGTGTATCAAAAATGTACAAAGAAAGATGAAAATGTATATATATGTGAGTGTATAAAGGTTGTATAAGGGTGTGTATAGTAAGGTATAAATGTACAAAAGAAAGATGAAAAGAAAGAAAGAAAAAGTATGGTCAAACCTAAATGCCAATTCGTCATCCGATGTACTTAGTCACGATCACCAGGCCAAGTTCTAGAATCAACACATCACCGGCACACTCTTATCAAGAGAAGAACCCGGAAATGGAATGGATTAACCTAAAACACGCACATCTTAGTGCAGGGCATCAAAATGAAAACCCTTACTCCCGAATAAATCCAAGAGCCTAAGAGGGGGACGTATTTACAAGGCAATCAAACCAAAACCGCAACCTAACACAACTATACAAAATGATGAAATCTCACAATTTGGTGTTAGGGATAAATTTGAGTGCACAAGTAATGATATCAATCCCGAGGGACTAGCCAAATAATCGTTCAGAACACATTTCGCCGGTTAAAAATTTGCCAAGGAAACAGTTTGTAGTAAAATTGCTTATTAAGATATGAATTAAGTGACAAAAGCAATTTACCACAAGGACAAGCTCAACTCAAGTTTTACAAACCACATCAACCTCTATTATCCAACCAAATTGACAACACCGATTCCAAACATGCACATCACAGTGAAGAGCTCAAGATAGAAACTCCTACCCTCGGATAAAATCCAAAGGCCTATGAGAGGGACACATCAACAAAACCGGTAGAAATCTCAATGGCAAAACAACAAAAGTGATGTACCCGGTAGCTTAAACCTATTTGCCACCCCACACTTAAGATGGACAATGCCCTCAATGTCCATATTTGGTCAAACAAAGGTAAATAGGGGTAAGCAACATAGAAAAATCAGAGCACATACCGGAATAAGGACTGTGTGTGAACAATGTCAATAAAGATGCCAATAAAAAATATAGCGCTGAACTTACTGCCAGCATATGCACATGACATCAAAGTGAGCTACTGACACTATCACACAATCAAACAGAACCAGCTGGTCCTCCCCCCACACTTGGGTTCTGCCAGGTATTACCATCAAACGTTCAGACCTGTCCAATCTCAAATAGCACACACAAACAAATATCCGTACAAAATTAAAGTAATCTACAGACGCATGCAGAGAATTAAAGAACAAAAGAAAAGAATACAAATGTTTCATCACCCCGTAGGGTGGATACCAAACACAAATAAATGTACAACAAACATACAAACCAGAATCAAGCTCAGATGTATCAAATCCCACGGTCACTGAAACTGGCCATGATAGCCATAGGGGAGACCGGATGTATCAAACAAATCAGAGACCCAAGTACGCTCCCCCTCCTGACCTGAACTAGAAGCACCAGCATCTCCTCCAGTAGGTCCACCACCAAAACCCGAACCAGATCCAGCAACAAAACCAGGCTGAAAAGAGGATGATCCACCAACATCTCCTCCAGTAGGTCCAGTAGTCCAAGGTCTCCAATCAGCACTAGTACCTGCATCAACAGACGACCTACCTCCAAAAGTACCGAACTGTACAGGGCCACGAGGAGATCCCCCAAGATCGTGTGGGAAGAACGAACCTCCTCCCTGACGATACGTCGGGACATAAATAGGTGGAGGTGAGAACTCAGGAATAGGAGTAGGTGGAACGAACTGCTGGCCATGGAACTGAGCATCCCACATCGGCTGATAATAATCAAGAGTATAGTTGGTGTGGGCCTGCTGCGATCCCAACCAGGTCAAATCCTGATCCATGCGCCGCTGATAATCATCAAAAGCTTGACGGCTAGCCTGCTGCCCATCCATGATCTGCTGCAGCTGGGACCCTAAGTCGGTCAAATCAATGCTAGGACGGCCCCGCGAGGAGGAACCAGTAGGATGTCGCACCGGCTCTGGCTCATCCTCAGCAGCCGCATCCATATCAACATCCACATCCTCCTCCACAATGGGAGGCGGTGCAGGAATCTCCCCAATGTCATCAAGCAATCTAGAACTCTCCGTCTTCGTCATCTTCCTAACAATCTTAGCCCTAATCAACTCTCCCTCCTCCAAAGTCTCCTGAAATACCGGTGGGGAAAGATCGGTCTGACAAGCATCAGAATCAAATACTCCCATCCGCCGATAGATCATGGTAATGAAATGTCCCATAACCAACTCCGCATCGGAGTGGTTCCACATCCTATCCAACACCACCATGGGAGCTAACGCAAACCTCCTCGGTGCCCCCTCAGAAAACAACTTAATCAACCAAAGGTCAGTAAGATATACCTTCTCCCAGTGAGTGGAACGCTGAACCAAGAAAGTCACAATCATACGGTGGAGCATCCTCAGCTTAACACTCCTAATCTTGGACATACTACCTGACCCACCAGACTTCCAAACCTCACCACCAGTAATACGAGTCCAGTACTGCGTAAGGGACTCACCATCGAAAGCCTGCTTCACATACAACCCCTGTCTTAACAAACCCCTAAAGTCATTATTGTTCAGCTCATCCAATGTATACATCCCCGTATAATAACCAAACTGAGCCACAGAAATCTTCCTAAGCATTCCCCCACAATAGAAATGCACAACCCGCTCCTCAAACAGGTCCTTTATCTTGTTCAATTCCTTTCTTCTCACCCCTCCCAATCCCCTTCCAACAACATCTTTCCACTTCTCCCACACCCTCCACCTCCCCCCCACATCCACAACATATACCCCCCCATTCACCTCCGCTTCCCCTCCACAAACCCTCATTAACTCCATCCTATCCCCTCCCTACCTACACCCTTCCAAAGCTTAGGTTCTCTACCTCCAAATCCCCCCCCATCAGTAACCTTCTCCCATTCGTGTTCAATTCCTTTTCCTTGAAAGTAGTATGGAAAAACTCCAAAACAAAGCTCCCTATACACTGGTTCCCTGTTAGCAAACACACTGTGCCACATATTGCTTACAACTACCCTGTCGCCAACCTGTGTCTCAATCCTAAACCACCCGTTAATGTCGGCCTGAATTCCAAAATGTTGAGCAGCAGTGGGGTGGAGATACCTGGGTGGGCAAACTACCTCCTTGTAGAAAAGAGCTCATTAAGATAATTGTTGCGGTGAGGTTGCTTCACCCTTGAAAAATCCAGCCACGCGTGCCTCTCATTCAACTGACCCGACCAAAACTTAAGAACAGGCGCCTCAACCTCCGCAACCGCCTTGCCTTTCCGCAGAGCGGTCCCACTGGATGTTCCCTCCTCGGGTCGCTTCCTCTTGTCAGCACCAGATGCATCCTAAAATCACATATAATAACGACAAACAGTAAGCAAAACGAGGAATGCAAAGCGAGAATAATTTCAAACAATCAACAAAACTTGGGCAGAAAAACGTCCCACTGCGGCGCAGTGGGGCAAGGCAACCCCTCACTGCGTCGCAGTGGGGTGCAGAACCAGCACAAAATTTTTTTATTTTTATCAAAACCCTAGTTTTTTCTACTCAAATCCGGATGAACTAGTGTTAAATTCATGAAATTAAACATCACATTATCATAATTAACACATATTACACGAAACCCATCAATTAATTTAACAATTACAACCTAAAAACTTGAATATCAAAGATTTAAAAGAAAATTCAAAGAAAAAGTTCAAGAAACTTACTCCTTTACCCATGATGATGATAGATTGATGATAATCTAAGAAAGAGAAGAAAGAAAATTGCAAGATTGGACGAGAATTAGAGGTGAAATTAGGTTAGGTTTGGGGTGTTGTTTTTGTTAGAGAGAAAAAAGAAAAAGGGGTTATGTTGGTAAAAATAAAATAACTAAAATTTACATCCTTTTATTACCTGCACAATTTGGCTGTCGATATGCCCACTGCGGCGCAGTGGGCGCTTACCTTCCCCACTGCGGCGCAGTGGGCGATTTGTACCTCAAGGTGCCGAGGAAATAGGCTGCGGCGACAGGCCGACTCCCACTCCCCACTCGGCGCAGGGGGTGTTTTTCTTAATTAACCTATATTCCCATTCATTCGTTGTAAATATCCATCCTATATACCTTAGTTTAACTATACAACCTACCTTTATGCCTATTTGGATGATGTACTTGGTGCTTGCGCCGTGTTGGTGGAGCAATGATCCTAGTTCAAGCCTATGGTAAAATAGCATACATCACGACCGTGCTATGAGTGATTCTTCAATATTCAACCCCAAAAGTAAGTTTGTTGGAGTAGAATGATTTTGATAGGTTCATTTGTTTCACTTGTGCTTGGTTGTGTTATCGTGGCTTGCGGATTGTTCAGGTATTGTCAAACATTTCGGGTTTTCATTTAAGATTAAAACTGCTTCACCCAACCTTTTTGTCATTTGACATTCTTGGTGTGGCTTCTTTTTGATACTCGTCATTGTTTATTTAGCTCCATTGTCAAGGATTACTTTATGCTTTAAATGTCGGATTTGCTTGAGGACAAGCAATGCTCAAGTGTGGGGGGATTTGATGTGACTAACTTATACCCATTGCCCACATTGTTTTTGGCCTTTATATTACATGTTTTCTGTCGAATTTGTGTGCATTTGGCGCGTTTATGTGTTTGTTAGTGTTTTTAGGTTCTAAACAAGTACGCGTTCATTTTGTGCAAATTCGGATGATTATTGGCCAGAAGTCGTTTGTGAAGTCGAGAGTCGTTTCGAGTGGATGAGATAGCGAGTGTCGGGATCGTAAAGTGAAGGTTGTACACTAAGAAGTTGACTGCGACGCAGTGGAGATGTACGTGGTCCACTGCGCCGCAGCCATTATCCACGGCCTTATTCGTCCAAATCCCCCACTGCGCCGCAGTGGGGATGGTGTGATGGTGACTGCGCCGCAGTCAGAAATAGGAAAAGAAAGACGTGGAAATCCACTGCGACGCAGTGGTGGTGAACTGGATCACTGCGCCGCAGTCAGCACCAGTCAGTCAACCAGTTGGTCAACCAGTGGAGGGACTGCGACGCAGTGGGGGCCTTACACGCTCACTGCGCCGCAGTGAGTACACGGAACTGAAGGGTCTTAGGAGTTTTCTGCATCAGAATTAAAGAAGTATAAATAGTTTTCACAGCCTATTATTCTAGGTATCAAAATATCTTTCTAGGAGCTGCACTTCAGGGGATACTTCAAGGGTCAATTCAAGATCTAATCGTCTTCGATTCATTGGAGATTCACGTGCACCCATCTAGATCGTATCTACTTATTTGTCTTGCAATTTCCATTTCTTCAAACAATTGGTACTTTATGTTCTTTCTTGATTCTTATTGTAATTTCAATTTGATCATGAGTGGCTAATTCTTCTATTGTCCACCTTGATGAAACTAGACGAATGATGTGATTGCTATATCTTTTAATTCAAAGAGTTGATTTCAATTATCGTTGTGTCGTGATCTTGATGATTTAATTCCTTTATTTGTATTAATTTGATATTGGTGGCATGTGTGTTCTTCGTTAGTGGTACTAGTCGAATGCATATGGGATTTTCTAACGGTCGCTTGTCTATGAGCGATTATCACTAGTTCATGGTATGATAGTGAATGTCAAATTAATAAAAGGAGTCATTTTGTCAACGTGTCTAGAAACGGTTGGTGGTACCACGTTTTAATTCACATAGGCGCAATTGGTAATTTGGTAAACAAACAAGCTAAGTGTTGGTAAGATTGTCTAGGCATTGGTGGTACCGGCTTGGGTAATTAAACTAGCAGTTAGGTGTTTGGGTGACTTGTGAACGGTTGGTGGTACCACGCGAGCATTTCATTCTCTCACGTTTATCGTGTCAACTCTTAACGAATTTGGTCTTAACTGAAAGCAATCATGTCTGAAGTCTAGCGGAGTCAAGGTGGATGATATTTACCATTATTGTTTGAGACTTACATTTACTTATACGCATTTGTCTTTTAAAGTTATTGTCAGAGTGAGAATCAAAGTAACACCCTTTTTCCAAACCCTTTACTAAACAATTAATTCAAACCAATCCCCGTGAACGAACCTGGACTTACCTTTTTACTATATTGACCCGATATGCAATATAGTAAAAGGTAAGTCCAGGTTCGTTCGCGGGGATTGGTTTGAATTAATTGTTTAGTAAAGGGGTTTGGAAAAAGGGTGTTACTTTGCTTCTCACTCTGACAATAACTTTAAAGACAAATGCGTATAAAGTAAAGGTAAGTCTCAAACAATAATGGTAAATATCATCCACCTTGACTCCGCTAGACTTCAGACATGATTGCTTTCAGTTAAGACCAAATTCATTAAGAGTTGACACGATAAACGTGAGAGAATGAAATGCTCGCGTGGTACCACCAACCGCTCACAAGTCACCCAAACACCTAATTGCTAGTTAAATTACCCAAGCCGGTACCACCAACGCCTAGACAATCTTACCAACACTTAGCTTGTTTGTTACCAAATTACCAATTGCGCCTATGTGAATTAAAACGTGGTACCACCAACCGTTTCTAGACACGTTGACAAAATGACTCCTTTTATTAATTTGACATTCACTATCATACCATGAACTAGTGATAATCTCTCATAGACAAGCGACCGTTAGAAAATCACATATGCACTCGACTAGTACCACAAACGACGAACACACATGCCACCAATATCAAATCAATACAAATTAAGGAATTAGATCATCAAGATCACGACACAACGATAATTGAAATCAACTCTTTGAATTAAAATATAAAGCAATCACATCATTCGTCTAGTTTCATCAAGGTGGACAATAGAAGAATTAGCCACTCATGACCAAATTGAAATTACAATAAGAATCAAGAAAGAACATAAAGTACCAATTGTTTGAAGAAACGAAATTGCAAGACAAATAAGTAGATACGATCTAGATGGATGCACGTGAATCTCCAATGAATCGAAGACGATTAGATCTTGAATTGACCCTTGAAGTATTCCCTGAAGTGCAGCTCCTAGAAAGATATTTTGATACCTAGAATAATAGGCTGTGAAAACTATTTATACTTCTTTAATTCTGATGCAGAAAACTCCTAAGACCCTTCAGTTCCGTGTACTCACTGCGGCGCAGTGGGCGTGTAAGGCCCCCACTGCGTCGCAGTCCCTCCACTGGTTGACCAACTGGTGCTGACTGGTGCTGACTGCGGCGCAGTGATCCAGTTCACCACCACTGCGTCGCAGTGCATTTCCACGTCTCATTTTTCCTATTTCTGACTGCGGCGCAGTCACCATCAAACCATCCCCACTGCGGCGCAGTGGGGGATTTGCACGAATAAGGCCGTGGATAATGGCTGCGGCGCAGTGGACCACGTACATCTCCACTGCGTCGCAGTCAACTTCTTAGTGTACAACCTTCACTTTACGATCCGGACACTCGCTATCTCATCCACTCGAAACGACTCTCGACTTCACAAACGACTTCTGGCCAATAATCATCCGAATTTGCACAAAATGAACGCGTACTTGTTTAGAACCTGAAAACACTAACAAACACATAAACGCGCCAAATGCACACAAATTCGACAGAAAACATGTAATATAAAGGCCAAAAACAACGTGGGCAATGGGTATAAGTTAGTCACATCAAATCCCCCCACACTTGAGCATTGCTTGTCCTCAAGCAAATCCAACATTTAAAGCATAAAGTATTCCTTGACAATGGAGCTAAATAAACAATGACGAGTATCAAAAAGAAGCCACACCAAGTATGTCAAAGACAAAAAGTTGGGTGAAGCAGTTTTAATCTTAAATGAAAACCCGAAATGTTTGACAATACCTGAACAATCCACAAGCCACGATAACACAACCAAGCACAAGTGAAACAACCGAACCTATCAAAATCATTCTACTCCAACAAACTTACTCTTTGGGTTGAATATATTATGAAGAATCACTCATAGCACGGTCGTGATGTATGCTATTTTACCATAGGCTTGAACTAGGATCATTGCTCCACCACACGGCGCAAGCACCAAGTACATCATCCAAAATAGGCATAAAGGTAGGTTGTATAGTTAAACTAAGGTATATATGATGGATATTTACAACGAAATGGCATATCTTGTGCAAAAACACCCCACTGCGCCGCAGTGGGGAGTGGGAGTCGTGGACTGCGCCGCAGCCATTTATCTCGGCAATTGGGGTACAAATCGCCCACTGCGCCGCAGTGGGGAAGGTAAGCGCCCACTGCGCCGCAGTGGGCATATCGACAGCCTATTGTGCAGGTAATAAAAAGATGGAAATTTTAGGTTATTTTATTTCTTACCAACATAACTCCTTTTTCTTTTTCTCTCTAACAAAAACAACACCCCCAAACCTAACCTAATTTCACCTCTAATTCTCGTCCAATCTTGCAATTTTCTTTCTTCTCTTCTTAGATTATCATCAATCTATCATCATCATGGGTAAAGGAGTAAGTTTCTTGAACTTTTTCTTTGAATTTTCTTTTTAATCTTTGATATTCAAGTTTTTAGGTTGTAATTGTTAAATTAATTGATGGGTTTCGTGTAATATGTGTTAATTATGATAATGTGATGTTTAATTTCATGATTTTAACACTAGTTCATCCGGATTTGAGTAGAAAAAACTAGGGTTTTGATAAAAATAAAAAAAAATTGTGCTGGTTCTGCACCCCACTGCGACGCAGTGAGGGGTTGCCTTGCCCCACTGCGCCGCAGTGGGACGTTTTTCTGCCCAAGTTTTGTTGATTGTTTGAAATTATTCTCGCTTTGCATTCCTCGTTTTGCTTACTGTTTGTCGTTATTATATGTGATTTTAGGATGCATCTGGTGCTGACAAGAGGAAGCGACCCGAGGAGGGAACATCCAGTGGGACCGCTCTGCGGAAAGGCAAGGCGGTTACGGAGGTTGATGCGCCTGTTCTTAAGTTTTGGCCGGGTCAGTTGAATGAGAGGCACGCGTGGCTGGATTTTTCAAGGGTGAAGCAACCTCACCGCAACAATTATCTTAATGAGCTCTTTTCTATTCACAAAGAGGTAGTTTGCCCACCCCAGGTATCTCCACCCCACTGCTGCTCAACATTTTGGAATTCAGGCCGACATTAACGGGTGGTTTAGGATTGAGACACAGGTTGGCGACAGGGTAGTTGTAAGCAATATGTGGCACAGTGTGTTTGCTAACAGGGAACCAGTGTATAGGGAGCTTTGTTTGGAGTTTTTCTCTACTTTCAAGGTGAAAAAGGAATTGAACAAGATAAAGGACCTGTTTGAGGAGCGGGTTGTGCATTTCTATTGTGGGGGAATGCTTAGGAAGATTTCTGTGGCTCAGTTTGGTTATTATACGGGGATGTATACATTGGATGAGCTGAACAATAATGACTTTAGGGGTTTGTTAAGACAGGGGTTGTATGTGAAGCAGGCTTTCGATGGTGAGTCCCTTACGCAGTACTGGACTCGTATTACGGGTGGTGAGGTTTGGAAGTCTGGTGGGTCAGGTAGTATGTCCAAGATTAGGAGTGTTAAGCTGAGGATGCTCCACCGTATGATTGTGACTTTCTTGGTTCAGCGTTCCACTCACTGGGAGAAGGTATATCTTACTGACCTTTGTGTGCTAATCTGAATCTTAAGGGAAAGTGGTGGCTCCCCTGGCCAGGATGAAACTCGCGGTACCCGCCTGTGGGCTCATTCTGAACTCATTCCCTACGGGGCCTGGTTGATTAAGTTGTTTTCTGAGGGGGCACCGAGGAGGTTTGCATTAGCTCCCATGGTTGTATTGGATAGGATGTGGAACCACTCCGATGCGGAGTTGGTTATGGGACATTTCATTACCATGATCTATCGGCGGATGGGAGTATTTGATTCTGATGCTTGTCAGACCGATCTTTCCCCACCGGTATTTCAGGAGACTTTGGAGGAGGGAGAGTTGATAAGGGCTAAGATTGTTAGGAAGATGACGAAGACGGAGAGTTCTAGATTGCTTGATGACATTGGGGAGATTCCTGCACCGCCTCCCATTGTGGAGGAGGATGTGGATGTTGATATGGATGCGGCTGCTGAGGATGAGCCAGAGCCGGTGCGACATCCTACTGGTTCCTCCTCGCGGGGCCGTCCTAGCATTGATTTGACCGACTTAGGGTCCCAGCTGCAGCAGATCATGGATGGGCAGCAGGCTAGCCGTCAAGCTTTTGATGATTATCAGCGGCGCATGGATCAGGATTTGACCTGGTTGGGATCGCAGCAGGCCCACACCAACTATACTCTTGATTATTATCAGCCGATGTGGGATGCTCAGTTCCATGGCCAGCAGTTCGTTCCACCTACTCCTATTCCTGAGTTCTCACCTCCACCTATTTATGTCCCGACGTATCGTCAGGGAGGAGGTTCGTTCTTCCCACACGACCTTGGGGGATCTCCTCGTGGCCTGTACAGTTCGGTACTTTTGAGGTAGGTCGTCTGTTGATGCAGGTACTAGTGCTGATTTGAGACCTTGGACTACTGGACCTACTGGAGGAGATGTTGGTGGATCATCCTCTTTTCAGCCTGGTTTTGTTGCTGGATCTGGTTCGGGTTTTGGTGGTGGACCTACTGGAGGAGATGCTGGTGCTTCTAGTTCAGGTCAGGAGGGGGAGCGTACTTGGGTCACTGATTTGTTTGATACATCCGGTCTCCCCTATGGCTATCATGGCCAGTTTCAGTGACCGTGGGATTTGATACATCTGAGCTTGATTCTGGTTTGTATGTTTGTTGTACATTTATTTGTGTTTGGTATCCACCCTACGGGGTGATGAAACATTTGTATTCTTTTCTTTTGTTCTTTAATTCTCTGCATGCGTCTGTAAATTAGTTTAATTTTTGTACGGATATTTGTTTTGTGGTTGCTATTTGAGATTGGACAGGTCTGAACGTTTGATGGTAATGCCTAGTGGAACCCAAGTGTGGGGGGAGGACCAGTTGGTTCTGTTTGATTGTGTGATCGTGTTAGTAGCTCACTATGATGTCATGTGCATATGCTGGCAGTAAGTTCAGCGCTATATTTTTGATTGGCATCTTTATTGACATTGTTCACACACAGTCCTTATTCCGGTATGTGCTCTGATTTTTCTATGTTGCTTACCCCTATTTACCTGTGTTTGACCGATATGGACATTGAGGGCATTGTCCATCTTAAGTGTGGGGGGTGGCAAATAGGTTTAAGCTACCGGGTACATTCACTTTTGTTGTTTTGCCATTGAGATTTCTACCGGTTTTGTTGATGTGTCCCTCTCATAGGCCTTTGGATTTTATCCGAGGGTAGGAGTTTCTATCTTGAGCTCTTCACTGTGATGTGCATGTTTGGAATCGGTGTTGTCAATTTGGTGGGATAATAGAGGTTGATGTGGTTTGTAAAACTTGAGTGGGGCTTGTCCTTGTGGTAAATTGCTTTTGGTCACCTAATTCATATCTTAATAAGCAATTTTACTACAAACTGTTTCCTTGGCAAATTTTTAACCGGCGAAATGTGTTGAACGATTATTTGGCTAGTCCCTCGGGATTGATATCATTACTTGTGCACTCAAATTTATCCCTAACACCAAATTGTGAGATTTCATCATTTTGTATAGTTGTGTTAGGTTGCGGTTTTGGTTTGATTGCCTTGTAAATACGTCCCTCTCTTAGGCTCTTGGATTTATTCGGGAGTAAGGGTTTTCATTTTGAGCCCTGCACTAAGATGTGCGTTTGAGGTTAATCCATTCCATTTCCGGGTTCTTCTCTTGATAAGAGTGTGCCGGTGATGTGTTGATTCTAGAACTTGGCCTGGTGATCGTGACTAAGTAAGGACAGGGGCGGAGGACGAAGGGGCAGGGAGGGGGAAAAGAAGGGGCGGGCGGGCGGGGCAGCGGGTCGGGGGGACAGGGAGACAGGACGGAGACAATACACACCCTTATACAACCTTTATACACTCACATATATATATACATTTTCATCTTTCTTTGTACATTTTTGATACACATATACATCCCATATAATTTAGCCTTCACTCTTGTATAATTTCACCCATTTATATACTTCACCTCATTTTTCCGATAGTCTAATCTTGGTGGGCCGTTGATTGCTATTGGTTTGTTGGATGGTTTGGGGAGTTAGGTGGATTGGCTAGCGGAAAGTTTCTTGTCTATAAGAATACATAAATTGGTTGAGTTAAGGAGGAGTATCTTGGATTGTTCAAAGAAAGTATGTTTGTTAGACATTGATCATCATTGTAAGAGGGTACCTTCTAGTAGAGTAAAAGTAGTTCAGTAAAAAAAAAAATAGAGAAAAAAGTGAAAAAATTGAAAAAAAAAAAAAAAAAAAAAAAAAAAAAAAAGAAGAAAAAAAAAAGAGAAAAAGAACTTGGGCTACTAGGAGGTACATCTCATTTTTATATGTCTAGTGTTGTGATGTGTCGTTATGAAGGGAGAGTTTGGTGGATTTTAAGTTGGTTGATGTTAATACACCACTATGGTGCTGGGTTTTGCTTGGTGACGTTGGGGGTGCGTTCTCGGGATGATATCTTTTGGGTTAGCGGTTTGTCGGCAATCAATGGTACGGGTTTTGATTAGACTATTTGTTCATATTTCTTACTCACCTTATACTTTTGATTGTTTCCTTTCGTATCTAACCTACACTCCCTTACTCATTGTAAATATCCATCCTATATACCTTAGTTTAACTATACAACCTACCTTTATGCCTATTTTGATGATGTACTTGGTGCTGCGCCGTGTTGGTGGAGCAATGATCCTAGTTCAAGCCTATGGTAAAATAGCATACATCACGACCGTGCTATGAGTGATTCTTCATAAATATTCAACCCCAAGAGTAAGTTTGTTGGAGTAGAATGATTTTGATAGGTTCGGTTGTTTCACTTGTGCTTGGTTGTGTTATCGTGGCTTGCGGATTGTTCAGGTATTGTCAAACATTTCGAGTTTTCATTTAAGATTAAAACTGCTTCACCCAACCTTTTTGTCATTTGACATACTTGGTGTGGCTTCTTTTTGATACTCGTCATTGTTTATTTAGCTCCATTGTCAAGGAATACTTTATGCTTTAAATGTTGGATTTGCTTGAGGACAAGCAATGCTCAAGTGTGGGGGGATTTGATGTGACTAACTTATACCCATTGCCCACGTTGTTTTTGGCCTTTATATTACATGTTTCTGTCGAATTTGTGTGCATTTGGCGCGTTTATGTGTTTGTTAGTGTTTTCAGGTTCTAAACAAGTACGCGTTCATTTTGTGCAAATTCGGATGATTATTGGCCAGAAGTCGTTTGTGAAGTCGAGAGTCGTTTCGAGTGGATGAGATAGCGAGTGTCGGGATCGTAAAGTGAAGGTTGTACACTAAGAAGTTGACTGCGACGCAGTGGAGATGTACGTGGTCCACTGCGCCGCAGCCATTATCCACGGCCTTATTCGTTCAAATCCCCCACTGCGCCGCAGTGGGGATGGTGTGATGGTGACTGCGCCGCAGTCAGAAATAGGAAAAAAGAAGACGTGGAAATCCACTGCGACGCAGTGGTGGTGAACTGGACCACTGCGCCGCAGTCTGCACCAGTCAGTCAACCAGTTGGTCAACCAGTGGAGGCACTGCGACGCAGTGGGGGCCTTACACGCTCACTGCGCCGCAGTGAGTACACGGAACTGAAGGGTCTTAGGAGTTTTCTGCATCAGAATTAAAGAAGTATAAATAGTTTTCACAGCCTATTATTCTAGGTATCAAAATATCTTTCTAGGAGCTGCACTTCAGGGAATACTTCAAGGGTCAATTCAAGATCTAATCGTCTTCGATTCATTGGAGATTCACGTGCACCCATCTAGATCGTATCTACTTATTTGTCTCGCAATTTCCATTTCTTCAAACAATTGGTATTTTATGTTCTTTCTTGATTCTTATTGTAATTTCAATTTGGTCATGAGTGGCTAATTCTTCTATTGTCCACCTTGATGAAACTAGACGAATGATGTGATTGCGTTATATTTTAATTCAAAGAGTTGATTTCAATTACCGTTGTGTCGTGATCTTGGTGATTTAATTCCTTTATTTGTATTAATTTGATATTGGTGGCATGTGTGTTCTTCGTTAGTGGTACTAGTCGAATGCATATGTGATTTTCAACGGTCGCTTGTCTATGAGCGATTATCACTAGTTCATGGTATGATAGTGAATGTCAAATTAATAAAAAGGAGTCATTTTGTCAACGTGTCTAGAAACGGTTGGTGGTACCACGTTTTAATTCACATAGGCGCAATTGGTAATTTGGTAAACAAACAAGCTAAGTGTTGGTAAGATTGTCTAGGCGTTGGTGGTACCGGCTTGGGTAATTTAACTAGCAATTAGGTGTTTGGGGGACTTGTGAGCGGTTGGTGGTACCACGCGAGCATTTCATTCTCTCACGTTTATCGTGTCAACTCTTAACGAATTTGGTCTTAACTGAAAGCAATCATGTCTGAAGTCTAGCGGAGTCAAGGTGGATGATATTTACCATTATTGTTTGAGTCTTACCTTTACTTATACGCATTTGTCTTTTAAAGTTATTGTCAGAGTGAGAAGCAAAGTAACACCCTTTTTCCAAACCCCTTTACTAAACAATTAATTCAAACCAATCCCCGCGAACGAACCTGGACTTACCTTTTACTATATTGCATACGATCGGGTCCACTGCCCGATAGTGTGTAGTAGTGAGTTTTTAGGTATTTCTTGTTTATAAATTTTAAACTCGATTTAGCACATCTTTTCGTGCATCAATAACATAAGCAAGGAAGTGGTTCTTATTCTGTCGTATACATTTGAGAGCTTTCATCATGTTAATGATCTTTAAACTCCCTTTCTTCTTATCTCCATTAACCGAAACAACATGACCATCCGGAGTAGAGAAACGAACCATCTTTTGGAACCCAAAATGTTAGCATCTTGTTGAGATAACCAGTCCATACCAATCACTACATTAAATCCAGCAAGAGTAGTGGGCAATAACTGAACCGGGAAGGAAACGACCTTCTATCTCAATGGAACAATCATCATAACCTTCTTGAATGTCACTAATAGTACCGTTAGCAATTTCTACCTCCATAGAACAATCAAGGGGAGTAGTGACCCTATCAAGCTTAGGAGCAAACAAAGTAGACACAAAAGACCTATTTGCACCAGAATAAAAAAGAATAGAAGCAGGTTTTGAATTAATAAGAAAAGTACCACTTACTACCTCATCGTTATCTTTGGCAGCTTCAACTATCATCTGTAAAGCTCGAACTTTAGGCTTTGGGGAGCCTTTTTCCATCATCTCTTCCTTGTGGGCAATCCTTGATGAAATGACGGCTTTGGTGACACCTGTAACACTTTGGCTTGTCCTTGCATTCTGAAGTAGCATGACCCGTACCACCACAAGTATCACATCTACGGGTCTTATCTAAACATGGACTAATATGAGCCAGCTTGCAACCAAAACATCGACCCTTCAACATTCTATCAACCTTGAAC
The DNA here is from genome assembly GCA_034093135.1 of Erigeron breviscapus. Classification (NCBI taxonomy): domain Eukaryota; kingdom Viridiplantae; phylum Streptophyta; class Magnoliopsida; order Asterales; family Asteraceae; genus Erigeron; species Erigeron breviscapus. Next base: position 101,638,414 of record CM067172.1, on the reverse strand, counting down.
CCCTTACTCCCATCTTGAACTTCTGTGTTCTTCCTTTCGAACACGAACTTTGTTTCATCAACATTTACAAACACTTCTCAACTTGAACCACTACAACTTCCATCACATACATGACATCTCTAACTTCTTTTCCTTTATGGTCCTTGTCTCTAACATTGGACCAATTTAGCAAATTTATCTCTTAAAACACTTCACTTCCAATCGCAACTCTTAGCATAAATCGCATAGTAAGGCGTAGTGGATCAATTTCATTGGCAATACGTCGCACACAATTCGATTGTACCAGTTTGTCCAATTCTGACCGGGAAATTTGCACATTACCTTAGGAAATCGTCTATCGTAGCAACAAGGACATTTATCGACGGAGGAAGCGAGAAATTGAGGAATAAGGCTAATTAACATGAACATACATTAAGCATAAAACATAACATAAGCCTTAACCTACACTCTCACTCATCCCAACCCGTCCTAAAGGCATTTCTTCATAAAGCTAAAGCATCACTACTTAAGCCTATCATTTCTCATACGGTTTAAGTCCAAAATCCTATGGCTTTGGTCGGTTTTTGGTTCACTTAAACCATTTCTCTGATACCAATTTGTAACACCTGTCAATTTAAAAACTGGATTTTCAAAAACTTTGTCAAACAGTGTTTAAAAACGTAGCGGAAATAGATCACTTTAAAAACTGCCCCATCCGTAACGGATGGTACCTTTATAAATGGTGTTACTAATAAGCATCATCAAAATAATAAAAGTAAATCTAAGTCTTGGCACCAACATAAATGCCACATTATTACAAGTCTTTAAACGTAAATGAGATAGCCAAAACATAAGGCTAATGGGAAGTCTAAGCATTCAAAAGTCTTTGCTAGTCTTCTTTATTCTTTCTACCCAATCTCATCAAGCTAATCTTCACCTAGCTCAAGCTTGATTATCCTGAAGGCACAACATTTTCAAAGAACAAGTGTTAGCTAATAAATTAGCTAAGTAAGATAACACATATTTGAAAACATTTGCCATTTCATAATATATTAACAAAATCATTAATTGTTAATATCACATAATCGTCATAACACATGTCATATCACATTAGAGTTATCACCTACACAACATAAACATAACACATTAGGATTCATCATACTCCTAATTGTGCCTAACTTTACTTTCTTTTCTTTCTTTCTTTCTTTCTTTCTTTACTTTGTATCTTTGCCTAGACATAGGCTAAGTGACATAAGCCACTTATCTTAGGGATGTGGGGTTGTGTGTAGGCGGCCATAAGACCTTACATGGAGTCCTCACACCCGACATGATGGGTAAACCATAAGGTGGTCCATCGGCGTCGTTAAGGAATGACAAAGTCAATCCAACTGAATAAACCGTTTATGCCTTTACGCATTGGTGGTTAGTTACTCCACCCGGAATACTCAAACGTAACTATGCCACGGGAGGTATCATGATTCCCAAACCACGTGACCACGTACGAACTAGCTCCTTAGAGCTAACACGGGTTAAGCTTAACGCAAGACTTTACATATGCTCGAGACTTCTTAATCATATTAGCTTAGGCTACACTTTCACCTAAACTAATCACATAATTCATCTTTTACTTTAGGGCCCTTAACGTGCACGTGAACATGCCAATCCTAATCATAAGTCTAGTGACTAGGTGTTCAAGTCACGTAAACAACATATAACATCAGCACGTCATCATTTCATAATCGTATAACAATATCATGCCAACATTTCATTTCATAAAAACTTACATCTTACCTTTGCAACCTGCAAATGCATATCATACATCATAAATGATAAGCCACATATCCCGTAACAACCTCCCATAAGCACCCTTTAACTTACTTTTATGCATCATAAACATTTGGAAGGTCTAACTTATGAAAACGGGTTTTGTTGTACCATCAGGTGACAAAAGATGTTATCTTACCTCGCTGAAGAGCACAACAAGTGATAACTAAGCTACCGTGCAAAGCAAGTATTCCCGACTACCTATAATCATTAAGCGACCATTAGACGAGCTAAACAATACCCACTGAATTATGGTCATAACTCAGACCTAAACACCTATAAACATGACCTATGACAAGACTTGATGCATCGGAGGTTCGATTAATACTCTAGAGCTTACATAACTCGACGGAACTCGGCATTCACTCACTAAATCAACCTTTCTCGAAACTTGACATCATAATCATCTTTTAAAAGCATTACCATTAGAAAGTAGACTCTCTCACGATTCCGTGGATAGCTTATTTGTCAAAAACGGAGTTACGGTTCAAAAGTTATGGTCATTTGAAAATTCTGTCGCTATTGCATCGCAACTTAGGTATTGCGTCGCAACTGACCCCGAATCTGCTCAAACCTCATTGTTTAACCTCCAAAACTTAACCAAACACAACCCAAACGATCCCAAACCTTATGAACGACTTTTGTACCTCAAAATCCATCATTTTAAGACCATAATGATGCAATGAAATCATTGATTAATCCCTACTTGATTTGCATCACAATAACAAACGTTTTAGGTTACCGAATCGATTAAAACACACGATTATGACTCCAATCAACCCTCTAAAGACCTAGATCAGTTATGGAACAAATCAAGGGATTGAAGGGACATGAAATCAATGTAATAATACCTCAAATACCTAGAGATTACACAAAGGATGCAAACTATGGATCAAAGCCTCTTCAAATCACCAAGAAACGATCGTAACACGCAAGAATTGATCAAGGGAAGGGAGGGGGCGGCCTAGGGATTGAGAAGTGTGTGTGTGATCTGAATAATGAAAGAACTTAAATTGTGTTTTGATTAACCCTAATGACCCCTTAACCTGCTGGGATAACTTCCCTAACACACTTAGACCCCTCGACTTTACACCTTTACGTTTATGGCTCAAATAACTTAACGGGAATACTTACCGACACATTAAACACATTTAATCATCTTAAATACATTAACACATGAATCATTAAGGCATTATAACCTTACACGTATAGAACATTGGTCACACATAAGCCAATTAAGGCAAATAAACTTGACGAAAGCTAACGTTAACTAACGGAATAGTCAACAAATCAAACACAAAAGTTTGGGATGTTACAATGACACTGGCATCTCTCAAAACTTCTCATCAGCACACTCTCCAGAGCAAAATGGAGTTGTGGAAAGAAAGAATCGACACTGATAGAAGCTGCCAGAAGTATGCTGAATGAATCTGGTCTTCCCAAGAATTTCTGGGCTGAAGCTGTTGCAACTGCTTGCTACACCCAGAATCGGACAGTTTATATCAAGAGACATAAGAAGACTGCCTATGATGTACTCAGGAATCGTAAACCAAATATTGGATATTTCCATGTATTTGGTTGTCCGGTTTATATCTTAAATGATTTCAGTCAGCTTGGAAAGTTCGATGCAAAAGCTGATGAAGGTGTATTTCTAGGCTATTCAGATATTCGAAAGGCCTTTAGAGTTTATAATTATAGACTCCAAAAGGTTCATGAGACAATTCATGTCACATTCGACGAATCAAATGATGCAATCAATAAAAGACCAAGCCTTGATATCTCTCCAGTCATTCCATTAAGTTTTGGTGAAACTGACCAAGTTCATCAGTCAGATATTTCACCAGAAAATGTTTCCAGTCACACTGACGTGGAACCTGTTCAAAAAAAGAAATCATCTAGTGACATTCCATTTTATCCCTCCATCAGTTTCAATGTACCACAGAAACTGGTGATTGGATCAGATGTTCGTGCCACTCCAATATCAGCACCAGTTCAAACTCCAACTTCTCCAGTTCTTCAAGAAATGCCTTCAACTGAAGAATTTCATGATGCAAATCGTGACCTCATTGACTCTGATGAGGATATAGAAGTAGTTTGGGCTGATCCTCCTCCAGAATGCAACAACTGAAGAGGATCACCAGGTGACTTGCACTGATATTTGTTCATCCTGGTCAATACTCTAAAGGGACAAAAGCACATCCAATCGACCAGATCATTGGAGAGTCCAGTAGAGGGGTTCAAACCTGAAGAGCCACTAGCGAACAATGCTTAAATGTTACCTTCTTATCACTGATTGAACCAAGAAGATTGACGAGGCTATGGCAGATCCAAGCTGGGTAGAAGCAATGCAAAAAGAGCTTATCCAGTTCGAAGGAAACAATGTATGGGAACTTGTTCCTTGTCCACCAGGGTTAAGAAAGAACCCATTGGTACAAGATGGGTCTACCGAAACAAGATGGATGAAGATGGCAATATTGTAAGAAACAAAGCCAGACTAGTTGCCAAGGGTTATTGTCAAGCAGAGGGCGTTGACTTTGATGAGACTTTTGCTCCAGTTGCAAGACTTGAAGCCATCAAAATTTTCTTGGCTTATGCAGCCCATCTGCAGTTCAAAGTCTTCCAGATGGATGTCAAAAGTGCGTTCCTAATGGAACATTGGAAGAAGAAGTGTATGTTAAACAGACTCCAGGCTTCATTGAGAAGCATCCTCACTGGGTATATAGACTGAACAAAGCTTTGTATGGTCTTAGATAAGCCCCAAGAGCCTGGTATGATACTTTAACTAAACATCTTCTCAAAAATGGCTTTCAAAAAGGTGCAATAGATAATACCTTGTTTATTTTGAAAGAAAAAGGTAATATCTTACTGGTACAAATTTATGTTGATGACATTATATTTGGGTCTACTGATGATGCAATGTGTAAAAAGTTTTCAAAAATCATGTCAACTGAGTATGAAATGAGTTTAATGGGTGAATTAACATTTTTCTTGGGTCTTCAGATTAAGCAAACTGAAAATAGTATTTTCATAAACAAAGAAAAATATGTCAGAGATTTGTTAAGAAAATACAAATATGATTCAATCCCTTCTAAAACCACACCAATTGCAGCACCATTAAACTTGGACTCTGACCCAACTGGCAAACCAGTGAACATGTAAGTGCACATCTATGTCAATAGCAGTCTAGATTGTTTGGGCTTATATTGTTATATGTCTTTGTAATGTGATTGTCATTAATGAACTTAGTATTATGCATAAAATACTAGATTAAGTTTAAGTATTGAATGTGTAATAAATCTGCTAAGTGTGAAATGCGCCCTCGCATTTCACATAGGGAATACGACTCCGTATTTGCAGAGATAAATACGAGGCTAGAGCATAAATACGACCTCGTAAATAGGTCAAGCTAGGCCTGAAATACGAGGCCGACTCGCGAAGCCCATCGTGTGATCCCTATATAAACTGACCCTAACAGAGTTTAGGGTTGAACATATGTCGAAATTTCGAGCATATTTGTGTAGGTTAAGTCGTCAAAGCTTGTTTCGCTAGCCTAGAGAAGATCTGCTAGGCAGCAGATGATCTGAAGGCTTATTGTTGATCACCAAGTAATAGTGAGGGATTCCGCACCTCAAGATAACTGGAGCAAGCTATTAACGATCCGTACCAGGGGACTTACAATTGGTATCAGAGCCTCTTGGTTTAATACCGGAAGGTTATAGCTTGTTGGTGATAGACAACATCGGTTTAGGGTCGTCTAGCCGTGATTCTTTCACGGAGTTCTCGACCGAAAACATTAGTATTGAGATCTGGTCGTCTAGCCGTGATTTTTTCATGGAGTTTACGACCGAAATCTTTATTTTTGAGATCTGATCGTGTGAAACTATATCAGATTGTGTTTTCCTCCTTACACGCTTTACAGTGTTAAAGCTTTGTAACGATGAAAACAAGATCTGATTAGTTTTGCATGTTGAGGCAGACCCAGATTCGTGGCTTTTCAGGTTGGGGACGAATTAGGGTTTCTGGAAAAGAAGAGCTGCTGTCGTTAATGATGACATGTTTTGCTACCTGGTAGAATTACGACCTCGCAATTGGTCTTCAGAATTGCGACTTCGTAATTAGTCATCTAGTTTACGACCTCGCAATTGTTTTTTTTATTGCGACCTCGTAAAGAACAAGTAAGTTGCGACCTCGCATATACAAGCAGCAGCAGTTCTAGTCCACACACTAAAGAGGAGTTCTTATGCATTTCAAGTTGTTTAATCAGAAGACTTTAATCACAGAGTTGAAGAAAGGTTATCTGAAGAAACATAGGGTAAGTTCCCGAGAGAAGACTCTTATGTTGTTGTTGTTGTAAAAAAAAAAGTCTTTTGGCGGGAAAAATAATTTTTGCCCAGGGTCTTAAAATGGGATGAATCATGAAGATTTGAAGTTTGGTAGCGTTCGAAAAATTTTAGGTCAATTTTCATCCGTTGTCGACGCGGATTTGGCGAAAATTTTTAGGAATTATCAAATTTTTCCTATGATCATGATATCCAAAGTTTACATGGAATTCAAAGTTTCATGAGAACATATTTTGGCGGCAAAAAATTTGGAGGGAAATCAGGAGTACCTTCTATACCCTATCTTGGCATAAGAAGATCTCATCAGATTTACAGAAAGGAGAGAGTAGTAGTCTGACAATTACAGCAGTCGAAGGTGTTTTGGGTATTAGGGTTTCGAATTCAAGAGTATTAAAGGTTTCAGCATCGTTTGCGACCCCGCGGGCTCGTATTACCTCATCCAGCTCTATTTACGACCTGGGTAGCTAATTACGACCTCGCCAGTTCAATTGCGATCTCGTATTTCGTTTGCGACCTCGTGAGCTCTTTAAGACCTCACCAGTTCAATTACGACCTCGAGTAACTAATTGCGACCTCGTTTTTACGACCTCGTTTATTTTTGAACAGTTCGTGAACTTTACTAGCTCGAAGAAAATGACGTCTCAGTTACCCGCAAACTATCAAGCTTTGCTGAATCAATTAATTCTGATGGATCATGAAACCGGAAAGGCCAATTCACCGCCCAAAGTTGATAAGCCTAGTATTGCTTCTGGAAAATCTCCAAGTGGAAGGATTACTGCCTTCTACAGTGGAGAGAATAACAAGATGAAGATGTCAATGGATTCTGACAGAAACTTGATGTATGTAATTTCTCCGGAATCAGCCATGGTAGTGCAAAATGGGGTTCAGAGTAGTAGTTCTCCAAGCTCGGGTTACACAGGGATGCCGATGAGCATAAGATCTGCTGAGGGACATTTGGGCATGCTCGCTTCATTTGTGTCTGCTCATGAGAAGTTAATTGGAGGAAAAATGATTGATCCTGATTTGGTTAGGGAGGATTACAAGCAAGTTGATCCAGATGACTTGGAAGAAATGGATCTGAACTGGCAATTAGCTATGTTAACATTGAGAGTTCAGCGTTTCACAGATAGAACCGGAAGGAAGGTTGTGAATGGTAAAGTAGGGTTTGACAAGACCAAGGTGAAGTGTTATAACTGTGATGGTTTTGGACATTTTGCAAGAGAGTGTCAGAGGCCAAGACGGACAACAATTCAGCTACAGGCCGTCAGAACTTCAATCAGAGTGGTTCTATAGTGAGTCAGAATTCTGGACATCAATATGCTAATACTGGGAACCGAAGCTCAGGAGAAACGGATAACTCAAGAGCTTTAGTTGTTCAATCTGATGGTACTTATAATTGGGGTTCGACTAGTACCGATGATCAGAATCATGCATTCATGGCAATAATTCACGACCTTGATGAAGAATTGACGATCTTGCTTGATAATTCATTTGATCCTATGGTTTGTGCCAATGTTCATGGTAGTGTTCATCAGAGGGTAGAAGAGGAACCTGAATCATCAGAACCAGTAAGAGCCGAGAACGAAGATGTCGCTGAAGCTGAGACGAGCTTGATGGCACATCTTGAAGTTCTTGAACAGAATGAACCACTAAGGAGAACTACAGGGTTATGGTTTTTCGATAGTGGATGTTCAAGACATATGACTGGTGACACGAGACCATCAACGAAGTTTATTCTTGTTAAAGGGTCTTATGTCAGCTTTGCAGGTCCCAAGGGCGGACGTATTTCTGGTATTGGAAAAGTCGTCAATGGGAAATTTAGAATGGAAATTGATCGACCCAAAGCCAATAAGGCTAGGGGTCCTTTGAAAAACTAACTGTTTATGAATGTGCAGGAGCTGCTAAGGAAGACCGCAGGTTTATGGTTTGTCAATAGCGGAAGCTCCAGGCACATTATGGAGGACAAGGGATTATTAACAAAGTTTACTTCTGTTAAAGGATCCTATGTCTATTTTGTGATTTTTTTAAAAAAAACAAAGTACTATAGAAGATCATGTTTAGATGATTATCTATAGCACAGATACTCATATTTTATGCTTTGTTGCTATGTTATTGGTTATGATATATATGTCAGTTCCAGAAGTCCACTAGTTGGTTCACAGGGATGAAGAAATTGGTGTTCTTGAGGAAGTAGACATCAGTGGATGTCAGTCTTAGGGGAAAGATCGGAATACATGACAGCAAGTGAACTCTCGTTCACAGGCTCTGCAAATTACGGTTAGAATTTCCTTTGTACTCTCATAAAGATAGACAATGAATCCACCATATCCATAACTAATAATCCTGTTAAGCACAGTAGACTAAGCACATAGACATAAGGTTTCATTTTATTCGTGATTGTGCTGAAAAGAAATAATAGTCCTAGAAAAGGTGCCGAGTGACTTTAATTTAGCTGATCTGTTCACTAAGGCTTTCGACCGAACTCGTTTCGAGTTGTTAGTCCAATTGATTGGAATGAGAAATCTATAGTGATAGTGTCTCTCAAAAGGAACTTTGTAAAATGAGTCAGTGTTTGTGTCGTAATGTATGTGTGTCATATAGTGTCAGGGAA
>CM067172.1:101621330-101628660 GCA_034093135.1 Erigeron breviscapus | reverse complement strand
CTTCTTATAGGGACCTCTTTTCTTAAGTGTAGGTCTAAGCTTTGGATCAATTAAAGCCAAAGGAAAAGGAATGGTATTACCCTCCATATCCTTTCCTTGTTTTTCAGAAAAATTGCCATTAGACCTATTGTTTCCTACCTCTTTGAAAGACACTTTTTTATTTGGTTTTGGTAAAACAATTTCCGGTTCATGCTCACTATCTTCATTCTCATCAACATCCTCCACCACACCATCAACAAATGGTGATGGAGGGACAACATGATTATCATAAGTCTTACCACTACGAAGAGTACTTACATTGTTGATCTCCACGTTCTTGACATTCTTGGAACCGCCACTTTGATGTTGTGGATTGATCTTGGTATCACTTGGTAGCTTTCCCGGCTCCTTTCTCATTGATGCCACATCCTCCGCCAATTGCCCAACTTGCTTTTGCAAAGACGCAACCATCTTCTCCTGAATCTCATTCTTTCTATCCATCTCTTTCAAGTAATCCATAATCTCCCGAGTTGACACATCATTACCTCCCGAAGACCCACCTTGGTTATTACCTTGTTGATAGTTCCTTGAGTAGCCTCTATTGAATCCTCCCTGATTTTGACCACCTTGGTAACTCCCTTGGTTGTAATTTTGGCCTTGAAATGGTTGAGATGGTGCCCCACTGTTTTGGTTATTTCCTTGAAAGTTCGGGTTGAGTTGGTTTGAAGAATTGCCATATCTAAAGTTTGGATGATTTCTCATCCCCGGATGATAAGTGTTGGAGTTCATGTCATATTGCTTCTTCTCTCCATACACTTGATTCACTTCTTCAACTTGATCCAAGCCTAATGGGCATTGCAAAGCCGAATGTCCCAACTCATCACACCTTTCACAAATCGGATAGTCTTGAGATACTTGATAAACACCCCGATTTTCAGCCTTCCCCAACTTAGCAAACTTTTGCTCCAATGCCTCAAGTCTATCTTTTGTAGCTTGATCACTAGTTGATGAAGAGGCTATTGGACGTCTTGCTCTCCTATTCGATTGTGCTTGCCTTTTTGAGTTCACACTCATCTTTTCTAAGAACTCCCAATCAACATCTTCGGGATTAGTCAAGAAAGTGTCATTGCTAATCGAATTCACATCCCTCTTTTCTTCCGATAGCAAACCATCATAGAAAGCCGTAATCAACTCCCATTTGGCAATCCCATGATAAGGCCATACTCTCAATAACTCATTAAACCTCTTGAAAGCTTCATAAAATGTTTCACCCGATTGTTGCTGAAAAGTTCTTATCGAATTCCTTGCATCACTAGTCTTTTGCATGGTGTAGTACTCATCCAAAAATTGTTGTTGCATTTCAGCCCATGAAAAGATACTACCCGATGGCAATGTCAAGAACCATTGCTTTGCTTATCCTTCAAAGTAAACTGAAAAAGAACTAGCTTAACCTCATCCGGTGAAAATCCTTGGCCTCCTATAGTACCACAAATCGCCTCAAACTCCGACAAGTGCAAATAAGGCTCTTCCGCCGCCATCCCATGAAAACTTGGCAAAATACTCAAACATTGAGGTCTAATCTCAAATGATCTACCTCTCAAAACCGGTGGAACTATGGGTGAAGCATTAACGGCTATGGCGGGTCGGAAAATGACTATCAACTTCTTGTGGTGGAGCTTGATAGTTCATATGTTGATTTACACGGTTATTTGGTTGGTAATTTGGCTGCCCTTGGTAATTTGGTTGAGCTACACGATGGTTAAGGCGAGGTGGTGGACCTTGAGGAAGAACTCTTGGTCTGTGGTTTATGTATTGAGGTTGGTTATATTGGGGTTGGTTGTATTGAGGATATTGAAGGTTTTGTGGTTGCTCATAATCTCCCCCATGGTTCCAATCATAGCCATCCGAATTATTATCAAACCTCTCGTCATCCCAATGATTCACCCTATCATGAAGCCTATTATAAAACGACCCATCCGCATCCCGTGATGCATCTCCAATATGATTTGGTGTTCTAGGTCGGTTTGGAGTTGTGTAAGCACTCCTTATTGATCGGGGTGGGTTTCGTGGTGGAGTTAGATTTTGGTCATTTGGTTCAGGGTTGGTTTCTTGTGGAGTTATGGTGGGTTGGATGATTGGTTGTGGATCTGGTGTAACACCCCAACATGGCGGAATCATGAGGTATCACTTAGAAAAGCACAGCACGACATGGAAATTATGTAGAGTCAAACTATATGAAAACATAGGATTGAAACAATCCTTAAACTTGTACAAACGTATACAATCATCAACATTCTTCGAAATACATGTTCAATCAATAATAAAAGGCAATTCAATCGATAGTAGTTGATCCTAAAAGTAACCCATAAAAGGGAAGTAAGGATCATGGATCCAGAAAGTCCAAAGCTAGTCCAATCCTAGCAAGTAAGCATGCAATCATCCATTTTGTCTCTGATTAACTTGATTACCTGAAAAGTGTACTAAAGAGCGTCAACATAAAGTTGGTGAGTTCGTAGGGACAAGTAACAAGGAATAACCGTGTCGGATAACAACCGTTAACAATAAGTGAGGATTAGGAGAACTAATCACATCCAAGGAAAACCTATAAGGTTTCACATTATCACAATTCAATACAAGTCAACGTTCAACAACAACGATTCCATATAACGTTCAACAACGTTCCATAACAATCAATAACGATCAACAACGATGCGGCTTACATAGTTAATAATTAACAATGCGCTAACGGTGCGACTTATATAATGAATAATGCACTAACGGTGCGACTTATATAATGAATAATGCGCTAACGGTGCGACTTATATAATGAATAATGCGCTAACATGTCCACATCAACAATTCAATCATACAATCAATCAAATCAACAATCAACAGTTAAACAAACATGTACACTTTTCAGCCCGAATCTCAATTGAGTAGGGAGGGTTTACGAAACTCACCTGAAAGTAGAGAAAATTCAAGTACAAGTACAAGTACACGCACGTATAAGTTCACACGTGATTCAACGTTCAAGCTTATTCCAACCTTTTTACTGCAACTTATTTATGGCGTGGTTTCTAGCCAAAACAACTCACACCATCAACTTCTATGACGTCAACAACCCATAATCAAAACTTGTAACTTGTAGATGATGATCTTATTTGTTAAGAACTTGAATTATGCTCTATGTTGTATGTGTTTGCATTTACTTGCATGTGGTTTTTCACGTAAGAATTTGCAGAGAAGTTTTGGAAAGAACGAAGTAACATAGACTAGATATATAATAGATATAATGTATGCATGCATGTATGCTTAGTCATGTAGGTTCCATAGGTGTTGTTTTCTTATACTTTACAGCAAGTTAAGCACTCAAATTTTAGATAGAATTATTATAATGTCGATGGCTTTGTTTACATTCATGAAATTTTTTATTTGTATGTTACTAGTCAACAAAGGTGGCAAGGTTTGGCTTCCAGGATTTTTCTTTTATCTATTTAGCAAATCTTTAACTAGTTTAGGTTATTATAGGATTAGAATAGTTTAGGATTAGTAGTATAATATACCCCATTATTTACATACTTATAATGCCTAATTATTCTACTAGTATTTATTTTAATCGTACAATACATCTAGCTAGTTGATTGATTCCGAAATTAATAATACAAACAAAAATAATCACGGGCGTACAACTTTTATAAATTATTATAATGATAAATCCAAAACATGGATAAATCATTTCACATAATATAAAGGTTGTGTCGGTTTTTGTCCTATTAGTACCATTATTAGTTATCCGCCGACACTGTTTGAAACTGTACATTATACTAAGGCTTCTTAACATGGTTCTAATCACAGTAGCCCAATCAAGACATAGAATCCATCCTCATATTTCATTTAGCCCAATCACATGAACAGAATGTGAGCAAAAATCATATCGGTAATATAAATTCCATACAAAAATATAGTCACAATAAAAATGGCCTCACCATATGGGCCTGATCATATCAATCCAGTTTCAATTCATTATCATATTGTTATTAGCCCAACACGTACATATATATAAAGACAAACATACATACTCAAAGTTTTTCATAAATTCGTAAAGTTTGCTTTTATTATTTTCGACAATTAATGGACCAAAAATGACAATTGTTACATTATTCCCCAGTTAAAAGGATTTCGCCCTCGAAATCTAGATTGTATCGAATAAAATTATACTTAACTTGATTTACGTTTTATCTTAATGACAATAAATCGATATTAGAGGACATGGCATCTAAGTATCTATCCTACATTAGACAATCACACATAATTAACAGAAAGATACAAGGCGCATCCCTAATTGATGCCTTCTACTCTCAACAGAGTAGGATGAACTTGCACACAATCCTCACACGATTAGCATTTATAATTAGCATGTATAACATCCTACAACTTGTACTCATGAAGAAATTAATAGTTTATACACATATAGTATAGACTACTTACACATCTATGGTATAGATGATCTGTTCGTACACAGGTAAGTCTGATTAAAACATTATACAAAATTCAAATTCACTTTATCTTCCTATTGACCGTTAGAAACGGCTCCTTTTTAGACTATATAATAATACCTTAGCATACTTTTCTCCATGCCATATCAACTTAACATTTTCCTTTCTTCAGAATCTAACCAAAACCCGAATCCTAATATCGAAAATGTTGAGTCCTTTCCTAATCGTAATCTACATTATTATCATAGTGTGGTTAATTACTGTGGCTCAACTTCCATTGGATGAGGCTATTCATTGGTTAGTCGCGTTCGTTCTTGGCGTGGTTCCCTTACTGTTTGTCACCACCTGGGTTTCTTTGTATGGTTTTTAAATATGTTGCATCTCTAATTGTTGTATTTCCGCTTAAATACTGTAACAAGTTTCACTTGTATTGTACGAATAACGAAATACAACTTTCTTCGTTCTCTTTCGAGGATTGTTGTCAATTAGGGAAATTCCCCAGTTAAAAGAATTTCCCATATTTGTCTTGATAGATTTTTATACCAAGTTCATTTGTGTATTTTAATCGTTGATCGCCCATCATAATTTTAGCCTTTCAAATAATTCTTATTTTCAAATTTGAAGTTCTTTTACCAAGACACTACTGTTATTCAGTTGGAAAAGTCGACATATTTTTTTGTTGATAACATTTGTCTCATTTTCTTAAATTCAATCATTAAAGGCGATCCACGGGTCAAAGAAACAAATATTACCTAGATTACTCCTGAAACAATAGTTTGGATCAAAAATTCATCTAGGGTTCAAATAGATGAATTAGCAATTGATATGGTTCTTGAAAAAGAAGCAGTGAAAAAAATAGTGATGCGTGGAAGACGGTCTATTCATTAAGCTATTAATTAAGTTGAGGATTTTCTCGACATAGTATACGCTTTTGAGTAAACTGTTCAGCTCTTTTCAACCTTGGTTAAAGGGATGATAAAGTTTAGAAATTTTATCTTTAAAAAAATATATTTCGGTAATTACTAATTACCGTAGCAATGATTAAAAATTTCTGTAGTTTATGGACACCTGTCCGTTCTTTCAGGTTACATTTCCCTTTTCATCCTCTATAATAGAAACCGTTTTCTTAAGGAAGAATGCACACTAAATCTTCTTTCTCTATCTCTTTTATTTACTTAGTTCTTCATCTGCTAATTTGTTTTTAGCTATTCGTTCACAGCCAGCTTGTGTTCTAACAGATCTCCGACTTTCTCTTTGGTAAGCTACATTTTTGTGCTCTTTCTTTCTCATCTTGGATAATATACTATCTATTTATATGTTTATATAAAACTTTTATCTTTTAATTCATGTTCGCTTAATTAACAATATTGTTCCACCGATTTATCATAAGATAATGAAAATTTCGGTGCCTCTTCGAGCGATCCAAAAGGCAAAAAGGCCAATGACTCAAGAGGATCTTGAAGATCTTGAAACAAATAGGGTCAAAAGGATTAAGCAGGAGGCCGTGATGTTAGGTATTTCCTTTGAAGATTACAAGGCGATGGTAGACGAAGATGTCCACCTTTTTGAGAAACAAACTTCTGAAGATGAAAAGCTAGCAAGAATTTTATCTCAATTTTTAACAGAGGAGGAATCTATCCTTGTGAATCGTCAAATAAAAGAAGATGAAAAGTTTGCAAGAGCCCTAGCTCAGCAAGATGAAGATAATCTCTCTCAAAGGGAGAAGTCCATTTTTGCCATGTCATCTGAAGAAGAAGAAGAAAATTCCAATATTCCACCTCTTAAGAGAAGAAAAAGAGATGCTGCTGGGGAAGTAACATGTCAGGGTCGAGTTCTGACAGAACTCCTAATTCTTGAAATCAAGAGGGATTTTATAGAAATATTTGGAATCTGTTATAAATTTTTATAAATCATATCTTAAGTTGTCCAGAATGCGTTTTTAAATCAGAATAATATTGTTGATAATGTTTCTTATGTATTTGTTATGTCAATTGTCTGACCAAAACTTATTGTAGATAAGAAGAACTCAATATAATCATGGACGCATGGCAAAACCAGATGATTGATACTGGTGAATGGGGAACATCAATCGATGATTTTTGCCAAGACTGGCTTCTCCAAAATACAGTACCAACATCACAGCTAGAACCCTCAACAGAAAATGTCAGCGCATCGTTCCCAACTCTTGTTGATGCAGTACATCATGGAGTTTCATCTCCAATCCAATGAACCCTTTATATCAAAACTTCTCTCTCGATACACCAGAAGCAACATTCCAGTTGAAATCAACATTCCAACCGGAACCATCATTCCAACCAGAATCTTCCGAGGAGGGTAACAGGGCACCAGGCAAACGTCCAATGTCAGACTCGCCCACACTATACCCCAATCCAATTAGTGACACATATTATGGGGTCTCAAACTCGAACAGGGTGGAACCGGTTGATACGATAATGAATCATGGACCCGAGTTTGAGAAGCTCGTAGAAGACTCATGGGCTTATATTTGCAAGCTTTATAGTCGAAAGAAGAAATCTGCAAAGGTATCGTCCACTAAAGCCCAAAGAAATGTAAGGTCAAGAAGGTCTTACCAGTTTGTGAAACAAAATACTACTTTGGTAGTATTTGGGGAAGAAATGGACGTATCAGAGATGCCAACACCGATATACTCATGCACAGGGATACCTAGGGCCTGTCGTGGTTGGACTACAGAGGGATGGACCTCCACTTGTTGTACAGCTACTCTTTCCATGTATCCGTTGCCAACATATGTCGGGCCAAGTCGTATTGTAAGGTTGCCGGGGAGAAGAATGGGTTGTAGTACATTCTCAAAGGTCATAGAGAAATTATTGTTA